>CAKJTW010000058.1:4375000-5000000 GCA_917880005.1 Nanger dama | reverse complement strand
CAGCCCTCACTAATAACATTGTGACCTTGCTGTCAAGTGTAGAATCTTCCCTTCAAGAAAAAGCTTGTGACCATTTTGTATGACTTGTCTGAAAATTTCTGTAAATCTTACGTTTTAGTACAATATTTTTTGTTATTCTAAAAAAAAATAGCAGATGGAATGTTGTGTGTTTTTAAAAATAAAAATAAAAGCAAGTCGATGAAGATTTGAGAAAAAGAGATAAAGAGTTGAAGATATACAGTAAAAGTCCTGCAGAGGTCCATAGAAAAGAAAACCAAAGCAAGGAAACAGACGAAAATGCTAAAGACTATGCTTAACATAACTTTTTTCAAAATTTCTCTATTTTTAATTGAAAGTTAATTGCTTTACAGTATTGCATTGATTTCTACTAAATACCAAATATTGTTTCTACCAAACATCAATATCAGACTGCCATGAATCAACCATAGGTTTACCCATGTCCCCTCCCATAACTTCTTGAAATAAAAAAAAGAATGTAAGACTACATATTTTAAAGACACTAAAGACCTTGGAAAATCAACCCAGAAAAACCAGCATCAAGACACATTCTAGTAAAACCCTTCGGCTTTGAAGAAAGTACTTTGGCCATCTTGACAGGAAGACCAGGTGACTGTTTATAGAGAAAATATCACACTGCCATCACTATATTTGAAAGCAATGCCTTATGCCAAAGGAAAATGCCATAACATATGTAAGGGAAAAAATGTGAACCAGGTATTTTATGTCTAGCCAAAATGACTTCTAGATAGAGACTGCGTGTAAATTGCTATCAATATCTAAGATCTATTTTCTATGAGTCTTTTTATAGGAATGTTCTAGTGAATGAGCTTCAGATAGCCAAAAGACTAACAAAACCTCAGTGGTGGGTGATACGGTAATAAATATAAATATATTCACTTGTATGACTTTACATAACACACACACACACACACACACACACACACACACACACACACACACACACACACACACACACACACACACACACACACACACACACACACACACACACACACACACACACACACACACACACACATACATATATTTCCTACCTCTGTTTCAGTAGAGGAATCTGAGAACAATGATAACCCAGTAACAGTGAGCACTCAGCCTCTAGATTTTCATTTCAAAATATGATTTTCTACTAAAAGGAACTAGTGCCCCACAGAGACAAATGCTTTAGGGAATGGGCAAGAAAAATGCAAGATAAGCTAGAATATTTTAGAATGCCAGAAATTAAGGATGTACTCAGAAAATAATTTGGGCATCTCAGTAGGACCCAGTGCCGACTGGAAGGAGTAGTGAAAGCAGAACTGTTCTAGCCACAGATTTATGCAGCGATAGAGTTTAGATCTATGACTTCACATTTTTCTAAGTTCATGATTGAGTAAATAAATACATGGCGAAGGGATCACTTTTCCCTGCAGGTGACTATCAGTTCCTTCTACATGTCAGGGACTATACTTTCCTGCAGTGTGGAATGAATGAGAGAAATACAAATTTACCATTAGGGAAATACTACAGTAGTGAGTGTCACTGGTGAGATCTGACAGACATTAAAATGAGTGGGTACAAATTTGTGGAGAAACAGTATATTAGCATAATCTCCAAGTGTCTTTCCTGTGACATTTACCTATTACAAAGAGGGAAATGGTTAACTTTACAGTGGAATCACCAGCTGACACCACCATAACCAAATGATCAAGGTATTTACATCATCATGTACCCTCTGGTATAATGCATAGCATCTCTTTTGTGGAATTTTCATCAAAAATGTATATCTTAATCTAATCTTGAGAAAACATCAGACGAGACCAGATTGAGAGGTATTCTGCAAAATAACTGTCAAGGTCGGGAAAGAATGAGGAATGGTCACAGATTGGAGGAGACTAAAGAAATCCAAGAACAAAATGAGACATGTATCCTCAAAACAGAACGGACCTGGCAGGGGATGGAGGAATCTGGTGAAATTTAATCAAATTTGTTTAATAGTGTTTTACTAATCTTAATTTCCCGGTTTTGAGATGTGTGCTATGAGGGCACAAGTTGTTAACTTATAAGAAACAGGGTGATGGTGTCCTTGAACTATTGGAACTTGTGGACTTTCCATTAAATTACTTTGGTGTGGTGTTGGTATTCTGAAAAGATGGATAATATGTGTGAAATTTAATTGATATTCTAATTGTATCATTTGTGATATTCTTGAAAACCAAGATTCTCAGTGTGGGGAAAAAGAAATAAGATGTAAGAAAGTTAAGGAAATATTATTATGAAACTCAAGGATTATTTTTATTATTTTCTAGCTCTGTCTACTGAAAAAGCCTAGAAACAATGGCCAACCCAGTAGCGGTGAACATCCTTAGCACCCAGATTATGGCCTTGGAGTACAATTTCCCATTAAAGTAAATCAAGGCTTCTTGGAAAAGTGGCTTATTCCAGTTCTTGGGTATCGTGAGCCAAGAAACATCTTGTCATTCCAAGTAGTAAAGACTCTTATCAAAATCACACCAAAAAAACCTCAAGAACCAACTTAAAGAGATTTACACTGTCTAAGATGGGACAAGCATCGTAAGGATAATAGCTATACTGGATTAAAACACATTGAAGAATATATCTTTTATATATATATATATATGTATATATATATAAAACTTGATTTATTTTTGCCTGTGTTGGGTCTTTGTTGCTGTGCAGGCATTCTTTACTTGCAGACAGTAGGGAGCTACTCTCTAGTTGCAGTGCGCAGGCTTTTCATTGTGGTGGCTTCTCTTGTTTTAGAGCATGGGCTCAATACTTGTGATGCACAGGCTTAATTGCTCTGTAGTATATGCGATCTTCCCGGACCAGGGATCAAACCTGTGCCTCCTACAGTGGCAGTCAAAGGGACTCATTACCACTGAGCCACCAGGGAAGCCCCATTGAATAAGTCTTAAATCTTAAATTTCATCATGATACTCATAGAAAACTTTGAAGGATACCAGTGGGGACCAAATTATTAATTTGAAAACTGTTAAGCAGAAAGAATTGAGCTTTCATCTTGCCTTTTCAGTATGAACTATACCAGCGTAAAACAAAATAATACATTAGCAAAGCTTATTTTTATATAATTTATAATAATTGATGAAAGATTGACAGAATGGAAATATCATCACTTTGCATTCCCTAATAAGGAAAGGTTTTATTTATTGAGCAGTAACATCTCTCTAACAATGCAAAAGGATGATTAAACAGTAATAACTCTTGATAAAGAACATACCACCACCAAAGTACTTTTACCACAGAAGTTCTGTGGTATTCTGTGGTAAACATGAATCTGCTGAAGATTAAAGTGGTGATTTACAGGAGAAAAGAACAAAGGCATATGGGAATGCACTCAGTAAAATCCAGATATTACAGATTTGTATCACCGTCAAATTGCTTGATTTGGTGACACAAATAAATTGAAAAAAAAAAGGATGGAAGAGCAAGAGTAGATTAAAGAGACCTTAAAAAGGAAATAATAAACAGGTAAAACTAAACTATAAATCAAAATAAGAAAGTGATTAACTCTTAATATAATATAAAACTTGAGGTAATAGTTATAATTGTTAGAGAGGGTATTACTGTTGGGCAAAGACTTGTGTGTGACTCTTGGGATGCTAACAGGGTTCTATTTCCTGTTTGCCTTCTAATAATTTATTACATGGTTCATTTGTTTTCCCTGGCTTTATTTTATTATACTTAATTATAAAAAATTTATTGATGCCTTTGTCAGGTATCTACCATGTAATTTTAAAATAAGTTACAGAAGGATTGGCACCAATTTATATCCCTTTAACATGGGATAAAATTATAGTTCCTTGGTGGCTCAGACAGTAACCAATATGTCTGCAGTGCAGGAGACCTGGGTTTGATCTCTGGATCAGGAAAATCCCCTGGAGAAGGGAAGAACAACCCATTCCAGAATTCTTGCCTGGAGAATTCCATGAACAGAGGAGCCTGGCGGGCTGCAGTCCATGGGGTCTCAAAGAGTTAGACATTACTGAGTGACTGACACAGAAGTGTGAGGATAGGTCCTGTTTGTCCATTTGATGCATAGTAGTAGTATATCAAATGATAATTTCAATATTTTGAGCCCAGGAAACTACTATAGTTCATCAGTGAATACACAGAAATCTGTTGCATTTCTGTACACTAACAAGATCAGAAAGAGAAATGAAGGAAAGAATCTCCTTTACCATTGTATCAAAAGGAAAAAATACTTTATTCCTTAGGTAGAAATAAATCTGCCTAAGAAGGCAAAAGACCTGTACTCTGAAAACTATAAGACACTAATGACAGTAATCAAAGATGCCACAAACAGATAGAAAGATATATTACACTGTGTTCTTGGACTGGAAGAACTGATATTGTCAAAATAACTATACTAACCAAAATAACTATACTGCCCAAGGCAATCTCGCTGTCAAATTACCAATGGCATTTTTAACAACTAGAACCAAAAAATTTTTTTAATTTGTCTGGAGACATAAAACACCTCAAGTAGACAAAGCAGTCTTTGCCTATTGGATCTGGGGATATCAGGCTCCCTGATGTCAGACTATACTATAAAGCTGTAGTCAGAAAAGTAGTGTAGTCCTGGCAAAAAAACCAAATATAGATCAAAGGGACAGGATAGAAAACCCAGAAATAAGCCCACGTACCTGAGGCCAATTAATCTATTAAAGAGGAGGCAAGAATAGACAATGGTGAAAAGACAGTGTATTCAACGAGTAGTGCTGAAAAAATAAAACAGCTATGTGAAAAAGAATAAAATTAGAACACTCCCTAATACCATACAGGAAAATAAAATCAAGATGGATTAAAGAACTAACTGTAAGACCAGATACTATAGAACTCTTAGGGGAAAAAAAAATAGGGAGGATACTTTTTGACATAAATCACATGATTATTGATTTGGATCCACCCCCTAGAGTAATTCCAATCCAAAGAAAGGCAATGCCAAAGAATGGTCAAACTACCACACAACTGCACTCATCTCACACGCTAGTAAAGTAATGCTCAAAATTCTCCAAGCCAGGCTTCAGCAATCCGTGAACCGTGAACTTCAGATGTTCAAGCTGGATTTAGAAAATGCAGACGAACCAGAGATCAAATTGCCAACATCCACTGGATCATTGAAAAAGCAAGAGAGTTCCAGAAAAACATCTATTTCTGCTGTATTGACTATGCCAAAGCCTTTGACTGTGTGGATCACAAGAAACTGTGGAAAATTCTGAAAGAGATGGGAATACCAGACCACCTGACCTGCCTCTTGAGAAACCTATATGCAGGTCAGGAAGCAACAGTTAGAACTGGACATGGAACAACAGACTGGTTCCAAACAGGAAAAGGAGTACATCAAGGCTGTATATTGTCACCCTGCTTATTTAACTTCTATGCAAAGTACATCAGAAACGCTGGGTTGGAAGAAGCACAAGCAGGAATCGAGATTGCCGGGAGAAATATCAATAACCTCAGATATGCAAATGATACCACTCTTATGGCAGAAAGTGAAGAGGAGCTAAAAAGTCTTTTGATGAAAGTGAAAGAGGAGAGTGAAAAAGTTGGCTTAAAGCTCAACATTCAGAAAACAAAAATCATGGCATCCGGTCACATCAGTTCATGGGAAATAGATGGGGATATAGTGTCAGACTTTATTTTTTGGGATCCAAAATCACTGCAGATTGTGATTGCAGCCATGAAATTAAAAGACGCTTATTCCTTGGAAGGAAAGTTATGACCAACCTAGATAGCATATTCAAAAGCAGAGACATTACTTTGCCGACTAAGGTCTGTCTAGTCAAGGCTATGGTTTTCCCAGTGGTTATGTATGGATGTGAGAATTGGACTGTGAAGAAAGCTGAGCACCGAAGAATTGATGCTTTTGGACTGTGGTGTGGGAGAAGACTCTTGAGAGTCCCTTGGACTGCAAGGAGATCCAACCAGTCCATTCTGAAGGAGATCAGTCCTGGGTGTTCTTTGGAAGGACTGATGTTGAAGCTGAAACTCCAATACTTTGGCCACCTCATGCGAAAAGTTGACTCATTGGAAAGGACTCTGATGCTGGGAGGGATTGGAGGCAGGAGGAGAAGGGGGACGACAGAGGATGAAATGGCTGGATGGCATCACCAACTCGATGCACTTGAGTTTGGGTGAACTCTGGGAGTTGGTGATGGACAGGGAGTCCTGGCGTGCTGTGATTCATGGGATCACAAAGAGTCAGGTTCAGATGACTGAGCAACTGAACTGATCCTCGTGTCCAACTCTTTGTGACCCCATGAATCACAGCACGCTAGGCCTCCCTGTCCATCACCAACTCCTGGAGTTCTAGAGTAATGAAAATAAAAACAGGGTCATCCTTGATAGTTGAGTGGTTAAGACTCTGCGATTCCACTCTTGAGGGGCGTGGATTCAATCCCTGATCATGGAACTAAGGTCCTGCATGCCATCCAGCATGGCCTAAAAAGGAAAAGAAAAACAAAAATAAATAAATGGGACCTAATTAAACTTGAATATTTTACACAGCAAAGGAAGCCATAAAGAAAATGAAAAGACAACCCACAGAATGGGGGTGCAATATTTGCAAAAGATGGGCAGCTAACAAGGGATTAATCTCTAACTGTACAAATAGCTCGTGCTGCTCAGTATGAAACAGTGCTGGAGAAAGTATAGTGAAAAGGGAACACTCCCGCACTGCTGGTGACAGTGTAAAATGGTATGGCTACTATGGAGAACAATATGGGGGTTCCTTTAAAAAAATAAAAATACTGTTTGATGCAGTAATCCCACTCCTGGACATATATTGGGAGAAAACCATTATTTAAAAAGATGCATGCACCCCGATGTTCATAGCAGCACTGTTTACAATAGTCAAGATGTAGAGGCAGCCCTGAATGTCCATCGACAAAAAACGGATGACCAAGATGCAATATATACAATGGAATATTACTCAGCCACAGTAAAGAATGAAAAATTTCAACACGGATGGACCTAGAGATTATCATACTAAGTGAAGTAAGTCAGAAAGAAAAGGACAGATACTATGTAATATCACTTACATATGAAATCTATAAAAACAAAAATGACCTTACTTAAAAAACAGAAACAGATTCTCAAAAAAGAAGCTTCTGGTTAACAAAGGGGAAAGGTTGGAGGTGGAGGATATATTAGGATTTTGAGATTAACATATATATATTACCATATATAAAATAGATAATCAGAAGGGACCTATTATATAGTTTAGGGAACTCAATATTCTGTAATAGCCTAAATGGGAAAATAGTCTGAGAAAGAATAGTTAGATACATGTATATATGTTACTGAATCACTTTGCTATATACCTGAATCTAACACAACATTGTAAATAAACTGTATTCCAGTATAAAATAAAAATTTTAAATAATTTCAATATTTTGAGCCCTTTTGGGAACTGAAGTCCGTCATTGTCTTAAAAATGGTGATATTATTTTGCCAAGAAAAATTAACTTGCAGGAATAAATTCCTTTCTTAGGTACAGATAATATTTCACCTGTAATATTTCATTCATTTTCAGTCAGTAGATACCTATTGAGAACATGCTATGTGTCATACACTATTCTTGGGACTAGGAATGAAACTGTGAACAAAACCAATCAAATTTTAACCTGCATGGTGCTTACATAATAGTATAGGGAGATAATGAAGAAGGTTAATGAGTAAAATACTTGGTATGTTAAATGATAACAGGGAACTATGGAGGTAGAATAATTTGGGGGAAAGAGATGGTATAATTTCAGATTGGGAAGGGGGATGTCAAAAAGGAGTCACTGAAAAGGTGATACTTGAATAAGAACTGAAGAATCTGAGAGAATAAGCCCTGCAGGTATGTTAAGAATTTTAGCTTTTAATCTGAATAAGGTGACGTGACCTTAAAGAGCTTTTTATTATTCTCTTGATATGATCCCCTTACTGTTCTTATTTCTGTACTTGATTTTCTTCTGGTCTCTATACTGTGGCCAATGAGGTCACGTTAAAACAAGTGGCATGGTGACATTGTTTAGTAAGTAGCCTCCAGTTTAAAAAAAAATAAATAAAAGGGCTTTAGCCATTTTAGTAAAAAAACAAAAACTTCCTTCTTAGGCTGGAGGGCGTGGGATCAAACTATAGGTGGGAGGATTGGCCTTAGCTTAAAATAGTGTCTCTCTTTTAACAGGTATGGGTTTACAGGTCTAATGATGTAAAGAGCTTCTGTCTCACGTCTTCTGTTTTCTGTCTGAAATTGAAGACAGGATCATCTGAAAGTGGGGACATGGCCAAAAGATTAGAGTATTGAGGAGAGTGAAAAGGAGTGAAATAGCTGTTGCTAGAAGAAAAAACAGTAAGGTTACTGGATGGTGTTGAGTTTTTCTTTCTGTATCCTCAGTAGCTGACACAGAGCTCTGCTTATGGTACGTGCATTGTGCCTGTTATTGTAAATTAATTTTGAATGTATGACAGAAGATTAGATCTGCATTGCTCTGCTATCATTTGTTGCTTAAGCTCTAATTGACCATCTTGCAAAATGGTCAGTGTAGTTTACTCAGGTTGGTATACTAAGTGAGGAGGAATGGTTTGAAAGATACTTAGCAGTACCATTTTCAAAAGAGCTATGTGCAGGAACTTACTTCTCTGCTGGTTCAATGACTGAGACTCCTGCTCTCAGTGCAGGGGCCCCAGGCCCAATCCTCGTCAGGGAACTAGATTTCATATGCCGCGACCAAGACCTGATGCAGTGAAATAAATAAGTATTAAAAAAGAAAAAAAATAAGTTATGTATGTATGTTGTTTTAATGACATATGTAATTAAAATGTACATAGGTAGTTTTAATGACAACTCACCAGGCTTCCCTGGGGCTCAAATGGTAAAGAATCCACCTGCAATGCAGGAGATCTGTGTTCGATTCCTAGGTTAGGAAGACCCTGGAGGAGAGCATGGCAACCCAATCCAGTATTATTGCCGGGAGAATCCCAAGGATAGAGGAGCCTGGTGGGCTACAGTCCATGGGGTCACAAAGAGTCAGACTCAACTGAGTGACTAAGCACAGCACCATGAGTGGGAATAGTGTAACCAGCTATACTTGATTTGTGCAGGACTGTCTCAGATGTAACACAGCAAGTCCCAGGTCCTAGAAAACCCCTCTGCTGCTACTGCTGAGTCACTTCAGTCGTGTCCGACTCTGTGTGACCCCATAGATGGCAGCCCACCAGGCTCCCCGTCCCTGAGATTCTCAGGCAAGAACACTGGAGTGGGTTGCCATTTCCTTCTCCAGTGCAGGAAAGTGAAAAGTGAAAGTAAAGTCGCTCAGTCTTGCCTGACCCTCAGCGACACCATGGACTGCAGCCTTCCAGGCTCCTCTGTC
Source organism: Nanger dama (assembly GCA_917880005.1). Classification (NCBI taxonomy): domain Eukaryota; kingdom Metazoa; phylum Chordata; class Mammalia; order Artiodactyla; family Bovidae; genus Nanger; species Nanger dama. The sequence goes on along the minus strand of CAKJTW010000058.1, from coordinate 4,990,578 downwards.
CATGGGATTTTCCAGGCAAGAGTACTGGAGTGGGGTGCCATTGCCCTCTCCAAGAAACCAGAAAGTGTGATGACCCAAAATTGGGTTGTTTATCATTTATCTGATTATAAACATAGTACATGTTCACTGTGGAAAACTCTGGGAATTATAAAGCAAAAAAAGTAAAAATTAGTGTCGCATGACCAAATGACAGCACCACTGCAGTCTCTTTTTCTCTCAGTCTTCATTTTAGGCACAGTTGCTTATTTATTTATTAGAATTGATATGATAAATACAGTTTTATATCCAGTTTTTGAAAGTACATATATTTATGTATTTATTTGGCTGCGTTGGGTCTTCCTTACGACACTTTGCATCTTTTGTTGTGGCGTGAGGGCTTAGTTTCTCCACAGCATGTGGGCTCCTGGTTCCTCAGCCTGGGATCAAACCTGCCTCCCTTGTGTTGTAAGGTGGATTCTTAACCACTGGACCAGGGAAGTCCAGTGTCCTACTTTTGTACTTAGCATTCTACTTTGAGAACTTTCCCATGGCTTTAAAAACTCTAAAGAACAAAGTTTGAAGTATGAATTAAGCGCTTAACAAATATTTATTATTGACTGGATATACTAGTTTATACTAACACCACCAGTGTATGAACACAATCTTTCACCATATTTTTAGAATCTTTGAATGTTATCATAAATAGGAACTTTGCTGGTTGGCTTGATTAAAATCATATTGATTTTTAATTTTTAATTTCTTTGAATACAAGTAGAGTTTGAACATTTCAACTTTTGTGAATTGCCTGATCATATCATGGCTTATTTTCTTCTAGGACTTTTAGTTTTTTCTTGTATTTTAACTAGTCTTTAAGTAAGTATATTTGTTAAATCTTTCTTCAATGCAGTATTCCTTGAGGTGAAATCACTCAGTTGTGTCCGACTCTTTGCGACCCCGTGGACTGTAACCTACTAGGCTTCTCTGTCCATGGGATTCTCCAGGCAAGAATACTGGAGTGGATTGCCATTTCCTTCTCCAGGGGATCTTCCTGACCCAGGGATCGAACTCAGGTCTCCCCGCATTGGAGGCCGATGCTTTAACCTCTGAGCCACCAAGGAAGCAGTATTCCTTAGTATCTGTTAAATGTTATGTAAGGGAATGCCAAAGAATGGTCATACTACCGCACAATTGCACTCATCTCACACGCTAGTAAAGTAATGCTCAAAATTCTCCAAGCCAGGCTTCAGCAATCTGTGAACCGTGAACTTCCAGATGGTCAAGCTGCTTTTAGAAAAGGCAGAGGAAACAGAGACCAAATTGCCAACATCAGATGTATCATCGAAAAAGCAAGAGAGTTCCAGAAAAACATCTATTTCTGCTTTATTGACTATGCCAAAGCCTTTGACTGTGTGGATCACAAGAAACTGTGGAAAATTCTGAAAGAGATGGGAATACCAGACCACCTGACCTGCCTCTTGAGAAACCTATATGCAGGTCAGGAAGCAGCAGTTAGAACTGGACATGGAACAACAGACTGGTTCCAAATAGGAAAAGGAGTATGTCAAGGCTGTATATAGTCACCCTGCTTATTTAACTTCTATGCAGAGTACATCATGGGAAACGCTACAAAAAAAAAAAAAACACAAACCCACAAACACCACCCTCCCGCGAAGGGGACGGAAAGCCTCTTGAGAGTAGAAGAAGCGGGAAAAGTTGGCTTAAACTCAACATTGCTGGAATCAAGATCATGGCGGCTGACGAGCCTTTTTTTTGGGGGCCCCACCCTCCGTGTGTTGCCCCCATGAGGGGCCCCCAAGAATATCAATAACCTCAGATATGCAGATGACAGCAGAGCATTACTTTGCCGACGGTTTGTCTAGTCAAGGTTATGGCCTGTGTTGGTGGGGGTGGACTTTGAAGAGGCTCATGTGAAGAGTTGACTCATTGGAAAAGACTCTGATGCTGGGAGGGATTGAGGGCAGGAGGGGAGAAGGGGACGACCAAGGGTGAGGTGGCTGGATGGTTTCACCAACTCGATGGACCTGAGTTTGGGTCAACTCTTGGAGTTGGTGATGGACAGGGGAGGCCTGGCGTGCTGCGATTCATGGGGTCGCAAAGAGTCGGACACGACTGAGCGACTGAACTGAACTGAAATGTTGTGTTCTTCCCAAATCTCACTGTGTAAGAAGGATTTGAAATTAAATATTATTCTGTAATCTACTTTAAAGACTTTCTGTTTATAAAGATTATATCTTTAAATGTTTTGATGTAATTTATCAACATTTAGTCCAGAATTTGTTGCCATTTCAGTTGTGTTCAATACATTCAGGAGGTGTTTGAGTGTCTTACTACAAGTAATAATCCATGAATCTTCACAGAGTAGTATTCACACTATAAGGCAGAGATTTATAAACCAACAGTTGTAATTCTGGGTAATAAGTAATGCTATAAAAGCCTATGTAAAGCAAGACACAAATGCAGAAGATACAGTGGTTAATTCTTTGTAGGGGAACCATTCAGGTAAAACTAAAATGGAGTAGCATTTGGGCTTGAAGGATGTAAGATTTTCCCAATAACATATATAATAATAAGTAACAGTATAAATACCAACATTGAGTGTACCCTTCTATAATCATTAACAACCCTAGAAGTTAGTTATTTGACATTTTAATTATTTTTCAAAATGGGAAAATATGAATGAGGAGGTAAAGAAAATAGAAATGGCCTTCTAGGCAATGTTGAGTGGTTAAATATTATGATTGCTTAAGGGAATTTTCTGATGTGACTAAAGGTTGTTGAAAGAAGGAGCCAAATAATGTATTATTGTCATCACAATGACTCCCAAACCATACTGTATAAAGTGGTTTTCAGGCTTCATTTTTAAAAACCCTCACAGCAGTTCCTTGAGTTAGGTACTCTGACTTCAGTTTTAAAGAATCCAAAGAAACTTAGATTAAGACAATTATCCCAAGGTCTCATTCTTAATTTTTAATGAAATACTTAAATAAACACATGATAGTATGAAATGCTTAAGTATTACTAAAATTTGCTTTTAATTTTTAGAAACTTACAGAACAGTTAAACATTTCCATTACCCTTCATTTTCCATTCCATTCCCCCTACACTTATTTTCTAAGCAGTGCCACAATCCTGTGAATCATGTAAATTTGCTATATATGTTTGTAGCCACATCAGCATATAGCATTATTTTATGCATTTCGGAACCTTTACAAGTGCTATCATATAACCTCTCCTTTAGCATATTGCTATTTCACTCATCTTCTGTTTTTGAGATTTATCCATATTGATCTTTATAAATTCATTTCTTTTGTTTTGCTCTGTAGTGATTATTCATTTTCTGTTTGAGAGATATTATTTCTCATTTTCCTCTTTTATATCAGTGCTACAGCAAATATTCATGTACATATTTCTGTTTAGTCTTATTTAAGTTTATGTTCTTTGAGTAGAATTGCTAAGCTATAGAGTATATTTCTTCAGGCTTTAGAGTAGATATTTCCAACTTGCTCTTTACAGTGTTTATGTTAATTTTTACTCAGTATAACTATGTAAGATTAGAGCAGAATCTGAAATCACTATACTGTTTTAAAATTTCTCAAGTCTTGTCTTACAGGAAGAGAATTATAAGGAAATTAGAGCATCAGAGATTAGTTATTCCTTATCACTAAATAGATGACATTAAATGACATAGATTAATTTTGTTGAGTATGGGAAAGAGCAAGTAGTAGGAAGCAAGAATAAGAGGAAAGGAAATCAGACAGGGTTGTATTTGGCTACATGTTTTTTCAAATTGAATTTTTTTTTTTTAAAAAAAAAATTGAGAGATTTAAAAAAGTTCTGTAGTGCTTTACAATTTTCAGAAGTTCAACACACATGACGGAGAAGGCAATGGCACCCCCACTTCAGTACTCTTTCCTGGAAAAATCCCATGGACGGAGGAGCCTGGTAGGCTGTAGTCCATGGGGTTGTTAAGAGTCGGACACGACTGAGCCGACTTCACTTTCACTTTTCACTTTCATGCATTGGAGAAGGAAATGGCAACCCACTCCAGTGTTCTTGCCTGGAGAATCCCAGGGACAGCGGAGCCTCGCAGGCTGCTGTCTATGGGGTCACACAGAGTCGGACACAACTGAAGCGACTTCACAGCAGTAGCAACACACATGACTTCATATAATCCTATAATAATACTTTTTTTCTGCTTTATCCCAATGTTGTATCACCCTGCTTTCCTCCCCCTCACTGGTACAGTGATTTGTTCTCTTCCTCTGTGAGTCTATTTCTTTGTTTTATTCAGTAGTCTGTTGTATTTTTTAGATTCTACGTAAGGGATAATCATACAGTATTTGTCTTTCTCTGTCTGACTTACTTCATTTAGCAAAATGCCCTCCAAGTCCCCTCCATATTGCTGCAAATGGCAAGCTTTTATTCTTTTTATGGCTAAGTAGTAAATGGCAACCCACTCCAGTACTCTTGACTGGAAAATCCCATGGATGGAGGAACCTGGTAGGCTACAGTCCATGGGGTCTCGAAGAGTTGGGCACAACTGAGAGGCTTCACTTTCACTTTTCACTCTCATGCATTGAAGAAGGAAATGGCAACCCACTCCAGTATTCCTTCCTGGAGAATCCCAGGGACAGAGGAGCCTGGTGGCTGCTGTCTATGGGGTCACACAGGGTCGGACATGACTGAAGCAACTTAGCAGCAGCAACAGCAGTATTCATTATATATATTTACAACATTTTTATACATTTCTTCTATTGATGGACACTTAGTATGCTTCCATACCTTGGCAGTTATAAATAGTGCTTCTATGAACAGTGGGTTCATGAGTCTTTTCAGATTAATGTTTCTTTCAGATACATACCCAAGAGTGGAATTGCTGGGTCATACGATATTTCTGGGCTTCCTAGGTGGCTCAGTGGTAACGAATCCTCCTGCTAATGCAGGACACATGGGTTCAGTCCACGTGTCAGAAAGATCCCCTGGAGGAGGAAATGGCAACCCACTTCAGTATTCTTGCTGGGATAATCTCAAGGACAGAGGAGCTTGGCGGGCTACAGTTCATGAGGTTGCAGAGTTGCACATGACTAAACAACTGAGCACACATAGTATTTCTACTTTTAGGTTTTTGAGACACCTCCATACTATTTTACAGAGTGACTGCACCAATTTACTTAGCCACCAATAGCATACGATACTTCCCTTTTCTTCATGTCCTCACCAGCGTTTGTTATTTGTATTCCTTTTGATGATGGCCATTCTGACATGTGTGAGGTAAATTTTTTTCTTATAATAAAAAGTCATGTGGTAAGCACTCTAGGTCTGGTTAAGCAGCTCCATAAAGCCGTCAAGTACCCTTCCTAGTCTGCTATCCTTAGCATGTGGCTTTGATTGTTCCCTTTTCAGGTATTGTGTGCAGACTCTGGACAGAAAGAAGGGGAAAGGGCAGAAGGCATAGGTCAACTGAACCCTGTAAGTCTTACCCAGTAGATTTATTTATGCATCTCATTAGCCCGAACTGGCTCAAATGACCCTTAGCTTTATGGTTTCTGAAGAGGCAAGTACTTTCCTGAAGAAAATCAGAATTCTAGTAGTAAGAATAGAAGATAGATACTGGATAGGCAACTAGCAATGTCCTTCACTGTAATTTACATGAATGTTCAGTGTTTCATTACATAGTGATTCTGGTTGGGATGGGTGGGAGAGCACATAATAGGTGATTAGTAAATATTTTTGAGTAAATGAATGAATGTGCTTTAGAAACCCACAATAGTTAACAGCTGTCTTGTATCCCTTCAAGTTTGTCAAGCAACATTGCTTCTGCATTGTGATTTTGGAGGTGAATTTTTCCTTGAGTATTGTTACTTCAAATTTCATGTCTCTTAAACTCATTTGCATCTTCCTTTACAGTTAGCTTTTGACAAAACTTTGTTGAAAATGCTTATATAACTCAATGACCTTCTTACCAATTATGATAGTGCTTAAAGTTTCCTTCTATGTCATGGTTTTCCTGTCTTCAGCTTTAGGGAACACCCATGTGATCTATAGGAGCTACAGTTGTCATTGTTGCCATGTTCTTCTCTTGTGAGAGCTAAGCCAAAAAATATTGGATATTTTGGGACTAAGAGAAATACAAGCCAGTGAAGAATAATTATTGAGGTCACTTAGTCAGCTTCTTTGTTTGTACGTGAAGAAGTGAGGATCACTGACTGTGTAAGATATTCAGAGATACACCACTAGCTGAATTAGGATTACTGAACCTAGGAGTCTCAACCTAATGTTACTCTTCATTTTATTTTGTCACATTGTTATTCAGATCAGAATCCGTTTAAAGGACTTAATCATTCACCTCCCCAAAAACAAAGTGTCATTTTGCCTTTGGTGAGAATCACAGTGAGATCCTGAGTTGCTTTTTGAACCAGATCTATTTAAAAATATTAAATTGTGTCCTATATTTCTGTATACTCTTTGTATTAAGCTAAAGTTATTCATAAAGATTGTAATCTATATATTAATCATTATCCAAGCTATTTCTTGATTTAGATTTTCTGATATACTAACCAATGTCAATGCATAGGAGATAACTGAACCTGCTTATTAAGTGGGAGACAGAAGACATTCAGACTAGATCATTCCTGCCATGTCTTTAATTTTTGTAGTGACATACATATTTTTAAATTAGTGTATGACCATGTAAAGAGGGTGGAACAGTACTCTAATATCAGGTTCTCGGTGGTTATCAGCAGTTCTTGAATTTTTTTCCCTTGCAGTTACGATTGAATGTAAACAAAATGGGTGATTTGTAATAAAAATACTTCTTAAAAGTAATACTGAATTCTCAGTTTAAAGAAGACTTTATCTCGCTTCTCTCCATTACATTTATTACCATGAAAACTTTGAAACTCTGTCTACTATATCAATTTGGCAGGAATCTGTTCAGAAAAAATTTTTAATTCCTATTTTGGTAAAAATTCATTGAAAATCAAAGTTTTCCCATTGGAAAGGTTCAGTTCAGTTCAGTTCAGTCGCTCAGTTGTGTCCGATTCTTTGCGACCCCGTGAATCACAGCATGCCAGGCTTCCCTGCCCCTCACCAACTCCCGGAGTTCACTTAAACTCAAGTCCATCGAGTTGGTGATGCTATCCAGCCATCTCATTCTCTCTCGCCCCCTTCTCCTCCTGCCCCCAATCCCTCCCAGCATCAAGGTCATTTCCAGTGAGTCAACTCTTCGCATGAGGTGGCCAAAGTATTGGAGTTTCAGCTTCAGCATCATTCTTTCCAATAAACACCCAGGACTGATCTCCTTTAGGATGGACTGGTTGGATCTCCTTGCAGTCCAAGGACTCTCAAGTCTTCTCCAACATCACAGTTCAAAAGCATCAGTTCTTCGGCACTCAGCTTTCTTCACAGTCCAACTCTCACATCCATACATGACCACTGGAAAAACCATAACCTTGACTAGACAGACCTTAGTCGGCAAAGTAATGTCTATGCTTCTTAATATGCTGTCTAGGTTGGTCATAACTTTTCTTCCAAAGAGTAAGCGTCTTTTAATTTCATATCTGAGGTTACTAATATTTTTCCCAGCAATCTCGATTCCAGCTTGTGCTTCTTCCAACCCAGCGTTTCCCATGATGTACTCTGCATAGAAGTTAAATAAGCAGGGTGACAATATACAGCCTTGACTTACTCCTTTTCCTATTTGGAACCAGTCTGTTGTTCCATGTCCAGTTCTAACTGTTGCTTCCTGTCCTGCATATAGATTTCTCAAGAGGCAGGTCAGATGGTCTGGTATTCCCATCTCTTTTAGAATTGTCCATAGTTTACTGTGATCCACACAGTCAAAGGCTTTGGCATAGTCAATAAAGCAGAAATAGATGTTTTTCTGGAACTCTCTTGCTTTTTCCATGATGGATGTTGGCAATTTGATCTCTGGTTCCTCTGCCTTTTCTAAAAGCAGCTTGACCATCTGGATGTTCACGGTTCACAGATTGCTGAAGCCTGGCTTGGAGAATTTTGAGCATTACTTTACTAGCATGTGAGATGAGTGCAATTGTGCAGTAGTCTGAGCATTCTTTGGCATTGCATTTCTTTGGGATTGGAATGAAAACTGACCTTTTCCAGTCCTGTGGCCACTGCTGAGTTTTCCAAATTTGCTGACATATTGAATGCAGCACTTTCACAGCATCGTCTTTCAGGATTTGGAATTCTATCAGCTCAAGTAGCTTTGTTCGTAGTGATGCTTTCTAAGGCCCACTTGACTTCACATTCCAGGATGTCTAGCTCCAGGTGAGTGATCACACCATCGTGATTATCTCGGTCGTGAAGCTCTTTTTGTACACTTCTTCTGTGTATTCTTGCCACCTCTCTTTAGTATCTTCTGCTTCTGTTAGGTCCAAACAGAACCGTTTAGGTCCATAAGAAGGACCATTTCTGTCCTTTATCGAGCCCATCTTTTCATTAAATGTTCTCTTGGTATCCCTAATTTTCTTGAAGAGCTCTCTAGTCTTTCCCATTCTGTTGTTTTCCTCTATTTGTTTGCGTTGACCACTGAGGAATGCTTTCTTATCTGTCCTTGCTATTTTTACAGGTAAAATTACTACTTAATGAATTCTGAAAACATGGCTCAGATTCCCTTAACACCAGTTTATAACATACATGCCTTGTCTGTAATCTCATTCAAAGATTATGGTATTTACTAAATATGACTTTCGTTATACTTAAATTTGCACTGTTAGGTACTCCGTAAAATTGTAAATATTAGCAAATAAAGTAAAAAGAAGAGTTAACAGGTAAACATAGTTTCTTTGTAATATATTACCTTCTGAAATTTTTATTGATGGCATTTGGTAAAGTAAATTATAATTAATCACATGAAGGAGTTTTACACAGTTAAGTCCACTCTCTGAAGACATTTCATAAATGTCATAAGAGAATGCTAATGTTTCAGTGAGGAAAATGGGGCAGCATGATTTCAACTTTGTCAAAAACACATAAAACTAAAAGTAACCTCAAATAAAATAGTAATTGTAGGTATTCAGATTGTGGGTATATTTTCCATTTTCTGTACAGAATTGTTAATTTTGTAACCTGATTAAAACATAAAACATTTTCCCACTGCCTTTTTCAGTGAAACTTTTCAGAGAACAGCTGTCAGTTTTTAAAACAGCTATGGTCTTCTGGAAATGTTTTATTATGATTTATTCTTAGTTTCATAGTTTTGAGCCATCACTTGAGCTTGAATAAATTATTTTAGCTGTATAAATATTTGCATTTCTTTGAGAGCATTAAAGTTAAAAGTATAAAGCAGAAATCTTTCTAAATGACAGTTTTTTAATGTCTAAAAGTTGTACTTCAGAGTTTGGCATTTTCTTTACTGTGTGCTTTCATCTTTTATTGTCATATGTCCTGTGACAAAAACTACCTCTTCTAAAAGAAACTTCAAATGGAAATATATTTTATGTTATGCCTTACACATTTTATAATCGTGAATGCTTATATTCATGTAAACTTCTTCTTATTTTTAGAGGAACAGAAAGGAAGTGCAAAAACGAAAAGTGAAGAGCGGCCAGTAGATTCAGAAAAATGTTCTACACCCAGTGCTCTAGAAGAGACTACTGTGAAAATAGAGAAAGAAGATGAAAAGGAACTTGTAAAACTGCCAGTCATAGTGAAGCTAGAAAAACCTTTGCCAGAATGCGAAGAAAAAAGATTATCAAAGAAGAAAGTGATTCCTTCAAGGAAAATGTCAAACCTGTAAAAGTGGAAATGAAAGAATGTAAAGCAGATCCTAGAGATATCAAAGGTAGTATGGAGAAGTTAGAGCCTGACAGGCTAGACTTTGTTGGCAATGTTAAATCTTCTCAAGAAATTACCGAAAAGTCTACTGAAGAAACTGAGAAACTTAAAAATGACCAGCAGGCCAAGATTCCACTAAAAACGAGAAATTAAACTGAGTGATGATTTTGATAGTCCAATCAAAGGACCTTTGTGTAAATCAGTTACTCCAACAAAAGAGTTTTTGAAAGATGAAATAAAGCAAGAGGAAGAGACTTGTAAAAGGATCTCTACAATCACTGCTTTGGGTCATGAAGGGAGACAGCTGGTAAATGGAGAAGTTAGTGATGAAAAGGTAACTCCACATTTTAAGACAGAACAGATGGAGACAAAGTTTTATGATACAAAGGAAGATAGTTGCAGCCCCTCTAAGGATAGAAGTGTCATCATGGAGGAAAATGGAGCAGAGTCTGTAAATTCTGTCATTGCAAGTGTAAAAATAGGTGATCTTGAGAAGGAAGTGGTCCCTTTAGGGAAAGATACAGATAATTCAATATCAGTGTTAGAGACCCAGAGTCAGAAAGAGCACATAGAGGAAACTGGTCCTTCAGAAATGGAAACCTCTTTGAGACTGCTGAAATAGCAAAGGATCTCTCTTTAAAAACTGCTTTATCTACCACTGAATGCTATAGTATGAGAGTTGAAGAGAAGTCTCCCAAAAGTAAGAAGGATAAGCGCCCACCAGTCCTAGAGTGTCTTGAAAAGTCCAAAAGACTTTTCTTGATAAGGACACTCAAAGATTGAGTCCAATACCGGAGGAGGTTCCAAAGACAACTGTAGAATCAGTAAAGGCCGGGTCTCCTGAGGCAGCTGAAACTTATCCATCATCTAATGTGACTGTCCACTGTGAGAAACTAGTCTCAGAAGTTGAGTGTCAGAATACAAGTTCACTTGAAGGTCAGTCCCTGGAGAAAGTAGACCCAGAAATTTTAAAAGTGGATTCTGAATCAACAAAGGTAGAAGTGGATAATCTGGACAATGCCCAGACCTCTGGCACAGGTGATCTTTCTGAGACAAAGGGTTCTCTGCAAAAAAGCAAACTGAAATATAAGTTGATTCCTGAAGAAGAAAACACTGCCTCGGAAAACACAGAGATAACCTCAGAAAGGCAGAAAGAAGGCATCAAATTAACAATCAGGATATCTAGTCGGAAAAAGAAGTCAGATTCTCCTCCCAAAATTGTAGAGCCAGAAACCAAGCAAGAGAAGACAGAAAAGGAAGAAGAGAAAACAAATGTTGGCCGTACTTTGAGGAGGTCTCCAAGAATATCTAGACCCACAGCAAAAGTGGCTGAAATCAGAGATCAGAAAGCTGAAAAGAAAAGAGGGGAAGAAGATGAAGTAGAAGAGCCAGCAGCTTTGCAAAAGACAGACAAAAAGAAAATTTGAAAAAAGCAGAGAAGGATACAAATTCTAAAGTAACCAAGGTAAAATTTCTCCTACTGTGAGCTTTAGTTTTTATTAGAAATATTTGACTTTTAAGTGTTCATAGCTTTTTGCTTTTGGCTAAAACAACTCATTCAAAGATAAAACAGCAACAACAAAAAAGCCTTTCTTCCTATATCTGAGATGTCTTACTAGTTATCTCCAGACATTAAATTTCAGACTATATCATCTTTTAAACTTTTTCTCTATTATAGGGAGTATAGAAAGATATTCTATTTGTAAATTCTACAAGTAATACCTAACTTGTAACACTTCAAAAATGAAAATTTCTCACAAACACTATTAACAGTTTGGGCTGCATCTCTTTCTGTCTTTTTTCCATATATTCCTGTCTGTGTTTGTAAATATTTCCCATGCACTTAAAAGATAAATTCATTTTTCTGTGAGTTTTTCAGTTAACAATGTGTGTTTGAGCACTTTCCATATCAGTAGATAGAGTCTACTTTCAGTTATTGATGGCCACATAGTATTCCATAGTGTGGATGTGCCTCAGTTTCTTTAACTGCTCCCTGATTGATTGACATTTAGGTTGTTCCCAATTTTTCACTATTACAGGCAATGCTGCATTGAAGATCCTTTTGGACATGAGTGAGTATTTCTTTAGAATAGAATCCTAGAATTGGAGTTACTGGGTCAAGGGACATATGTATTTTAAGTTTTGATAACTTTTGCTTCTTTACTTTCCAAAAGCCCCATTAATGTACCCTCTCATTGCCAGTGTTTGAGAGAGGCTATGTTTCCCCATTTCAGTTATTAGTCTTAGAGCCAGAATTTTTTTCTTCGTCTATGACCCTCTTGTTTTAAGCAAAATCTTGTACAAGTCTTTAGCTAGCCTATGGAAAATTTGTTGTAAAGTGCTACTTAAAAAAAAAAGAAGGCTCCTTTTGTTTTGATTATTTAAGTGATAACATTGTTCTTAATTGTAAGTGGTCCTTAGTTCCTTCAAATACTAAATTTTTATTTTTAAAAATTTCCTCCTGTTGTTAGAGTTATTTTGGTCCTTGGTGAGGACTTAAACTGTAGTAGTAAACTGAAATATGACTTTAAAATATTGTGAAGCCAACCAATAGAAAGCAGTTCCCAACATTATAACGTTAGTCTCTGAATAATACATTTTTAAAGTTTGTCAGAAATTTTTGTGCAGTTGTGATCCATATCTCTGATATGAGAAATGTAACAATGTGTGAGAACATAATCAGTGTTCATTTATAGAGCCTTTGAAAAGTGCATGCCCTTTGACCCAGAATCCTCTTCCAGGAATTTATCCTAACCACAGAGGTTTGTGTAAAAATTTTATGTTTGCAAGAATACATTGTTTATGAAGGTGAAAAAATGGAAAACTACCTAAATGTCTGTGTAGTTGTGGATTAGATATAGCTATGTGATGGCATATTATATATATATAAAATACACACACACACACACACACACACACACACACAATGTTAGAATATTTTATCACTAGGGCAAATATTTAATAAGACAGAATGTTCATTATAATTCTCCCTCCCAAAAAGTAGAAAAAAATAATGGAAATATATACCAAAATTTAATAGTAAGTATATCTGTTTATGAAACTATTTCTTCTTTGTATATTCACTAAATATTCCACAATGCATATGTAATTGGAAGTGTGTTGTTGTATTTTTACATTGTTATTACATTAAATTGTCCTAATCTTTTATTTTATACAAGGTAAAGCCCAAAGGCAAAGTTCGATGGACTGGTTCTCGAACACGTGGCAGGTGGAAATATTCCAGCAATGATGAAAGTGAAGGGTCTGACAGTGAAAAATCATCTGCAGCTTCAGAAGAGGAGGAAGAAAAGGAAAGTGAGGAAGCCATCCTAGCAGATGATGATGAACCATGCAAAAAATGTGGCCTTCCAAACCATCCTGAACTAGTATGTACCTGATCTGTATGGAGAGTATTCAGATTATTGCCATGCTGTAGTTGTCTGAAACATTTTAACTTATCTGGGTTTGATCATGATTTCAAGTTTTTGTGTGCAAAATCCTTTATTTCTATTCTCAGATAATAACCTAATTCTAGGGAGGATCAGGATCTTGCTTTCATTCTACCTGGCTTTGTAATATTTCCTTCACTTAAGCATGCACTGTTAGTCTCTTCTCACAGATCAGTTCTTTCAAATATTCCTATTCTGTTTTTTTGTTTTTTCTTTAAAATTTTGTTCTTTCCCTTTAAGTTACTTTTTAATAATATTTCTGAAGTGGCAGCTTCAAATAAGTAAGACCTGAAGGGCTTGTTGCCTTTCTGTAAAAACAAATAAGTAATAACCCAGTAGGGTTTTAAACTTTAAAAATGGGTAGTTCTAAAAAAAAATTTAAGAGGATAATTATAGACCAGATATATTCAGAAAAATAATGACAGATTTACACGGGACTTTCTTATCTGGAAAGTAAGTTCTTCAGTTCAGTTCAGTCGCTCAGTCGTATCCGACTCTTTGCAACCCCATGAATTGCAGCACCCCCAGACCTCCCTGTCCATCACCAACTCCCGGAGTTCACTCAGACTCAGGTCCATCGAGTTGGTGATGTCATCCAGCCATCTCATCCTTGGTCATCCCCTTCTCCTCCTGCCCCCAATCCCTCCCAGCATCAGAGTCTCTTCCAATGAGTCAACTCTTTGTATGAGGTGGCCAAAGTACTGGAGTTTCAGCTTTAGCATCATTCCTTCCAAAGAAATCCCAGGGCTGATCTCCTTTAGAATGGACTGGTTGGATCTCTTTGCAGTTCAAAGGACTCTCAAGAGTCTTCTCCAACACCACAGTTCAAAAGCATCAGTTCTTTGGTGCTCAGCTTTCTTCACAGTCCAACTCTCACATCCATACATGACCACAGGAAAAACCATAGCCTTGACTAGACGGACCTTTGTTGGCAAAGTAATGTCTCTGCTTTTTAATATGCTGTCTAGGTTGGTCATAACTTTCCTTCTAAGGAGTAAGCATCTTTTAATTTCATGGCTGCAATCACCATCTGCAGTGATTTTGGAGCCCCCAAAAAAACCCAGTTCCTCACCTAGGTATATATTTTTGTAGTTTATGAGTGCTTTCTAAAGAACCTGTTGAAGAAGCACTCTTGTTATGCCCAGCTGTTCTGTTTTAAATAGATTTGACTTCGAAAGCAAGCTCTACCTATTAAGTAGAAAGTAACATAAAGATGCTTCCACATAGGTAGAGCTGTATAGAGCAGAAACAAGTCATGTAAAGTTGCTCAGAACAGCTCCTGATACTTGTTGTGGGCTGAGGTAAAGCTATTTATTTGTGGTTTAATTTGCAGTTTTCTTCCTAAATGTGAAAATCGTATCTGGAAACTAGATTAATCAGTCAAGTTTATCATATCTCAGTAGTTTGAGAGGGTTTAAGGAAAAGATATAACTCTGAAAAGAACATATGTCAAAATTACACTGAGAAGACCCTTCTAAATATTTTTATGATCTTCCAACTGTGAAAATTAAGTCAAGATTTTTAAATGGAGAAAGGCAAAGAGAAGATTTGTGATAGTGGTCTTTTCTGCCCTCTAAATCAAGTAAAAATCAACATTTGTGTTCTTTTCCTACCATTACCTTTTTTTTTTTTTTTTAATTGAAAGAATGCATTTTGACTAAGGAGGGCATGGCAACCCTCTCCAGTGTTCTGGAGAATTCCCAGAAACAGAGGAGCCTGTCAGGCTACAGTCCACAGGGTCACAAAGAGTCTGACACAGCTGAGTGACTAGGCACACACTAGGTGGTAATAGATGACAATGACAAAGAGGTGTACAGAACTGAGAAGTAAAATGCAGTAAGCAGAAATAACATCCAGGAGGTGGAGAAAGTTGCACCCATCTTAGAAGATATGGAGGATTTTTATTCGATTATCTTGGTAACTGCTCTGAAAATCGCATTTGCTGGTTACTGTGCCAAAATGAATGGCATTGGAAACTGAAGATCTGAAATATGGTTAATTTCATGTGCTGGACATTTAAGGATAATCTCCAAATAGAAATCTCAAGCCACTATTGTGTGTTAAGTGGTAGGGGAATGATGTGGTCCTTGGGAACTTCCTTGGTGGGCCAGTGGTTAACATTGCAATGCAGGGAACGAGGGTTCAGACCCTGATTAGGGAGCTAAGATCCCGTAAGCGTATGCTTTATGCAGATAAAGAGTATAATATAGTGTGTTTCTTAGTATCATGCTAAGATACATAGAAATGTCTTTAACTTAAGAGTTATTGAATATTACCCATAGAGATAGGTTGACATTAATCTATGGTTTATTTCAGATCCTTCTGTGTGACTCTTGTGACAGTGGATACCACACTGCCTGCCTTCGCCCTCCTCTAATGATTATTCCAGATGGAGAATGGTTCTGCCCCCTTGCCAGCATGTATGACAACCCAGCACAGTTCTGGTTTTCCAGTCTCTGCTTTTATATTCAAATTAATATTTCTTGACAGCCACTAAACATTTTAATCTTCAGTTTATAGATATTGTTTATCTTTTCTTTAAATTTCTATAAAAGTAGAGGCTATTGGTTAAAAACTACCTTTGTTAGTATCTTATAGGGCTTCTCTTTATTTTTCCCCAAAGCAATTCTCAAAGCACCTCTTCTTTTTACAAAATTATAATCTCTGGTTTATTTTTTTCTCACATTTGTTAAAGGCACAGCCACCTCTCCCCTCCATGAGGATAATATACAAGGGAAGAAATTAGTTTCTTCCTGTTGTTTATCCCTTTGTTTCATCCTCTTTTTCATTCAGTTTTATAGATGATGTTATAATTTATGGACCATTATAATGTACTATGAATAGAATCATGGATTCTATTTCTGTCACATCTTGATGAGGTAGATTTCTTTTAAAACCTGAAGAGCAGAATATTTTTTTTTATTCAAAAGGTCCTTTCCAGTCTCATTTTGCTTTAAAATTTGGGAATTCCTTGGTGGTCCAGTGGTCTGGAGTCTGTGCTTCCACTGCAGGGGGCCCGGGTTCAATCCCCGGGCAGGGGAACGAAGATGCTGCAAGCTGTGCAGCATGGCTCAAAAAAAACCGCCCAAAGATGGTGGTCTTTATTTGCATTTTTTAGTTAAGTGGAATCGTTTGGCTTAGCATCACTGTAACAGCTCTGTATTCTTCAGCTCTATTTTGACCTATTAACTGTTTGGCATGATTTTGTAAATTTTTTTCCATTCTCTTAAAAGAAACAACAACAGTGATTGGCACCATTATATTTTCTTGTACATGTGTAACCTTCTTCCTTAAAAATGCCTTGGGATTTAAAAAGTTTTTTTTAATCACTGTCATGTATATATGCTGAACCAAATGCTATTTTAACCATTAATTACTGCCACCAAGGTAGGCACAGAATATGTTTCACAAAGCTGTAAGTTTCTTTAACGTGTGTGTTACTTCAAAGATCCCCTGCCCATCTTCAGTTCAGTGGATGAACTGAAGTGGCATCCTTTATTTAATTAAATACAAGGAACATTTCACTGTTTTCTCTGTGGTCCCTTATTAGCTCTCTCAGCACTGCAGCTTTTGCTAATAGGCAAGAGATGAGTGATTGTGGAAAGATGTTTAAGATGACACTCATCTGTTTTATGTTTTCAGAAACTACTGTGTGAAAAATTAGAAGAACAATTGCAAGATTTGGATGTTGCCTTAAAAAGAAGGAGCGTGCTGAACGCAGGTACTGTGATATGTGTGTTGATGTTTCACTTGGGAATTTGACATCAGAATTATCTTCCAGTATAGACTAATGTGTCTGTATAAAGCGGAGATTGGTAAACTTTTACTTTTGGGCCAAATGTGGCCCACTTCTTATTCTCATATTGTCACCTAAGAATGGGTCTTTTTTTTTTTAATGATTAGAAAAAATCAAAACAAAAGTCATTTTTCATGGCACATCAAAATTACATATTTTGATTTCGTTGTTCATCAATGACTTTTGCCATGCTCATTGTTTATATGTTATCTGTGACTGCTTTTGCACGACAGCTACAGAGTTGAGTAACTGTAACAGAGACCATATAACCCAAGCCTAATATATTAACTGTCCTTTTACAGGAAGCTTGCCAATCCCTGATCTAAAGTTTTTATCATAACCTACTCTGAATAAGTATTGGCCCAAGTATTGTGGAGGATGTGTATCTAGATATGTAGGGAGTTAAAGAAAACACAAAGAATTGGTCTACAACTTAGTTTCCCATGGCTTCTCTTTGGGTGGGTAGAATTAACATAGGTGAAATAAAGAGCTTACTGACTGTAAGCAGTGATTCCCTTTCAGTATGCCCCTGCAGTATGGTCTAAAGCAGTTAAGCTGTGTTCCAAACTGAAGAGAAAAGATGAGTAAAACAAAGCTCTTGCTTACCTGGAGCTTATCTTCTGCGTATGAACCAGTGATGCAAATAAGCAGACAGATTGAAGTACATTTAGAGCAATATTGGAACATTGTGGAGGAGCACTGTAGTTCTCCAAGGGCTTGGATTATCAGGGAAGTCCTTGGAACATAACTAGAGGTGATACAGACTGACATGCATAGAAAGGATATTTTAGGCAAAGAGCACAATAAGTGCATAGACATAGTGTAAATGTGAGAGTAAGAGGGGTGGGGGGGTGAAGCTAAAAAGGAAACTGAGGCCAGATAGTGAACAGCTCTGCTTAACTGGCTGGGAAATGTGATTATTCTCTAGAGGCAGTGGGGGAAGCCATCAAAGGAGAGATATGCACAATCAGACTTTTATTTCAGAAAAAAATACCCTGGTAACAGCAAGAAGAAGGAATTAGCATTAAGGCCATAGGAATAAAGTCTGTGGGAGTCAGTGAGGTCTGAACTAGACCAGTCATCATGATAATAAAGTGGAGAGGCTGAAGAGAATTTTCATAGTCTTAATCAGTAGGACTTGATGCCCATGTATTTATAATATGAGAAAAATCGAAGCAGTGTCTCTTTCATTTGTTGCTGCGTTAACTTTTACTGCTATCACATAGTATTACCCTAAAAATTTAGTTTGCTTTCAGGCAGTCTGCTCATTCTATAATCCACACACTTTACTCTCTACAAAGGTGAACGTTAAAACTGGGTTCAGGAACTTCCCTGGCGGTCCTGTGGTTAAGACTCAGTGCTCCTAATGCAGGGGACATGGGTTAATCAGTTGTCTAAATACCTTTATATTTAGGAACTCTTACTGATAGTCCTATATATAGTTATTAAGACTGTTTTGATGTGCAAGTTGCTCCTGTCTTAATTTTTGATGGGCTTCCCTGGTAGCTCAGATGGTAAAGAATCTGCCTTCAATGCAGGAGGCCTAGGTTTGATCTCTGGTTTGGGAAGATCACCTGGAGAATGGAATGGCAGCCCACTCCAGTATTCTTGCCTGGAGAATTCCCTGTCCAAGGAGCCTGGCGGGCTATAGTCCATGGGGTTGCAAAGAGTCAGACACGACTGAATGACTAAATACACTAATTTTTGACACTGGAAGAGATTCAATTAAAGATGCTTCCAGATTAGTCATAATTAAAAATTGGACTCAGTCTTCCTGAAATCTACCTGCCCTTCTGAGAAATGAGCAGTTTTTTCATGTTCTGAAGCTGATCTGATATAAAATTGTAGATAGCTAATAGGCTTATTCTTTAAGGACATGGAAGAAAATGGATTATCTCTAAAAGCCAAGAATGTAAACCACTAAGAATTTGTCTCATACATTGTACCTGTTTGTCCTTTGGAGGCCTGTGATGCTTGTCAGGTTTATATGTGGAAAGATTGGTGAGCATTTACTTTTGCCTCCTATACTTTAGGAAATGCTGCTCTAGTTACGAAATACTTTAAAGTTTAGAACTTTATGTTAAAATGTGCCACAATATTCTTTTACACTGTTGGTCTCCCATTTACTAGTTTATCCAGTTTCTCTTCTTTCCTTGATAATCCTCTTTACTTAAATGTCATCCTTTAAGAGGACATCTGTAATTGTGTGTGCCTTTAGATTACACACTAAATCCTATATGAGAGACCATTCTGACAAGGCATGTTAACCGAATTGTTACTGTTGTTTGCTAATTTTCCCCCAGAATCTGGTTAACATAGCCTTCATTATTTATAGTTCCTAATGTATGTTCATATTAGAAGCTCTAAATAGCAAAATATGTGTGTTTCTAAAGTAAATAATACATTAACTGTAAATTTCAGGGGACTTCTTCTCTTTTTAAAGTGAGCATTTTTATTCATCCAGTTTCAGATCTGTGAAACAGTTTCTCTAGCATTCATCCTAACAGTTTGGAGCCTTGCTTACTCTCTGTGTCATAGTGCTAGAGCATCTCTCTCTTTGTTTGTGCTTTTAGTCAACATACATTGAACATTTTTTAAGCACCTACTTTATGCCAGGCAATGTAATCAAAATAAGGTATATAGTATATGGCTCTGGTATGATGAAAAAGAAGGATGTGTCAGTGAGTAATTAGTAACTAGCCAGCAACTGTCTATAGAATTGGAACTGTGATGCTTTGTGATGTCCGATGTTTCAGAAGTCCATGCAACTGATTTGTAAAGTCCCTTCCAGGACTTCGTACCAGAAATTATCGGGAATTCAAATATCTCTGTACTTCCAGAGTACTGTTACTGGTGCTTTGCTAGCACAGAGTTGGGTTTAATCAGGGTTGGCATTTTCCAGGTAATGTAACGGAGGGAAGGAGAGAAAAAGACAAGGAATTTGAAAGTGTATGCAAAGGAGTATTTATAATGATGGACCATGAAGTCTAAGCCAGGTAAGGGGGAAAGTAAGGAATCAAAGGGAGTGCCAAACAGTGAATAGAGAGTAGGGTCAATGGATAGAGTTTCCACTGGAGTCAGGGAAATTGTCAAAATCAGTGTACTGGAAGGAGTCAGCTGGGAAGTGAGTCAGTAGAAACCAGAAAATAGGTTCCTTGAAATTGAAATCTTAGAAGGCGTGTGGTAATAGTAAGCTCTGAGTCCAATATGATCATTGACTATTTGGTGAGATGGAATGGAAGATGTAACTTTCCATAAGGTTACTAAGCAAGAAAATTCTTTGAGGAGAAGTCATACTTAAGCTTTAAGATCTTACTCAGATATTAATATTACCACCTATTTAAGGTCTTTCCAGATTTCTCAGCTCTTTGGACAAAAATCTGTTCTTTTTTCACAGTTCCATTATACCTGTTCATATGGAGTACAGTCAGTTGTTAAATAATTGGGAGGGCAAGAACCATGTCTTATTTACCTTTGGATTTCCAAGTCTGACATAAATCATGACCTAACCTGCAACATGACTATATGTTTTTTCCATTGAGTTGAGAAGAGAAATAAGGGACAAGTGAAAATAAAGCTTTTGCAATACAAAAGAGGAAATTGATATCACAGCAAACTTGGTTAGAGACATGTCAGACATTTTTAATAACAGCTGAAGTTTTGACTTATCCATGTAGCCCTCCCTGTTAATTTCAGCTAGTGCTGTTCTTCTTTTCCTGGTTTTTAGTTCATTAACTGTACTGTTTTTTAAAAAACAGGTTTTGATTTAAATAATTTTATTATTTTTATATGCCAGTTTTTATTTAATAGCTTCATACATGTGTGCTAAGTTTCAGTTGTGTCCAACTTTTGCGACCCTTTGAGCTGTAGCCCGCCCGGCTCCTCTGTCCATTGGGATTCTCCAGGCAAGAATTCTCGAGGGAACTGCCATGCTGTCCTCCAGGGGATCTTTCAGACCCAGGGATTGAATGTTCGTCTCAGGCATGTCCTGCATTGGCAGTTGGGTTCTTTACCACTGGCACCACCTGGGAAGCCTAATAGCTTCATAACCTGTCTCTACAAAGACTGTAAAATTCTTGTTAGTTAGGGCCCAGAGTTTATAGGGCAGTAAAGGCTGTGTTCTAAAGAACCTATACAACTAGATCATTAATGTCCTATGTAGGACATCACAAATGGAAGAAGAGTGGTTACCATTATATTTCTGTTTATTGGAACGTACAGTGGCATGTGTATGCAAGAGCTCAGTTGTCCTTGGTGAATGGAATTAACTGTCAGAAAACCAGAGAAAACTACTGTTGTATACAGCAATTTTGGTGTAAAATTTTTGAATTAAAATCAACAAAGGTTTCTTTGAAGGGACTCTCTAGAAGTATCTTTATTGCTCATAAATCCACATTTCTTGGAAAAGTCTCAACTGGCTCTGAAGATAAGTTTTTTGTTAAGCATCCTGTGTAGTCCAGAGATACGTAACTATGTTGCTGCTTTTCTTCTCTGCAAACAAGAAGTGAATGGGTTTAGAATCTTTCACATACAGCATTGCTGAGAACTTCTAGCATAACAAAGATACAGTTTGTCTGATAAGAGTTGGCATTTCATCTAATCACTTCATCAGTGAGTCACAGCATGGCTCTTTTCATCAAATTTCCTTGTTTATTTCATTTACAAGGTTTATATTGCCTGGTATCAATCACTTCTGTAGCTGAGATTTTCATACCTTTAGAAAGTTTTGTGCCTGCCACAGATACCAATACTACAAGTTTCATACATATTAACTAATATGTTCATGACCTAGCTTCTGCTATTACCATAAAGTTGTAATTTTTAGTATTACCTATGTTAGTAATGTTTTCATAAGTTTTATTTTTGCCAAATCTCACTTTATATGCTTTTTTTTTTACTAACACAAGATTTATTAATATCCCTCTGTCAACCGTGTACAGGGTAGTTTGATAGAAAACTTTGACAACAACCTTTCAAAATAGTCCAGACTCATAGTTTAGTCAAACAAACTTGTATTCTAAATAATTTTAACAAGCCACATTAACATGAAATGCATGAATACAGTATAATATGAAGTAAATGAAGTTTAAAGAAACACATTTTACATTTCATATCTCTAGGGAGTCCTTTAAGCGAGTTAGACAATTCAGAGAAATTACCTATATGCTATTAAAAATAATTACATTAGTATGTTCCAAAGCTACATTTTTATTTCTTTTGTCATTTTTTTTTTTAAAAGGAAAGAACGCTTGGTGTATGTGGGTATTAGTATTGAAAACATCATTCCTCCACAAGTAAGTTTCTGGTTTATAGTATTTTTAGACAGGAGACTGCCAAAAGTGTTCTAAAATTTAACTCACTTTGTTATATGAGTGGTTTTAAATATATAATATACCACTTTCATTAAAAATGAAAAAAATCACCCGTTTACCTTATGATTGAAATTATGTGTGTACAGATAGCCCCAAAATGTAACATTGCATCCGAACCAAGTTTACATCTCACCCCTATGGGGTTAATGTTCTGATTTTTTACCCTATATTGGGTAATTTGTTTTTAGCTTCTTTATGTGCTGTTTATGTAAAGAGACTAAAAAATGGTTCAGGGATATTTGGTTTTTTATTTCCTGCTTTTGGGGGTAATCAGAAACCCCAATTTGTGTTCTTACAGTTTGGTTTCTTTGAAGGGATATCATTGTTTTGCATTTATTAATCTAATTAGTAATTAAGAAAGGTATGTCATGAGTGAAAATATATGTGACATGGTTTTCATTTGAAATGAAGACATTTTCTTCATTTCAAATGCAGTTTCATTCCAGGCTTAATTAAATCACACTCTGAAATCACCTGTCTGGTTAGTTATTTTTCTGGAGCACCATGTCCCTTTCTTCTTCTAAATCCATTATTTCATTTATTCAGCATATCTGTTGACTATTTTATGTGTGTTAACTTTAGTTATTAGTAGGTAGACTTCATCATGATTGTTTTAAAAGAGGTAACTATAAACTCACAAAAGCATGTTTGATACAGAAGTATTTTCATCCTTTGAGCCACCAGTATTATTTTTAATCTCTATACTGAGTATTGCCCTATTTATTCAGTTTTGAGGCGTCCGTTTCACTTTTTTTTTTAACCTTTCACATGTGCTGCCTGGATGGACTTTAGAAAGCTATTAATTCTGAGGAACTTTGTTCTCTCATAATAGCTTGTATATTTATTATCATATTTTTAAACCAGGAGCCAGATTTTTCGGAAGATCATGAAGAAAAGAAAAAAGATTCGAAAAATCCAAAGCAAATTTGCTTGAAAGGAGGTCGACAAGAACACGGAAGTGTATAAGTTACAGGTATGAAATCTGTGGAAATGAAAGAGTGGAAACTGTTTTTAAAACACCTTGATTTTTTTTTTTTTTTTTGAAAAGTAATATTAGGTTATAAAAATAACTAGAAATATAGAAGACTTAAAAATTTTAAGGAAGTTTAGGGGAAAAAGGATGAAAAAGAAAAGGATAAACATTTAAAAAGAAAAAATAATAATTTTTAAAGAAAGAAAAAAAATTCTAAAAAAAATCACGCTTCCATCATCCCCCCCAAAAAAATTTTGGGGGAGAAAGGTAATGAAACATGTATATTTTCCTGTAAGAAACGAAGCGCCAATCTATGTTCAATGTAGGATGCAGGATGCATGGGGCTGATGCACAGGATGATTCAAGTAGAGGATGTGGAGTGGGAGGTGGGAGGGGGCTTCGGCATTGGGAGATTGTGTTCACCTATGGCTGATTCGTGTCAGTGTATGGCAAAACAAATACAGTATTGTAATTAAAAAATAAATAAATTTAATTAAAAAAATAAATAAAACACCTTGACTTTACCATTACAGTAATCATTAGAAGTTGTATATATATTTCTTAGTCACTGTCTTTAGAATCAGAATTTTAGAGCAGCCAACATCATCTTTTCCAAATGTACATTTGTTCATTCTGTCCTCTTCTGTTTAACTTACTTTGCCCAGTTTCTGTAGCTCTGGAGATAAGGGCTGATGCCTTTAACAAGGCCCAGAGCACTGCATAGTCTGCCCTGCTCTTGGCCTTTCAGCTCCACCTCATCCACATTTTCCCCTTTCTCTAAAGTTAGCCACATTGTCTTCTTTCAGTCCCTTTGTACAGACTGATTACTACTCTGCCTTGAAATTCCCTTCTGTTTTTTTAACCTTGTTAAATAACAACCTTCTCTTAAATCTATTATATGCCTTTATAGCAACCAGTTCTTCTCCTTGAGAGTACTTCTGTAGTTGTAACAATTGTGATTTTTATTTTTTGATTAATATTTCTCTCCTACACTACACTGTTAACATGAAGGGAAGTACCGTGTCCATGTTATGCATTCTTCTGTTCTTTACAGCTAGCATAGTGCTCCATCGGTGCCTATTGAAAGACTCAGTTAATGTAATCTGGTTTACCATCTGCCTTCAGAAGTACACCACAGAGAAACTTTTCCATGGTCACTCTGTTAGCAGCTAAACCTGAACTAAAATCTTATCTTCTAATTGTTTATTCATCTAGTGTTCTCTCCACTAAACCACCCTGTCTCATGCAAATAATAAATAACTGATATTTTAATTATTTTAGACCGTTGTTACACAACAACAAAAGTCTTTTAACTTGAATAACTGGAGATGTGAAGCAAAATTGACTTTATAGAACTTTGAGCTTGCTTCCTGTTTAAAAACTTTCATCAGTGATCATGAAAGAGTTCCCCTTGTGTAGTTTCTGTTGTTATTGTTAAAACTTATAAAATGCATTAGATAAGTAAGAGTAAAATCCTTAATGTTTATGGGAATGGTGTCTGTCTTACTCTTTTTAAAAAGAAAGACTTTGAAAAAAGAAAAGTTAACCATTTTTTAAATAAAATTATTGTAACTAGTGAAGTCAAAACCTAATGGAAAGTTCAGGTATTAAAGTCACTTCTACTACAACACAACCAATACATTCCTAAAATTGCCATTGTTGTACAATCACACAATAAAAGCCATAGGGCTTATGGAAAATATGGTGTTAGGAGGCAAACAAAAATTTAATTAATGACACATTAAAAAATATTTATAAAAATGGCAGTACCATTTGACACGTTAAATGGTTAAGAGATAACATAAATTCTACAATAAACAATGACATTTTATGTTGAAAAAGCCCTGAAGCTTGTCTGCAGAAGTGATTGTGAGGAGAGTTGCAGTTTGTAATTTATTGTATAGTGGCATGAAGGGTTTTTAAAATCAGCCAGAAAGTTGTCATACTGGTTGCAGATGGTTGTAGCTTATAGCACACATAATGAGATTAGGGAGCCGGTAGATATTTATAAGGCATGTGCACGTGTTTGTTTTGTGTATTCCTATGCAGCTGGTGCAGTTTTCTGTATTTGCGTAGTGTTTCTCGTGAAGAAAATTACATATAAGGAAGTATGAAATACATGTTATGTTTGAAGTATTTCCTAATATATCAGTCATGTTGGAACAAATTTACATAATCAGAATAAGCATTGTAGGAGAACTATATTGTCTATCTGAATGCAGATTTCCAAAGAATAGCAAGGAGAGATAAGAAAGCCTTCCTCAGTGGTCAGTGCAAAGAAATAGAGGCAATAGAATGGGAAAGACTAGAGATCTCTTCAAGAAAACTAGAGATACCAAGGGAACATTTCATGCAAAGATGGGCACAATAAAGGACAGAAACAATATGGACCTAACAGAAGCAAAAGCTATTAAGAAAGGGTGGCAAGAATACACAAAAGAACTGAAAAAGATCTGCCTTTTCTAAATCCAGCTTGAACATCTGCAAGTTCACGGCTCACTTACTGTTCCAAGCCTGGCTTGGAGAATTTTGAGCATTACTTTGCTGGTGTGTGAGATGAGTGCAGTTGTGCAGTAGTTTAAACATTCTTTGACATTTCCCTTCTGTGGGATTGGAATGAAAACTGACCTTTTCCAGTCCTGTGGCCACAGCTGAGTTTTCCAAATTTGCTGGCATATTGAGTGTGGCACTATCACAGCATCATCTTTTAGGATTTGAAATAGCTCAACTGGAATTCCATCACCTCCACTAGCTTTGTTTGTAGTGATGCTTCCTAAGGCCCATTTGACTTTTCATTCCAGGATATCTGGCTCTAGGTAAGTGATCACACCATTGTGGTTATCTGGACCATGAAGATATTTTTTGTATAGTTCTGTGTATTCTTGCCATCTTTTCTTAATTGAAGAGTTTATTAAGGATAGAGTTTAGATGACATTTAAATGAAGAGTAAGGCTCAAAGCGAAAGCAGGACTATGAAAGGGTCCGTATCATATGTAGACTGTGTGGTTGACACAGGGTCCTCTTTCCTTGAAAACGATGAAGATAAAGTAAAGTGTAGGGTGTTGTGTCCAACAACTTATGCAAACTCTGAGTCTGAAATGTAAATCAGAACTTTTTATTTGTGTTAAAAGTGACTTAGATCCCCTAGTCAAGGGTGGGAGTTTCTTGCTTATTGATATAATTTCTTTTGTTCAAAGGTTCTGATACTCTCTGAATTTAGAAAAAATGTCTCAGTAAGAAGGTAGTAGTGCCTCAGAGAAATAGATTGTTGGGGACACAGTTTTGAGGGCATTAACTGTGGCCACCTTTGCCTGGCAAAGTAATAAAAATTTTCTACTTCAAAAAATGGAGCTAGATTATGACATTTTACAGCCGCATCATGTCCTTGGGAGAATTCCCGTTTTTCCATTAACTTTGCATCTGGCTTGATCTGTATCTCTTCTTCTAGCCTCATTGGACAGATTTTTTTCTTTCTCAGAATTCCTCTTAAGAAAAAGCTCCTACATCTACAAGGATGTTTTTCATAGCATTATATGAAAGGATTGGAGGTAAAATGTTGCATTTAAAAATATGTTGTAGAAGAAGAGTTCTTAGCCTGAAACTTGTGATTCCTCTGAAATATGTAAAATTTTATGTTTCTATAAGTGTATATATTTTCCTGGAAAGGAAGTCTGTAGGCTGTAATGAATTTCTCAACTCCAAAGGGCAAAGTATTTGCTTGTTAGTCTTATCTGTGTTGTTAATCACTGGATAACTTTAATCCAGTGCTATCTAGTTTACTAGTTATGGGAATGTTCTATTTCTTTGTTGTGTGGTATGGAAATCAGTAGCCATATATCACTGTTGAGCACTTGAAATATGGCTAGTGAGGAACAGCATTTTTTATTTTAATTAAATATAAATAGCCACATGAGCCTAGTAATTACTGTGCTTAGCATAGTCTTCAACAAGTCCCCATATCCTTTCATCACCTCAGTTCTAAAGTGAAAGGAGCTTTGTATGTGAAAAAATCTTAGGAATCATCGAGTCTTGTTTTTTTTTTTCTTTAGGTAGAAGAAAAAGCCCTTTTGAAAAAAAATACATTGACCGAGTTTTAAAATTTTGACTGTCTGTATAAGAATTTCCGTAATAATGATAATATAATATATAAGAGCAACAATAATATATTCCTCATACTTAGTATTATTTCTGGAATACTAAGTTTGTTGAGCTTACTCTGTCATATGATTTGTATAATTGGGTTAGCAAAGTGTGATGTGTGGGCCAATCCAGCTCATTACTGGTTTGTGTATACCACATGGCCTACGAGTGGCTTTTATATTTATAAATGGTGGAGAAAAGAAAACAGAAGGAGAAAAGTATTTGAAAATCACATGAAATTCATATCACAGTATCTAAAAAATAAAGTTTATTGGAACACAGTTACATTCATTCACTTTTTTTCTATGACTGATTTTGCACTACAGAGTTGAATAGTTACAACAAAAACTGTATAGTCTACAAAGCCTGGGATATTTACTATCTGGCCCTTTAAAAAATACTTGTTGATGTCTGGTATAGATACTCTTTAAAAGTAAAATAACAATAACTTAGAATTAGATACTGATTTATAAAACTCTATTTCACCAAAGAAATTGAAGTTAACAGGAGTATGGGGTGATCTAATCCAAGTTCCACAGCCCTAAAGTAGCAGAGAGCGGTTTCATATTCTGGCCTTTTTTATTTTAGAGGCAATTTTCCTAGTCCATATGCCAGGACAGGCTATAATGTGATTGTTGTATGTATTTTAGATTTGATGAGTTTGATGAAGCAATTGATGAAGCTATAGAAGATGATATCAAAGAGGCTGATGGAGGAGGTATGCATTTATCATTCTCTTTTCTTCATCTCACTTGGCCAGTATGTTAATTAAAATGCCCTGATTAAAGAGCAGCAAGCAAGCATATTTTCTCATTCTCCTCAATGTGTATCACGATCACTACCATGTTGACTGAGATTCAGAATAATTTATGGACATGGTGCCAGTGTGTAGACTCAGAGCTTACTCATTGTTTCAAAAGAGTGCTGTGCTTAGTTGATCAGTTATGTCCAACTCTTTGCGACCCCATGGACTGTAGCCCGCCAGGCTCCTCTGTCCATAGGATTTCCCAGGCAAGAATACTGGAGTGGGTTGCCACGTCCTTCTCCAAATCTTCCTGACCCAGGAATCAAACCCGCATCTCCTGCAGTGGCAAGAAGAGTCTTTGCCAGTGAGCCACCTGGAAAGCCCCATTTAATAGGATAAACAAATGTAAAACTTTCTTGAAAACTCTGTCAGTTAAAGCTGTGAGAAAATTGCATAGCTCTAGGAAGAAAAAAAGAAATCAAATGAAAAAGCTGCTAAGGACAATCTGTAGATGTCAAAGGGAAACTTTTCATAAACATAGAGTTGTCTTTGTCTCTCTCTCCCTTTCTTTCCCTCAACCCTACATCCCTGCCTCTGGACTCAGGAGTTGGCCGAGGGAAAGATATCTCCACCATCACAGGCCACCGTGGAAAAGACATCTCTACTATTTTGGATGAAGAAAGAAAAGAAAATAAACGACCTCAGAGGGCAGCTGCTGCTCGCCGGAAGAAACGCCGGCGACTGAATGATCTGGACAGTGACAGCAACCTGGATGAAGAGGAGAGTGAGGATGAATTCAAGATCAGTGATGGGTACGTGGTCTATCGGTAGATCCCATTCCCTAGGTCGAGGCTTGAACAGGGCTTCCAACCAAACTTGGCACTGATGGGGCTTTTGTTCTGCATGTAGATGGTCTGTTTTCAGAGTACTTAAAACAGATTCAATGGTGCTGATTTTGGCTCTTTCTAGATTAAAATGAAGTTTTATGCGTGTTTGGGGTTACAAGGAGTCAGACACAACTGAGCGGCTGAACAACAACTATTTATTTATTTTTTTGACCAAGCCATGTAGTATGTGGGATCTTAGTTCCGTGACCAAGGATTGAACCCATGCAGCTTGCACTGGTTCCCAGTAAACTGTGAGAAATGGGCAGGTATAAGTAATTAGAAACTATTTTCTGGTGACCTACAGGGGTTTGGGTTGGGGCAAGTAATTCTATCCTGAATTACAGTATAGAAGTGTTCTTCTATAATGTCAGAAAGCTTCTCTACAGAGCAGATAAATGGAAGGAATACCACAGTTTCTCCTCTCAGATTGTTAGTGGAGGAAACAAACATATAAACCACAGAAAAGTCCTTCTGCATGATTGCTACTAAAACATAAGACAGGGTACAGAAGAGGGCCATATCAATCCAGGGAGGTCAAGGAAAGCCTCAGAGTGGAAATAAAGCTCTGTCTGAAATGTGAAGAATGAATTGGGCAGATTGATGAATTTGGGATTAGAAGCAGTATAAAGAAAAAAAGTATTCTAAGCAAAGAAATCCTGTCCAGGGCAGCCAGGCATAAAATGTCATAGAATATTTAGGCAACTCCTGGTTTGTCAGGATAAAAAGAATTAAGGTAGCAGCAGAGATTGCCCTGCTGGAGATGTAGCCAAGGCATAAAAAGGAACCAGATGATGGAGTTTTATGTTTGTCCTGCATAAGAATGATGAAAACCCAATGAAGAGTTTTAAATACCTGACTAATATGAGGTTTATATTTCAGAAAGATTCATCCTGGAATTCATTGGTAGGATTTATTGAGGGGAAATGAGCACAGAGATTAAAGAGACTTTGGGGAATTGCTATAGTAGTTTAGATGGGGATATGAGACCCTGAACTGAGACAAGGTATCAGGTTTGAGATATCTTTATGAAGTAGACTCAAGAGGAATTAGTCATTGATATGAGAAATGAACAGGGAGAAGGAAATTGGGATAAATTCCAAGTTTCTGCCTTGAATTACTAGATGGGTGATAGTACCAAATACCAGGCTAGGGAACAGAAGAGAGGAGTAAGCTAGGAAACAATGAGTTCATTTTTGGACATATTGAATTTGAGGCACATGGGGACTTCCCAAGAGGCAAAAGCAATTCATGTACCAAAATGAGCATCAATTGATCTTCAGAACTCCTTTGGGGGAAAAAAAAGAATGGGTGCAGAACAGCTCTTTGTTTTAGAAACAGGGAAATTGATCCAATGACCTAGATATTTCCATTAAACATTGCTTAATAATTTCACTGGACTTGTTAGAATTTGAACTGAAAACTCCAAAATGGGCTCATGGTTACATGTGTACCATCATAATTCATCCGGTTTCTCTTGGATAGATCTCAGGATGAATTTGTTGTATCTGATGAGAACCCAGATGAGAGTGAAGAAGACCCACCATCTAATGATGACAGCGATACTGATTTCTGTAGCCGAAGACTAAGGCGACACCCCTCCCGGCCTATGAGGCAAAGCAGGCGTTTGCGGAGAAAGACCCCAAAGAGAAAGTGCTCTGACGATGACGAGGAGGAGGAGTCTGAGGAGAACAGCAGAGACTCTGGTAAAGATAATTCATATCCAAAGCTCACTGAGGAAATTCTTGGAACTTCTGGAATTAAACTTTCTTAAAATAAAATTCTGTTCAGTTGTAATATAAGCTGTCTGATGAAACTTTGTGTTCTATTCTTACAACTTACCACTGATTAAATCTTTCACATAAAGCACGCCTGAGAAGACAGATACAGACGGATGTGTTAACTTCATGCCAAACTTGTTTACCATTGTGATGAATCCTTTTGGTGCCATGTATTTCCATGCCTAGACTTTACCTCCAGAGTGTTTCTTAGGAATCATTTTTATTTTATTTTTTGGGGGAATTGTTTTTAATAATCTGAGAGCATTTTTCCTCAGATGTCTAGCTGTTAGAGAAAGATCACTAATTATTTCTAACATTTAGATCATAATCAGTAATTTATTAGTTTTTATAAGTTATCAGTGGTTGGTGTTATTTATATCTATGCTCATCCCTATTAATTAAAGAGAGGCACGGCAGCTAAAATGACACATAAGATGCTCCATGGGATTGGCAGATAGGTAGCTGTCATCTTACTGAGGAAATGCTACAGACAGGAGTATTATATCCCAACTCGGGCCAGGCTTGTGGAGTGTTTTTTTGTTTATCTTTTTTTCTAAACCTTTTGAGTAAGTGGAGACATCAGGCCCCTTTATCAGTGATTATTTGCTGAAAACAAGAACATTTTCTTACATAACCATAGTATAATATCAAAATGGGGAATTTTTGTATTGATAAAATAACCATTAACTTGTCAATAATACACATTCAGATGTCACCAGGTGCCCCAATATTGTCCTTTATGCAGACATTTTTTTCCTGGTTGAGGATCTAGTTCAGGATTACACTATGCATTTATTCATGTCTCTTTGGTCCCCTTCTATCTGTAATATTCCTGAAATGTTGTCTTTGTTCACCACAACATTTGTTAAGAATACACACTAGTTATTTTGTAAACTAACTCATTTGGTTTTATGTTTCCTTGTGGTTAGATTCTCGTTACACATTTTTGGCCAGAATATCACATAATTAATGTGTGTCCTCCAAGTCTCTGTTATTTTCCCTTTGTAATTAATAAGTAATTCATACAAGATATTTGAGGCTGTAAATACCTTGTTCCTTATCAGATGTTGCATACACTAGTTTTAGCATTTGTTGATGATTTTCTGACTCCTTCCTTCCTATTTATTACTTGCTCTTCTGTAAGAAAGAGCTTTCTGTTCTGCCCTGTATATTTATATTCTTTATTTCTTTGGTGTCAGTATGGATTTGATGGATTCTTGTTTCGGTCTTATTACCATCACTATTTTGACTCAGTTTGTCCTAGATATGGCCTCTGGGGACCCCTTTAAACTGTTGGCTAGCAGTTTTTAAATATCTGAAATCCATTAGAGAACGAAGCTAGATGTGATGATTCAGTGAAATGTGTTAGCTTTCCTAAAAACTACTCTGACATAATGTCATAGCCTGATTTTGGTTTATTGATCAGCGATGACTTGACAGAAACAGTGCTGTTTAGCAGTGCTTTGTGAGTTAAAGTAGCCCTGTGAGTTGTATTCAGCAGATTTTAATTCTGCATAGGTAAAAGCCAAACGTGTAACCCCAGTTCTGTACTTAAAACAAGCTCATCAGTTTTCTTTGGTTAGAAAGTTTAACCTCTGCAGTGCATTGTGATGCTGTGAATGTAGCCATACAGCTGTATTCATAGGAACAGCAGGTTATCATGAGGCAGAACAGTAACCATCCACCAAGAAGAACAATTGTGGCAGCCATGCAGCTGACTGGATAGCTCTAGGTTGTAAGATAAGGTTTATGAAAAACTTTTTTTTTTTTTTTGCTGTGCCACAGGATCTTAGTTGCCCCACCAAAGACTGAACCCAGGTCCTTGGCAATGAGAGCACAGAGGCATAGCCACTGGACTGCCAGGGAATTCCCAATAAAACATTTTTTAACCTTGAGGGTGACTGATAGTAGGATACATTTGTGAGCTTTGGCATTAAAACTCGCCTGAGATGTACTCATATTGTTAAGAAGAAAATTAGAGATTTATAAAAGTTACTGTTCATTTAAAAGTTATAACTGAACTCTGTGTAATAGCTTTATATTTTTATAAGCTAAACTAACATTTCTGTTTGGTGGAATTAAAAATTAAAATTTGTACTTCTTTTTCCTTTCTACCCACCCCTTTTTTTTAAACAGAAAGTGACTTTAGTGATGACTTTAGCGATGATTTTGTAGAAACTCGCGAAGAAGATCTAGAAGGAACCAGAAGAGACAAATTAACTACAAGGAAGATTCAGAAAGTGATGGTTCCCAGAAGAGTTTACGTCGTGGTAAAGAAATCAGACGAGTTCACAAGCGTAGGCTCTCTAGCTCAGATAGTGAAGGTAAGGAATAGCTCTCCAGTTTATAGACATTTGGACAAGGCAGCAGTACAAATTATAAAAGCGAACTCACGATTATGATTCGGTACCATTTCTTAGAAATTTAATATAGCCCATAATATCTTTGAGATAAAAAGCGTTATTTTATGCCTGGTTAGCTTGTAGTTTAAATAACTGATGCTTGATAAGATACTAATTTTTAAGTTCTTCATTGTAATAATTATATTCTTCATTCCAACTAGAAGAGTGTCAGAAAATTGGGATCTGTTAATAAGATTTCTTTTGCTTCTTGATAATTTACGGCCCTTGTTTTGAAATAACCTCCTGTGCCCTGAATAGCTGAACAGTTGCAAGTCAAGAGTGCCTACTATCTCTCTTCACCTTGACAGTGAGCTTTAGTCAGTAAACTTTTTATTTCTTGATAGCTTTAGCTGTGCACCACATCAGAATTACAAGTTCTAAAATATGATGTCCACTTAGTCTTTGTAGTTATTTATTCTAGAGTTCTTCTCATTTTAAATAATTCTAACCTTCACTTTCCCCCATTTCTTTTTATATATTTAATTCTCCATTGTTTATGATCTGTTGAAGATTATTTGCTTTTGTAGATCCTTGTCAATTAAATTTGAGCCCAAGCCAGGAGAGTAAGGGAAAAAAATGTTTGGGTATGGAAGACTAAAGAAGAGAGGTAAACATCTGGGTGAATGTGTATCTCTTCTTGTGTCATTAAAGATAAATATAAATTCATTAATTCAACTGTTAAATACTTAATGAACTAATCACTGTCCTAGGCACTGGGAATAGAACAGTGAAAAGAATAAGCAAAATATAGCTTCCTCATGTAACTCTTATTTTTGTTAGGGGAAGAGAGACAATAACCATGACAAATAAGTAGATATATTAGGTGGAGATAAGTGCTGTGGAGAAAAGTAGAAAGGGAGGGTTGGGGGAGTAGTTGGAATTTCAGATAGAGTACCAAAGGAATGCCTCCCTCAGAAGTCAGCATTTGAGTAAAGACCTAAAAAAAGAGTTGATTCCCACCTGTGGTGAATGGGGACTGTTACACAAAAGTGGGGTCCAGGTGATCACCGCACAAAAGCCAATAAATAAGCCAGATTGGTGGAAAGGAAAGTTTGCTTTGTTTCAGATGCCAGGCACTGGTGAGGGGTGGAAGGGGTTGGTGAGGGGTGGGAAGGGTGGACATCTGTTCAAAGGCTGACTCCCCTCCTGACAAGCAGAGCATGAGAGCTTTTGTAGGCTGAGGGAAGGGGCTGCATGCAGAAGCAGCACAGTCAATTCAAATTGCTCATCAGTCGTCTGACGAGCATCCTCTTGGCTGTATTAGGTACAGTTAATCTTCATTTCCAGGGCTGGTTTATTCCTGTTTCGTTGAAGCCCTTTCTTGGGATTGTAGCAGCTCACGTCACAGCTACAGTCTGGTCATCATGTGGTTAACTTCTTCATCTGGGGTTTCAGTTATCTGTAAGACAGCTCACAGGATGAGGCTCAGAATGTTGTCTCTAGCCCTTGAGAAGCAACTAAAGGTCCTTCACTATGTTTAATGACTGCTTTATTATTATTTGATCTCCTTTGACTGTTTTTCTTTGTTTCTGCATTTTCTCACTTCTCTGATTAAACTTACTCTTTGACTAAAGTTCTCCACAGAATTTAGTTTGTGGAAACGCAAGCAGAAGACATGGAGGGCAAGGACCATAGAGTCTTGCTCTGTTTAGAACCATGTTGGATAGTTAGATAATGCAGTAGGCCATTGTATAGACTTTGGACTTTATTCTGTGTGAATTGAGAAATAATTGGAGGATTTTGTGCAAAGGAGTGATATTATGACTTAAGTTTTAAAATGGTATCTATGTTATGAGTAAATTAAAGGGTATTGGGAGGGAATATAGGAGTCTAGTTGGGGGAGGGGTCATTAAAATAGGCCAGGAGAGAGATGATGGTGGGTGAGACTAGAGCAGTAGCAGTAAAGGGGTGAAAAGCAGTCAAATTATGGATATATTTGAATATAGCCCACAGAATTTACTGTTGGATTATATGAGAAAAAGAAAGGAATCAAGGATGACTGAGTGATTAGAAGAATCGAGTTGCCAATAACTAAGATGGTAGAGACCAGAATTGTGCAAGGTTGAGGAAGAAGTGTCGGAGCTTGGTTCTGCCTGTTTAGAAATCCAAGCATAGATGTTGAGTAGGCAGTTTGATACATGAGCCTGGAATTTAGGGATTAGTTGCCTAAAACAAATGTGAGAGTCACCATCAAATGGGTGGTATGCAAAGCCATGAGACCAGGTGAGATCAAGTATAGACAAAAGAAAATGTTTAAGGGCTACCAAGGACATGTAATAACATGGAAAGAGAGTGCAGTATTTCAGTTGCAGTGCTTAGTTTTAATTTTTCCTTATCAGTATGTTTACACAATTACCTTAATTTGAGGGTTAGTGGGAAGGAGTTTCTTAGTTTGTGACTAACCTGTCTTTATTTAATTAAGGATTTTGCTCTTTCCTAAAATCATAGAAAAAGTATACTGTGAATCATATTGGGCATTGTGAGAATGAGAAGAGAGATAAATGAGGCCAGTTATTGAAGGGAAATACTTATGTACAAGCAAGTCTGAAAGTAGGACATGGGATGAATATGGGAGGAAGAAGAGGATTACTTATATCTGTTAATGGTTAACTTGCAATGGCTTAAATGTGCTATTTATTCTAGAGAGCTATATGTCCAAGAACTCTGAAGATGATGAGCTAGCTAAAGAATCAAAACGGCCAGTTCGAAACGGGGTCGAAGCACAGATGAGTATTCTGAAGCAGATGAGGAGGAAGGAGAAGGTAAACCATCCCGAAACGGCTACACCGGATCGAGACAGATGAAGAGGAGAGTTGTGACAATGCTCATGGAGATGCAGATCAACCTGCCCATGACCGCCAGCCCAGGGTTCTGCCCTCAGAGCAAGACAGCACCAAAAAGCCCTATCGGATAGACAGTGATGAGGAAGAGGACTTTGAAAATGTAGGCAAGGTGGGGAGCCCATTGGACTATAGCTTAGTGGACCTACCTTCCACCAATGGACAGAGTCCTGGCAAAGCCATTGAAAACTTGATTGGCAAGCCAGCTGAGAAGCCTCAAACCCCCAAGGACAGCAGCACAGCCAGTGCAAGCCTGGCCCCCAATGGGACAAGTGGTGGGCAGGAGGCAGGGGCACCAGAAGAGGACGAAGATGAGCTTTTAAGAGTGACTGATCTTGTTGATTATGTCTGTAACAGTGAACAGTTATAAGACTTTTTTCCATTTTTGTGCTAATTTATTCCACGGTAGCTCTCACACCAGCGGGCCAGTTATTAAAAGCTGTTTTATTTTTCCTAGAAAACTCCACTACAGAATGACTTTTAGAAGAAAAATTTCAACAGACCCTGAAGTCTTTCTGTGAAGTGACCAGTTTTGAACTTTGAAGAAAAATAATTGCTGTAAATTCCTTTTGATTTTCTTTTTCCAAGTTCATGGTCCTTGGTAATTTCAGTCATGGGGGAAAAAATCTTATTATAACAACAAAGATTTGTATATTTTTGACTTTATATTTCCTGAGCTCTCCTGACTTTGTGAAAAGGGTGGATAAGAATGCATTCCAAATCTGTGAGGGCCCAAAATAGAATTAAGGGTGGGAGAAAGCACTTGTGCTTTTAGCTTTTTCATATTAAATATATATTATATTTAAACATTCATGGCATAGATGATGATTAACAGACTGTTTAAAAGTTCAAGTCCGTATTGTTGCAATTTAAGAATTGTAGATAACATCATACATAAGTCATTTTAGTAACAGCATTCATGAAATCAACTTGTTTACTATTGGAGATAACCACGCTTAAAAAGAAGAGACCGATTAAAAATACCATCATAAAAAACTGTAACCTAAGTTTCTGTTATAGCGGAGTTTCTTGTTTTTTAAAAAATCATCTGAAAAGCATTTGTATAGTAAAATATATAATGAAGCTTTGACAACCAGGTTGTGCTAATAGCAAATTTTTTTAAACAGCTTTATGCAGTGGTGATGACGTGGCCTTTAATATGCCATCATGGAGAGTTATTAGTGAAATGAGTGTGGTCTTTCTTAAGGCTTGAATGGACTGTAAACTTTGCAGATAATGTAACTCTTGTTTTCTGGCCACTTAATATTTAAATATCTGAATTATCATTTTCAAAGAAATATACCTATACATATAACATACATGATATGGATGCTAAGCTGACTGCAGTATTTTAGCACATTTGAAGAAGGGGAAAGGATTTTCAGGTGAATTTTAACTGGTCTATTCTTGCCCTTAGTATCTACTTCAAATTGAAGTCTACAAACAAAGCAGTTCCTTTGGGAGGTTTTTAGTTTGAATTTTAGCATGTGTGTGTGTGTGTGTGTGTGTGTGTGTGTGTGTGCGTGTGTGTATGTGTATGTGTGTGTGTTAGAATTTCCTATCTGCCTGGATATATTAGCAGGGTTTGAATGTAGTTTTGGCCATTGGCCATTAGACTTCTATTAAAATTCATTAATAGTCACATGACCAACATAGAATTGATTGAAAACCACCAATATACTTAACAGATATATCCATTTCAAACATCTCAACATTTTAAAGAAAGATAAGCCCTTTTTTCAAGAAAATAGGGGTTTGTAACTAACTATCTTACATGTAATTGACACTAAAATATGAACTTTGTCTTAGTTTCTGTTTCAGCTGTAAAATTTCAGGCAGAGCCATAAATAACATTGTACAGAGTGTAGCACTTGTGATTAAACCTTGTCTGTCAAATTCTGAAACCTTCAGCCGTTACTTCTGTGAATACTTTTGCCCTGGGATTGGGTTTTCTGTTTCAGTGTTGTGTCTGTTGCCGGCAATGGACACACCATATCTGCTGCTGGCCCAAGGAACTTCATTAATTTTTCTTTCCAAATTAAGCATTCTATGTGCTAGTCAGTGAATAATAAAGCACTTCTCGTTTTTATTATTAAAAAGCTGGCATTAGACTTGCATTATAAATACCTCTAGAAACTTCATACTCTTTCTTTTCCTCCCTTCACAGGTGTTGCCCTTAAATCTTCTGGCCTTGAAAGTTTATAGCTGTTGTTTTTCACTTGTTGGTTCCTGTTTGTTTTGTTTCGCCTTAGTTCTGTAGTACCTGCCCATTAATATTTTTGCTTTGATTCTAGCAGTGTATATGTATCTGTATAAAAATAAAATAATGAAAGCAACCTAAAAATAGGATGCACCAGTAGCATGTGGTTCCAAGCAAGTTGTGATTTTTTATTTTGAGACAATATTCCACCAGAAGGGATAAGGAGCCACATTCACTTACCAGGCCTGCTTTCTGGCTAGGTTTGTCCCATTTATTTGAAAGTCAGTTAAGAATGTGAGCCTTTTAACAATATAAACAGGAGGCAATAGAAGGGTTCCTATTAATGCATGGTAAGTGGTTAGAACGTGCAGATGGCCTATCCTGCCCCCCGTCCTCTGCTACCATTTTAGTCCTGCAACGGGGTGAAGCCACTAAGGTGTAGAAAATCCCTCTCTACCTCTGGACACACAAGCTTCTGCTTCAACCTGTTCTCTTCAGTTAAGCAAACGACAAGAAGTATTAAATGGGTAGAATATTTATTTTACAGGATGCCTAATGTGAAATAAATTCTTTTACCCCTTCTGCCATAGAGAGCAAAAGGTTAATTTTTATCTTAGTAAAGACTGAGTATTCCATTTAGCAAATGTCTCACTGACATGGGTTATGATGCCACTTTTGCTGCCTGTTATTTACCAAACTTGAATTAAGTGTGAACTTAATAGTGAGTGTTTCCTTTGAATCCCCTTTACATTCTGATTATAAACCAGTTAACTTTACTTCATCTACAAAGAGTACAATCCAAGCACCTGATAGTTACAAATTATCATGCAGGTAGGTTAATTATGGCTGATGAAATGTTGAACAGTTCACAAACAGTTCTGCTGCTTGGTGTTGAGATTCAGTCCCTCAAAGAGTCTTGTGTTTGCTGAAATACCAACTCTGAACGTGCTTTGAAGAAGTTAAACAGAACAAAATATAGGAAGAAGAATGTTCTATATCCAAAGACATAATTCAGTCATTAGGAATGGACATAATTCAGTCATTAGGAACGGTCCTAATTCAGACATTAGGACTGCTGTACAGGAAAGCAGCAGTTCATCTAGAGTTTAGAACATCTTGGATTCTTGTAGTTAGAGTACTGACCATGGATTTAGGCTCCCAGTAGCTGCTGTGTAATAATAGAACCCTTTAATACTCTAAAACCCCTTTTTGGAAGTATAAATTGGACTCCCAGTATCAAACTCCACTATAGCAAATGTATTAAGGAGAGATGTAGTTTAGTTTGCAGTTTCTGTAAAGGTTTGAAAACTAGCCAAATTTTCACAAAGCATAAACTTTGAATTAAAATTTATGAAAACTCAGACTGAAAATAATATGTTTTTGTTTTGTAGACATGTGCTGATGAAATAGTGTTTCATGTAAATATTTTCTATTGTTGGCACAGTACTAGAGAATGATGGCAGAGATATCAAGAGTATACCTGATTTATTAAGGATGGATTTCCTTGGCACATCTTTTCCAGTTGGTCGAGGCTGCAGATTCGGAGGATAAAATGGAGTTTCATTTAGAATAAATTCATGTGTGATTTTTTTTTAAATGACCTACCAAAGAATCAAGGACTTCAAATGCTAAAGAAGTTGTTGGAAAAGATTTTTAAACAAATTAACAGGACATTACAAACTCCAGCTTTTACCTTTCGATTGATGGAACCCATCCCATGATACACAAAGAACATATATAAAGAAAAATGTAGGCCTGCTTAGAGTTTAAAAAGAGGGGAAATGTTAGCTATTTTTAAGTGGAGTTGATGGAATTTTCTCCATCACAAAGAATTCCTTTCTAGCCTATGTTTGTGGGGATAAGAGGTGTTAGCCATTCTCTAGTCCTAGCGTACAATTGAAAGGAATCTTATTGAATTTACAGGTTTAATATTCAGAAAAAGTTGTGAACTCTGCCCTTCACCAACAGTGAACAAGGTCCCTGATTCATGGCATTGCCTCACAGCTATAGGACAAGTATTCAAAAACCCAGATATTTTTAAAATGGAATGAACATATATATGTATGTATATATATATAAATTAATATGTATATACATATCTTAGATGTTAGAAGAAATAAAAATGAACGCTTTGAAGTTATTTGACACAAGAAAAAAGACATAATTGTAACTAATGTGAGATTATGAACATAATTACAGAAAGCCTAGAGAAAAATAGTGAAGTTCCTCTTCTTGGTTTAACATCCTGGTTCTGCCAAGAAGCAAGAATGCCAAGACTGCATACTTTCTGTATCTACTTAGTCCTCTGTTTATTATCTGTTATTAAACCTCCTTAGAATAAAATCCATTCCTATTTTATCCACCATTCCCAGTGTGTACCTGTAATCCTACCTTGGAAGTGGCAAGCTAACTGCTGATTTACTTCACTGTTTTATACCAATCCTGAAAGACAAGAAATGTATTTAAACTGAGTTGTTATATGTATAATTAACAATTTGTCTTCAAAATATTTCACTTAAATTATCATTAACATTTTTTTGAGTGCCAAGAATTGCTAAGCAACTATGTAACATATATGAAGATAGTCATTCCCCAGCAGTCAAGCAGTCATTATAAGCCAAAATGTGGTGTACTTGGTATGTAACTACTCTAGAAGTTACACTCAACAATTAAAAATTCATGTAAACCCTCTCAGAAATTGATTAGACTATGATTTCCATTAGTGAATTTTTTTTTTTTCATTTTGCTCATGTCAAATTTTTTTTTTTTTTCATTTTATATTTATACCATTTCACTCTGGGAAATACTGAAAACCCAGTTCTGGCACATTGTAGTGATTTCAGTTAATAAAGATTTTTATTTTAATAACTAATATGTCTATCCTATGCATAAGTTATATCAAAGGGCATAACAATTATTAGACAAATATAAATTAATCTCCTTAGACATTGTAAATGAGAAAAACATTTTTAAAGGAACTACATTTTTTTTTTGCCAATCCGGTACAAGCTAGAAAATGCGCTAAGGACTGAGTGACCTGCCTTGTTCATTTTGCCACTGGATGATGTAAGTTAAGAATGGAATTGTTAGCCCTAACTATATATTTTCTTGACTTTCATCAGTTTCTAAAGAAATATAATTTAAGTGTTTGGGGTTTTGTTTGACGTGTATTTATTGAGTTCTGGTCTTAGACCAGGAGCTATCTGCATGTCACGTTTATTGGATGGCCAAGAACACAGTTATTGGAAGACTTAATGGCTCAAAACCTTCTGAATCATTTAACTTATTTTGTATGTTGCAAAAGAAAAAAAAGTTTATTTTGCTTGAGAGTCACATTTTTATAACTGTACAGCTTTTAAGGGATGGGAGGTGGAAAATACCCTAAAATAGGATGTAGATTTTTACAATTGTGTTTATGCTAGAACATCTGCAGGTGCATTATGTAATTAAACCTAAAATTGTTTAAAATTTTGTGCCATGGTCTTTTTCATTCTGCCCTTTAGCAGAGTTGGTGCATGTCAATACTGCTATATGGACAAGCCTTGAAATTAGGCTAATAACCTGTCTCCAAAGCTTTAAGATCATTGCATGAAAATTACACACACACACACACACACACATTCTTAGACATCCATACATAGATTTAGTTTATTTTAGTGTAAATGGATTTTCAATTTTAGAACAGCTATTATAGCTCAAATTTGGCAGTTAATGATATTTTCTTAAAGTGTGTGATTTTCGTGATGCTTAACTAGGGTTTTCTCAGTGTTGGTCTGGTGTTGTGTTCTGTTATGAAAGTAATGTCTTGATTATGGTATCTGAATTATAGCTTGCCCAAACCCACCAGGGTTTTTATACACCTTGAAAGGGTGTACCCTGTGTTGGGATGGGGGATTGGGAGTGGAACACAGCTTTGTTTCTTTTCAATCTGTAAAAGAAGTAAAAATTAGAATTGTTCAATTTGGTTCTTGTAGACTCAGTTCAGTAGACTTAATTCCACAGGAATAGTTGTCTGCTGGAGGCATGGCAGGAAGGGATATCAGATTCAAATTCAAATTCCCTTCTTATTTGATAAATACTTTGAAATCTTATAGAGCTGCTAATTATAGCAGTCTTTTACGTGGCACATTCTTGATAAGTTATATTGACACCTCTGTTTAAACACCAGTGCTTTTTGCCATCTGATAATGTACCATTCTGATTTCTCACTTTTGTAGCATAAGTGTATTCTTGTAAAGAATTAAATTCATAACTTCTACCTAAGTTACCTTTATCTATTTCCAGTTATTGTGGGATGTCAGTTTCTT
Source organism: Nanger dama (assembly GCA_917880005.1). Classification (NCBI taxonomy): domain Eukaryota; kingdom Metazoa; phylum Chordata; class Mammalia; order Artiodactyla; family Bovidae; genus Nanger; species Nanger dama. The sequence goes on along the minus strand of CAKJTW010000058.1, from coordinate 4,947,894 downwards.
TGCTATCCTCGTCTATTCAGAAATGAAGCTTGGGAGTCATAAATTTCCAGGCAAAGAATATAAATCCCAGATAAGAATTTGTAGATGGTATATGTTAGATTCCCATTTTAAACTAATAGCTAGGATCCAGGGAGTGTTTGATCAAAATGCCTCTTGGGTTTTCAGACATGCTTATATGAAATGCTTTATTTTCCTATGCATAAAAAATATTCCTAGATACGTTCTCAGAATGCTTTATTTTGTTTCTAGGAGATGAGCGCTAAAGCAGACTCCAAGATTAACATAAAACTCTTGAGGTAATAAGGAATGTGGTATTAGCTAAACAGAAGCTGGCATGCTCTCTGCCACTTAAGACATACTGCATGTGTAAGGGGGGGAAAGACATGAAAACTGGAAGTGTGATTCCAATAACGCACAAAGTAAATTTTGTGCATAGAAAATACGGGAATTCCTGGTAGCTTAAAGCTTCAGGGGTTAACTGCAGTGTATGAACACCTAGTGTGTTAGAATTGCAGTGCATAGTTGTTTGAATACAATATTCCTTGTAAGTGACAACCAAAATATGTTGTGGCTCGTGCCAATATTTTTGTTAATGAAATGTTCAATGTCTCACTACAGTCTGATCAGAACTCTTGGTGTTATAAGATAGGCCTAAAAGCTATTTTATGGCTACTGGCCTAATTGTGTAACTTTTTTCTTTCAAAATGTTTTATTATAATACTTCTGTCATTTCTTTCACTTAATATATGTCAATTGTCATAATAAAAAATTAAATAATTTGATGTATTTAGCATGATGTGTTTGCAAATTTAGTTTATTTTAAACTTTGTAGCACATAGAAAGCTAAGAATTTTCTGTAACTGTTCATGAAGGTTGAAAGTTTTTATCGCTCCAGAATAGATGAACTGTTCTCTTACTATCTAGAAAGTAAATTTGCAAGTGCATCAATTTTCCCAAAATAATTGTTATAGCTGTTTGCCAAGGATGTGAATTACAGATATTAGGAAGCTATTCTTGATTTCTATCTTCAGCCTCTGGAGAACTGACACATTAAAGAGGCCTTGGACTTGTTTTGTGTTGCCCTGTGGAAGCAAAGAACTAGACCAGCGGGCAGAAGCCATAAGGCAAAAGCTTTCCATTTATTTTTCGGAAATACTTTTTCAGAGTTCTCTAATAACTTGGGAGCAAATTCTTACCAATAAGGTATGTTTGGGTTTAGGTTGAACTGCCATTTGGCAGGAGTTTAATAGATAAACACATTTTAAAAAGGGGTTAGACTTCTAAGGGGCCCTTCCAATCCTCAGTATAATTCTCATCTATAAATGTTGGATTTCAAAGATTTTCCTTACTCTTGAAATACAGTAGGAGGCACAACAAACTCATTTTTTCCCCAACGAACTAGTAGAGTTAATTATTTGCAGTTCTGATATAAAATACTGATAAACTATTAAGTAAAGAACTTCTTGGATCAGAATTTCACTCAATGAAGTGAAAACTTATCTATGCTGGCAAGAAATGATTAGCTACAATGCTTCTCAGTGATTTATTTGAAATGTTCACTTAAACAGCATTGGTTAAATGGAGGTGAGGTGGTGTGTTGGAGGCCAAGGGTAACAGTGCTGTGGCAGACTTGAGAGAGTTGAAAGCTCTTTTCTGGAGCTGAGAGTAGGGTCCAGAACATGACTGTCAGCCCACATCCCTTTCAGGCTATGAGACCAGAGAATATAAAAGAGTTCTTTTCTTTTAAAAACAGAATTGGTCTTCTATTCTGTGATCATTTAGTAGCTGTAGAATTACAAAACAGTAATGAAAATATTCAAGTGAAACTAAATATTGCATGAGATGAATGGTTGTGTGTCATTTTGATTCTTTAGTCACTTTGCATAAGCTCTTTGAGGTCTAAAGTGGAAAAACACTCTTAAGGATATGTGACTTCATATTTCTGATACTAGTTTTGCACATAAAGTCATATTTCAAAAGCAAAGTTAACTAGGAGCTTACTAGTTCATGGTATAAGTCACTCCTTAGTATTCCTGTTGACCATTTCAGAGCTACTTTATCCACACGAGCATCCATCCTTCTCTCCAGCCTCCAAGGAACAGATGTCACCTCTGTTTTTGCCATATCCCCTTTGCCTGTGTCCTTGATCTGACCCCTTCCCTGTTGCCTCCTCTGGGTCTTCTATCTCACTGATTCCTCTCTGTATTCTCTCTCTATATACAAAGATCTCCCTTATGGAAAACAAGTGTCATCCTGTCTCCCATTTAATCTGCCTCTCAATTATTTCCTCCTTGACTACCAGTCTTTAAAATAAATAGATTATCAAAATGTTAAACTAGATTTGAAAACTCTCATTGAATTGTCAGCAATTTCTAAGAGAAACTCTAGGACTAGTAAGCTTCTCAAGAGCAGAGCTGAACTCTATCATTAGGAACAACGGTTAGAGCTGAAACTTAAAATAGGAGAGAGAGTTCTTCCTTTTCCCTGCACTTGTTTCATGTTTTTCTGTTGAAACGACCATTTTCTTTTCTCTGGCATTATTGTGTGCTAGTGGAATGCCAGTAACTATACCATAAACTCATGCAATCAAATAGCTTTTACTCTGTCATTTGGAGCCAGAGGAAGGACTTATTAACAACGATAGAACCTTATTTAGAACCTGTGCTATCTCTAATTTGAACTCTAAAAGTAAAAGTAGATTTTACATAATTTAAGTCTAAATTTTTTTTTAAGAATGAATTTCGAGGGTAACTAGGGCTTACCATGGAGAAGGAAATGGCAACCCACACCAGTATTCTAGCTTGGAGAATCTCATGGACAGGGGAGCCTGGCGAGCCACAGTTCATGGGGTCACAAAGAGTCAGACACGACTGAAGTGACTTAGCATGGCATGGCACAGCAGGGCTTACCCCCATCAAAGAGAAGCAAGCTGACTCAGTTCTAGAAAATCAGAAAGTTAACTTCATGTTCAGACTGCTTGAGAAGGCAGGGCTGGAATTTTACTGAGAGATTCCACAAGCAGAAACAGATACTGCCAAAGAAGCAAGGATAAAAGGTAGGGACCCACAGCCAGAAAAGTCATATTGGAAGCAGTCTGTATGTATGATTGTCCTGTGAATTTAATAATACAGATTTGCTTATGGAATGGTTTCCAAAATAAAAGTACTTGTAAATTTTATTTTAAAACCTTTCTTATTGTTATTTTAAAATTTACTTTTGGCTCTGCCGGGTCCTTGTTGCTCTGCAGGCTTCTCTCTCATTGTGGCAAGTGGAGGCTAGTCTCTAGTTGCCATGCACGGGCTTTCATTGTGGTGGCTTCTCCTGTGTGGAGCACGGGCTCTAGGGCATGTGGGCTCATTAGTTGGGGTTCCCAGGCTCCAGAGCACAGGCTCAGTACTTGTGGCACAGGGGCTTAAGTTGCTCTGTGGCATGTAGGATCTTCCTGGACCAGGGATTGAACCTGTATTTTCTGCATTGGCAGGCGGATTCTTTACCACTGAGCCAAAAGGGAAGCCCTCTTCACTGTTTTTTTTTAATTGACATATAATTCATATGCCATAAAGTTCACCATTTTAAAGTATACAATTCAGTGGTCTTTAGTATATTCACAAGGCTGTCATCAGTGCCCCAAATAATCCCATATTATTAGCAGTCACTCACCATCCCTTCTCCAAGTCCCTGGCAGCTACTAATCTACTTTCTGTCTATAAGGATTTGCCTATTCTAGAAATATGATACAAGTGGAATCATACACTATGTGGCCTTTTGTGTCTGACTTCTATTTAGCATGTTGCATGTTTTCATCTATATTTTAGCATGAATCTATATTTCATCCCTTTTTATAGATGAATAATATTCTACTCTGTGGATATACCACATCTTATATATCCATTAATCACTGGAAAGATATTTGGATTGTTTCCACTCTTGGGCTATGATAAATAATAAACATTTGTGTATAAGATTTTGTGTGGACATATGTTTTCAACTCTGTCACTACACAGCTAGGAATGGAATTGCCAGATCATATGGTAACTCTTTGTTTCAAGTTTTAAGAAACTGCTGAACTGTTTTACACAGCATCTACATCTTTATACATTCTGACTCCCAATGCAGGAAGGTTCCAGTTGCACCACATCAGTAATACTTATTTGTCAGTCTTTGTTATAGCTATCCTAGTGGATAGGAAGTATTTCTTATTGTGGTTTCAATTTGCATTTCCCTGATGATTAATGATTTTGAACATCTTTTCATGGGCTTAATAGCCAACTGTATAGCTTCTTTTCAGAAACATATACTTAAATCATTTGCCCATTTAAAAATACATTTATCTATTTTATTTATTTGGCCTCACTGGGTCTTAGTTGCATCATGCAGGATCATGCAGAGTCTTTATTTGCAGCAGCATGTGAACCCTTAGTTGCAGCATATGAGCTCCAGTTCCCCACTCAGGGATGGAGCCTGGACCCCCTGCATTGGGAGCGCAGAGTCCTAGCCACTGGGCCACAGAGAGGTCCCTCATTTGCCCATTTTTAAATTAGGTTATCTGTCTTTTAATTGTTGAGTGTCTGACTCTTTGCGACCCCATGGACTGTATGGACTGTAGCCTGCCAGGTTCTTCTGTCCATGGAAATCTCCAGGCAAGAATACTAGAGTGGGTTTGCATTTCCTTCTCCAGGGGATCTTCCCCACCCAGGGATATAAGCTGGGTCTCCTGCATTATAGGCAGATTCTTTACCATCTGAGCCACCAGGGGAGTCCATCTTGGATACCAGACCCCTGCCAAATGTATGATTTGCAAATATTTCCTCCAATCCTGCAGGTTGTATTTTTACTTTCTTCATGGTGTCCTTTGACATAAACTTTGATGACATCCAGTTTTTCTGTTTTGTTTTGTTTTGCTTTACTTGTGCTTTAGATGTCTTACCTAAGAAACTGTTGCCTAATGCAATGTTACAAAGATTTGTGTTTTATAGTTTTAAGAGTTTTATAAGTTTATCTCTTATGTGTAGATCTTTGATTCATTCTGAGTTATTTTTGTGTATGGTATGAGATAAATATCAAAATTCATTTATTTGCATACAGTTGTACCAGCATCATTAATTGAAAAGAATTTTCTTTCCCCCACAGAATTATATTGGAATCCTTGTCAAAACTTAATAGACCAAAAATGTACAAATTTACTTCTGGACTCTCAATTTTATTCCACTTATCTATATGTTTATTCTTATGCCTATATTAGAGTCTTATTATAACTATGTAAAAGTTTTGAAATCAGAAAGTGAGTCCTCTAACAGCTCATTTTTAATTTTTATTTTTATTTTTTTTTACTATTCTAGGTATCTTGAATTTTCATATGAATTGAAGTTTCAGTATATCAATTTCTGTCAAAAAGCCAATTGGAATTTTGATAGGGAATACATTTAATTTTCAGATCATTTGTTTCTTAACAATAAGTCTTTTAATCAGTGAACATGGTTAAAAGAGGTGTCTTTCCTTTTAGGTTTTAATTTTTTTAAGAACATTTTTAGCTTTCTATGTAGTTTTCTATTGTTAAATATATTCCTATGTATTTTATTCATTTTAATGCTACTATAAATGGAATTTTTTCTAAATTTTAGGTTGTTCATTGCTAATGAATATAAATGTTGTTGTTGTTCAGTGGCTAAGTTGTGTTGGACTCTTTGTGACCCATGGACCACAGCATGCTAGGCACCCCTGTCTCCCACGTGGAGTTTGCTCAAATTCATGTCCATTGAATTGGTGATGTTATCTAACCATCTCATGCCTTTTCCAATGAATCAGCTCTTCCCATCAGATGGCCAAAATATTGGAACTTCAGCATCAGTCCTTCCAATGAATATTCAGGCTTGATTTCCTTTAGGATTTACTGGTTTGATCTCCTTGCTATCTGAGGGACTCTCAAGAGTTTTCTCCAGCACCACAGTTCAAAAGTATCAATTCTTTGGTGCTCAGCCTTCTTTATGGTCCAACTCTCACGTCCACACAGGACTACTGGAAAAACCACAGCTTTGCCTATAGCTTTTTAATATACTGTCTGTTTGTTACAGATATCTTTCCAAGGAGCAAGCATCTTTTAATTTCATGGCTGCAGTCACCAAGAGTGAAAGTTGCTCAGTTGTGTCCCACTCTTTGTGACCTGATGGATTATACAGTCCATGGCATTCTTCAGGCCAGAATACTGCAGTGGGTAGCCTTTCCCCTTCTCCAGGGGATCTTCCAACCCAGGGATCGAACCCAGGTCTCCTGCATTGCAGGCAGATTCTTAGCAGCTGAGTCATTGTACAGAAATACAATTAATTTTGCTACTTAGAAATAAATTAGCACAGTAGTAAAGAATCCATCCACGTGCCAGTGCAAGAGATGCAAGTGATGCAAGAGATGCAAGAGATGTGAGTTTCATCCCTGGGTCGGGAATATTCCCCTGGATTAGGAAATGGCAACACACTCCAGTATTCTTCCCTGTATCTAGAATAAATAACTCCTACAACTCAACAATAAAAAGATAATCTGGGACTTCCCTGGTGATCCAGTGGCTAAGACTCCTCACTCCCAATGTAGGGGGCCCAGAATTGATCCCTGGTCAGGAAACGATAGAATCACCTCCACTCCTGCTTTATCTTCTTTGTCTTTGAACTTCTCACCCTCAAGGCCCAGTTCTCCATGAGGTACTCTCTGGATCTTCATGCAGAGCAGTCCCATGGCAGCTGGGGCTGTGTGGACTTCAATACCACACTTACCCCACGATGAAATCCTTCCTGTCTCTCTTAACCCAAAGACTATGAGGCCTCTGGGTTCAATGAACTAAGACCAATTTGGAGGCTCTTCAGTTCAGTTCAGTTCAGTCACTTAGTCCTATCTGACTCTTTGAGACCCCATGGACTGCAGCATGCCAGGCTTCCCTGTCCATCAACAACCCCCAGAGCTTGCTTAAACTCATGTCCATTGAGTTGGTGATGCCATCCAACCATTTCATCCTCTGTTGTTCCTGTCTCTTCCTTCCTTCAATCTTTCCCATCATCAGGGTATTTTTTTAAAGAATCAGTTCTTCACATCAGATGGCCAAAGTACTGGAGTTTCAGCTTCAGCATCAGTCCTTCCAATGAATATTCAGGACTGATTTCCTTTAGGATGGATTGGTTTGATCTCCTCGCAGTCCAAGGGACTCTCAAGATCTTCTCCAACAACACAGTTCAAAAGCATCAATTCTTTAGCACTCAGCATTTTTTATAGTTCAACTCTCACATTCATACATGACTGCTGGAAAAACCATGGCTTTGACTAGATGGACCTTTGTTGGCAAAGTAATGTCTCTGCTTTTATATATATTTTTTTAATGTCTCTGCTTTTTAATATCCTGTCTAGGTTGATCATAACTTTACTTCCAAGGAGCAAGCATCTTTTAATTTCATGACTGCAGTCACCATCTGCAGTGATTTTGGAGCCCCCAAAATAAAGTCTGTTACTGTTTCCATTGTTTCCCCATCTATTTCCCATGAAGTGATGGGACAGATGCCATGATCTTAGTTTTCTGAATGTTGAGTTTTAAGAAAAACATTTTTGCTCTCCTCTTTCACTTTCATCAAAAGGCTCTTCAGTTCTTCCAGCCTGGCATTTCGTGTGATATACTCTGCATATAAGTTAAATAAGCAGGGTAACTATACAGCCTTGATGTACTCCTTTCCCAACTTGGTACCAGTCTGTTGTTCCATGTCCAGTTCTAACTGTTGCCTCTTGACCTGCATACAGTTTTCTCAGAAGGCAAGTAAGGTGTTCTGGTATTCCCATCTCTTTAAGAAGTTTCCACAGTTTGTTATTATCCACACAGTCAAAGGCTTTGGTGTGGTCAATGAAGCAGAAGTAGATGTTTTTCTGGAACTCTCTCGCTTTTTCAATGATCCAATGGATGTCGGCAATTTGATCTCTGGTTCCTCTGCCTTTTCTAAATCCAGCTTAAACATCTGGAAGTTCACAGTTCACGTACCGTTAAAGCCTGTATTGGAGAATTTTGAGCATTACTTTGCTAGCATGTGAGATGAGTGCAATTGTGCAGTAGTTTGAACATTTTTTGTCATTGCCTTTCTTTGGGATTGGAATGAAAACTGATCTTTTCCAGTCCTGTGGCCACTGCTGAGTTTTCCAAATTTGCTGGCATATTGAGTATAGCACTTTCACACCATCATCTTTTAGGATTTGAAATAGCGCAACTGGAATTCCATCACCTACTCTAGCTTTGTTTGTAGTGATGCTTTCTAAGGCCCACTTGACTTCACATTCCAGGATGTCTGGCTCTAGGTGAGTGATCACACCATCATGGTTATCTGGGTCATGTATATCTTTTTGTATAGTTCTTTCATGTATTTTTGCCATCTCTTTATGTCTTCTATTTCTGTTAGGTCTATACTATTTTTGTCCTTTACTGTGCCCATCTTTGCGTGAAATGTTCCCTTAGTATCATTAATTTTCTTGAAGAGATGTCTAGTCTTTCCCATTCTTTTCCTCTATTTCTTAGTATTGATCACTGATGAAGGCTTTCTTGTCTCTCCTTGCTATTCTTTGGAACTGTGCATTCAAATGGATGTATCTTTCCTTTTCTCCTTTGCCTTTCACTTCTCTTCTCAGCTATTTGTAAGGCCTCCTCAGACAACCATTTTGCCTTTTTGCATTGCTTTTTCTTGGGAATGGTCTTGATCACTGCCTCCTATACAATGTCACGAACCTCTGTCCGTCATTCTTCAGGCACTCTGTCAGATCTAATCCCTTGAATCTGTCACTTCCACTGTATAATCATAAGGGATTTATTTGATTTAGGTCATATCTGAATGGTCTAGTGGTTTTCCCTACTTTCTTCAATTTAAGTCTGAATTTGGCAATAAGGAGTTCATGATCTGAGCCATAGTCAGCTCTTAGTTTTGTTTTTGCTGACTGTATAGAGCTTCTTCATCTTTGGCTGCAGATAATATAATCAACCTGAGCTTGGTATTGACCATCTGGTGATGTCTATGTGTAGTCTTCTCTTGTGTTGTTGGAAGAGGGTGTTTGCTATGACCAATGCATTCTCTTGGAAAAACTCTCTTACCCTTTCCCCTGCTTCATTCTGTACTCCAAAGCCAAATTTGCCTGTTACTCCAGGTATCTCTTGACTTCCTACTTTTGCATCCCAGAGGCTCTTACAATAGTTTAATTAAGAGATGACACGGCCTGAACAGTAGGGGACGAGTAAGGTGACACTTAACTCCTGAAACATGAGTTAAGAAATGTCAGGACTTGGCTGATGGGAGCCATTAGAATGTAGTCCTTGAAATGTGTAGGCTGTGCTGCCCAGCAGCTTAGTTTCTAAATCACACTCTGCCACTTTAGTGGCTATGGACTTGGGTAAGTTACTTTATCCTTCTTACTTGTTTTCTTATTTGTAAAATAGGAATAATGAAAGCATTTATTTCTTAGGTGTGTTGTGAAGATTAAACTAGTTGAGACAAAGTGCCTAAAACAGTCAGTACCTAGCACATAAGCCTTCCATAAGTGTTAGTTGCTATTTTCTTGTTAAAATAATAATAAATATGGTTATTATTACTGTATTACTGGATATGAAGAGTGAAAGAGTTAAAATAATGATAAATGCCAGGTTTCTAATCTGAGCAACTCAATGGAATGAGGTATTTTTTTCATAAGACAGGACACTGGAAAAACAACAGAATTGAAAGAGAAAGCTGTAAATTCAATTTTTGTGTGTGGCCACACTGCACAGCTTTTGGAATCCTTGTTCCTAGACCAAGGAATGAACCTGGGCCATGATAGTGAAAGCCCAGAATCCTAACCACTAGAGTAGTGGGGAACTCCTGTAAATTCAACTTTTTTCATGAAGACTTTTTAGAGCAGTTGTAGGTTTATAACAGGTTAGAGAGGATGGTACAGAGATTCCCATATACCCCCACTTCCACACATGTGTAGCCCCCCATTATCAACATCACCCACTACAAAGGTACATTTGTTACAACTGATGAACCTACAGTGATGCATCATTGTCCCCCAAAGTCCATAGTTTATAAGTTCAGGTTTTGATAAGTTGAATGAGAGGTGCCTGTAGCACTTCCAAGTGGAGATGTCTAGCAGGCTATAGTATATAAATATTTGTAGTTCATTAGAGAGTTCTGGGACAGAGATATAGATTTGGGAATCATCCACACAGGTTAATTCAAATCATGAGCATAGATAAGCTTTGCCAAGTCAAGCGTTTAAGGCAGAAGCACAGTGGTTAATACTGTTCAAGGGTCTTTCTCTTCTCTTTAGTAAGCATATTAGTGATCTATTGCTGTGTTTACCCCAAAACTTAGTTACTTAAAAAAACACTATTTGGGACTTCCTTGGTGGTTCAGTGGTTAAGAATACGCTTACACTGCAGAGGACACAGTTTTTAATCCCTGCTTGGGGAACTAAGATACCTGCTTGCTGTGCAGCACACCAAAGCAAAAACAAAAAAACAGCAAAACTCAACAGCTATTATGTCACAGTTTCTGTCCATCCGTGAATCTGACAGTTTAGCTGGGTTCCTCTGCCTCAGGGTCGCTCCCAAACCTGCAGTCAAGGTGTCAGCCAGGGCTTCAGTCATGTCAAAGCATATAGGACCACAAAGTACATTAAAAAAAAAAAAATGATGAAAAATTCCAGCAGATACTACCTGTGGTTACACTCTGTAACTTCCAAGGCTAAGTTAGAAGAGGCCGTGCAGCTTATACCAGTCTCTTTCTTGGGATGCTCAACGTCAAAACCCAGTTGCCAAGCTGTGAGGAAGCTCAGGCCACAGGGAAGGAAACGTAAACGTGTTCCAGCTGATAGTTCCCACAGAGGTCCTAGCTGACATCACCGTGTGTCTGCCTGTCAGTAAGGAAGCCTCAGGCTCTCAGGATCTATTCCTACTACTTTCCACTAGTTCTCGTTTCATCTCCATCTCCGCCATAAAGTTGTCACAAAGAGGAAGAAATAAGGGTCAAGAGAGGAGCCTGGCGGGCTAGTCAGTAAGGTTGCAAAGAGTCGGACACAACTGGAGCGACTTAGCACGCACGCCTTGAACAGAGCCTAACACTTAATAGCAGGTTACCATTAGCTACTTTTATGATTATTTTAAAAGTTTTTATTAGCTCTTAATACTTTTTCAGTGTCTAGTGAACGTGAAAGTGAAAGTGAAGTCGCTCAGTCGTGTCCGACTCTTTGAGACCCCTGGACTGTAGCCCACGAGGCTCCTCTGTCCATGGGATTCTCCAGGCAAGAATACTGGAGTGGGTGGCCATTTCCTTCTCCAGGGGATCTTCCCGACTCGGGATCGAACTCCGGGTCACCCGCGTTGCAGGCAGACGCAGTGAAGAAATAAAGAATTCCAAATCTAATGGATTAATTCTTTTCCCTTCAGCGCCCCATATGCATGCTGACACAACTAGCTCTTCACCCAGGGTTAATTACCTCTTTGCGCTCGTTTGCACATCTGATACCAGAGGATATGTGGCTCGTGTACTAGGACGGGGTCAGGACCTAAACTGATGTCTGGGGCGTGGCTGTTGAGACGTGAACAAGGCCTAGACGAGGCGGGCGCAGGTGAGAAGAGCCGAACCCACTTAGGAGACCGACTTGTAAATCAGCGTGGTCTTTCATTCCTATGCAACCTCAGGCAAGAGACTCCCTGCCTTACGGCTCCATTTCCCCTTCGGCAGAAAAAATAAATCTATTATTTCCTGTGCTTCCTCTCTCACAAGGTTGCTGTGACGATCCTGAAGTAGGATGTGGGGGAGAACACTCCGTTATTCCAAACCTGGAGCCTTAGAAATCGGAGGGAGAAGGGAAAGGCCGTAACCTGACAAACTCGGTTCTCTCAAGCCTGTGAGAGCTTGTCCTAGAACGTCTCATCTCTATGGTAGACGGGCTCGAATTCCGGGCCGACTAAGTTACTCTTCCGGGGGAATTGCTACTGCTTCCGGGGCGGGACGCTGCAAAGTGTTTGCGGTGCCTCAGCCAGCTCCTGGCCAGTGTCTCAGCGCTCTTCGCAGTAATGAGCTTCCTCAGAAGTTTCCCGCCGCCCGGGTCGGCTGAGGGCCTACGGCAGCAGCAACCAGACACCGAGGCTGTGCTGAACGGGAAGGGCCTCGGCACCGGCACCCTTTACATCGCTGAAAGGTAGAGTCTCTGTTTCCGAGGGCTGGCTTCCTGCGCGCCTCGTCTCTGCCGGGCGCGGGCAGTGCGGAGTAGCGTGGGGAGACTGAGACCAATGAGGCCGTGGGGCGGGGAGCGCGTGCCACGCTTTGACTCGGAGGTGCCTCTGCTGAGGAGAAGACTCGTATGTTCCAGCGTCCTCTCCTCGGAGCCTTCATGTCTTTCTTCGTCAGACGGTGTTCGCCTCATTCATTGTGCTTTCTACCCACCGTTTTCTGGAGGTCTGATGGGCTACTGCTTTTTATTCAAGGACTCATTGTAAGGTTTTGAGTTTCCAGGACCTGAGTGAAGAAGAGTCATCGAAGTGCCTGCCTCGTCGACGATCAGGAATGGGAGGTGTTGTCCTGGGTAGGATATGTAGGTTTAGAGCAAATTGTGCAGGATTTGTAAAGCTTGGTTAAGGGGATATAGGTTTTCTTCTGTAGGTATGAGTGGGGAGAGGAACACCTGCACCCCCACGCTGGTAGGGGTTGTATCCAGAAGAACCTAACTCTCATTTCCGTTCCTAGAAGAAATTGCCCTTTAATTTGGGTATCTGGAGCAGTTTTTACTTTCATAGACTTGTTTTACATGTTGAGATTGTAGAATAGAAGTTCTCATTTCCATGACATATGGTTCCATTCATCTTCAAGCCAATAGTCACGCACTGAATCTTTTCTTGTCCTCCGCTTCTCTCTGTATTCTGTATGAGTTTTGTCTGCAGTCAGAAAATTCCCTGCTTTTAAGAAGTCACATGATTATGTTGGACCCACACAGATAATACAGGGTAATCTCTCTCTTTCCTTGTGAACCGATTAGTAACCTTAATGACATACACAAAGTCCCTTCTTCCATGTAACATATTCACAGGTTTGACACCAGGAGATGTGAGAGTCATAGGGGCCAAAATTCTCCCTGCCACAACAGGCACAAAAGATGTAAAGAACCCCTTGCTTTCGAAGGAAATCTAGTCATTGAACAAAGCTTAGGTTTCTGGCCAGTCACAGATAGGAAATTTGGATGGGAGGAAGATCAAGTTTGGGGGTAAGGTACAGATAATGAGTTTGGTCTACAAATGTGGATTAATTGCACATATGAGCATATTTCTTGGGAGAGTTGTGTTAAAAATGGATAGATTAGATACTTGAGAAGAAGAGAGGGCCAAGGATAGAACCTTGGGGACACATCTACACAAATTATGTTATAGAAGAAGAAAGTGAAAATGAAGTTGCTCAGTCATGCCCGACTGGTTGCGACCCTATGGACAGTAGCCTGCACCACGCTCCTCCGTCCATGGGATTTTCCAGGCAAGAGTACTGGAGTGGGTTGCCATTTCCTTCTCCAGGGAATCTTCCTGACCCAGGGATCGAACCCAGGTCTCCCTCATTGTAGACAGACGCTTTACCGTCTGAGCCACGAGGGAAGAAGAGACTTGAGGAAAAAGAAAGAAGTGGTCAAATAAAATCAAATCTGAAAAGCAGTATTTGAGGGTATTGACAAGAAGATCTTTAGAGATCTTGCAAGAGCAATTTCTTTCAAGGAATGAAAAGTGGAACACATATATTCTTAGCCCCTCAACAATCCCCCTTTTCTCCATGGCTTCTCTGTGCACTGTCTCCTGTATAATATAAATCCTATTAGGGGAAGGTCCTATACTTGTTTTTTCATTTGGATACATTTCAAAACTAAAGAAAAGTTGCAAGTGTTGTAAATTAATAGCCATAGCTCCTTCACAGAGATTCATCAGTCGTTAACATTTGGCCACATTTATCTCTCTTTTTCTGAGCTTTTTGAGTTGCAGACATGTTATCACTTCACCTATAAATACTTGTGCCAAAATCTAAGGATAAGGACATTCTCTTGTATAACCATAGTGAGGAAGTACAAACTCCTTTTAAGCTCCTAACTGTTTAAAAACTTATTTATTTCAACTTTTTACTAACATCTTTTTAAGAAAGTATTTTTATAAAATATACATACAAAAAATAAAAATTATAAATAGATGGTTTTATAATTAAACTAACACCAGCATAGCAACTCAAGGTTAAGAGTAGAATATTGCCAGTACCTTGGACACCCATTTTTCATCCCTCTTTATTCATTACCTCTTTGGTTTCTTGCCCTTTTTGTTCTTTCCCACCTAGCATTTCCAAATCTTTCTCTTTTTTTTGGTCTGCGTTGGGTCTTCCTTGCTTTGCGCATGCTTTCTCTAGTTGTAGTGAGCAGGGCCTCTTTATTATGGTGTTCAGGCTTCTTGTTGTGGAGCACAGGACTCTAGGCACATGGGTTTCAGTAGTTGAGCATGTGGGCACCAGTAGTTGAGGCACCCAGGCCAGGTCCATGGCGTGTGAAATCTTCCTGGACCAGGGATCGAATCTGTGTCCCCTGCACTGGCAGGTGGATTCTTATCCTCTGTGCCACCAGGGAAGTCCCTGTATCTTGACAGAGTTGAGATCTCAACAAACTGGGAATGCTTCATAGAGGATGTGACAAATGAGGATTGACAGCCAGGTAAATGAGGTGGGTCTAAGAGGAAGCATTCTAATTAGAAGAAACAGGATGCTCAGAGGCAAGGGTGAGAAACAATATTATGTGTGCCAGGGTATATATTGTGTGTTCACACACACACATACGCACAGTCAAGCAGTTCTTTTATCTGAGGGACCAACGGAGAAAGAGTGGAAACATAGTAAAGCTAGAGAAGGAGCTTCCCTGATGTCTCAGTGGTAAAGAATCTGCCTGCCAATGCAAAGGACACGGATTCAATCCCTGATCCGAGAAGATCCTACATGCAACTAAGCTCCTGAGCCGCAACTGTTGAGCCTGTGCTCTAGAGTCTGGGAGCAAGAACTACTGAAGCCTGTGCACCCTGGAACCGGTGCTCTGTAGCAAGAGAGGCCATCGCAAAGACAAACCCACACACCACAACTAGAGAAAAGCCTGTGTGGCAACAAAGACCCAGCACCACCAAAAATAAATAAATAAAGCTGGAGAAGGAGGGAGTCTTGTTCTTGAGCTTAGCTTATAGCCTAAAGGCTTTGTCCAAACTACTTTAGTGTTTTAGGCAAAGAGGAACAGGGTCTGATTTGTTTTTAGGTAGTTTTTCAGATGTAGATTGAGAGATTTAGAACTCTTTTGGATTTATTTTCAAAGCTCAGTTTTTATAGGAATTTGGCTTTTGTCCAAATGAAGAAAGGAACAGAGGCATGAATCATTCAAAATAGATCATTTGAAACAAATGAAATAAAGTATTTAAATTAAAAATAGGTAACTTAAATTTATAAGTAATGCTCTTTTAATTTTATATTTATTCCCAAATCAATTTTAAACCAGATAATTAAACCAACCTAAATTCAAGATCTCTCTTACCTTTCTGTCCTGTCTTTTTCCCCATGCCAGGAATAAAGTACACTGTTAATTCTTGTGCAGAACCATTGGGGGATAGCACAACATTTCCTCTGTATCTTTACTACCTTCTGGATTCTTGTTTTTCCCTTTATGTGACTCATGGTTTCTTTGGGACTGGATATATAGTTAGGGCTTCCCTGGTGGCTCAGATAGTAAAGACTCTGCCTGCAATAGAGGAGACCTGGATTCGATCTCTGTGTTGGAAAGATCCTCTGGAGGATGGCATGGCAACCCACTCCCGTGTTCTTGTCTGAAGAAGCCCCATGGACGAGGAGCCTGGCGTCCATGGGGTTGCAGAGTCAGACACGACTGAGCAACTAAGCACAGCACAGGGTATAGTTAGATAGTTTGGTTTTGAAGGGCTTTTCTTCTAGAATATATGAGAAGAAAAAGGTAAACAATCAGAACTTAATAATGAGAGTAAATGTTGCTTTTGAGTGAAACTGTCTTGTGTTCTGTTGAGTATATAATCCATGTTCCTGTATAAGATTATGAGCGCTCCACAGGAAATGCTCTGGGGAGATAACATTTGTTCTGCCAGCAGTAAGGAACTACATAACAGTAATTATGTGCTTTTTAAAGTGAAAGCTATAATTTATAGGCACTGAGTCTGTACTTGTTTTTCAGCTTTTCCATCTCCTAATTGAGTCATTACAGAAAATTTTGTGGCTCTGGGTATTTCAAATCATTTTGGATACTGAGATTTGGAATACTCCTTTCTGAATTATGATAATGCCAGGGGATTTCTGAGGTGAGAAAAAAGGAGTTTATTTGCTTTAAATAATATAGTTTTAATAAGGAACTGGCAGTACTTCTGTGATGCCTGAGCACTATTTCTTCTCCACATTAAGAGGAAAGCAGTAGAGGAAAGGTCCATAGAGCACATGCAATCTAACTACAATAATAAAATCTACTTCTTTGGACCCAATGGGATGAGTTATTCTAGAGCTTTTACCACTTTAAAAAGCTTTCCAGTTTTTCATTTTCAGTAAGCGTGTTGAAACCTTTCTCAATGACAGTGCTTTTTTTTTCTGTTTTAGTGTACAGTTCCTTATGTTTTAGTGTGTTTACAGAGTTGTACAGTTTTCACCATAATCTAATTCTGACTTTGCTTTTATAAGTGAGAGTCAGTGTTACACACTTGTATTGTGCTATTAGCTATTGATTTCCTTTGGGGTGTTGAGGTGTAAAGCTTAGTTAGGCAACCCCCCCCAACTCTTATGTTGAGTATGAATGCTCTCAGACTGCTGCACTGTCATTGTTCCCACACAAGAAGTCCTAGATTCTACTATTGTGTTTGTTTTTGCTTCCTTAGATATGGGGTTTTTATTGCATTAACTTCTTTTTAAAGTAAAAGCTTCATTGACCTAATTTACATAGCATGCAATCCATGTATTTAAATATATGTGTGTGTGTGTGTGTGTGTGTGTGTATGGGACTACCCTAGTGGCTAAGCATTAAAGAATCTGCCTGCAGTGCAGGATCAGCAGGAGACATGGGTTCAGTTCCTGGGTGGGGAAGATCCCCTGGAGGAGGTCATGGCAACCCACTATACTATTCTTGCCTGGAGAATTCCATGGACAAAGGAGCCTGGTGGGCTACAGTCCATGGGGTCACAAAGAGTCAGACATGACTGAAGTGACTTGGCATGCATACATATATATAACATACATAAATATGTTATATATTAGTAAATAGGTATATATAACAGAGTTGTACAGCCATCAACAAGTGTTATTTATTTTTAATTTCTTACTTATTTTTGGCCATGCTGCACAGCCTGTGGGATCTTAATTCCCCAACCAAGGATTGAATCTGGGCCCCAACACTGAAAACACCAAGTCATAACCACTGGGCCGCTAGGGAATTCCCAATTCCTGAATATAAGAATATTCAGGAATTTTAGAATATTTTCATTGTCCCCCAAAGAAACTGACACCCGTTAACAGTCACTTTGTATTTTCCTCCAGCCCTGTGCAACCAGTATAGAGCATTAGCTTTTATTTTATTAACATTTTTGTGGTTTCTTAACCATCTTTTTGAAACTTTTTTCCCTGCTAAATGGTGCAGTTCCAGATGGGTGAAGTATTACCAGAAAAAGTCAGCCAGTCCTTACTCAAAACTCAGTGTACTGATTTTCCTGATTCTTTTGCTTTGTTAAAGCAATAAAATATTTGCATTGACCACTTTTGAGGGATAATTAGACATTGCTTATTTGTGGCTTTCTCCTTAAGTTGCAAAATAAATGAAAGGCTTCATAACGTCTGCTTTTCATTGTGATGATTATTTTCCAACTTGTGTTATTACAACCATTTCATGTGTATGTTATTTAATGTAGGATTAGTGGAGAAATGAGTGCTTCTTAGGTATTCATTGCATATTTATGCTAAGCACTGTGGCAGTGATTTTGAAGAATGTTAAAGCTTTGTCAAGTAACTCATGTTCTATCCAATACATATAAAATTCATTACCACAGAGTTAGGTGCTCAGTAGTATATTATTGAGCATAAGTACAGTTTAAGAAAAGAAGAGATCACTGCACTGAAATAATCGAAGAGAGGGTTTATGGAAAGACTGGGACTTACCCAGACGAAGATTTGCCAAAGCAAAGAAGATGCCTGAAGACATTTCAAATACAAACAAGCATAAAAAGGCATAGAAACACACATGTGACTTAAGAAAAATAGCATTTCAAATCTGTTTGGATAGTTAGATAAGGGAAAGTGAACTGTAACAGAATTGTCTTAAAGAAACTAAATTCCTGCTGTAAATTTTCTTCTTTTAGGAAATTTCTAAACAATATGCTTGAATTTATATACATATATATTAATATATGTCCAAGTGAACCTTTATAAACATTAGGACATCAAATTAGGATTTAATTTCTTCATATAATCCACTTAACACATATTTTTCAGCCGCCTGTCTTGGTTAGATGGCTCTGGATTAGGATTCTCTCTGGAATACCCCACCATTAGTTTGCATGCAGTATCCAGGGACCTAAACGCCTATCCTCGAGAGCATCTGTATGTTATGGTGAATGCCAAATTTGGAGGTATGTATGGTATAATTTAATCTTGAGCTTCCTTTGGTAGTATATTTCAAAAAGCAGTCACTGATGATAATCAATGTAGTTTAGTATTCAAGCCATTCACTTATTTTGGATAATACTTTCTTAAGCAAAATTTCAGCACAGTAATAATAATTTGCATACTGCCTTGTACTTTCTACATATTAATAGTTGCATTTAAAATTATTTAGCTGTTATGCATTTGCATTTCTTGTTTCTCCTCTTAAGTTTGTTATTCTTTCTCTGTGTAAAGGCATTTACCTTTAGCACCCTTAGAGGCTTGGATCCATATGCTTCCCTAAGAGTTTAGGATAGAACCTGTTTTGTTATAGAAATAGTTCTTAACAGTGGACATGTTGCCCTCTCCTGATGTTTGGCAGTTACATTTTGTCATGGCATTTTTGTCACCACTAGAGGTGGAGAGGAGTGCTACTGGTATCTAGTTAGAGGCCAAGGATACTACTAAACATCCTACAATTCCTAGGACAGGCTCCCACAACAGAGAATTGAATTAACCAGTCCAAATGTAATATTATTGTCTCAAGATTGAGAAACCCTATGGTACAAGATTCCCACATCTTGCAGATGGAAGAAACAACAGATTCATAAAAATCTAGTGTGATTGATGAAAGAAGTAAGAAAGATTTTTAAAATCCATTTTTTAGGCTCTCCATAATGAATTTCCCTGAGAGCTCAGTTGGTTAAGAATACGCCTTGAAAAAAAAAAGAACCTGCCTGCAATGCAGGAGACCCCGGTTTGATTCTTGGGGCAGGAAGGTCCCATGAAGAAGGGATAGGCTACCCATTCCAGTTTTCTTGGGCTTCCTTGTGGCTTAGCTGGTAAAGAATCTGCCTGCAATATGGGAGACCTGGGTTTGATTCCTGGGTTGGGAAGATCCCTTGGAGAAGGGAAAGGCTACCTACTCTAGTATTCTGGCCTAGAGGATTCCATGGATTGTATAGTTGGACATGACTGAGCCACTTTCACAATGAGTTTCAAGAATTCTGAGTGAGAAACAAGTTAGGCATGAAATAAAAACTTATGCTTGATTTTTAAGTATAAAGTTTATATAGTATATTAGTTTAATATGTTCATCCTTTGTGAGAATGAATAATTTTGGAGTTGAAAGACTATTGTTACATTTTAGTAAACTTTTGATTTGAAGATAGTGCTTTGCTTTTCTTTGAAATAGCATGTAAGAAACAATGCCATGTATTTTCCTTTTGAGCTATTGTTCCTCCAATTTGGGATTTTAGTAAGGTTTTAGATATAAGATGAGCATTTATATTGTGTGATACTAATTATTTAATTTTTAAGACTTTTGGCACACCCTGCTTCATTAAGTGATAATGACTGATTTAGCAATTTGAAAATATTTTTGGTGTGAGATTTAAAACTCTTGCCATTGGGAAGCGTCCAAAGGTAGATAAAAATCTAGTGGAAATTGAAAGAGGGTAAGGAAAAGTCAACATTCAGAAAACTAAGATCATGGTATGTGGTCCAGTCACCTCATGGGAAATAGTTGGGGAAACAGTGGAAACAGTGTCAGACTTTATTTTGAGGGGCTCCAAAATCACTGCAAATGATGACTGCAGCCATGAAATTAAAAGATGCTTACTCCTTGGAAGAAAAGTTACTAGATAGCATATTTAAAAGCAGAGACATTACTTTGCCAACAAAGGTCCATCTAGTCAAGGCTATGGTTTTTCCAGTGGTCATGTATGGATGTGAGAGTTGGACTGTGAAGAAAGCTGGGCGCTGAAGAATTGATGCTTTTGAACTGTGGTGTTGGAGAAGACTCTTGAGAGTCCCTTGGACTGCAAGGAGATCCAACTGGTCCTTTCTGAAGGAGATCGGTCCTGGGTATTCTTTGGAAGGACTGATGCTAAAGCTGAAACTCCAGTACTTTGGCCACCTCATGCCAAGAGTTGACTCATTGGAAAAGACTCTGATGCTGGGAGGGATTAGGGACAGGAGGAGAAGGGGACGACAGGATGAGATGGCTGGATGGCATCACCGACTCAATGGACGTGAGTCTGAGTGAACTCTGGGAGATGGTAATAGACAGGGAGTCCTGGCATGCTGCGATTCATGGGGTTGCAGAGTCGGACACGACTGAGCAACTGAACTGAAGGAAAAGTAAAAGCTATTGACCTTGTGTTGTAGTGAGACTTCCAGATGAGGTGGCCTTGGACACACAGTTCACTTTCCATCTAAGTATCTGCAACTATGATTTTATAACCAAGAGTTTATATGTCATGTTTAGTTGAAACCTTTCATTCATTCATTCATATATAGACATGAAATTTTATTTCTGTTTATTTTTATTATTTATTTATTTATTTGGCCATGCTACAAGGCTTGTAGGATCTTAGTTGCTCGGCCAGGGATGGAATGCAAGGTCCTGGCAGTGAGAGCCTGAGTCCTAACCACTGGACTGCCAGGGAATCCACCCTCCCTGTGCCACCCCTCCACCCCCCCGCCCTTTTTTTTGCCATTCATTTGTAGATGTGAAATTTTAGAGATATCTTGTTAGTCAGTTTTAAATTCTGGTGTGACATGCTCATAAATAGTGTAAAGCATTGGCATTGGAAAAAGGTGTATGTCAGAAAATAAAGTTAGAGAGGTAGGGTTTGAATAAAGCTAGCTAAAAGGAAAAGCACACTGAATAAGAAAACTATGTCATTAACTTGGTAGGCAAGTCATTTTCATCTCTCTCAGCCTCCATTTTATCCAGAATAATTAGGGCATTATAGTAATTTTTGGTTTTTAAACCTGGCTGCACATTAGAAACACCTTGGAAACTTGTTAAAAATACAAACTTTGGGAGTCCCAAACTAGGTAATAAGAATTCAGTAGGTTTGGGGTAAGTATTATAAGCATTTATTCTATATGATTATTTCTTGAGATAGATGGAATTAAAACTCTTACTAAAATAAGTAAAACTTTTCTATCTTACTAGGGAGTAGTTTTTTTCCATCACCTTTATTTTAATACTTGTCCATTTCTGTTTATCTGGAACTGCACTTTCATAAGTTACGCAGATGTGGATCCTGTTTTTCCAGCCTTTGGTCCTCTTGTCCTGATTCTTCAAGCCTTGTTTTGTTTTTTTTTTTTCCTGTTTGGATTGCCTCCATTAACCACTAAAGTAGACCATCAGCTTATTGTTGAGAACATTAGATTATTTTTTAAATGACTAAAAAATACATTCCCATTTCTAAAATTTTAGAAACGTTTAAGGAGACAGAGTATGGTGGTCACTACTGTGATCTAGTACTAGATGATTAATGTTTGTCATAGTGGTGATTTTTCCTAATTGTAAAAATGCTATATTACATTTCTTTTTATTACCTTAAAATAGATACCTGTAGATATATAAAAGAATGTGTTAATAGTGGTTATTTCTAGGTAGAGGACTAGAGGGGTAGGGACTTTTTACTTTGAATCCATCTTGACTCTTTCCATTATTTTTGTACCAGCTTGAATTTATGATTTGAAAAATGATATCCATTCAGTTATAGAACAATAGTTACAGTATGATACCATTTTTTTAAAATGTGTTGAAAAAGTTTGGTAGTACCATAATGTATTCAACTACTAAGAATTTTTTAGACTGTCTAATATTTTTGTATTTTACTATTTTACACAAGACACATTTCTTTTATGTAACAATTTAATAACATTAGAAACAGGACAGAAAAGTTCTATTATATCTATTACTTAAAGCTGCTAATAGTGGCCATTTAAAATTTTGTGATTTTTGCTTATCTGTATTTTTCATTATTCAGTGAACTTGCGTGACTTATAAAAATAAAAGTTAAAAATATAGTGGGTACCCCTTTTTAAAAAGCTCTTAACATATATTGTCAGCTTGCTTTCCAAAAGTATATACTTTGAATGCCTTTCTACTTTATCTCCATCTATATGGAGAATTAACATTTTTTCAAAATGACAGCTGTAATATGCTAAAAGTTGTATTTTTAAGATGATTTGTTGAACCTGTTTTGGTGGTTTTGGGGTCTGTTTTATTCACCTTTTGAAAAACATTATAAAATAATTCATATGTTGAAAAGTTCAGAATAATTTTTTAAAACAAATTTTCATTATGTAATATCCAATGTGAATTCTAACATTTTTTCATAATTAATCTAAAAGAAATAAAATTATATTAATGCTATGGAAATTTGTTTTTATATCCCTCCCCATTTCATTTCTAATTCTGTCTCCAGAGTTTTTCTTAAAGATGATGTGTGTCCTTCCTGTCTATGCTTTTAGATTTTTACTGAGTATATATATACACCCTTAAGCAATATAATGGTTCTCTTTTGTGTTTAAAACTTTAATGCAAATGGTATTATATATATTCTCCCATGAGCTCTTTTACTCAATTATGTTTTAAAATTCCTTCATTTTGATACATATAAATCACATTTATTCATTTTCAGATGTTATCTACTGAATATAATACGATCAAGTTACAGTGTGTCTATTCCTTTTTTAATTAACATTTATTTCTTATATTTTCTATAGTACATAAAGTACTTCAGGGAACATTCATGTACTTAGATGAGTTGCTGGGTAATAGGATATATACATCTGGAGTGATTTTAGCAGTTTCCATTCGACCAACAGAATGTGCTAGTTCTCTTTATTGAATATTTGTAGCTTTTTCTTGCCAATAGACTTTATTAATTTATCTTTTGAGTCAGTAAATTTTATGGGCCTTAGATTTCTTATCTGTAAGTTGTTGATGATGAATCACAGTGGTTTACAGACTGCTGCTGAACCCATTGTTTCATGGTGGAATAAACAGACGTGACAATGGAACTCTAATTGTTAGAGGTCTGACTCTGGGTTTCCTCACCCCCTACCATGATGTCAGGGCTTGGTATCCCTAGAACTTCAAGTACAGTGTGACTAGACCAGAGTGACTATCCAGAGTCTTTTTTAGCTCTAAAATAATATTTTATAATTGGGAGTAAAAAAATGCAATATTTAGATGTATCATTAAACATCCTTTAAGAAATACTTATAAGATTCTATTTTTAAACATAAACATCGTTAAAATCTGGTTTTTTATACCGTTTCTAGAAGAAGCAAAAGAATCGGTTGCTGATGAAGAGGAGGAAGATAGTGATGATGACATTGAACCTATTGCTGAATTTAGATTTGTGCCTAGTGATAAATCAGCATGTGAGTACCCTGTATAATATTTGATTTTATTCCCCTTTAAGTACCAAGCATTCTTTCTGTCCCCTGCCCCCGTCTCTCTCTCTCTCTCTCACACACACACACACACACACACACACACACACACACACACACACACACACACACACACACACACTTACCTTCATCCTCATTTGTTGTTACTGTTTGTTGTTTCAGTTGCTAAGTTGTATCTGAATCTTTTGTGAACCCATGGACTGTAGCCTACCAGGCTTATCTGTCCATGGGATTTCCCAGGCAAGAATACTGGAGTGGGTTGCCATTTCCTTCTCCAGAGTATCTTGCCAATCTGGGGATTGAACCCATGTTTCCTGCACTGGCAGACGGATTCTTCACCACTGAGCCACCAGGGAAGCCCTCACTCTCATTACCTCTGTTCTATTGCTTTTCTTCATTTTAGCATCTGTAGTATCATTGAGGACCAGATACCTATTAATATAAAGATTGTGAATGAAGTGAATATAGTAGATACCATGTCACTGGTGTGTTTTGTGAATGGAGGAACCTGTTATTTATGGACTTGGTGCTGTTGACTGTGAATCTCACTGAACAGAGGACAGAGGGCTCATGGCACTTCCGAAGTGGATGATGCCAGGACCGCTGGAAAGAGCGCTGCCTTGAGGGGCTTCACCCTGATGCCAGCAGTCTGACCAGGACTTTGATGCTTTTTCTTGGAAAATCCAAGGCATGAAGAGATTTCAGTAATATTTCAAAACGAGGTCTTATTATTAATATTCTGTGGCTTGTCCGTTGCTGTCAAGATTGATTTTCCTTGAAATTTGGCATATTTTGTAAATACTGTGACCCTAGTATACCTCTTAGAGAAGGAAATGGCAACCCACTCCAGTATTCTTGCCTGGAGAATCCCATGGACAGAGGAGTCTGACAGGCTACAGTCCTTGGGGTCACAAGAGTTGGACACAACTTAGCGACTAAATCACCACCAGTATACCTCTTGTCTACTCATTAAATTTATTTGCCCTGATGGTTGACTTATTTGATTTTTATTATACATTAATCAGAAAAAAATAATGAGAAATTTTTAATTTATTTGTTCAGTGGAGGCAATGTTCACTGCAATGTGTGAATGCCAGGCTTTGCATCCAGATCCTGAGGATGAAGATTCAGATGATTACGATGGAGACGAATATGATGTGGAAGCCCATGGTTAGTGAAGTAGATTTTTTAGAGTGTTTGTGTATGTATTTAAAACGTTTATGTATGTGTGTTTCATTTTAAACATGTATAGAGTATAGTATTATAATTCTTTTATATTTCTTAAGTATCCATGTAACTTGTTTTTAATAAAAGTGAGTGGCACAATTCATGTCTCAGCCAAGTTAGAAAATGTTACAGGCATCCCAGGCTTGAGGGCAAAACATAGAAATACGTTTTCTTCCCCCTCTCTGGGGGAAGAAAATAGAAATAAATGGAAGAAAAGACTGATAAGATAGTGGGTAATTGGGAGAATATTTTAACAAGCCTTCTCTCTCCACTGTTTGGAACCTGTATCAACTACATCTTTAATGTATTCCATCAACCACCTCATTGCCAAGGTGATATCTTTTTTCCAGAACCATACTTCATTTATTTAAGATTATCTCCCTTTACCTCCCCAGAGCAAAATACAGTCACTAGCTTTGTGTGGAGTCTTGTTACTTGAGGTGTCTGCTGATTTCTTCTCTTTCTCATGGATACCAGTTTGGCTCCCTAAAGCTGTTGCCTCCATATGTACCACCTTATGGCCTGAGACAGACTCATTTCTGGGATTCTGCTTTATATACATACATCTAAATACATTCTCATCTTTGCTGAAGTTTCAGGGTAATTTAATTTTTAAATCCTGTTTGTATTTTCCAGAATTTCTGTGTGTTTTTTTTAAAGCAGGATGCATTTTAATCAGGAAAAAACACTCATGTAAAATTCCTACTTTGGGATAAAACTCTGTAATCTTAGGAGCACCCTCTTTTCCTTCTAGTCCCTGGACATTTGATTCTTTGGGAATTGCTATATACTTGCTTGTTATCTCTTAGAATCCCTTCTCATCTTAGAGAGTAGAGACATTTTCTGTTTATCTTTGTCTTCAATAGATGGCTGATGTGTGTATGTTGAATAAATGTTGCGTGTTTTCCTTGAAGCCTTTTTTCACTGTTCCTTATCTTCAGTAGATGCATTATTGATTGTCTTTTTTTTCCCCCTAATTGTTCTATAATGGCTTAAAAGCTTTTAATTTATTTAGAACAAGGGCAGGGGGACATCCCTACATTTTATACCTATGAAGAAGGATTATCCCATTTAACAGCAGAAGGCCAAGCCACACTGGAGAGATTGGAAGGAATGCTTTCTCAGTCTGTGAGCAGCCAGTATAACATGGCTGGAGTCCGGACAGAAGATTCAATAAGAGATTATGAAGGTGAGTACTCAGAATTAATTCTTGATAGTGTAGGAAGCAAATGTAGAATTACGTAGAATGGGAACTATATGTAAGTTTTTTAAACTTTTTTCCCCTAACTTACAAAAATCTGTAGGTTTTGTATTCTTTTGACTGCGCCTGTATCATTTGTTCCCCGCCAGTCTAATACTGAGTGCTATGGGTTTTTCCTTTAAATGACTTTTCACATCTCCTTGCTATAACTGCTGCTATGCTCCAAACATAGGTCCTTTTTTCCTCACACTGGATTTATAGTAGGAAATTTTTTGCTTCACATCATTCTTTCCTCCACCTCACTGTGCCTTATTAATCTTCTGAGAACACTCAGTGTCATCGATATTCACCATATAAGTTCTCTCGGACTCTGGAGAAACACCTCTGTCTTTGCACCACTTGTCTCCAATCTTGTTCCTACTACCCTCAAGAAAACATTTAGGTAGTGTTCCTATGCGTCAAATCCTGATGGAAGCACGTTATATGGATTTACACATGTAATCCTTCCAGGAACCCTCTGGTAGATAATGTCTAGCCGCTTCAGTCGTGTCTGACTCTGCCACCCCATGGACTGTAGCCCGCTGGTCTCCTCAGTCCATGGGATTTCCCAGACAAGAATACTGAAGTGAGCTGCCATTTCCTTCTCCACAGTAGATGCTGTTACGATCCCCATTTTATAGATGAAGAAACTAAGGCTAGGTCACATACCTAGCTTGCAGTCAAATAGCTAATAAGTGGTAAGGGGATTAAATAAGCTAATGTGTAGAAACAATCTGCCAGATACTGTTACGAGCATTTCTTGCATCCTCTATGTATTCAGTTCAGTATTTTGTGTTGTTACAGAATCTTAACACTTCTAATTATTAGTGATGCAGAATGTTCTTAAAGAGGGTTTTCGTAGTTTTTCTTTTATTGATATTTAAGTTTCTCTCATAATATTGTGATCATTATCTCCTTGCACATAGCATTCTGACCTGAGGGTCCTGAAGTTCTGGGATATTTAATTTGGAATTAGGCTGTGGGTCACGTTACTGTTGGTTGTGTCTCCTCTCCATTTTAAGCCCTACATGGTGAGCCTCTAACATAGGCTTTAGGGTTAGGTGACTCAGGTGATCTCTAGTGCTGTACCGAAATCTTAGCTGAAAGAATTCAAGATACTCCTTTTTAAATTATACTGATTAGCTGAAGAATACCCTTGGACATTAAAAAACCTTTCATCACTGAAAGCTTTTTGTTGTTTTTAATTATAGAGCTTTTTATTTAATGCCTTATAGCAACTGACTTTGAGGTCACAAACACTTGTTGCTAAAGTGAGATAATTAGGCTTGTATTCCTAAGCCTCACTGACGTATTGAGTTGCCTATACATAAAACTTCTTCAGCTTAAACTATTCTCTTGTCTTCTTAAGTTCTGGGTACCCACATCACTCTTTTTCCACTTATTAAATTTGACCTGTGCAATTTCTTTGTTTTTTAATTTATTTTTAAAATAATATATTCACGGTATGTAACATGATATTCTGATAACTCCATAGTGAAATTTCTGCTGGTGGCATTTCAGTGCTTCATGTGTTTGTTTATGTAAGAGGTGTTTGTTGAGCTACTGTGGCAGGTAGAAAGAATACAGGAGTGCCTAAGGAAGATGCAGTTAATATCTATCAGTGGCATTCTAGTGGAGAGAAAAAGAAATTAACTAGTTAGATAGTTACAGTACATTGTGATACAACATTGAGATAAAGGGGAAGCTTGAGGAACTATGGAATCAGAGGCTGGACAGTCAGGGAGAGATTCAAACTTCATGGAGTAAGTGACATTTAAGCCAAAGTCTGAAGATAAATAAAAATGAACCAAGTGAAGAGGAATTACATACAGTTTGGGGAGAGAGGCAGGTCAGGGAGTCAGTCATGTGTGAAGGATCAAGAGACCATTCATCTTTGGGGAACTGAAAGTTCATTATATCTGGAATTCTTGAGTGTGATGGGTAGCTATTATGGCAACAGATAAAGGTGGAATAGTGAACTGGGCTGTATAGTAAAGGAACTTGAAAGCTGTGTTAAAAATTTCAACCTGTGTTTAAGTCAGTAGGAAGCCATTCAAGACTTTTAGTTTGATTAGTGTTTTAGAAGATGACTCTGGCTGTGATACAAAAAATTACTTGCAGAAGGAAGTACTAGAGGAAAGAAGAGAAACCCTGTTAAGTAGCTTATAATTTAAATTAGATGAGAGATTGGGAAAAGATCTTCCCTGGTGGCTCAGAGGTTAAAGCGTCTGCCTCCAATGTAGGAGACCTGGGTTCTATCCCTGGGTCCGGAAGATCCCCTGGAGAAGGAAATGGCAGTCCACTCCAGTATTCTTGCCTGGAGAATCCCATGGACAGAGAAACCTAGTAGGTTACAGTCTGCGGGGTCACAAAGAGTCGGACACAACTGAGCGACTTCACCTTCACCTCAGTGGCCTACTTAGGGAGTGGCAGTAATGTCAAAAGACAGCAAATTTGAGAGGTATTTAAGAGATAGACGCAACAGAAGTTAGAGATAATGGTAGGAGTTTCTGGGTTGGGCAAGTAAGAAGTATCCTTTTGGAAAGGGATGTATTTTCGATGTGGAAAGGTGAGTTAATTTTATATAAGTGTTTTATTTGTATGTCCTGCTGAATGTCCGGGTGGTGGGGTGCCTGTGGGCAGAAGCCAGTTTGTGGTGGGCTAAAGAGTTGAGTGTGAGTGGGAGGTAAAGAAGTGGCGAAAGCAGCTTTAGACAGCTCTTTCCAGAGGGCATTTTTTGATTGTTGGTTCTTCCCCATCTTTTTTTTTTCAGTGAGATTAAAAAAACAAGAGATAAGTAAGAATCTCACTTTACTTATTTATTTCAGTCTTTTCTACTGAATTACGTTGTAAACTTAGTATTTCATGCTTTAAAAAAAGAAGTTGCACAGAGAAACACATAGCACAGCTCTGTGAAGAGTGAAAAATGGATGCTTGCTGCATTTGAAAGTCCCTGCCTGGAGTTCTTGCAGTGCTGAGATTGAGAGTTGCAAAGTGAAAAGTTAAATACACAGACTAATTTTAACTTGGCCTAAAATCCCCAGGTGGCATTTTTTCTTGGTCTGTTCCTTGGCAGTTTCGATTGTCAAGAGAAATAGCAACTCTTACCAGTAGAGGGCGCTAGCTTCCTTCTGGTTGAAATCTAAGTTGACTCTTCACTATGGGAAGTGCTTAGTAGACTGTTGCTCAGTGGTTAATTTTTTCTTCAGATGGGATGGAGGTAGATACTACACCAACAGTTGCTGGACAGTTTGAGGATGCAGATGTTGATCACTGAAAATGATGGATGCTGCTTTAGGGTGAGTATTTTCTCCCTTGTCACTGAACATGAAAATCATGTGAAACAATTTTCAGATTTGAGGAGAACTCTAACAAATTAGCAGTTGTGGGGAAATGTTTTTAATCCATTTATGAAATTACTTGAAACTATGTAGTTTTTGCCCCTAAGAAATCAAGATTTGCCAGCATGGTAATGTTCAGGTTAACATTTACTAGCTGCCAAGCACTTTGCTAGCCATGAGAGTACATGGAAGGATAAGACGCTGATCTTCAGTGAGTCAAGAGAAGGACGTTACCCTTTGTTCAAAAGCAGAGATCTCCCTGGTTGACTCATGTGGGACCAGCAGAACTTGAGGTCATGTCCCGCTCTGCGCTTGAGTCAACTTTTCCTTCCCGCTTAGCATATTTGAAACCTTAGCATCTCATAAAAAACAGAAAACAGAGATTTGCTGCAATACTTCACAAAGCAGATTATTGCCTTTGTGAATATAACATCTTAGAGTAACCATGAATTGTGTTAATGGATCTCAGCTTTCCTCTCAGCTGCTGCCAGTGGAACTATTAGAAAATAACCTTCAAAGTTCTGTGATTTATGTCTCTTTTTTGTACAACATTTACTCCTGTCATTGCTAGACATATCATCTAAAATCAGCAGTGTCTCCTCTACAGTTAGCTTAAAGTATATGTTAACATTGTTGGAGCTCTGTTAATGTTAATTTTCAGATTTCACAGTTCTGGATATCAATATTTCACTATTGAAATAATACTTTATGGGAAATCTTTCAGTACCAATATGTCGTCTTCCCTTATTGCTGAGATTCTTATTTATCACATTCTTCAGAGTATATGGATTTTCTTCAGTAATTTTTACTAAAACTGGAAAACAGATTTTTTGATCTGGCTTTAACATATTTCTTCTTGAAAAGGGACTATTCAAAGAATACCAACTTTTCTATTAATAAGATGGAGAAACATATTTGGTATGTCACTAATGGTTACACAAATGGAATGTTGGAGCATTTTTCTGGTGAGAATTCTTAGGATTGTTTATAGTACAATTTTTATGATGAAATAACTGTAAAATAGCCACAACTTTCTAATGAACTGATAATTTGTTTTATGTTCATTTTGTGCTATAGCTGGAGCAAAGAGATTTTTATTCATAAAGTTTATGCAAGTTCTTCTTCTGGATAATGAATTAATTGTCCAGCATTAATCTTAATTAATGAATTAATTTTAATTCCAAACAATGTAAATTTTTAATCATTTAAAATTACATTTGCCTTTGAGGAGAGAATAATAAATAATTTGAGTATGTAGGCAGGTATTAAAAATTTCAAGATAATGAAACTAGGACCTCTTGATGCATAAGATAGAGTTGGTGGGGGAGCACATGAGTGCTGGAATCACAGCTCCACCACATTACCAGCTCTGTGCCTTCAGGCAAGGAGTATAACTTCTACAATTCTCAGTTTCCCCTTCTGAAAAATGAAGATGATAGTAACTACCTGGCAGGATTATTGCAAAGATTGAAATATATTTAAGTCCTCTGGCACTCTTGACTGGGCATTTAATAAATAATAGCTATTAGTATAAACACTGTAAACCTTTGTTTTTCAGATTCTGCTCATAACTGTAGGAGAGAACTTGGTGCCTCTTCCACTGTGGAGTGGGTGTTGATGAAAGTCTTTTTCTTTCTCCAAAACTTACCTGAACCAGTTCTTTCTTGAGACAGAGTATACTGAGACAAGAAGCTGTCACCAGCACAAGAAACTATGACCTTTATTAACAAAGGTGAATTAACTTAACCAGAAGGGTATTTGTAGTTTATGATTTACCCCAAACTGTTGTGTCTAGGTGTACCCTCTGAATAGGCCTATGATTCCCACCTTCTCTATATGCATCCTGAAAACCTAGCAGGATTAAGTGGTGGAAATACACTGGCATTTGAAGGTGTAGGTAGACTGCGTGGGAAAGAGAGGCTGAATCTAAGTTATACTCCTTAGGGCCTACGGATACCCTTAACTCCTTAAAAGGCAAAACAGAGGTCTCGGAGAAATCCTAATCTCTGCACTTTCCACAGGGATAAAGATCTTTTACTAACTGGGGACCCAGGTCAGTTAACTCTAGGGAGCCTCTTCAGAAACAGCCCAGCCACACGTACTACCACTAACACAAGTGCTCCTGCCTAGCCTTTGCTCCTTTCACCAAGTTTCATCAGTCTGTTCTGTGATAACCGCTTAGGTTGTATCCTTTCATTGCCAGCCTCTCAGGTCAGTTTCTGTAAAAGAACAAGCGGAATTGGGATGAAGTTCTCAAAGTATTTCAGATAATTGTTTTGTCTTTGTGATAGCTTAACAAATAAATTTAGGTTTTCTATATTATTGTGCTCTCATTCTTGACTAAAACTATTAATGAGAAACAATTTGTAAAAAATTAGTGTTTTGACAAAAAACGAGATTCTTGTTAGTCTTTGACTTTTGCTGAGAATATGAACATGGAGTAAGAAATGTATAGGGCTTCTGGGGGACAGGGCAAGGTCATAACATATTGCAGAACTGCTTCCATTTGAACCAGGAGTGGTTTCTCATAGCATTCTTTTCAGCTCTCAGTTTTCAGAGATACCTATCAGGCTGATTTATAATTACAGGTTTATACCTGGACTTTATGACCAAAAAATAGGTTAGAAAAGCTCTTCACAATTACCTAACAAGTGACTAAACTAGTTTGTCACCACTAAACCCAGTGTTCTTTTCAGCGCTTTTACTTGGTTTCTCTCATCTTGCATGGTAAACTGGAAAAACTAATATTCTTTCTTCTGAGCAGACTCTCATAAATACTGAATTTGTTAAAATAAGCAAGTAAAAGGGACATTTTTTACAGAGACTTTCTCCGTACTGTCCTAGGTTCTTCACATGCGCTATGTGTATAATATTCTTAATCACCTTATAAAGTATAGGTGCTTTTATGATCCCACTTTAGAGATGAGGAGACAGTTACAGAGAGAGGTGAAGTGACATTTAAGGTCATATAGATAGGGAGGGAGTTGTGATTTTTAAGTCTGTGCTCCCAAATACCACATAGCCTTACCATCTACCAGCAGCTGAAAGGAAGCACATTTTCTCTTTACTGCAGGGTTTTCAGTGTTAAAATTTCAGTGGATAGCAGAGGAAGTTCCCAAATTTCTCTGCTAACAGTCTCAGTAGCACTCATGATTCTGTCCTAGACATTTGTCCATTCTGTAGTAAGCAGTCCGTGTATCTCATGGGCTCTTCCTAGAAGTTCTATTTGAATTGCTTTTTAAAGTCATGCTTACATACTTGTAATCATGACTTTCAGTGAAACATTTAGTGCTCTTTGATAACATGTCAACAAAATGTTGAGATCATGTGCACTGTGTTTCCTGTAGGCGCTGCTGTGGTCAGCCTGGTATTGTGGATAAAGCAGTCAGCTAAGATGCAGGAGACCACGCTTCTAGTTCTGACCTGGCAGACAATATTTAACCTCTCTGGACCTACTTCCTCATCTTTGTAAAATAAGAGAATTAGACTTTGAATGTCTGAATGACTTTAAAAATTCAACTGTAACATTCTGTATTAGTAGAATACTAATACTACTACCCATAGCTTTGGGAAAATAAGGAAGGTGAGAAGAAAAGATCAGGTCAGGCTGTTTTTAAAAACTCATAATGATCACTAAGCCAACATTTCTTTTTTTTTTTCATGGTGCTGTTAAATGACCTTAAACCAACATTTCTTGATTCTGTTTGAACTTAATTTTAAGGTTGCTGGAATTGGTTTGTTTCCTATTTCTTGAGGTAGAGAATTTAAAGAAAAGACATAGACATTCTCCCCCATAATATGAGC
The DNA here is from genome assembly GCA_917880005.1 of Nanger dama. Lineage (NCBI taxonomy): Eukaryota > Metazoa > Chordata > Mammalia > Artiodactyla > Bovidae > Nanger > Nanger dama. Next base: position 4,914,376 of record CAKJTW010000058.1, on the reverse strand, counting down.
CATCTAAAATATCCTTAAGGCTAGTTAGTGGTCATCTATTTTAGATTCTGTTGTTTAAAACATAAATTCATTAAAATATCCCAGTGGATTTCTGCCTCCCTTAGATTACTTTGTCAGATATTGATACTTTTCACACAGGCTTCTTTAAATGTTTGTTGATTATGTATTTTGAGATATTGTTGGGATCTTTGCTGGTATTGTTGAAGACTGGAGATTATGCACAGATGATTGTAGTAGATGGCCCTTTACTTCTGGAAGACAAGTGTGATTACTCATTGCTCAGAGAGATTTTAGATATTTAGGTAAAGTTTTATTTATCTGCAGTATTTCAAGTAGAATCACTATATAGCTAATTCTCATACAAATCAGGTTTTTCAAGTAGTTCGAGAATGGGTGAATCTGATACCACCTTCTGTGACTTATCATTGGTCACTCAGTCATGTCTGATTCTTTGCAGCCTCATGGACTGTAGTCCATCAGGCTTCTCTGTCCATGGAATTCTCCAGGCAAGAGTACTGAAGTGGGTTGCCATTTCCAACTGTTAATTCTAACAAAAGCCCTTCTGAAGGTTCTAATAGAATTGCTGCCATCCCATGAAAAAGAAGGTAAAGTTGAAAAATATTTTCATTAGCGTATCGCTCTGTCTACTCTTATCTATGTAGATAAAACCAATATCTAAGTGGGGGACTTAATAACTTCAGATGAGAAATCAGAAAAACTTTTAGGGAGAGCAGTGGAACTTAGAATTGTTTTTAACAATAATTTTAAGCAAAATAGAAATAATATAACTTGGGGATAAGGCTAAATAAAAGTATATAAGGCTAATTCTTAGATTTTTATTTTGGATTATTTTGAAGTTTATATGAATCACTGACGACAGTGCCTGAAAGATGATGCAGTAAATGGTAATTATTACCAATAGTAATTAATTCTTTCCATAACAGAAAGAAGTGGCTACAAATACAATGTTAACTCACCTTTTAGAATACATTTGAGATGCCTGATATTTAAAATTCCACTGAGCAATTAAAAGAGATGTGATAAAATTATGCATTTTTTCTCAAAGGACCTTTAGGCCTTCACTGCAAGTCTGTACTCTTGCTCTACAAATAAGTCCATAATACTGGAACATCTAGTTTCTTTGGCATGTAACAGGTTAAAAAGGAGAAAAGGGTGGTTGCATGAGGCATATCAATAGCAGTAGTAGTAAGCAGTGGACAGAATTAGAAAAGCAAATACATATTACCCCAGAATAACAACCTTCATAGTGTATAATGCAAATATATATGAGGATAGTGTATCAATTTATGTTCATAAAAGTATGATCAAAATTACCAGCCTAAATTCTGGTTGTAAATAAATCCAAAACTGGCTAATTTAAGCAGGAAAAAAAAAAAGTATTAGAAGGCTATTTGGTAGCTCATGAAATGGACATGAAAGCTGAAATAAACCAGGCTCAGAAAAAGATTAGGGACTCCAATTGGTTTACGTAAGATGTGATTCCTCTGGGTGTTAGGCTGATTTAATTGTTTTGTGTCTTTGAGTGACTGACCACAGGGTCCTGATTGGTAATCTGTATGTTGCCAGAAAACAGGAATATCTGGCTTGTTCAGCTTCTGTTGTGGAAGGGCACTGCCCTTGCCCAGATTCTCACAGTGGTGGATTACCCCAACTAGAAAAGATACTTGGATACTGGATTACAAAATTTACAGCTGGGCTTCCCTGGTAGCTTAGTGGTAAAGAATCTGCCTTCAGTGCAGGAGATATGGGTTCAATCTCTGGGTCAGAAAGATCCCCTGGAGAAGGAAATGGCAATCCACTACAGTATTCTTGCTTGGGAAATCCCATGGACAGAGGAGCCTGGTGGGTTACAGTCCATGGGGTTGCAAAGAGACACTGAGGCTTAGCAACCAAACAACAATTGCAAGCCTAAACCTTAAAAAAAAAAAAAAAAAACTTTATAAATTGGGGTTGTATTTAATTAAAGTTAAGGAAGATTTTTATAAAACTGAGGGACATACTATTTGTCAAAATGTATTATTTTAATTATAAAAATTTTTTTGGCTGTGCTGAGTCTTCGTTGCTTTGCAGGGGCTTTCTCTAGTTTTGGTGCTACTCTTCACTTCGGCGCAAGGGCTTCTCATTGCAGTAGCTTCTCTTGATGCACAGCATAGTCTGTGGGGAAGCTATGCAGTAGGTGCAGCGTGCAGCTCAGTAGTTATGGCGTGTGGGCTTATTTGCTCCGAGGCATGTGGAATCTTCCTGGACCAGGGATCAAATCCATGTCCCCTATATTGGCAGGCAGATTCCTATCTACTGTGCCACCAGATAAGTCAAAATTGAAAGTACACCTGAGTCCCCCAATTAAAAAAAAAGATCCAGACCACCTGCTGAGTATAAAAATAATAATAAAATGCCTATGAGAGACCCAAAAACTTCACTTAAAGGAATTTATTTAAAAGATAAATTTTCACATTAGGAAAAGTCTAAGCACAAGGATATGAATAGTATCTTTATTTGTAAAAGACTGAAAATAAACTCAATGTCTATAATTAAGCCTGAATGAACTATTTTTTAAAATTAATTTATTTTTGTTGGAGGCTAATTACTTTACAGTATTGTAGTGGTTTTTGCCATACATTGCATGAATCAGCCATGGGTGTACATGTGTCCCCCCCGCCCCCACGCCCCATCCTGAACCCTCCTCCCACTGAGTGAACTATTTACAGTACCTCTATACAATGGAATACTGTATCCCTTAAAAAAATAGAGCCTGTGTACCCTTACTCAGTAAGCTCCAAGGTCCGTTAATTACGGTGGGGATTATATGTGTCATGTGCATATACATGATACATGGGAAAGTTATTTCTCGGAGAGGTAGGGGACAGAGGTAGGAGGGAAACTTGAGGTTTTTTTCCTGTTGATGAGTTGAGTTGTCTCCTCTCAAAAAGATGTTGAAGTCCTAACACCCAGTGCCTCAGAGTGTGACCTTATTTGGAAATAAGGTCTTTACAGAGGTAATCAAGTTAAAATGAAGTCATTAGGATGAGCCCTAATCTAACATTACTGGAGGGACACATTCTTATCTGAAGGGAGAATTTGGAAACAGAGATGACATGGGCAGAGAGAAAGCCATGTAAAGATAGACGGCTGTAGTGAGGTGTGTACAAACAGAGGAAAGCCTGAGGCTACCAGAGCTAGGAGAAAGGTCCAGGACAGATCCTTCCCTAGTGCTTTTAAGAGTGGTCATGACTTCTGACATCTTGACCTTGGACTTCTGACCTCCAGAGCTGTGAGAAAATAAAGTTCTCTTATTCTAAACCACCTTGTTTATGGTACTTTGTTATGGCGTTACCAGAAAACTAACCTGTTCCCTGCACAGTTGTATTTTTTTTTTAGTTCTACCAGTTTATTGTTAACCAACCCATCTCCCTCAACCCTCATGCATGCGTGCTCAATCATGTAACCCTATGGACTGCAGCCCACCAGGTTCCTCTGTCCATGGATTTTTCCAGGCAAGAATACTGGAGTGGGTTACCATTTCCTTCTCCATGTATTTTTTTTTTAATCTGAGGAATAGGGATCTGGGCTTTATATTGTCATTTATTTTTATTTATTTACTTGGCTGTGTCAAGTCTTAGTTGTGGCATGTGGGGTCTTTGTTGTGGCTCACAGGCTCTAGTTCTCATGGGAGTTCCCCAGTGGAGGGTGGGATATTTGTTCACTGACCAGAGATCAAACCCACATCCCCTGCATTGCACAGTGGATTCTTAACCACTGGACCACCAGGGAAGTCCCTGTATGTCAGTTTAGAGTTTAGAAACAGTTTAGAGTTTCAAAAATCAGAAAATTTATAACTGTCATTCACTGTTTAAATGCAAGACTCTGCAGGTAAAGGAAAAGTTAGTTATTACCTAATTTTATAAATAGTTTGTGATGAAATATTTTTGGCATATTAATAAGACTAATGTTACCTCAGTTCAGTTCAGTCGCTCAGTCGTGTCCAACTCTTTGCGACCCCATGAATCGCAGCACACCAGGCCTCCCTGTTCATCACCATCTCTCGGAGTTCACTCAGACTCACGTCCATCGAGTCCGCGATGCCATCCAGCCATCTCATCCTCGGTCGTCCCCTTCTCCTCCTGCCCCCAATCCCTCCCAGAATCAGAGTCTTTTCCAATGAGTCAACTCTTTGTATGAGGTGGCCAAAGTACTGGAGTTTCAGCTTTAGCATCATTCCTTCCAAAGAAATCCGAGGGTTGATCTCCTTCAGAATGGACTGGTTGGATCTCCTTGCAGTCCAAGGGACTCTCAAGAGTCTTCTCTAACACCACAGTTCAAAAGCATCAATTCTTTGGCGCTCAGCCTTCTTCACAGTCCAACTCTCACATCCATACATGACCACTGGAAAAACCATAGCCTTGATTAGATGGACCTTAGTCGGCAAAGTAATGTCTCTGCTTTTGAGTATGCTATCTAGATTGGTCATAACTTTTCTTCCAAGGAGTAAGCGTCTTTTAATTTCATGGCTGCAGTCACCATCTGCAATGATTTTGGAGCCCCCAAAATAAAGTCTGACACTGTTTCCCCATCTATTTCCCATGAAGTGATGGGACCAGATGCCATGATCTTTGTTTTCTGAATGTTGAGCTTCAAGCCAACTTTTTCACTCTCCTCTTTCACCTTCATCAAGAGGCCCTTTAGCTCCTCTTCACTTTCTGCCATAAGGGTGGTGTCATCTGCATATCTGAGGTTATTGGTATTTCTCCCGGCAATCTTGATTCCAGCTTGTGTTTCTTCAGCCCAGCGTTTCTCATGATGTACTCTGCACAGAAGTTAAATAAGCAAGGTGACGATATACAGCCTTGACGTACTCCTTTCCTATTTGGAACCAGTCTGTTGTTCCATGTCCAGTTCTAACTGTTGCTTCCTGACCTGCATATAGGTTTCTCAAGAGGCAGGTCAGGTGGTCTAGTATTCCCGTCTCTTTCAGAATTTTCCAAAGTTTATTGTGATCCTAGGGAATATTATATCTAGTGAAATAAGTCAGGGGAAAAAATACTGTATGATATCACATATGTGGAATTGAAAAATAATTCGAATGAATGTATATGCAAAACAGAAACAGACTCACAGATACAGAAAACAAACTTGTGGTTACCAAAGGGAAGAAATGGAGGAGGAACAAATTTGAGATATGAGATTAGCAGATATGAGCTATTAATATCATGTAAAAAGTAGATAAGCAACACGGACATATTGCATAGCACAGGGAATTATAGCCATTATCTTGTAATAACTTAATGAAGTATAATCAATCACTATGCTATACACATGAAAATAACATTGTTCTCAACTATACTTAAGGGGAAGGCAATGGCAACCCACTCCAGTACTCTTGCCTGGAAAATCCCATGGACAGAGGAGCCTGGTGGGCTGCCCTCTATGGGGTCACACAGAGTCGGACACGACTGAAGCAACTTAGCAACAGTAGCAGCAACTATGCTTCAGTTTAAAAAAAGACTAATGTAACACATACCAACATAACTCACATACAAGTAAAGCTCCCTTTGTAACCACTATCTCAAATAGTGGAATAACCACTATCCCAAATCTGGTATTTATTCAGAGGTAACCACTGTGGCAATCTACTCCAGTACTATTGCTTGGAAAATCCCAGGGACAAAGGAGCCTGGTAGGCTACAGTCCATGGGGTCGCAAAGAGTCGCACACGACAGAGACTTCACCCCTCACCCTCAACCACTATCCCAAATTTTGTATTTATCATAACTATGTATGTGTTTGCATTTTTGCTCCATGTGTATATATCCAATAAAATTACATAGTATTGGGTTGCATGTTTTGTAACTATTAATAATTGAATCTTTCTGCCGTTTTTCTTACTTAGCACAGTAATAGTTTCATTCAGGTCGATAATAGGCAAGGACTTCCCTTGTGTTCCAGTGGTTAAGAATCCACCTTGCAATGCAAGGGCCATGGGTTCGATATCTGGTCAGGGAACTAAGATTCCGTATGCCATGGAGAAACTAAGTCCACATGCCTCAACTGCTGAGCCCACTAGAGAACCCACAAGCTGCAACTGCTGAGCCCTCACACCACAGCTAGAGAATCCCATGTGCCTCAGTGAAAGGTCCCATGTGACAGATCTGCATACCACAGCTCAGGCCAGATGCAGCCAATAGAGATGTGTCCAAAGAGATGTCTTTTTTTTTGAGTTTGATACAGGCAGCTCTCTAGCACAGCTCATTCACTCTCATGATGGGCATTTAAGATTCCAGTTATTCATTATTAAAGCAGTGCCGCAGCAGACAGTTACAGTTACACAGTTAAGACAGTTACACGTCTTAACGCTTGTATGCAGTGTGTGTGTGTGTTGTAGTAGCTTTCATTTCATTACATCTGCAATAAGAAGTACCTTTCAGACCAATGGGACCCACAAATGTTAATTTCTGCTAATCCCCCAAAAAACTTCATTTAAAATACTTAGATCTTAAACTGCTAGATTTTGCTAAACTGTTCTCCAAAACAATTGTGGCTATTTATAGTAAGTTTCCACCATTAGGAAGTAAGATTAATTGCTTCTCTATATCCTTATCAATTTTCGACATTGCCAGACTTTTCAATTTCTGCCAACCTGATGAATATGAAAATAGAATTTCATGATTATAGTTTCCATGTTCCTGATGATTAGTGAGATTTAACACCTTTCTGCTTTGTACATGTGACTATCATGTTATTTTGCCTAATTTTTTTCTTACTTGTCTGTCCTTTATATATTCTAGACTCCAATATCCTAGTCTGTGACATGTCTTCATTTTGTTTATGGTCTTTTCAAAGCAAGAAGTTGTGGAATCTTGTGTGCATTTAAAAGCAAGAAATTGTGGAATTATTCCTTATGTAGGATGCTGTCAGGTGTAGTTATTCTAGCCCTAGCAGTCTAATACAGTTTTGCTATAGCATGTTTTTAAACAATGTGAAGCAGCTCATAAATGATTGCTAAAATAGGGCAGTGCTGTCCATATACCCAGAAATCACACTGATTCACGTGCAGTTTTTCCCAGCACATTATGTTTTACACCAACAGTTTTGTAATAGTTAAATCAAGGAATATATGCCTTTCAGTCTGAAACAGAGAGGTGTTGCATAATTTGATTGCTTTAATAGGATCACTCAATAGAAACATGAAATTATTGCAGTAATTTGGGCAAGAGTAAGTAGATGGAGGCTTGACCAAATTATGCTGGTAGGCCATAATGAAAAGTATGAAAGCCTGCTACCCTAGAAAAACATGTGCACAAGAATGTTTATTGAAGCAAATACAAATACCACCAATAGAATGGATACACTCTGCAATTAACTAGAGCTGCATGTATTATATATTAGACAATGAAGTATAGATGTTTTATATACAGATGGATATGAGTCTGGAGTTCAGGACGGTTGTATAAGCTGGACATAGAAATTTGGCAGTTAAGATACAGTTGCTATAAAACCACAAGATTGGGTAAAATTACCAAGGGAGTAAGTAGAAATAGAAAAGAGCTTAGAGGACTGAGCCCTGAGAAGCTATCATTTAGTTTGGAGGAAAGGAGGAAGAATAAACTTGAGAAGGCAATGATTTGGGGGAAGTGAAGTGATTCAAAAGGAGAAAGCAATAAACTGTAGCAAATGCTGCTGATAGGTAAGAAGTATGAGACCTTGACTTAACAACATTAAAGTCATTGATGGCCTTGGCAAGAATTTCAGTGGAATGGTGGAGCTGAAGTCCTGACTAGAATGCTTCAAGAAAAAAATGGAAAGAGGAAAAGTGAACTTCTTTAGACTCAACATCATCACATCTGCTTATCTACCTCTTCTTCTGCCCATGTATTCTTAACTTTTGTCCTGTTTCTATGAACCATCTGTCTGTGCTTCTAGCTAAGGCCTGCCCCTTCAGTTGTGCATTTGCTTTTATCTTTCCTTACCTATTAAAAACTGTGAACCTGGGAAATCTCCCTCCCTTTCTGACATCATCATTTTCTCTACTGCATCATTCCTCTCAGCATGTAAACATGCCAATATCTTTCCCACCTTAAAAAAGCAATTCTTTCTTGATCCAGTTTCCCCCTTTAGATACCACCCACATTTTCTTTGTTTATAGCAAAAGTCTTTGAAAGAACTGTCCTACTGCTATCCAGTTTTTCTTATATTTCATGTATGGAGGCAGGCATGGAATAAGTAGACAGTTGGAATTAATTAAATTTTGATTAAGCCATGTGAGCATGAGGAGTTAGAGGAACAAGGGAGTTAAGATTCTATGCAAGAGTGTAATTTAAGCTGCTTCAGAAGAGAGTAATTGATAGGAGAGAGAGATGGTGGTAGTATCAGTGGACCCAAGTTCCCCATGGGGGTTCAAAGTATCATTAGAGATAAAGAAAGTAGAGTGAAGTAAGCTGGAGAGAGGGGTTAGTGGTTGGGGAAAGAGGTGTTTGAGGTCAGAGAAGAGTCTGAGTTGTTGGTAATGACAAGCTCAAGGTTATGACCAAATTTGTAGCTGAGGCAGAAGAGAAAGGAAAAATTGCTGAAGAGCCTTTCAAGTTCAGCCAATGAAGTGAGAGGCCAAGATACTGGAAGGATTATCTTTGTAAGTATTGAAATCACCAGCAAATGTAACTGGAAGTAGTGTAGAGAATGAGTGAGAAAGGAACTACATTCCTAAGAGATCAAGAAGGAACTGAGGGGGCTATACAGTAGATACAATAGATACAGTAGATAGAATTGCAGTAAGGAGTGCATAGGTAGAAGATGGCATAGTCTGGTGACGTTATTAATGGAGAGAGCAGAGAAAAGAGCTAAGCTACCATTCGAGAAGGCTGCAAGGGGAAACCATGTAATCAGAAGTCATAACCTCTGATTCTGAGAAGTGAAGTTTAGAGAGCTGGGTATTTTCACAAATTAATACTCAGTTTTCTTAAACCACAGTTTAATGATAAAGAGATATGAATTTTTAAAAATTATATACAGAAAAAGCCATGAAACAAGTGAAATTCAGCTTCATGTTTGGAAGACATAGGGAGTGGCAAAGGGATTATTTTAATGGGACCAGGCTTTTTAATTTAATTTTATTTATCTGGCTGCACTGGGTCTTAGTGGTGGCATGCGAGATATTTAGTTGAGGCATGTGGGATCTAGTTCCCTGACCAAGGATTGAACCTAGGCCCCCGGCATTGGGAGGTCAGAGTCAGCCACTGGGCCACCAGGGAAGTCCTGGGACCAGTTATTGTGTGTGGTTGTAATAGCAGAATTCAGGCCTATTGTTGACAAATCTTTTTTCCAAGAGAAGCTAAAACTGGATTTTTGTGTTTTAAAAAAATATTACAAATACTAACTTGTTTGAAATACTATGCAGATCAAATGAAACATGTCAGAGATTTCATTTAGCCATTGTTGCAATTTTATGAACTCTGCTTTTTAAAATATAAACTACTACCCTCTGTGTTTGCTGAGTTCAGGAGTCAAAGTCCATGACCCTCAAACTGGCTACCTTATTGGGTAGCCTGCAGCTTTTGAGTTCAGTCTGCAGGTCTATGGAGAGTGACTATCATAGGCTGATCACCAAGCAGCATTTAAATCACCTGGCAGTCAGTTGCTTAACTATTACTCAACAGATCTTATTTCATCCCCCCCCAACTTTTTCTTTCATTTCTGACCCTGATGGTGGAATTCCTTTGAAGAAAAACATACTTAGCCTTTCTGAACTTTAATAAAAGAAAGCTTCTAATAGAGGAAAACTTGAAGGTTCTTTAAGTCTGAAAAAAGCTGTTAATTCCTAAACAGACTGTAACATTATAAAATATTTAATGTTTCTTCAAAATCTCCAGTTTTCCTTTAGTCTTAATGATGACTGAGAAGATATTTTTGTATTGAAGTAGAAGTCTAAAGATGGTATTTGACTATGTTTTACCTTGGGCAGAGCAGTAAACTCCCTTCCAGACTTAGTTTCTTTTTCTGTAAAATAGAGATTAAAAATACATGCCCTACCGTACTTCATAAAGTAGCTGTTACAGTCATATGAGAATGTGAAAAGCTTTTGTATGAGTGCTTTAGTAAAGTCTGTTAAAGAATGACAGCTCGCCTAAAGCTTCTGAAATTGCCTATTTATAGAAAATATTTTAAATTAGAATATATGTAAAATTCAGGAATCCCCCTATCAGTAGATAATCTACTTCTAATAGCAACTTTCCTATTGAAAGATGATACTGCTGATGGTATCATTGTGCGAGGTAGTGGCTGAAAAGTATCCCTCTCCAGTTCTGCAAGCATGACCGGTTGTACTTTGGTTAAAAATCTTGCTCGTTCAGATGACACCTGATACACATACTCTTTCTTGGTCCCACCATTTTCTTTCCCTTCTCACCCTGTACTTAGTTTTTCATCAAAACTAACAATTATCACTTGAGATTTATACTTAATGTAGAGTCTTTTCTAGCAGCATTTAATACACACTTAAAAGAACAAGCCTTAACTGGGAAATACAGGATACCTCATTTTCACAGTAATTTTTTTAAGTTCCAGTGGTGAAAGCTCTAAGGCAGCTTCTTCAAAGGAAGATAATATTGATGAACCCAGTGCAACCAGTGTTGAATATTAGGTGATAAAATTTTATCACATCCAGCTTGACTGTCCTGTAATTTAGTCTGAGTCTTTTAGAATAGTTACTCCTTTTATTAGTTGTGTGGTTGTCATATAGCCATGGAAGGAAAAAATTGAACATCAAAATCATCAGCAATATACCTGAAAGACAAACAGTAAAATAAATAAAACAATATAATCTTTAAGAAGTTTATGATCGGTGATTATAATTTAAGATTATACACAATTATATACCAAGAGATTTGTAGAGGTGTGTTTAAAAGAATTAGCTATATTACTTCTACATAAAATGTGTAGGTATTTTGTTTTATTTATTTTTGGCCATAGCACATGACATGTGGGATCTTTGTTCCCCAACCAGTGATTGAACCCATGCCTCCTGTGGTAGAAGCATGGAATTTTAACCACTGGACCACCAGGGACGTTCTATCATGTAGATATTTTAAAGTCTAATATTCTTACGTGAATTTTCTTCAACCATGAATCATTAAAAATAGTACATACTTGGAAAAACCAGTAGGATCTAAATAATGAATTCAAAGGATAAATAAAATAGAAAGATCTGGAGTTCTATTACTGACTTGCTAAGTGAGAAACTCGACTTGGGTCTCCATTTTAATCTCAACTATTAGTAGCTTTTAGAATTGTATTAAGCAAAGTTTCTGAAACAAAAATTTCAGTTGACATTTTAAAACTTGAATATAAATATGCTTTTAAAAATCACATTAGTAAATTTTCATTTTTGAGGTCATATCAGATAAATCTAGCATATGTATAATAGGTAATTTAAAAGACATTTTTATATTAAAGATTTAAAATTTTTCAATGGGAAACAGAGATGGAGGGGACTTAGCCATGGGACTCAAATCACTGTCTAAGAGAAATCTGTGGCAGTTAATGGTTTTATCTTAAGGTATGTAGGTTTAAAGCTCTATTGTTGTTGAGTCACTAAGTTGTGTCGGACTCTTTGTGACCCCAGGACTGCAGCATGCCAGGCTGCTTTGTCCTTCCCTGTCTCCTGGCGTTTGCTCAAATTCATGTCCATTGAGTCAGTGATGCTATCTAACCATCTCATTGTCTGCCACCTCCTTCTCCTTTTGCCTTCCATCTTTCCCAGATCAGAGTCTTTTCCAATGAGTCGCCTTTTCCCAGGTTGTCAAAAGTATTGGAGCTTCAGCTTCAGCATCAGTCCTTTCACTGAATATTCAGGGTTGATTAAAGGTAGGCTTAACGCTCTAAATCAGTTAAACTTAGATTAAGAATGTGTTTTTATCACATGCAGATTTGATAATTTACTCCTGTTTGATAAGAGGAAATTAAGGTTTGACTAATATTTGGATAACTTAATAAATTTTAAAAGGATGAGCCTGTTCTGCAACCAGAAGCTTTAGATTAAAAAAAAGAAATCAGAATCAATCTAATTCAAAAATTTGACATTTTCTTTATAAAGTTGGAGCTAGAAAATAAGACATTACGTTTAAAACATGGAGTTGCAATTTTATCGAATCAAATAGAATTTGCTAATTTTCATTATATAAAATGTATAAGCTAGAGAATTAATTCTATATACATCCTTACAGATGTAAGGATGTAAAGATGTCACATTTCTAACATCTTATTAATTTGGAGGAGGTATCAGGGCGCCTGGGTTCAATCCCTGGTCAGGGAACTAGATCCTATGTGCCACACCTACGAGTTGGCATGCCACAACTATATCCCATATGCCATGACTGGAAATAAAAAGATCCATGTGCCACAATGAAGATCAATGATCCCATGTGCCGCAACAAAGACCTGGTGCAGCCAAATAAATAAATATTAAAAAAAAACTATTAGTAGACCTGTCCAATTAGTGACCTTTTTAACTTCTTTGTGAACTTCAGTGACCTTTTTTACTTCTTTAAAATCAAGAACAGACAATTTATCTTTGAAGAAGTTACTGGAAAACACTAGTAATGAATAGATGAAAAAAAGTTACCGTTATTAGCAGTTCAAAAATACAGTTTCTTTCTGATATTCTTCATGTTTAGTATAGATATTACTGAGCATAACAGATGCTAAATGTGAGGAAAAGTCCTAAATGACAGGAACGGAGGGTGAATGGGAGGAGCAGAGTGTCATGGCTATTCAAACCTGTTATGCCAATATTTTCTTCCGTAAGTACCCCCCCCCCTTCCCCTGGCCCCCCACTTTTTTTTTTTTTACAGAATTGAGCAACTAGAAACAAAATACAAACTGTGGATAAAAAGAAGAATTAACTAATAGAAGGCCAGTTATCCTCATATTCATTTATAGCTGTGAATTACAGTCAGGCTTAAAACAGATGATTAAACAAAATCAAGAAATGCTGATAACATATAAAGATATGTATATCATGATTACAGTTATTTTGTAATTTTTGTGTGTTATTTGACCTATTTGAGAAGAAGAGTTTTACATATCTGACCCAGATAGAAATAACAGGAATGCAATTTGTGGAAAATTTTAAAACCACATTTATTATAGTTCTGTATTGTCTCACAAAATGTTCTTCGACAAAATGGGTCAAATGAGCTAAATAGTATTTTATCTGGAGCTCACAAACTTGAAAAAACAAATTCCTTCAGCAAAAAAGATTATTTTTAGTGGAAGGAATCACTCCTCACTTCTTTGCCCTCATATCTAAGGGCATATTAAAGAGAGATTAAACTTCAAACTTACTATTCTTAACTTGTTTCTTTGAAGACAAAAGTAGTTTTAACGGATACTGCACAAAATAAAATGTTATTTCGGACATATTTCATAACTTTTTGTGACATTCCATATCGTATTTTAGTATATTCTAATCTTTTCATCATATTGAATAAAAATATACTTACCTAAAGAAGGAGACAGCCAATATACTATAAAAACTGAAGGAATGCTTCATCAAAACACTTGAAATGCAGTGAAAGTGCCAAAGTTGGATTAAATATAGCTCCTGTTAGACTTCCTCCTGTAATACATATTAAGCATAATGATACCAAGCAATATATGTTACATTTTCTTGCAACTAGAAATACAGGGATTACTTAATAAACCTTTTATTTTAGGTATTTAAGTTTTCTTATTCTGTAATTTTCCTTTGCAGAATCACCTGGCATATTGTAGAATATAAAAATAGATTATAATATGCCAGGTGCAAAAAAGGCAGAAGGACAAAGGACATTAAGAATTTTCATCCGGTGCTTTTCCTGTAGTATATTATGAAATACACATTGAAAGTTAACCTGCTCTATTAGTATTCCTGCAGTTTTATAAAACAGATTTGGCTGCCCTTAACATTCAACCTAAATTAATAAAAATATAATGAAAATGTTGTTAAATGGGTACAATACCCCAGGATCCTCTTGAACAGAAATAACCTTGGTGTTGGAACAAAAAGTAAAATAGACCAAAGCATTATCATTGATTCCACTTTTACTTGTCAACAAAGCCCTAAAGAAGTGACTGTGAACGGTATTTTAATTATATCTCAATACAGTGGTTACAGAAAAAAATTTTAGTAAAAGAAGTGACTGAGTAATCATGAAAGATCAGCACAAATTCTAACCGTTGCCTGCTTTTCAGGACTTAGGGTCTCCCTCTGAGATGGGGCCCAGGAATTTTATAGCTGTGGCCACACAGCAAGTGAGGAAAAGCGAAAGAGGTGGCTCAGCTTTTCAGAACATACCCTGATTGTATCCCTGAGATAGAGACATTTCTGGTAGTTGTTCCATGTGGAAGCTTGAGCACACTCATCTGCCTCTAACTTAGCCACAGCAACAGATCAGAGATCTTCACAAATTTTACATGGACACATGCCACAAGAGCATGTTAACTGTTTTTATAAAATACTGTGAGACAAAATTGGAAATTAAGTGACCTTTTCATAAAATTTCACACTTGACAGGCTGAAACATTGAAGCTGTGTTGAGATAAAGATGTTGAGAAATGAGCTGAATTCACTCCATGGCTAAGAGTTTTTTCCTAGCATGCCAGCCTCACAGCATGATTCATATTCATGCCTCAGCAATTATAAATGACATCACATCATGGACCTTCAGAACCACTCTTGAATAGTCAAATCTTGGAATATTGAGCCTGCAATTGCCAGGGGCCAGCAGAATTATTTGGTTAGCATGTGGTCATTTCAAATTAATGCCACAAAAATTATTGAGTTCTTGTGTTCTGGATACCATGAACAGAAAGGTAAGAACTCACACAGATCCTTCCACACAGATTATACAATAAAATATAATATGTACAGTGATAATACAAGTGACCTGTGATTTTTTAAAGCATTTATCAATAGACAACCATTACCTTCATAATTAGTTTGCTTCAGTATTCCCATTAGGTCTTTGGTATTTCTATTAGGCCTAAGAACACTATCATTTGGTTGGTCGGTTGTGGGTTGTTTTTTGTTTTTTGTTTTTTTGGTGCCGGGCGACACGTGGGTTTTAATGGCATTAACACCCAAGAGTCACGCGTCGGTTCTGGGGGCAACATCTTCCGGGGACTGGGGCTGGCTGTGACCTTCCAGTATGCTCTGCAGCCTTAGGGACTCAGCACCAGAACCATCCGACCACCAATATCATTTGGTTTTATACCATGCTAAAACTCCAGTTACTTCATACTCTTTGTCTTCTAATCCTCCCATCACCGGTTCTGCTCAGTATGACTTGGTAGATGTTGCTTCTCCTAAGAAGTACAAGGTCTGTTCCTCTCTCTTGAGTATGGACTGGCTTTGCAACTTGCATTAACAAATAGAATGCAGCAGAAGTGATGCTATGTGAATTCTGAATGGGAGGAGCAACACTGAATTCTAGGTTCAGGTCTCAATAAATCCATCATTGGCTTCTACTCTGCTGTGTTGGAACAATGAGCTGACCATGTACATGAGTTAGTCTAGGCTGATGGAGGATGAGAGGCCACAAGGAAAAAAAACTGAGGGTATCTTAGATGGCTGTTGGGACCAACTGCTGGACACATGAGTAAAGCACCTTTGCTCTTACAAAGAAACCAACTGTCCAGCTATATGATCTCAGGGGAATTGCCTATCTAACCCACAAAATCATGAAAAAACAATTGTTATTTTAAGCATTAAGTTAACCGATTCAGAAATCCATTGTGTCAACAAAAGGTCCAAAACATGGCATTGGCTTTGATATTTTAGGCTGGATCATTCTTTGTTGGGGTTCTCCTATGCACTGTGGGATTTTTAGCATTCCTAGTCTTGACCCATTAAATGTCAGTTGCAAATTCATCTCCCCGTGTAACAAATAAAAATGTTCCCAGACGTTGCCAAAATTGTTCGTTGAAAACCACTGTCCTAGAGAACTGCTGGTACCTGTATACTAATAGTCACATACAAGGTTGTTTATTTATAATAGCAACAAACTGGGAAAACCTAAATGTTCATTCATAAGAAAATAGCTAAATAAATAACTTTATTATTAATTTGGAATGCTGTTCAGTATTCAAATAATAAGAAAGATCTCTTTACTAACACAGATCTCCAAGATAGTATCATTGAACCACACCACTAAAAAACTGCAGAAAGTAAGGTATGATTCATCTTAATATGAACACACATAAGGGATGACAGAGGATAAGATGGCTGGATGGCATCACTGACTCAATGGACCTGAGTCTGAGTGAACTCCGGGAGTTGGTGATGGACAGGGAGGCCTGGCATGCTGCGATTCATGGGGTTACAAAGAGTCGGACACGACTGAGCGACTGAACTAAACTGATAATAGTTTCTGTAGGGTCCTATCAATATGTACAATAAATGTACGTAAGAGTTTGGAAGGACACGCAGGCACAGAGGACTATATTGGTGAGAAGAGGAGGAGGGAAGGAAAGGGGACAGGCATGAACGATGGTAATCAAAAGGCACTGAGAGTCTCATTGGTAGTGTTTCCATTATTTACAAAAAGAACACATTCATGTATTTTGTAGTTAAATATGAATTATTTAAAAGTAAGAATTATCCATCAGGCACAGAACTTGGAGAAATGACTCTGAAAAATTAGTTACTATGTATTTATGTCTGGAGGGAGGAAGCCATAACACCTGTTGAAGAAGAGGTATCAACAGGGAGATTCAGCTGGCTGCCAAGAATCTCAGAGGACAGTGTGAACTTGGTGAAATTAGGACAGTCAAAAGACAGAGTTCCAAATCTGGTAATTATAGGCACTTATGTGTCTCAGTACTCCTAAAGCAAATCAAGTTCTCTGTGACAGAATGACACTAAAATCATGCAAGACTTATATAAAAGCTAGAGTGTCAATTAACTAATTTATAAATGGAATCACCCTTTCCAGTGACCAGACATCTGTGCCAGTTACTGTGGGAAGAACTTGGAGTACATTATTTTTCATGATAGTCTGAAGTGATAGTGTTATTCTCCATTTTAAGGATGAGGAAACAGACCTAAATTATCTATCCTAAGGACACAGTCCAACTCCAAGAGGCTTATGCTCTTTACCGCTGTATTATACTGGCATGAGAAAAAATATTTTTGTCTTGTTTGTAGCTGTTTTTCCATTTGTAGGTTGGAACCTATGTCATTATGGTTATTGTATTAAAAATAAATAAATAAATATAATATATATATATATATAAAGGACTTAGCTCTCTTCTATGACAAATAATCTATCCAAATTCTTCATGACTTAGAAGGATTCCAAAAGCTCCTGAATGGAGTAAAACTGCAATTACTTTGGACATTTTATTAGGCTTATTTTGGAAGCTCTTAGACGTAAAATATGGAATACCAGATATGTATTATTTCTTTGATTTTTTTAAGTGAATAGACTATTTGCTGTTTCATTCATTTTACTCATTCTAAAAAAAATGAGTATTTATTTGTAACAGGTGACACTATGCTCAGTCCTGGTTATGTTTCATAATGAATAAAACCATTTTAGTCTCTGTATTCATAAAGCTTACTACTGTCTGGTGGAGGAAGACAGGCATTACATCAGAAAACAAGTATATAAATAAAAGTTCTGCAAAGGAAATGAACAGGGTACAATAAGAAATACAACCTACTTGGATGTGCAAAATAGATTTTTTTCCAATATCTAATTAATTTATGCAGTTCTCTCTTATCCTAGTCATTGAACCAAATTCTCCCCAAACCTAAACCTTCCTAAAGGAAGATTTGCTTGAAATTTGCATTAATCATTTTATAGTTTTAATATGTTAATAACTCACAAAGCTTTTTTTCACTTTATTTGGGAAGCTAATAAATACATAAGTGGTAAAGACATCAGTGGCCTCCATCTGCACAAATGTGCAGGGTGCTAAATCAATAAATATGCAATCAGATGCTTAGTCATTGGCTATCCAAGGAGCCTGTAGCTCTGTTGCTGAACAGTTATGTTCTATAAGCTTAAATAATCAGTTCTTTTGATATGACCTGTATTAGTGACTTCTGGGTATCCTCACATGCAAGTGATTAAAGAAATATCCCAGCATGCAACTTAGTCAAACCAATACTAATATTATCTTGGTGGTGGTGGTGTAGTTGCAAAGCTGTGTCCAACTCTTAAAACCCTATAGACTGTAGCCTGCCAGACTCCTCTGTCCATGGGATTTCCCAGGCAAGAATATTGGAGTGGGTTGCCATTTCCTACTCCAGGGGATCTTCCCAACCTAGGGATAGAACTCATGTCTCCTGCATTGCAGGAGGATTCTTTATCACTAAGCCACCAGGGAAGCCCAATAGTATTTTAGCAATTAAAAAATGAGAGAGAGTGACATACTGAAGTAACTTGTAACAATTCCTGACTTAGCTAATACTTCCCCTGCCTTCCCTTCCCTATCTTTTCTTAACTCCTTCCTGCAAAGTCCTCATGTCTGCCTGATGAGATACACACTGAGCTAGTCCTTAAACAGTTCACTCTATTTAAATAGCTCTGACCTAAAGTTATGATTTATATCCATAGAAAATACTGGGGAGTGAGATGGCTTAGTGCAGCATTTCCCAAAGTATGCTCTCTTCTACTACACACTCTTAGACAAAAGTATTCCTATGTTTGAAAAGCTGTTCCATATCTTTCTCTTGGAGTTTCATGATAAACAGTAGCATAGTAAAACTCTGTGAGTCTTAAATTAGAAAATCTGTTTAATCCAGTGTTTGCTAAATTTATTTGGTAACAATCCTTTGTTAACTTAAATTTTGTTATGATAAAATATATGCCATTTTAACATTTAAAAGTGTATATTCACGGTACTAGTTATAATGTTCAACCATTACCACTATTTCTAAAATTTTCCATTGCCTCAAACAGAAATTGTACCCATTAAACAAAAAAATCCCTATTCCTCCTTGCTGCCCAACCCATGGTAACCTCTATTCTACTTTCTGACTCTGTGAATTTGCCTATTCTGAACATTTCATATAAAGTAAAGTCATATAACATTTGTCCCTTTGTGTCTGGCTTATTTTGCTTAGCATAATGTTTTTAAGGTTCATTCCTATGGTAGCATGTATCAGATCTTCACTCCTTTTCATGGCTGAACAATATTCAATTGTATGTATATATTTTTGTTACTTTTTAGGAGCATGCTGTAAAATGCTGATAATGAAATGAGTATAAGCTTTAGTGTAAGTCTGAACCATGGTTCCAGCTCATTCTGTTAATAGCTGTGTGATCTTGAACAAGTCATTTTATGTTTCTAACCCTCACTTACTTCACTTAAAATGGGAATAATGTATTTATTCATCAGTGAGTTGTTTTAAGGATTAAATACAAAACTCATAAATTTCCTATATGCTTGCACACTGCCCAATGAATATTTTTATCTCCCTTATTTGGCAGAAAAGGAACATCATAATAATCAGTATCTGTAACAACAATAAATGTTAGGTTCTGTCCCAGCAGTTTCCATCGCTGTCCAATATGGTACTCACTAGCCACACATGACTATTGAGTACTGGAAATGTTGTTACAGTGACTGAAGAACTGAATATTTTAGTTGATAATCACATGTGACTAGTGGCTGTGATGAACTGACCAGCAAAAAGACTGGAGCAGTGGTTCTCAGCCCTGGTTTCATATTGGGATCACCTGGGAAAATTTTAAATCTACCATTGCTTAGGCCCCTTCACACAGCAATTAAATCTTATTTTGTTTTTTCCACAGCAATTAAATCTTAATCCCTGTACCCAAATATGGATATGTTTAAAACACTCCCCAGGTGACTCCTATGCAGAGGGAATGTTGAGAACCACTGCTCTAGTGATCCTTTCAGTCTCTCCTCCTCCTCCATCAATTAACAGCCTCATTTCAGCAATGTCGATGTCAGTAATGAGAGGGGAAGGAAAAGAACATTTCTGGATATCTTAAATTATTATTTTATGGGTCTTTTCCAATAACTCTTTATATTTATGTATAATTTTAAATATTGTTTCTCTTCTCTCAAAATCTTTGTCACATAAAATAGATACTGGCTAATATTATATACAGTATTGTTGAAATCATAAATATGTATAAAAGTACAAAAAGAGGAAGAATACCAATTTATAGATTATCAAGAGAGGGATAAGGAAATCTGTATAACATTGTATTAATTTAAAACTTTTTTCTTGGCCGCCCCTGTGGGGCATGTGAAGTCTAGTTCCTTGGAAACAAGGATCCAACTTCACCCACCCCCAGATCTGCAGTGGAAGTGAGGAGTATTAACCACTGGACCAGCAAGGAAGTCCCTAAAACATCTTTTAAATCTTTACCACATCTAATTAAAGTACAGAGCTAAACTGTGGCATAACTTTTTGCAAGGGATGATTCTATTCATATACAGGGGATGTTTCTGCTTTAGTCCAAACTTAAAATTTTAATAAGCAACTACTCACCAACTCCTCAAATATGCATATATCCTTCCTTCTTTCTTATACCACTTATTTCCATCTGAGTCTACAAAAAGGATGGTACTAGATTTTAAAGAAGGTGAAATGAATCAGAAAGTCTTTCATTTTACCTAGGAAGTCGAGCATATGTTTTAAAGTCCTTAAGGTTTGCTTCTACTCATAGTTTCCCTTTCAATGGGCAGAAGACAGAGTCTTCCTACTAATTCTTTTTATTAGATTCCTACCTCCAAAACATTTTACAATTCAGATAATAGTTCTAGTGAAAATATTCTATTATGATCATTTAAAATGATGTGCTTCATCATTGCTTTTCAAATTTCCCTATCCTCTTTATAATATTTTCCTGTCCTATTTAGAATATCCACTATATCTAAGATCTGTCAAGGTAAATACGATTTACAAAAAATCAAGCAGATTTCTCAAGAATTTTCTCAATAATTATTTTTAAAAATCTTTGATATCAAGCAAGTTTTGATTTTAAAACACATCTTTCTTGATAGGCCATTAGAAGTTCATTTCAAGATGAATTAGGAAATAAATGATTTTAAGTAATTTTGTAGAAAAATAAGAAATAGAACTATAGAATTTTATTTCCCACTCTTACTACTAGCTAATCATGTAGCTTGTGCTTTAAATTGAAGGAACTTTTGAAACCCAGGATCATTTTTCAGCGAGAGCCTCAGCAAGGATCTATATACCATGTGGGCAAGAGGTAGCCGATGTTATCTTTCCTCTCTACTATTACAACAATCCCTTTGTAGGATACTTGAACCCTTGGCAGTATCGCGCATGATCTCTGTTTCTGCACAGAAGTGGCTTTCTCTGGGTGTTAAAAAGAAAGCACTGAATGGAGGATCTATATTTGGGCCCTATCGTAAAGAATGAGCTGTAAAATGATTAGAATTACGGAAATACCAATACCGACATTACAGAAGCGTAGTAGTTTCAAATGTTTCCTGGCAAAGAACTTTAGAGTCTCAAGTCATAGAAGCTCCGGACGTGCCCAGTGTTTTGTGGGAATAACAAACCTGCATAAACCAAAAAGGTGATGAGTGCTGACAGCAGGTGGATACGAAGCTTGGTTCGGACCTCCTGGAAGTGCAGCAAAGCGCTGTGGAAAATAAAGGAGCAGACAGCCTCTATGATGACCGCTTTGGGCAAGTCCACTTGAATGGGATTCCTGCAAGCGAAGCTCCTCTCGCTGACGTGATACTTGGTCAGCCCCAGGCTCCACAGGGCGCCCATGCAGTACCTGCTGCACAGGGCACCAATCAGCTGAGCTAACAGTCTAATCGCACCCGTCTCAGCGGACATTCCCCCAGCATCATCTGCATCATCACGCCACACGGATTGCTGGAGGTGCCCACCAGAGTCAGGCCATGCACCAATGAGAAGAAGTAGATAAGCGTCAGCGGCCAGGTGGGGTGCAGGGGTTCCTGCTCACTCAGCAGTTGTAACTCATGAGTGCAGAAGCAGAGCTGGAAGGTGGCCAGAAACTCCAAGACGAAGGCGTGGGCCATGGGCCCGTTCAGCTGCTGCCGGGTGACCACGCGGGCTAGCCCCATGAACAGCACGATCGACAGCATCAGCCCCAGCGAGGTGCAGGTATCCTGCATCTCGGGCCAGAGCCCCCGTAGCGCGGTCATGGCTGTCTCAGCACCAGACTGGGCTGCCTGCTCGGGCTCGGCAGGAGGCGGTCTCTGGGCCCGAGTCCTAAGTCCTCAGCCCCGCCCCCTCCCTCACGCCCCTCGGGGCGGGCCGACTCCAGACCAGCTGGAGGCCCTGGGGGTGCCACGCGGAAGGACTCCTTCCCATCTCCCCGGCTCTATGCTAGAGTTTTGTTGCCAGAGCCAGGGAGGAGGGGAGGCGACGGGCCGCGAGGAGAGCTCTGCCAGGGCACCGTCTGAGGGGGCCAACGGCCAGCAGAAGCCAGACACACCCCTCGCTGTTTCCCTCAGGAACTGGGAGCGGGCGCGGGTGGAGCAGGCAGCGGAGGGACTGCGCGCGTCCGGGAGGCCACTGCGCATGCGCGCGGCGGCCCGTGCGCCCTTGCGAGGGGGCTAGACTTGGGCCCCACGGTCCCCGGCGCTGAGAGGGAAGGCGCGCGCCCTCTGCGCCTTAACAGGTGCTTTGACGTGAGAACCTTGAGGGTTTTACTTTTCAGCTCCTAAAACTGTAACGCCGTCAGGCTGCAATCCAGACCCCTACAAAGCTTATTTTTAATTCCTGGGACGACTGAGAAGGCGAGAAGCGGTGGAGGCCGGGGGTAGGGTAGCGTGGTATAAGGTGGGGCTGGGTACTGGTTTAAGGCGAGTGAATTTCACAGAAAAATAAGGTTTGATCTGTGTGAAGAAGGGTATGCCCCTGCGTCTCCTTGAGTCTTTTTTTTTTTTTTCCACCTGCCACCTGTAACATTTACTTCAGAAGGTTGTGGGTCACACGACCCACCTCATGGATTTGTTAAAAAAAAAAAATACCCGAGAGGCACCGTGGCACAGAGCTTAGGTGACAAAAGGTGGTCAATAAGTGCCAGCTTAAAGCTGAAAGAGCGGATCTTGTCACCGCTTTCCACTCCCAGCAGCTCACCCATTTGGGATGGCCACGCTATGGGTGCAGCTGGGAGGGAATGTCTGCGATTCCTCAAGCCTGGCATCTACCGTGCCTGCGTGCGTGCTAAGTCACTCAGTCGTGTCTGATTCTTGCGACCCCATGGACTGTAGCCCACCAGGCTCCTCTGTCCATGGAATTCTCCAGGCAAGAATACTTAAGTGGGTTGCCATTTCCGTCGCCAGGGCAGCTTGCCAACCGAGGGGTGGAACCCGTGTCTCTTAAGTCTCCTGCATTGGGACGTGGGTCTTTAACACTAACTGCCACCTGGTTTTCTGCTAATGATAAAAGTGTCATGGACTTTCCTGGTGGCGCTAATGGTAAAGACTCCACCTACAATGCAGGAGACCCAGGTTCCATCCCCCGGATCAAGAAGATCCCCTGGAGGAACACATGTACACCCATGGCTGATTCGTGTGAATGTATGGCAAATGGCAAAACCACCACAATATTGTAAAGTAATTAGCCTCCAATTAAAATAAATTTTTAAGAAAGAAAAGATCCCTTGGAGGAGGAAATGGCAACCCATTCGTGTTCTTGCCTAGAAAATCCCATGGGTAGAGAAGCCTGGAGGAGAAGGCAATGGCACCCCACTCCAGTACTCTTGCCTGGCAAATCCCATGGACGGAGGAGCGTGGTAGGCTGCAGTCCATGGGGTGGCTAGGAGTCGGACACGACTGAGCAACTTCACTTGCACTTTTCACTTTCATGCATTGGAGAAGGAAATGGCAACCCACTCCAGTGTTCTTGCCTGGAGAGTCCCAGGGACGGGAGTGCCTGGTGGACTGCGCTCTCTGGAGTCGCTCTGAGTCAGACACGATTGAAGTTACTTAGCAGCAGCAGCAGCAGAGGAGCCTGGCAGGCTAGTCACTTAGCACACACAGGTATCATGGTTTAGCTGGAGGAGAGAGGTGCAGATACCTCTGCACTCTCCAGCTTCTGTCCTGCCTCTGCAGACTCTGTTAATCACAAGTCCCCATTTCTTAAGGCTATAGAGAAGGGAGAGAGAAATAAAAATGAGGGGACTAATTAGCCCGAAGTCTTCCCTGGTGGCTCAGAGGTTAAAGCGTCTGCCTCCAATGTGGGAGACCTGGGTTCGATCCCTGGGTCAGGAAGATTCCCCTGGAGAAGGAAATAGCAACCCACTCCAGTATTCTTGCCTTGAGAATCCCATGGACGGAGAAGCCTGATAGGCTACAGTCCACGGGGTCGCAAAGAGTCGGACATGACTGAGCGACTTCACTTTCTTTCAATTAGCCCGAACTTCAAGTGATAGAGCACTTGAAAGGTGTTCTTGCTGGTTCTCCTCAGCTTTGTTTCCCAATCTCAATTTGTCCATTTACAACTAATGAAAGTTCTCTTGGTAACTCTCAAATTTTCCGTGGTGCCAGTAGACGTTCCCTGAATTAGAAAAACAAATTATTTCAGAAAACAAACACTGTTGACAAATGAGGTCCTTTCCTCTTTCCTGTGTTTGTGTCTGACCAGGAAACAATTTAGAGTAAATTTAAACTTACTGTTTGGTCACTGCTGTTGAAAGAAATTGCTTTCAAATCACGTCTGTGAGTGTGCTCCTCTTTACTAGAAGTCACTTGACTTTTAGTTACTGTGGATATATTTTGACGACTTTAAAAAATATGCACAGTGTAAGAGTTGTGAATTAAGTTTTATTTGGGGCAAAGTGAAGGCTATGCTTAGAAGACAGCACCTCAGACAGCTCTGAGAAGCTGCTCTAAAGAGGCAGGGGAGCATCAGCATGTATATGATTTTGGTGAAGGGTGGAATACATGCAATCAAGCACATATTTTTTGCCTAAGGTTTCTGCTGGTCAAGAGGAGCAGTCATCACCATGAAGGATTTTAGTGCTTTTGTAGATATGAGGAGATATAAGAATTGGGCTCATAATATTTACTCCTGAAAATAGATATCTAACTATCTGAAGACCCTTTCTGCCAGTTTTTCCCTAAGCACAGGGTGCCTTGTTTTTCTCTCCTCCCTGAACTCCTTTCAGGAAGTGTTGTAAATCAGCAGCTGTATTAGCACATGATTTAATCCTTATAGAGGTAGGTGGCAAGTGCCAATCCGTAGCTGACAATTTTGTTTACTGCTCTGCTGATAATTCACGTTTGCTAGCAAAAACCATGTAAAAAACTAGTCTTTTGGACTTTATTGGAAATTGTAATAACATCATAATATACATTGTTATTTAAAGAACTTTGGTCATTGTTTCAATTAAAGAACAAGATCAAAATAAACCCAATCAATTACTTGTGATTGAGGGTTTCACATCATATGAATCTCTGTTTTCAGAAACAAGAGGTCACTAATTAATCCACCCCATTTCCTTCAGCATCAGTGTTTGTTGATACTGAAACCATTCATCTCAGGTTGGGACTTGAACCCATGTGCTGGGACTCCATCCTGGCCAAAAGCCAGTTTGGGACACTAACCTACGTGACCAGGACTCAAACACAGCCAAAACCCAAGGTCTTCCAACTAAGAGCAGACACTTTGTTTCAGGACTTAAGAAGCTCAGGTTATTGATGTTTCATTGCAGAAAAAATTCAGTTAGAGATAAAGTCATAGGTAAGAAGTGGATTTATTTACAGAGAGACACTCCACAGACAGAGTGTGGGCCATCTCAAAAGGCAAGAGTGGCCTTGAAACATGGTCTGGTTAGTTTTTATAGGTTGGGTAATTTCCTAGGCTAATGAGTGGGAGGATTATTCCAGCTATTTCAGAGGAAAGGGCAGGGATTTTGAAGAATTGGGCAATTGCCCACGTTTTGGCCTTTGAAGGTTGGACTCAGAACTGTCATGGCACTGGGTGTGTCATTTAGCTTGCTAATGTGTCATGAAGAGCGTATACTGAGGATCAAGATCTAGTGGAAGTTGACTTGTTAGCCATCTTGAACTTCTTGTTTAGTCCCTCAGTCACAACTGACTCTTTGTGACCTCATGGAGTGTAGCCCACCAGGCTCCTGTGTCCATGAGATTTCTCAGGCAAGAATATTGGAGTGGATTGCCATTTCCTTCTGTAGGGGATCTTCCCAATCCAGTGATTGAACCCACGTCTCCTGCTGCTTCTGCATTGCCGGCAGATTCTTTCTTTACCTCTGGACAGTCACGCTCTGTCATTCTTTTACAGATTGTACCCTGCCTCCTTTCCTTCTATTTCAGTATGGGTGACAGACATCTTGCAGACCAGGATCTCAAAATTCCAATTCCAAGACCAGTGTCTTCATGAGAAAGAATGACTCTACCATAGGTTTGAAAATTAGGAGACTCCGGCTTCCTCAGCAACGTTGGCCACATTTTAACCACTTTGTCTATGTGTTACAGAAATAATGAGAGACAGGAAGTACATAATACTAGGTGTGGTGAAAGCACTGGATTTAATATTTGAAAATGAAGGTCTGCATCTTTTCTGTACTGACAATGAGATCTTGTGGAAATTGCCAAATCGTTAAACTTCTCTGAGCTTCAGTTTCCTCATCATAGTAGTATGATAGATAACTAAGGGTTTTGTTGTGAAGGCTGAATGAGACAATACAGATGAAGTGCTTGTAAAGAGTTATTACAAATTTTTTTATTGAGATATAATTCACATACCATAAAATTCACCCTTTTGAAGTGTACAATTTAGTGGTTTTATTCTATTCATGAGGCTTCCCTGGTGGTTCAGACAGTAAAGAATCTGCCTGCCATGCAGGAGACCTGAGTTCGATCCCTGGGTTGGGAAGATACCTTGGATAAGGGAATGGCTACCCATTCCACTATTCTTGCCTGGAGAATCCCGTGGACAGAGGAGCCTGGACAGTCTAGGAGGTTGCAAAGAGTCAAACATGACCGAGTGACTAACACAACATTCTATTCACAAAGTTGTGTAACAATCACAAATTAGTTACTTTGAGTGGTGATTCTTAGACATGAAGTCCTAAATTTATAATGTGACAGTCTCTATAACCTTTGCCATGAGTTATTTAAATAGAAGATGAAACAATTATGTCTTATTATACATTAAGTGAAGTCGCTCAGTGGTGTCCGACTCTGCGACTCCCATGGACTGTAGCCTATAAGGCTCCTCCGTCCATGGGGTTTTCCAGGCAAGAGTGCTGGAGTGGATTGCCATTTCCTTCTCCAGGGGATCTTCCTGACCCACGAATTGAACCCCAGTCTCCTGCATTGCAGGCAGACACTTCACTGTCTGAGCCACCAGGGAAGCCTATTATACATTATGGAGTCTCAAAGAGTTGGACATGACTGAGTGACTGAACAAGATTATATACATTGCTTCCTATGTGTAGAGGAAATGAAACCATGAGAGGCCCTGTGGAAATCTTGGATATGGAGGCCTGTTTCTGTCCCTCATTTTTGTAGGCAAGACTCCAGCTTCCATGACCTTTCTTGAGTGCCAAGGGCAGATTGCAATAGTTGCTAATCAAGGGAGGAGCAGTTGAGAAACCACCTGGGGCAAGATTAAAGGGAAGATAAATTTCTTGAGAAATCTGTATGCAGGTCAGGAAGCAACAGTTAGAACTGGACATGGAACATCAGACTGGTTCCAAATAGGAAAAGGAGTACGTCAAGGCTGTATATTGTCACCCTGCTTATTTAACTTCTATGCAGAGTACATCATGAGAAATGCTGGGCTGGATGAAGCCCAAGCTGGAATCAAGATTGCCGGGAGAAATATCAATCACCTCAGATATGCAGATGACACCACCCTTATGGCAGAAAGTGAAGAGGAGCTAAAAATCCTCTTGATGAAAGTGAAAGAGGAGAGTGAAAGAGTTGGCTTAAAGCTCAACATTCAGAAAATGAAAATCATGGCATCTGGTCCCATCACTTCATGGCAAATAGATGGGGAAACAGTGGAAACAGTGTCAGATTTAATTTTTGGGGGTTCCAAAATCACTGCAGATGGTGACTGCAGCCATGAAATTAGAAGACGCTTACTCCTTGGAAGGAAAGTTATGACCAACCTAGATAGCATATTCAAAAGGAGAGACATTACTTTGCCAACTAAGGTCAGTCTAGTCAAGGCTATGGTTTTTCCCATGGTCATGTATGGATGTGAGAGTTGGACTGTGAAGAAGGCTGAGCACCGAAGAATTGATGCTTTTGAACTGTGGTGTTGGAGAAGACTCTTGAGAGTCCCTTGGACTGCAAGGAGATCCAACCAGTCCATTCTGAAGGAGATCAACCCTGGGATTTCTTTGGAAGGAATGATGCTAAAGCTGAAACTCCTGTACTTTGGCCACCTCATGCGAAGAGTTCACTCACTGGAAAAGACTCCGATGCTGGGAGGGATTGGGGGCAGGAGGAGAAGGGGACGACAGAGGATGAGATGGCTGGATGGCATCACGGACTTGATGGACGTGAGTCTGAGTGAACTCTGAGAGATGGTAATGAACAGGGAGGCCTAGTGTGCTGCGATTCATGGGGTCACAAAGAGTCGGACACAACTGAGCGACTGAACTGAATTGAACTGAACTGAAATTTGTTGAGAAGCTCACCAAATTAGGAGACCATCTGAGATCCTGAACATCTTAATCTTGTCACAACCCCACTCTTGGGAAGTATTGTTATAAAAGACAAGACAAAGTACATGCTCTGCCTTGTCCATGTCTGACTCTTTGTGACCCCATGGACTGTAGTCTGCCAGGCTCCTCTATCCATGGAATTTTCCAGGCTAGAATATTGGAGTGGGTTGCCATTTCCTTCTCCAGGGGATTTTCCCAACCTAGGGATTAAACCCAGGTCTGGTAGGCAGATTCTTTACCATCTGAGCCACCGGGAAGCATTGTTATAAAACACTTGATCAAATCCTCCTAGCTTGTGACATGTTTTTCAAGGGAGAAGCCTGCTATGTCCCCCTTTGCCTAGCAAAGTACAGTAAGTCCCCCTATATACAAACCTTGAAGTTGCAAGTTTCAAAGGTATGAACATGCATTTGTATGTCCAGTAATGTAAGTTAATTTACATCTCTGCCATGCATGCATCCTCACAGCTTGTTGTGCTTTTTGTACTTTACAATATTGTGTAAAGTGCAGTGGTACAGTAACTTTATTTCAAGCTCAGAATGTCTGGAAGCAAAAGGGAAGATAGAACCTGTGCCATCAATGTCAGACATGAGTGAAATTACAGCTTATCCTACATCTATTGCTGACAGTCCTTCAGCTCTATCATCTCCCACCTCCTCTCCCTCCTCCAGTCAGTAACTCTTCTTTCCTGTTCACTCCTTGCCACTGCTGAATGCAGCTGTACTGTACTTTTAAAGATACTGTAAGATTGAAAATGTTTATTTTTTGCGTTGGTTTGTTTTTTATGTATTACTTATAAACCTATTACAATTCAGTACTGTATAAGCAACTGTGTTAGTTGGTACCTAGGCTAATTTTGTTAAGCTTAGGAACAAATTTGATACAAATGTGCTCTTAGAATAGAACTTGTTTGTGTTAGGTAGGTAGAATAGGGAAATGGAGTCCAAAATGGCAGTGGCTAAAAAACAAGAAAGGTCAAAGGAAGGTCCAAGGACCAGAATGAAGACTTCAGGTTGAACAAACAGCACTCCTGGCTAAGTCCAATTTGCATAGGGCGGGCCCAGGTAGAGGCAAAAACATGTCAAAGGAAGAGCCAAAGCACTCTCTCTCTCTTTCTCTCCCGCGTGTGTGTGCTCTCTCTCCCCCACGTGCTCCTCCACTGTTTTCCGTTCAAATCTTTGGGTTGGCATGCCCTCACACTTCAAGGATGGATTCTCCTGCTATCTTCTAAATAAAATAGAGCTGTAACACTGATTCGCCTAAGAGCTATAACACGGTTTGTCCAAGACCCGAGAGCTGTGACGCACTGAGGGCTTTAGTGTCCGTCGCTCCAAATCTTTGTTGTGACGAGACAAAGAACTGAGGAACATCCACTCGCATGACATCTGTATGTAGGGGGCTTACTGTAATAAAGCTGTCCTTTTTTACTTCACCCAAAAGTGTCTCTGAGATTTACTTAGGCACCAGTGTATAGAGAAACTGAGCTTCAGCTTCAGAAATCCAAAACATAACTTTAGAGAAGTCCACAGTAATAATTGGGATTCCCTGGTAGCTCAACTGGTAAAGTATCTGCCTGCACTTCAATTAACCCCAGTTTGATTCCTGGGTAGGGAAGATCCCCTGGAGAAGGATAGGCTACCACTCTAGCATTCTTGGGCTTCCCTGGTGGCTCAGACAGTAAAGATTCCACCCGCAATGAGAAGACCTGGGTTTGATCCCTGAGTTGGGAAGATCTCCTGGAGAAGGGCATGACAACTGACTCCAGTATTCTTGTGTGGAGTATCTCCATGGACAAAGGAGCCTAGTGGGCTACAGTCCATGGGGTTGCAAAGAGTTGGACACAACTGAACGACTAAGCACAGCACATAGCAATAATTGAATCTTAAAATGTAAAATATTTATCTAGTCCCCTATTACATATAATTAAGTGTTTGTGAGATCTTTTTGCTCCTACCTCAGTGATATATTATCAAAAGTAGTCTATCTTCCTGTTTCTTTCTTTCTTTTTGACTACATTGTGCTCCTTGTGGGATACTAGTTTCCTGACCAGGGATCGAAACTTAACCACTGGGCCACCAGGGAAGTTCCTTGCTACTGTATTGGTCTGCTGAGACTGACATTACAAAATACTACAGACTGTGTGGCTTGAACAACAGATGTCTATTTTCTTACAATTCTGAAGACTTAAAGTCCAAGATCATGGTGCCAGGGTTAGTTTCTGATGAGATCTCTATTCCTGGCTTGTAAATAGTGACCCTCTTACTCTGTCCCCCATGGCTTTCCTCTGTAGTCTCACTGAAAAAGGGAGATCTTTGGTGTTGTCTTCTCTTCTTAAAAGGACAGCAGCTCTGTCAGATTAGGGGTCCAGCCTTATCACTTCATTTAACCTTAATTACCTCTCTAAAGGCCTTGTCTTCAAATATAGGCAGACTGGGAGCTAGGGCTTCAACATATGAATTTGGAGCTGGAGGGGACACAATTTGATCTATAACAGCTACTGAGGAATGACTCATGCTTTGTGCTTCCATTGTCTCTATCTAGCAGGGGTCCCAGCTGGTGCCTACACTGTATCTCCTTAGGATTCAAGCATTGCTGGAGGACAGATGGAACAGACTAGGAATCTGTATGTGGCTCCTGTAGCATCTTAAGAAAGAAGCCATCCTAAGAGAGAGCTGAGTCGCCAAGCGTGGTTCAAGGATGTGAGCCACTATCAGAAAGGAGAAGAAATGGTGAAAAGGACCATGACTGCTGTCATTTAGATTAGTCTGCAGCTCAACTTCCATGGATTCATGCCTCTGTCATAAGGTAAAAGGGCTACACAATTGGAAAAAAGTTCCAACTAAATAGAAACACCCATTCAGTGGAATACTGTTCAGTGAGAAAAAGGTCTGAGCTATTCACAGGAGCCAAAAGGTAGAAGCAACCTAAATGTCCACTGACAGATGAATGGATAAGCAAAATGTATAAACGTACATTGGAATATTATTGAGCCTTAAAAAGAAAGAGAATTCTGACATATGCTACAAGTTGGGTGAACCTTGAGAACATTATGTTAAGTGAAATACACTAGTCACAAAAAGACAAATACTGTAAGATTCTGCTTGTATGAGGGACCTCGGGGTAGTTAAATTTATAGAAACAGAAAACAGAAGGGTGGTTGCCAGGGACTGAGGGAAGAAGGAATGGGGAGTTATTGTTTAATGGGCATAGACTTTTAGTTTTGCAGGATAATGAGAATTCTGGATATGGATGGTGGATTGTATAACAATATGAATATACTTAAAACCACTAAACTATGTACTTTAAAATGGTTAAAAGAGTAAATTCTTTTTTTTTTTTTTAATTTTTGTGGCTGTGCTGGGTATTTGTTGTGGCACACAGGCTTCTTGTGGAGCATGGGCTCTAGAGTGCGTGGACTTCAGTAGTTGTAGCCCTTGGGCTCTTTAGTCATAGCGTATGGGCTCAGTAGTATGGTGCACAGGGTTAGTTGCTTCATGGAAAGTGGGATCTTAGTTCCCTGACCAAGGATTGAACCTACTTACCCTGCACTGGAAGGCAGATTCTTAATCACTGGACCACCAGAGAAATCCTAAGATGGTAAATTTTATGTGTATTCTACTACAATTAAAACAATTAAAAAAAAATTTTAAGAGCCGAGCTGTCAAGCTAAGAAAAGACATGGATGAATCTTGAATGTATACTGCTCAATGGAAGAATCAGATCTGAAAGTCTACAAAATGTATGATTCTACTTATAGGACATTTTGTCATTAAAAAAAAAATATATATATATATATATGTTTATTTGGCTGTGTTGGATCTTAGTTGCAGCACATGGGCTCTTCATTGTGTCATGAGGGATATTGTTGCAGTGCATGGACTCTCTAGTTGTGGCACATGGGTTTAGTAGTTGTGGCGTATGGGCTTAGTTGTTTGTGCCATGTGGGAGTTTAGTTCCCTGACCAGAGATTGAACCCAAGTCCCTTGAACTACTAGGCAGATTCTTAATCACTGGACCACTAGGGAGGTCCTTGTAGGATATTTTGGAAAAGGCAAAACTATTGAGACAGAAAATAGATTAGTAGAGATCAGTAGACATTCAGTGGGGAGGAGGATTGAATAAGCACAGAGGATATTTAACAATGGTGAAACCACTTTGTATAATACTGAAATGGTGGATATATGATACTGTGCATATAACCTATAGAACCTTTTAAATTTGTCTTACTTATTTTGGGGGCCATACTGCATGGCATGTGAGTGTTAGTTCCCCACTAAGATCAAACCTGAGTCCCCTTCATTGGAAGCATGGAATCCTAACTACTGGACTGCCAGGGAAGTCCCCCATAAAACTTTAATATATGCAAAATTTTAAAGTGATTTAGGAGATTGGAGGATCCCAAGATGGAATAAAGAATGGGATGAAATAACCTAGCTATATTATAAATCTATGAAACAATCTCACTGAAGGGACCGAGAGAAACCTAAGTATTAATAACTTTGGAAGTAAGTGGAGTTTTTAAAATTAAATGCAAAAATAAAAATGCCATACATCAGCATTATACTCTAGTCGAAAAAGCTGTGTACCAGTGATGGTATAATTTAACAATTCTGAATTGTAAGTATATTACAGTTGGAGATATCAGTATAAACTTGTGTGCAATTGAATATACATGCATATGGTTACATACAGAAATAGATATGTATGTGTATGTATATGTATACATATATATGTATATATGTATATGTATATATATATACATATAGCCCATATATATACGTGGGCCTCCCTTGTGGCTCAGCTGGTAAAGAATCCTGCAGTGTGGGAGACCTGGATTTGATGCCTGGTTGGGAAGATCCCTTGAAGAAGGGAAAGGCTACCCACTCCAGTATTCTGGCCTGGAGAATTCCATTGACTGTAGAGTCCATGGGCTCTTAACACTTAATATAAAGAGTTGGACACAACTGAGAGACTTTCACTTCACTTCATATATATATATATGTGTATATATATATATAATGGGTCAGTATACACACACATATTTCTTTACTCTGTTAGCTGGGAGGGCCTAGAAGGTAGAATACCCCAACAGCCATGCACCTAGTATCCAGGTCTTGGTTTCTAATGACATGCTCCAATGAAAACAACCAGGGCTCCTTGAAGAAATGACTGATTTAAAAACGAGCAGGAAATATGCAAGAGCATCTATAGTACCAGAACATCTTGTAGTGCCAGAGAGTAAGAAAGTCCTAAAAAAAAACCACAGAACTATGTCAAAGGGACACAAAAGCCAACTGAAGGAGCTGGCCAAAGCTAGACCTTTTAAGCAATACAATAAAGTAGTAATGGATTATAACTCAAAAAATAAATGTCTATAAGTTATACTGATAAATAAATAAGTGGGAGAGACTATAAACATCTCCAGTCAAAAGAACCCCAAATAATTATATGTAGATACTAGACACAAGGAGACTAGATATAGCTCCTCACTTGTTAAGTGTGGGTTGTGCTTATTGATTTCCTTTCTAAGAGACTAGTCTGGAAGGCAGGAGAGTGGGAAGGATGGGAGAGTAACTTTGCAGTGGAGAAATCTGGCAAACATTACCTCAGCCAGATGATCAAGGTTAATCTGAAGAATGATGTCATGTCGGTAGTATTAATATGATGTAATGACAATGGCACTTCTTTGGTCTTTCTTCCCAAAACATATAACTCCAATCTAATCATGAGAAAAACAAGACAAATCCCAGTTGAGGGACATTCTGCAAAATACTTGACTAGTACTCCACAAAGCTGTGAAGATCATAAAAATGAAGGGAGTCTGAGAAACTGTCATAACCAAGAGGAACCTAAGGCGATACAATGATGAAATATAAAGTAGTATCTTGGAAGGGATCCCGGGACAGCTAGAGGACAGGTAAAACTTAAGGAAATATGAATAAAATATGGATTTAGCTAATAATAACATTAATAATTTAGGCTGAAACTCCAATACTTTGGCCACCTCATGCGAAGAGCTGACTTACTGGAAAAGACCCTGATGGTGGGAGGGATTGGGGGCAGGAGGAGAAAGGGACGACCGAGGATGAGATGGCTGGATGGCATCACCAACTCAATGCACATGAATTTGGGTAAACTCTGGGAGTTGGTGATGGACAGGGAGGTCTGGCATGCTGAGATTCATGGAGTCACAAAGAGTCGGACATGACTGAGTGACTGAACTGAACATTAATATTGGTTTGTTAATGATGACAAATGTTCCATATTACTGTAAGATGTTAATAATAGGGAGAACTGATTATGGGGTATATAGGAACTCTCTGTACTATTAATGTATTTGTATGTAAAGGATAGATTTTTATATATTAAAAATAATTAAGTATCACCACAAAATACAGGTTGCTCTTAATTGTTTTTAGTGGAATTGGAACATCAGGAAGTTTTAACAGACTTTGGAGCTGTCACTGGTGATTTTGGCAATGATAAGAGAAGGTGTAAAGAAATAGAGGAAAACAATAGAATGGGAAAGACTAGAGATCTCTTCAAGAAAATTAGAGATACCAAGGGAACATTTTATGCAAAGATGGGCTCAATAAAGGACAGAAATGGTATGGACCTAACAGAAGCAGAAGATATTAAGAACAGGTAGAAGGAATACACAGAAGAACTGTACAAAAAGAGCTTCACGACCAAGATAATCATGATGGTGTGATGAGCCAGACATCCTGCAATGTGAAGTCAAATGGGCCTTAGGAAGTGTCACTATGAACAAAGCAAATGGAGGTGATGGAATTCCAGTTGAGCTCTTTCAAATCCTAAAAGATGATGCTGTGAAAGTGCTGCACTCAATATGCCAGCAAATTTGGAAAACTCAGCAGTGGCCACAGGACTGGAAAAAGTCTTTTTATTCCAATCCCAAAGAAAGGCAATGCCAAAGAATGTTAAAACTACTGTACAATTGTGCTCACGTCACACGCTAGTAAAGTAATGCTTAAAATTCTCCAAGCCAGGCTTCAGCAGTACGTGAACTGTGAACTTCCATATGTTCAAGCTAGTTTTAGAAAAGGCAGAGGAAGCAGAGATCAAATTGCCAACATCCGCTGGATCATCGAAACAGCAAAAGAGTTCCAGAAACACATCTATTTCTGCTTTATTGACTATGCCAGAGACTTTGACTGTGGAAAATTCTTCAAGAGATGGGAATATCAGACCATCTGACCTGCCTCTTGAGAAACCTGTATGCAGATCAGGAAGCAACAGTTAGAACTGGTCATGGAACAACAGACTGGTTCCAAAAAGGAAAAGGAGTATGTTAAGGCCGTATATTGTCACCCTGCTTATTTAACTTATATACAGAGTAATCATGAGAAACGCTGGGCTGGATGAAGCACAAGCTGGAATCAAGATTGGTGAGAGAAATATCAATAACCTCAGATATGCAGATGACACCACCCTTATGGCAGAAAGTGAGGAGGAACTAATGAGCCTCCTGATGAAAGTGAAAGAGACAGGAGAGTGAAATAGTTGGCTTAAAGCTCAGCATTAAGAAAACTAAAATTGTGGCATCTGTTCCCATCACTTCATGGCAAATAGATAGGGAAACAGTGGAAACAGTGGCTGATTTTTATTAAATCACCACAGACGGTGAATGCAGCCATGAAATTAAAAGATGCTTACTCTTTGGAAGGAAAGTTATGACCAACCTAGAGAGCATATTAAAAAGCAGAGACATTATTTTGCCAACAAAGGTTCATCTAGTCAAGGCTATGGTTTTTCCAGTACTCATGTATGGATGTGAGAGTTGGACGGTGAAGAAAGCTGAGCACCAAAGAATTGATGCTTTTGAACTGTGGTATTGGAGAAGAGTCTTGAGAGTCTCTTGGACTATAAGGAGATGCAGCCAGTCCATCGTAAAGGAGATCGGTCCTGAGTGTTCAGTTGGAAGGACTGATGTTAAAGCTGAAACTCCAATACTTTGGCCAACTGGTGGGAAGAGCTGACTCATTTGAAAAGACCCTGATGCTGGGGAAAGATTGAAGGCAGG
Source organism: Nanger dama (assembly GCA_917880005.1). Classification (NCBI taxonomy): domain Eukaryota; kingdom Metazoa; phylum Chordata; class Mammalia; order Artiodactyla; family Bovidae; genus Nanger; species Nanger dama. Next base: position 4,877,644 of record CAKJTW010000058.1, on the reverse strand, counting down.
AGGAGAAGGGAATGAGAGAGGATGAGATGGCTGGATGGCATCACTGACTCAATGGACATGAGTTTGAGTAAACTCCGGGAATCGGTGATGGACAGGGAGGCCTGGCGTTCTGCAGTCCATTGGGTCTCAAAGAGTCAGACATGACTGAGCAACTGAACTGAACTGTGAAATCCTTTATTACTGTTTAGAAAGGAAAGACCTCAAGCGGGACTTTAATAGCCTAGATGCAGGCACATGTAGGCACCAGCAAATGCAGAGTGCTTTGTGTAGGTACCAGAGGCCTGTCTGCCCTTTAAGCCTTAATTAAAAGAATGAGATTTCTATTTCTGCAGAGAGAAAGAGCTAGAACAAGTTAGAAAAAAAAGATGAAGACAGGTGCTCTGCAGGTGCGCTTGAGGCTACACAAAACTATTTGGGAAAAAATAAGACAGTTTTTGGCTTTTCTGTGGAATGAATGGAAGCAGAACCAAAGAAGCACTGTTTTGGAGCTACTGTTTGAGCCCTTTATTGAAGGATGCTGTTGCCTGAAAAACAGTGTACTTATTGCTATCTATAAATCTCTTTAAAGTCTTTCAAATGCAAAATATAAAAATCTATAAAATATATACACACATACACACACAGTAAATGTAATTTAATGACCTGAGTCAAAAAGTGTATTTTTTAAAAATAGTGCTTAAGACCCTCTATGACCCAAATCCCAGAATACTGGAAATAAAAGCAAAAATAAACAAATGGGATCTAATTAAAATTAAAAGCTTCTGCACAACAAAGGAAACTATAAGCAAAGTGAAAAGACAGCCTTTGAAATGGGAGAAAATAATAGCAAATGAAGCAACTGACAAACAACTAATCTCAAAAATATACAAGCAACTCATGCAACTCAATACCAGAAAAAGAAATGACTCAATCAAAAATGGGCCAAAGAACTAAATAGACATTTCTCCAAAGAAGAAATACAGATGACTAACAAACACATGAAAAGATGCTCAACATCACTCATTCTCGGAGAAATGCAAATCAAAACCACAGTGAAGTACCATTTCACACCAGTCAGAATGGCTGCGATCCAAAAGTCTACAAGCAATAAATGCTGGAGAGGGTGTGGAGGAAAGGGAACACTCTTACACTGTTGGTGGGAATGCAAACTAGTATGGAGAACAGTGTGGAGATTCCTTAAAATACTGGAAATAGAACTGCCTTATGACCCAGCAATCCCACTGCTGGGCATACACACCGAGGAAATCAGAATTGAGAGAGACACGTATATCCCAATGTTCATCACAGCGCTGTTTATAATAGCCAGGACATGGAAGCAACCTAGATGTCCATCAGCAGATGAATGGATAAGAAAGCTGTGGTTCCTACACACAATGGAGTATTACTCGGCCATTAAAAAGAATACATTTGAATCAGTTCTAATGAGGTGGATGAAACTGGAGCCGATTATACAGAGTGAAGTAAGCCAGAAAGAAAAATAGCAATATAGTATACTAACACATATATATGGAATGTAGAAAGATGGTAATGATAACCCTGTAGTATGCAAGACAGCAAAAGAGACACAGATGTATAGAGCAGACTTTTGGACTCTGAGGGAGAGGAGAGGGTGGGATGATTTGGGAGAATGGCATTGAAACATTTATAATATCATATAAGAAACGAATTGCCAGTCCAGGTTCGATGCAGGATACAGGATACTTGGGGCTGGTGCACTGGGATAACCCAGAGAGATGGTATGGGGAGGGAGGTAGGAAGGGGGTTCAGGATTGGGAACTCATGTACACCTGTGGCAGATTCCTGTTGATGTATGGCAAAACCAATACAGTATTGTAAAGTAAAATAAAAAAATAAATAAAAATAAAAATAATGCTTAAAAACTAATATACAGATACCAGAAATCCTTTTCACTATACCTAATCTATAAGGAATACAAACCTCAACCAACTGGTTTTTCTACTTCCTTTTGTCTTTAATGATGGGACTGCTGGTTTGAACATGTACTTAAATTTCTAGTATTGGATTTAACTGAACCAACTTGATTTATGTCAGGATTATAAACTGTTTGAATTTTGGTTATGGGAAATACCTCTTTCTGAATTTCACTCTGTATAACTTCCCATTCACTGTTCCCTTTCTGATGCTCAACTAGCTATTTCATCTTTAGTCAATTTCTCTTACAGTGTGTATTGTGGTGGCTTTTTCTCTGTTAAAAATAATATTTATGTTTTTCAGTAGGAGTAATTCTTCCCTTATCTCTGGATGGTGAACAGAATCTAACTGGATCTAACTGGGCACTGCCCCGCCCACCCCAGAGCAGATCTGGTTCAATGAAGATTATGAACAGAATGTCTAATTAATAGGCTTTTATCACCATGGAGTCTTCATTCATTCAATAAGTACTTATTAAGAATCAGTAGGTGCCAGCCAGTCTGCTAGCAGTGAATAAATACTATCCTTTTCCTGTTGGTGTTTAGCTATTGAGAAAGGATACTGAAAGGTTGTTGTTGAATCACAACGCCGGGATTCTTGGCCCCCGGAGGTGAAGAATTCAATCCGGGGCCAGAGACGAGGCTGGATCGCTCAGAGCTTTTGTGTAACAAAGTTTTATTAAAGTATAAAGGAGATAGAGAAAGCTTCTGACATAGGCATCAGAAGGGGGCAGAAAGAGTACCCCCCTGCTAGTCTTTAGCTGGGTGTTATATAGTCACCAGCAATCTGTTAATGAAAGAAAGGAATGTCTCAAAACTTAGAATGGCACCAGGCCCCTCACCCATAAGATGTATTTTGGGATAACCTTGGCTCCAAATGGTTTATCTTGGGCCATAAAATGATTAACTTGAATCTTGAAGAAGGACAGATCACCATACAAATAGTTTCATTTACATAGATTAGAGGAACAATATCGGAGTATAACATACTGGTTTATCAAGTAGGTTCTGGGCCCAAAAGGTGGAACCGACTTGAAGACAGAGCTTGGGGTAAATACATAGTATATTAGCATAGCTTAAGATAAACATTTCCATAAGAAAAAGGCAATGGTTAACTTTAAGTGAAACTAGGTGTCATTATAGCAACACAGAATTTTAAGAGAAACCTCCTTTTAAATTTGTATAGAGAAGGAAAAAGTATTGCTAGTTTGTTTCCTCCTGCCGCTTAAGAGAGATAAAATGTCTGACACTTGGAGGCTATTTCCTCCTTTGGAGACCCCTGGCCTTCCTGCCTGCTACCCTCTCAATACTATTAAAGAATGATAGATATTATGCATATTAGGTTAGAGGACTATTATGCTGTCATTCCTAAGACTGTGGTTTTTAATCTTTTTTTTATTTTTGAGGGAGTGATAGGCTCTTTGAATCTTATCAATGTCCTGAACATTTGCCCCAGAAAACAAAAATATCCCCCAAATTTGTCAATAATTTCAAGTTGTTCATGAAGCCTTTGAAATCCCTTTAGGAACTCTGGGTTTAGAATTCCTATTCTAAATGGTAAACACTAAAATCGAATGAAACCAGAAGAAGCAGACATTCTAAGATGGAAAAGAAGATAGATTACATACTTAGGAGTGGCAGCAGCAAGAATGAAAATTGAGTTTCTATAGCTTGATCTTACATGTGTTATCACCAGCTAACATATGTAATAATTCATGTTTCCAGGAATAATCCACTGCTGAGGACCCAATACCCCACTAAGTGAATCTTGGCCTTCCACTCAGTGAACCTTGGCCTCCCACAGAAGTAGTTACTAACTCATTCCACCTTTGCTCTAGTGTAGTAACAGTATGACAGGTGGTTAGAAGTACTGTAAAACAAAGTAAAGGGGATGGGAAGTGGCTGGGGTTTTGTGTGCTTGTGCTTTTTATATAGTTATATAGAATGTCAAGGAAGTTGTCTCTGATAAGGTGATATTTGAGCAGGAGTTTATAGAAGTGAAGGATTAAACCATGTGAATATCCAGGACAGCCCTTCAGCCAAATGGAGCAGCAAATGGAAGGAGGCCGGTAAGCAGAGCAGAGTGATCTGTGGGAGTGGGAGCATGCTGGGCAGTGAGATCAGGAGGGCGTTGAGGTGTGTGTGTCAGGTTTCCCAGGGGTGGAGTGAGAGGGTCAGAGTCAAGGGATAAGCAGTATCTGAGTGTTCCAGGCTCAGGATCATAAAGTGCTGTAATGGGAAAATTGCTCAGCTAAACCCAGTTGGGGGATGTTTTGGGTTGGTTATCTGGATAATATAGAGAGCTTTAGCAAGTCTGACCTTATCTTGGTAAGGGTTAACTAATGACACTGTTCTGAATGTGTGTGTGTGTGTGTGTGTGTGTGTGTGTGTGTGTGTATGGGGGGTGGCTATAGGGTGCAGTCAGAAACAGAAAGGACAATGGAGAAAATACTTAGGAAAGTGAACAGAAAACAGAAGACTAAGATATCTTAAGTGGGAAGAGCTTAGAAATCAAGGAAAAGGAGAAGGGGTTAGGAAAGAGGGGAAGGGAGTAATGAACTAATATTTTTCACATGGCCACAATTTGCCAGGATCTTTACATTTATATTTTATTTTTTAAACAATACTATAAGTGTTTTTGTCTGCATTTTACAGTTAAGAAAATCTCAAACCCAGAAAAGTTGAATAACTTGATCAAGGTAATAGGCTACTAGTAAATAGTAGGAGAGGATAACTTTATTATTTTGTCTTTAGGAAATTAAAAGATGCTTACTCCTTGGAAGAAAAGTTATGACCAACCTAGATAGCATATTCAAAAGCAGAGACATTACTTTGCCGACTAAGGTCCGTCTAGTCAAGGCTATGGTTTTTCCTGTGGTCATGTATGGTTGTGAGAGTTGGACTGTGAAGAAGGCTGAGCGCCGAAGAATTGATGCTTTTGCACCGTGGTGCTGAAGAAGACTCTTGAGAGTCCCCTGGACTGCAAGGAGATCCAACCAGTCCATTCTGAAGGAGATCAGCCCTGGGATTTCTTTGGAAGGAATGATGCTAAAGCTGAAACTCCAGTACTTTGGCCACCTCGTGCGAAGAGTTGACTCATTGGAAAAGACTCTGATGCTGGGAAGGATTGGGGGCAGGAGGAGAAGGGGACGACCGAGGATGAGATGGCTGGATGGCATCGCGGACTCGATGAACGTGAGTCTGAGTGAACTCCGGGAGTTGGTGATGGACAGGGAGGCCTGGTGTGCTGCGATTCATGGGGTCGCAAAGAGTCGGACATGACTGAGTGACTGAACTGACTGTATTATTTTCTTTTGTTGCTGTGTTTATTCATTCTTAGTATTATATTTGGAGAAACAAATTGATGTTACAGGTAGAAAGACAAAAGAAGGATGGCAAAGTGGCTGGTGTGTTTAGAATTTTATCTTGGGTAATCCTCACTCTTGGATTACATGTTTGGCCTTACAAAAAGGCCACAAGATGGCAGCATCTTGCTCAGTGGTTTGGGGAGCCACTCCTGCTCCTGTAGCCAACTGTTGCAGTATAAAAACATTGAATAAAAAGTAATACAGTTATAGATGATATTTAGAAACTGACCTATCGTAACCAGAAATATTTGTTGAGAAATAGTGTAAAAGTCCCTAAGTTCCCAGAAATACATCTATTGATAGGCTTTAGGATCTTGACATTTGCTTATAAGTGGGCAGGATTAAAAGAAACTATTTCGAATGATGTGTGGGAGTTAATGTGAAAGGGTAGAATATAGCAGTCAATTTTCCCCTGGGATATCAAAGATCTCCGTTAGAATTCTATCTCCCACCTTTAGATGTATGGTATTGGGCAAATGAAAATCTTTCTAAACGTATTCTTCGTCTGTAAAATCCCTACCTCCTTAGGTTAAATAACACATAAAGAGCTCTTGGTAAAGTGCCTGGCATTACTCAGTAAGCTGCTGCTGCTGCTGCTAAGTCACTTCAGTCATGTCCAATTCTGTGCATCTCCATAGACGGCAGCCCACCAGGCTCCCCCGTCCCAGGCAAGAACACTAGAGTGGGTTGCCATTTCCTTCTCCAGTGCATGAGAGTGAAAAGTGAAAGTGAAGTCACTCCATCGTGTCCGACTCATAGCAACCCCATGGACTGCAGCCCACCAGGCTGCTCCATCCATGAGAGTTTCCAGGCAAGAGGCTAGAGTGGGGTGCCATTGCCTTCTCCGAATCAATAAGCAATAGCCATTATATAATATTTATCCATCTATCATCTGTCACAGAACTAGCATTTCCCCAATACAATCATATGCTGTGCTTAGCTGCTCAGTCATGTTGGACTCTTTGCGACCCTGTGTACTGTAGCCCACCAGGCTGCTCTGTCTATGGGGATTTTTCAGGTAAGAATACTGGAATGGGTTGCCATGCCCTCCTCCAGGGGACCTTACCAATCCCTGGGTCAAACCCAGGTCTCCCACGTTGTAGGCAGATTCTTTACCAACAGAGCCATCAGGGAAGTCCAAGAATACTGGAGTGAGTAGACTTTTCCTTCTGCAGGGGATCTTCCCTACCCAGGAATTGAGCCAGGGTCTCCTGCTTTGCAGGCAAACTCTCTACCAGCTGTGCAGGCTATAGTACATTTATCTATGATTGCACATAATTTTTAAAAATATTTTTTCTTCCAGTTTTATTGAGATAGAATTGACATATAGTATTGTATAAGTTTAGTGTACAGCATAATGATTTGACTTCCATTATCATGAAATGATTACCACAGTAAATCTAGTGAGCATCCATTATCTCAGAGCAATACAAAATAAAATATTTTTTCCTTGTGATGAGAATGTTACTGAACCAAACCCAGGCCCACTCATCCATGTGCTAAAGTCAATCTGCTGATGCCAGTTGTGGTGAAGGAAAGTGCAGCTTTATTATAAAGGCATCAAAATAAGAAGAACAGGTGGGTGGAGCTCAAAACCCCTAAACTCTCCAAGGGGTTTCAGGAAACCATTTTTAAGAGCAAGGTGAGGGAGGGGCATTCTTGGTTGTGTGATCAGCTCATGCACAGTTCTAGTTGGGTGATGGTGAGGTAATAGGGTGGTGTCATAGGGATTAACACTATCAATGCTTAGGCCTAGGCCTATGTGCTCAAGGTCATCAAGTAGTTAACATCTTCCATTTGGTGGGGACTTTTCACATCTGTAAAACAACTCAGGAAATGTGCACCAGATTCTATTATCCTAGTACTTCAGAGAGGAGCTAAAGCAGAGGATATGGAGGAGAGATCTGCTCCTAGGAGGGCCCCATGTGATCCTGCTTGGTTACAAGAATTCTTAGGCTTTCTCTCTCAATAACTTTCATATATAATACACAACAGTGTTAATTATATTAGTCATGTTATACATTACACTCGATGGACATGAGTTTGGGTAAACTCCAAGAGCTGGTGATGGACAGGGAGGCCTGGCGTGCTGCAATTCATGGGGTCGCAAAGAGTCGGACACGACTGAGTGACTGAACTGAACTGAACAGAGCTGAATTACCTTGTAACTGTAAGTTTTTGACCATCTTCATTCAATCCCCCTTGTCACTTCACCCAGTTCTCGTAACCACAAATCTGATTTCTTTTTCTAAGAGTTGAAGCATAATTGAACCCATATGTTAGTTCCTGGGATACATGTAGTTATTTGCTGTTTCTATGAATTACAAAATGATCACCACAACAAATCTAGTTACAATCTGTCACAATACAAAGATGTTATATAAATATTGATCATATTCCCCACAGTGTTCATTTCAGCCCAGTGACTCACTTTGAAACTTTAAGTTTGTACCTCTTAATCTCCTTCACCTCTTTTACTCATCTCCCTGCCTCCCTCCCTTCAGGCAACATCCTGTTTGTTCTCTAGATCTATGAATTTGTTTGTGTATTTTTTTAATAACACAATTTATTACTATTTTAAAACAAGTCTCACAAAATAAAATTTGGAAATGCAACATTTCTAAATAATTTAACACAATAAATTTAGTCATAAAGTCATGCTACAGAATTCCTGCATATAAAAGATTATTAATACCAAAGTATTAATACATGTTAAAATGTTCTTCAAAATGGAGACAAATGGAGTCTTTGGTTCTAGATGCCAAAGACTCTGGAATGATGCTTGTGACCATGACTGACACCCTGGGAGAAGGAGCTGCCTATATGTATGTTCTCTATGGCTACCAACTCACTGGTCTTTTGATGAGATTGATCCTCTAGGCAATAGCACCTCAGAGGCAGGTACCCTGCTGATCAAAAAAGCAAAGAACGTCTCACCCTTGTAACATTAGCCACAACTTAATCTAGCCAACATCTAAATTAATTTTTAGAAAACTAGATGTAGGAAAGATAACTCACAAAGTTTCCATTCTGAGTAGCAGAATTCTACTTAATAAATCCCTTAGAGGGATGACTGTTGAAGTAGACAGGGAAGATGATACCAACTAGGAAATAGGGAAATCCTGACTCTGATTATGTTGACACACAACTACAGCTCCAGTGGGCTTAGAACGAGCAAGGATGAACTTTAATTTTCTAATATCCACATGCAGGCTAGGTATTTATCCGTCTGCCCTTTGAGAGTACTTTCCACCAACATCCAATTTATTTTAAAGTGCAAATCTACTGTAAAATAGCTTCTCCCCCCTCCCCCACCTCCTTGTTAAATTTGCTAGATCATAATTTGGTTGGCTGGTTCCCTTCTAACCAGCCCAATAGGGGAAATTAACTAGAATCCAGTTATGACTCCTCCAAATGTCAAGTGAAAATTTATCTTAGGTTAGAAAAAGGTGAGACTCAGTCTAGTTGCTCATTTTATTCCTTTGTATTGACTGGTTGATAATAAAGCAAGAATGGAGATATAAATGAAGGATTTCTAAAAGCTCAGTGATTAAAAAAAACAAACATACCCTTAATATTTTTTTGATTGCACTTTATTTAAAAACACTCATGCTAAAGTGAAGATAAAGGAATATGGTCAAGTTAGCTGTGTTAGAAGCACCAGATCTGCTGCACTGCATTTGTTTTAAAGACATATTCAGTTCAGTTCAGTTCAGTTGCTCAGTCGTGTCTGACTCTTTCTGACCCCATGAATCACGGCACTACAGGCCTCCCTGTCCATCACCAACTCCCAGAGTTCACTCAGACTCACATCCATTGAGTCAGTGATGCCATCCAGCCATCTCATCCTCTGTCGCCCCCTTCTCCTCCTGCCCCCAGTCCCTCCCAGCATCAGAGTCTTTTCCAATGAGTCAACTCTTCTCATGAGGTGGCCAAAGTACTGGAGTTTCAGCTTCAGCATCATTCCCTCCAAAGAAATCCCAGGGCTGATCTCCTTCAGAATGGACTGGTTGGATCTTCTTGCAGTCCAAGGGACTCTCAAGAGTCTTCTCCAACACCACAGTTCAAAACATCAATTCTTCGGTGCTCAGCCTTCTTCACAGTCCAACTCTCACATCCATACATGACCACAGGAAAAACCATAACCTTGACTAGATGGACCTTAGTCGGCAAAGTAATGTCTCTGCTTTTGAATATGCTGTCTAGGTTGGTCATAACTTTCCTTCCAAGGAGTAAGCATCTTTTATTTTCATGGCTGCAATCACCATCTGCAGTGATTTTGGAGCCAAGAAAATAAGTCTGACACTGTTTCCACTGTTTCCCCATCTATTTCCCATTAAGTGATGGGACTAGATTCCATGATCTTCATTTTCTGAATGTTGAGCTTTAAGCCAACTTTTTCACTCTCCTCTTTCACTTTCATCAAGAGGCTTTTGAGTTCCTCTTCACTGTCTGCCATAAGGGTGGTGTCATCTGCATATCTGAGGTGATTGATATTTCTCCCGGCATATTAAGCAGGCCAAATAAAATGCATGCCAAAGGAATTGCTTTCTGCTAAACCCTTTGCCAATATTTACAATGTAAGGTCTTTGTAAACAGACAATCAGATTGTAGTTAGACAATCAGACTATTCATTATTGATGCTTTGAAATTTCCCCCAGTTTTTTTTAAAGTTAATGTCTTAATCCAACCTTTCTAGGCCCTATGCTTTTTCCATTTAGTCCTAAGAAAAATCCAGCTAGAAGATTTTGGGTCACATAGACAACTACCTTCAACTCAACTTATATATCACCAACTCTGAGGATAAGTTAAGAGTTAAGATTCATTTCTTACTCCTCCTTATTCTACTTTAGACCACTGGTAAGAGATATCAGAAGAAGTATCTATTCAAGTCAAAATTTATCTTTCTACAGAGGAACCACATTAACATGTCTTATACCACCTCTATTTGTGGAATGGATCCAGTAACCATACCAAGTTACCAGCCAAGTTATCTTGACCAGACATTCTTCTGGTCACATGCAAACGCACTGTTTACACCAGCTACTTTCATATATAATTACCAAGTTTTATGCAATATTTTCTTATTTAATGACTGCTACAGTCTATAAAATTTGTGCATTATTGGACAAAGAATGAATCAAGAACATCTAAAGAATGATGATCTGTTTTCTAAAGTATACTCAAAACATTAAACTTCAGAGGCAAAGCAAAACTATCATAAAGTTGGATTCTGTTGATAGCAAGGAGAGGTAGGTTAATACTTATTGTCCAAAAATAACTAAAAATGCTAAACAATAAAAGTGGAGACTCTGCTGAAAAACATAAGTTAGCCTTCCAGCCGTGACTTTCTAATGTTACATTAAAAATTATTAAAAAGAGCATTACAAAAGAAAACACCAGTGACTATTTCCTTCCATCCATGATTATCAAATACATCACCTTCTCTGAAACAACTCAGGTAGCATATGATTACAGATTGAAAACAAATGGGCTTTGGGAAAAGTAATGTTGTTACAAAGCACTGGTTCTTAACCAGGGGCAAATCTGTTCCCACCCTTATTTCCCAGAGGACAGATGGCAATGTCTAAAGACACTTTGGTTGTCACAGTTTGGGAGAGTGTTCTACTGGCATCCAGTGGGTAAAAGCCAGAGATGCTGCTAAACATCCCATACTACAAAGAACACCCATCCCCTGCAACACTATCCAGCATAAAATATTAATAGTGCCAGGTTGAGAAACTCTGGTTTAAAGGAACAAACTCCTATTCACAAGGAACACAAAAATCTTTCAAGACCTGACTGGGTAATATAAACATAAGCTTAGAATTAAGGAACATAGGACAGCTGAATTCCTCATTAGGCTATAATAAAATTTCCTGTGCAGAGTTAAAATTCTGTACTAATTCCCTGGTAGCTCAGCTGATAAAGAATGTGCAGGCAATGTAGGAGACCCTGGTTCAATCCCTGGGTTGGGAAGATCCCCTGGAGAAGGGAACAGCTCCCCACTCTAGGATTCTGGCCTGGAGAATTCCATGGACAGAGGAGCCTGGAGGGCTATAGTCCATCAGATCACAAGGAGTCAGACACAACTGAGAGACCTTCACTTTTCACTTTCACTGATTCTATTGCTACAAGAATAGAAGAAATTGAATGATCTACTAAAATGGCATTATGCTTTAAACAAGGAACACAGAGAAGAATCCACTCCAAGGAGGTCAAATATCTAATCCAAGAAGCATAAACGAAAAATATTTACTATCAGCTAAATTTGCAGCAGTAAAGGATGACATAAAGAATTATTTGAAAGAATATTCTGAACTTCTTCATATACCTTATCTTTCGTTTTCTAATGACGTGAATTCTGGCTCTAAGAAAAGGATGCACAGAAGTCATTCAAATATTTGTTGAGTGAAACTGAATTATAATTTTGTGTGAAATGAATACAGAAAAGCACCTTACACTTCTCTGAGAACTACCAATGATTAAAAGACATTAAGAAACAAGGAGATATAGCAATTAGCCTCCAATTAAATTTTTAAAAGGAGAAACAGAAAATTAGTTTCTATACAACAGAAAAATCAACAGTGTAAGCCATTTTATAAATAAATTCAATATGAAGTCATTCATTCATTTCTTATTATATTCACTTCCAGTGTAACTTTTGAAAATACATCCATGCATAGCAACATGGCTTCAAACTTACCTACTAGATGAAGTGCAGAGTACAAGAAAAGAAGGTCATCTTTCCTCTTAGTTTATGGGCCTTAAATATCACCAAGGGTAATTCTCATTGTCTATGTTTTGGAAAAGAAATACTCAAAGGCTCTGACTGTATAAGCCAGTTAGAGCAAAGATTTTTCCTATCAAACTAAGGAAGAGAAAAGTAAGCTTAAAAAGTACTAAACTTTTATTTAGAATTGATTGTCAAAGCAGTGGTCCCTTTTGATCAGAGTTATTCAGAGAAATCATGTAATTCCTACTTAAATGATAGCTGAAAACTTCTGAAAGCCAGGACCAGTTTTGTTTCTTTGACTGGTTTTACACAAGTAAATGGGGAAATATTAATAGCAAGCATTAATAGTCTCTGATTAAGGGACTTTTGGCAGTTTGGCAGAGGGCTTCTTGACTTCTTTTTCACAATCTGTTAGTGACTCAGTTGTGGCCTACTATGGACTTCATCTGGATTACTGACTACCATATCTTGCATTTTCCAAAAACAATTTTTCATATATGATAAATTCTAAAGTCTGCATTCAGCTATTGCTTTGCAGTTCTGTGGTTAAATCACCTAGTGTCCTTCACAGAAGAGGCAGTCCTTAAAAATATTGCCACTTGCCTGGGATTCTGTAATGAGACATCTCTTTTCCTTCCACAACTATTTACATAATTCATTTTTAGAGCTGTTTAACTTAAACATTTCTAAAAATATATTTTGAAATACTAAATTTGACTTATTGAAAGGTACCAAATTCAGTCTTTTAAGTTCTATACCTTTACAACAATTACTTCTTTCAACATGAAATCATTAGACTGAAGTTATTAGGGAAAAATTTTAAATATATGAATAGTCAACATTTAGGCTAGGAATTTAAATATAACTACTGCTTATCTACATTTCCTTATCAAACAAACAAGGAACTATAAACCAAAAAAAGTTTGCCTAAGATCAGGTGATCAGGTCCACATGTGTAGTAAGGCCAAAGTATTGGTCAAAGGGCGATCATGACAGTCATTTTAACCACTGACTTGGATCATAGAACAATTGGCTGACTGTGTGCAGGACTTGAGTGGATGTGCAGGTTAACACAATGTAAATTCCAGTTGACAATGCACGCACTTGTGGAACAAAAGATAAGTAAATATAACATGGGCTCTAAGGCCACCAAAGTACTAATTTTTCCTTTTTTCACCCTAACTCTTCCAATTCAACTTTGGTGTCTTGATTCTAGGGCTGCTGCTGTATTTCTAAGAGGAACTCTTCCCAAACCAAAGGCATGACATATTTGTGCTTCTGAGTCATAAAGAGATGGACCTTCAGGAAAGATGGCCTACAGATTCAAAAGTTAGGTATATATATTTAAATGCCTGGCCTAAAAAAAATCTAAACAAACCAAATAAAGCAACACACTTATTCTTTTGTTGTTAAAAATGACCGGACTATAAAGATTTCAGTAGATAGGGCCACACAGTATGTAACTGGAACTGAAGAAAAAACTGAAAATGTATAGTTTCTAAAAAGAGAACTAGAATATATAAGGTTGGTGTTATTGTTGGAGAAATACTGAATAGGTGCCCCACACAGAATCTTTAAAATAGACAACTATTCAAAACTTATCTATTCTTACGACATTTAAAGAAGTTAACACAAAGTGGAAAATGTAGTGTTAGTTATCTTCTTCCTCATCTTCTTTAACTACTGGGGTACCATCTGGCTTTTTCAGTTTGGGCATTCTCTTGGTTGCCTCTTCAATCCAGTTCCCCTCAGCAGAATGTTTTTCTTCCAAGAGATTGCCTACAAACACCGGGTCTTCTAGGCATGGCAGTTCTGCCAGCTTCACAGATTCAGCCCAGTCTTTCACCAGGTTATTAGACATGTAGAGAATCTTCAGTTCCTTCATTGCATGGGTCCCTTTCAACTTCTCAATAAAACTGTAGGGGATCCACAGTTCTTCTAATGCGTCCCCTACTACTTCCAGTTCATTTAAGTTGTTTGTGTTGTTTCTTCCTAAAGACAATATTCTCAAGTTTTTTAAAGTCATAGGTTTGCAGTTTTTTCAATGCAGTTTGTAGTCAGTGAAAGCTTCTCACAGAATCTGTGGACAATGATACATCCATCTTCTCTACAGAGGGAATCTGGGCATATAGTTTTATCTCTCTAGTGTCAGATGGCTTCTGGCTGGTTTTTCTCTTCCCCTCTGGCTAGTGCTTCTTTGATTGTTGTTGCTTTTGCCGTTCTGGCAGTTGCTACTGTCACTCCTGTTTGTGTTTTGTTCTGTTTGTTCATTTGTTTCATTTTTTAGATTTTACATATAAGTGAAATCATACATTATCTGCCTTTCTCTGACTTATTTGACTTAACATAATATCCTCTAGGTCTATCTATGCTATTGCAGATGGCAAGATTTCTTTCTTTTTTTTTTTTAAAGACAGTAATTTTCCATTGTTGGAAGAGGATGTTTGCTGTGACTGACAAAACTCTGTTAGCTTTTGTCCTGCTTCATTTTGTACTCTGAGGCCAAACTTGCCTGTTACTCCAGGAATCTCTTGACTTCCTACTTTTGCATTCCAGTTCCCTATGATGAAAAGGACATCTTTTTTTTGGTGTTAGTTCTAGAAAATCTTGTAGATCTTCATAGAACCATTCAGCTCCAGCTTCTTTGGTATCAGTGGTTGGGGCATAGACTTGGATTACTATGATATAGAATGGTTTGCCTTGGGAACAAACCGAGATCATTCTGTTGTTTTTGGAGATTGCACCCAAGAATTACATTTCAGACTCTTTTGTGTGAGGGCTACTCCATTTCTTCTAAGGGATTCTTGCCTGCAGTAGTAGATATAATGGTCATCTAAATTAAATTCACCCATTCCTGTCCATTTTATTTCACTGATTCCTAAATGTCAGTATTCACTCTTACCATCTCCTGTCTGACCACTTCCAATTTACCTAGATTCATGGGCCAAACATTTGGGCTCCTATGCAATATTGTTCTTTACAGCATTGGACTTTACTTTTACCAACAGATACATTTAATCCACCCTGAATATTCATTGGAAGGACTGATGCTTAAGCTGAAGCTCTAATACTTTGGCCACCTGAAAAAAAGCTGACTTATTGGAAAAGACCCTGATGCTGGGAAAGATTGAAGGCAGGAGGAGAAGGGGATGACAGAGGATGAGATGGTTGGATGGCATCACCAACTAAATGGACATGAGTTTGAGCAAACTCAGGGGATGGTGAAGGACAGGGAACCCTGCCATGCTGCAGTCCATGGAGTCACAAACAGTTGGACATGACTGAGAGACTGAACAACAAAAAATTTTCTGCTGTATCTTTATCCATTCTTCTACTGATGGGCACTTGTGTTTGCTTCCATATCTTGGATATTATAAATAATGCTACAGTGAACATAGAGGAGCATATATCTTTTCAAATTAGTGTTTTCATTTTCTTCAGATATATACCCAAAAGTAGAAATGCTGGATTATATGGTAGTAGCAGTAGTGTTACTCGTTCAGTCGTGTCCAACTCTCTGCGGCCCCTTGGACTGTGGCCTGCCAGGCTTCTCTGTCCCTGGGATTCTCCAGGCAAGAATACCGAAGTGGACTGCATTGCCTTCTCCAATTGCCATGCCCTTCTCCATATATGGTACATCTATTTCTAGTTTTTTTAGAAACCTCTATATTGTTTTCCAGAGTGGCTGCACCAATTTACATTCCCAACAGTGCACAAGAATTCTCTTCCCTCCACATTCTCACCAACACTGTTATTTGTTGTTGTTGTTGTTTTTGATAATAGATGTTGACATTCTGAGAGGTGTGAGGGGATATTTCACTGTGATTTTTGATTTGCGTTTCCCTGATGATTTTTGATGCTTTTATGTGCCTGTTGGCAATCCTTCTGTCTCCTTTGGAAAAATGCCTATTGAGGTTCTCTGTCCATTTTTAATCAGGTCGTTTTTTTGATGTTGAGTTGTATGAATTCTTTGCATATTTTAAACATTAACTCCTTATCAGATAAATCATTTGCAAATATCTCCTCTCATTCAGTAGGCTGTTGTTTTGTTTTGTTTATAGTTTCCTTTGTTGTGCAAAATGTTTGTGGCTTGGTGTCATCACATTTGTTTAGTTTTTGTTTCTCTTGCCTGAGGAGACATATCCAAAGAGATATTACTAAGACTGATGTTACAAAGTGTAGTTCCTATGCTTTCTTCTAGAAGTTTTATGGTTTCTGGCCTTCATTTATGTCTTTAATCCATTTTAATTATTTGTGTGTGGAGTGAGAAAGTAGAGACTGCATCAAACTAAAAAATTTCTTTATGGTAAAGGGAATAATTACAAGAGTGAAAAGGCAATCCATGGAATGTGAGAAGATATTTTCAAGCCATTTATCTGGTAAGAGGTTAACATCCCAAATGCACAAGAAACTCCTACAACTTGGTAGCAGAAAAATAACCCAAATGAAAAATAGGAAAGAATTTAAAAATATATTTCTCCAAAGAAGACATGTATATGGCCAAAAGGTATAGGAAAAGGTGATAAGCATCACTAACCATCAGGAAAGCAAATCAAAACCACAGTGAGGGACTTCCCTGGTGGTACAATGGATAAAAATCCACCTGCCAGTGTAGGGGACACAGTTTCCATCCCCCGTCTGGGAAGATTCCACAGGCCACAGAGCAACTAAGCCCGTGTGCCACAGCTACTGGAGCCAGTGCCCTCTAGGGCCCTCGAACCGCAACTGCTGAGCCTGTGTGCTACAACTACTGAAGCCCCGTGCGCCTAGAGCCTGTGCTCCACAGTGGAAGGAGCCACCAAAATGAGAAGCCTACACACTGCAATGAAGAGTAGCTCCCACTCACCACAACTAGAGAGAGCCAGCAAAACCAAAAACAAACCAAAAAACCCACAACGTGATATCACCTCACACACTTGTTAAGAGGGCTACTGAAAGACAAACACAACCACTTAAAAGATTAGTGTTTTTGAGGACTTGGAGAAACTGGAACCCTTATACACTCTTGCTGGGAATTTAAATGATCCCGTTATTACACTATGCGAAATAGTTTAGAGATTCTCCAAAAATTAAATATAAAACTACCATTGGTGTGTGCATGTGCAGTCATGTCCGATGCTACAATCCCATGGCCTGTAACCCGATGGCCTGTAAGCCACTAGGCTCCTCTCTCCATGGGATTCTCCAGGCAAGAATACTTCAGTGGGTTGCCATTTCTTTCTCCAGGGGATCTTCCTGGGATCGAACTCATGTCTCCTGCATTGGCAGGCGGATTCTTTACCACTGAGCCACATGGAAAGCCCCTAAAACTGCCATATTATCTAGTAGTTCCTTTTCTGAGTGTATATCCAGAAGAATTAAAATCAAGATCTCAAGGAGATGTTTGCACTCTTATACCTGTTGCAGCACTATTCTCAGTAGCCAAAATATGAAAACAAATGTCCACCAGCAGATGAATATACAAAGAAAATGTAGTACATACATAGAATGGGATATTATTCAATCTTTAAAAAGAAGGAAGGCCTACCATTTGCAACAATATGGATGAACCTGGAGGATATTATTCTAAGTGAAATATGCCAGTATTATAAGGACAAATACTGTATTGTTGTCATTCAGTTGCCCAGTCGTGTCTGACTCTTCATGACCCCATGGACTGCAGCACACCAGGTCTCCCTGTCCCTCACAATCTCCCAGAATTTGCCAAAGTTCATGTCCATGGCATTGGTGATGCCATCTAGCCATCTCATCCTCTGATGCCATCTTCTTCTGCCTCAATCTTTCCCAGCATAAGGGACTTTTCTAATGAGTTGGCTATTTGCATCGGGGTGGCCAAAATACTGGAGCTTCAGCTTCAGCATCAGTCCTTTCAATGAGTATTTGGGGCTGATTTCCTTTAAGATTGACTGGTTTGATCTCCTTGCAGTCCAAGGGACTCTCAGGAGTCTTCTGCAACACCACAGTTCAAAGACATCAGTTGGTGCTCTGCCTTCTTTACGATCCAACTCTTAAAACCGTACGCGATCACTTGGAAGACCAAAGCCTTGACTATACGGATGTTTATAGGCAGAGTGATGTCTCTGCTTTTCAACACCCCTTATATGAAGTATCTAAAACTTGTAGAATCTGAGACTAGAATAGGTTGCCAAGGGCTGGGAGAAGGGGGAAATAGGGAGTTATTCAATGAGTAAATTTCAGTTATGCTAGGGGAATAAATTCTAGAGACCTATTGTACAACATAGTACCTATAGTTGACAGCACAGTTATGTGCATTTAAATATATTAGGAGGATAGACCTCATGTTAAATATTCTTACCGCACACACAAAATAATGGGTCACAAGGAAACTTTGGATGGACATGTTTGTTACCTTTATCTTGGTGGCAATATCGTTTGTTGTTGTTCAGTTGCTAAGTTGTTTCTGACTCTCTGCAGCCCTGTGGACTATAGCCCACCAGGCTCCTCTGCCCATGGAATTTTCCAGGCAAGAATACTGGAGTGGGTGGCCATTTCCTGCTCCAGGAGATCTCCCTGACCCCAGGAATCAAACCTGTATTTCCTGTGTCTCCTAGTATTGGCAAGCAGATTCTTTACCACTAATGTCACCTGTGAAGCCATTTTAAAGAATAATTAATTTGGAGAACTTACACAACTACATATCAAGACTTACTATGTTGTGGTGGTGGTTTAGTCACTCAGTTGTGTCCAACTCTTTGCAATCCCAAGGACTGTACCCCACCGGGCTTCTCTGTCCATGGAATTTCCCAGGCAAGAATACTGGAGTGGGTTGCCATTTCCCTCCTCCAGGGATCTTATTTCCCAGGCAAAAATACTGAAGTGGGTTGCCATTGCCTCCCCCAGGGGATCTTCCTGACCAGATATTAACCCACATCTCCAGGTCTCTTGCATTGGCAGGCAGATTCTTAACTGCTGAGCCACAGGGGAAGCCTCAGTAATATCATGGGTGTATGCATGTGTGCGTATGTGGCTTCAGTTGTGTCCAATTCTTTGTGACCCCATGGACATAGCCTGCCTGGCCTCTCTCTCCATGGGATTCTCCAGGCAAGAACAGTGGAGTGGGCTGCTTTACCATCCTCCAGGGAATCTTCCTGATCCAGGGACTGCACCAGTGTCTTATGCAGGAAGGTTCTTTACCACTAGCGCCACCTAGGAAGCCCCCATGGGTGTATGCATATGTCCAAATTAATCAAATTAAATACATATTGAATGTAATTAATTTATTTGGCTGCACTAGGTCTTAGTTGTGGCATGCAGTATCTTTGATCTGTGTTGCAGCATGTGGATTCTTACTTGCAGCATATGGGATCTAGTTCTCTGACCAGAGATTGAACCATCCAGTCCCCTGCATTGTGAGCTCAGAGTCTTAGCCACTGAACCACCAGGGCAGTCCCTGAATATATTAAATATGTACTTCAATAAAGTTGTTTTTAAAAGTCTACTGTCTGGAATCCCAGCACCAGAAGTTCAGATTTAGCTGGTCTGGGGGTACAGTATGGTCATTAGAATTTTTAAAAGTACTCTAGATGATTCTGATACTTAGCCAGGGAGAGAAATGACTGACACCTCACTTTACATATGGGAAAGAAAGAGAAAGTGAGAGTGACTTGTTTTAGAAATGAGATCAAGAACTGAAACTGAGGTTCAGTTGACTTCTAGTCTTAGGTTCTGTCTAGCACATAACATGCCTCAGGCTCACTTCTTATGCTTCCACACAATCACTCTGTCCCAGTCAAATTGTCTAACATTATATTCCCCAGGACACTCCAGGTCCACCCCTGTGTCAAATCCACAGCATTACAGGTTGCCACTGGAGTGCTTATTATGTGCCCAAACTAAGCAAGTAAAATTACATGTGTTATCCCTAATCTATACAACAAGCTTTCAGGGAAAGCACGAGTATCCCCTCTGTTAGAGGAATATGATGCCAGAGATTCTAACAGCCTAGCTGCAGTCACATCTAGTGAGGAGAAGCCAGAATCTGACATGAGTCCGTTGGACTCTGAAGTCCAAGCTCTTGAGCACACTCACTGCTATCCGTTCCAACCCTGCCTTGCTCTCCTGCATTATTTCTCCATTAAGAACCAGTTCTTATGTCAATCCCTCCCTGAAAGCCCTCCCACCCATGTTTTCATTTATTTATCTATCTTTGGGTACACTGTGTTTTCATGCTATGCGTGGGCTTTCTTTAGCTGCTGTGTGTGGAATACTCACTGTGGTGGCTTCTCTCCTTGCAGAGCACTGGCTCCAAGGCAGGTGGGCTCAGTTGTTGCAGCTCTTGATCTCTAAAGCACAGGCTCAGTAGTTGTGGCACTTGGGCTTAGTTGCCCTGCAGCTTGTGAAATCATCTCAGACCAGGGATTGAACCCGTGTACCCAGCATTGATGGGCAGATTTCTTAACCACAAGACCACTAGGGAAGTCCACACCTCATATTTTTATTTATTCAATTTTCATGATCACCCACATTAGCTATTTCGTGGATCCACCTCACATGGTAACTTGTTTGTTTCCTTCTTGAGGATGGAAGGAGAAAGAGCTTCCTGTAACTATGTTTCTGTCTTGGTCCTGTAGCTGTGTCAAGATATGGTGCTGTTGCATGATCATAATATTTATTTTTCTGAGACTCCTCTGGGACTATCTGGAGACAGGGAGCACCTGTAGGCCCAAGTAGAGTTGAAAATTGGAACTGAGAAGGAAGAGAGCCTTCTGTGGGCTCAGATTTGTAGTAATATTTACAAATAAGCCTCTAGGTGTCAGTAGTCTCAAATGATATCAAAACCTCAAGCTAAAAAGAGTTTTTCTCATCTTAATCACCAACCTCAAGCTAGAATTCCCTCTCCAACATAACAGCAACCTTGGCAACATCCTTCCCAGCCAAGGTTTCTGAGGTTTCTGAGGCAGCCTCTTTATTGTTTGGGCTTCCCAGGTAGCTCTGTGGTAAAAAAAAAAAAAGAAAAGAAAAAAAAATCCGCTTGCCAATGAGAAAAAGGCAATAGATTCAGGTTCAATCCCTGGGTTAGGAAGATCTGCTGGAGGAGGAAATGGCAACCCCATCCAATGTTTTTGCCTGGGAAATCCCATGGACCGAAGAATCTGGTGAGCTACAGTGAACAATGGGATTGCAGAGTCTGATAAGACTTAGTGACTTAGCACACACTTCAGTGTTTGGACAGCTTTATTAAAATACTCTTCTTGATTTCTGTGAAACTGACTCTAGCTTTGGCTGCAAAGTCCAAAGACCTGGAGAGTATGTGTCTTGCTCAGAGAAGCCTCTTTTGTACTTCTGTTCTTCCCAAGGCCTCCTCTCCAATAGCCAGGTCCTTGCTTAGCCAAACCATTTTTTCTGCCCCCTCCCCCCCAAAAAAAAAGAAAAGAAAGATTATCATTCTTTCTGGTCCCAATGGTATTCTTTAGAAATATACAGAGCAAACTCAATATATTTTCTGTTAGGAATCTGAAGACAGAAATGAAACTATCCATCCCTCTATCCATTAAACATCTCTTTACTGGGAACCCACCATGTGCCAGGGCCTGAATCTCCAAGTAGGCAGATAATAAGTGGGAAATGGTATTATTAATGACCTGGTAATTAACTAGTCACAGGTAGGTTGAGTTTTTTATGATGGATTTATGAGCAGGGAATGGAGAGACAAGGGAACTAGGACTTACTAGTCATGGACTGCCTACCAGGCAAGGTGTTAGGAACTTCCATATATTATTTAAGTCTTGTGTGCATGTGTGCTCAGCCACTCATTCGTGTCTGACTCTTTGCAACTCCTTGGACTGTAGTCTGCCAGGCTCCTTCCACAGGATTTTCCAGGCAAGAATACTAGCATGGGTTGCCATTTCCACTCAAGGAGATCTTCCCAACGCAGGGATTGAACCTGTGTCTCCTGTAGCAGGTGGATTTTTACCACCTGTTAACCTATTTAAATCTTACCACTGTCTTATGGAGTAAGCATCTTCCTTCTTATGAAATGAGCATCTTCCTTCTTATGAAGTGGGTTGTATGTATCTCCACTTTTAAAGGAAGATGCAAAGGCTTGGGGAGCCTAAATAACTTGACCGAGGACACAAGGCTTCCCAGGTAGCACAGTGGTAAGGAATCTGTTTGCCAATGCAGGAGACACAAGAGACACGGGTTTCATCCCTGGGTTGGGAAGATCTCCCAGAGTAGGAAACAGCAACCCCCTCCAGTATACTTGCCTGTAAAATTACATGGGCAGAGTAGCCTGGCAGGCTACAGTCCATGGGGTCTCAGAGAGTCTGACGTGACTGAGTGACTGAGCACACACACAAGGACACAGCTAGAAAGTGGTGGAGCTGTACTCTAGGTACGGAGCTCCCCACCACACTGTGGGCATCGTGTGGAAATCCCTCAGATAGCTGAAGGGACATCAGAGACTCTTCATGTCATGTATTAGAAAAGAGTACTGCTTTAAATTAAGTTTTCAAGCTTTTGAAAATGAATCCTTCATTTTGTCTGATTAAAATTTTTTTTTAAGTTTGCAGAGTGATTTCTTTGCTGTTATTTTCTATAGAAGTCAAATTTCCTGTCACTGCTTTCCCATCATAAATTTGGACACATGACAAAGCATAAAAGAAAAAAAAGATCAGTTGTATGGAATACTATTCAACCATAAAAATGAATGAAATAATGCCATTTTCATCATGGCAAATGGATCTAGAGATTATCATACTAAGTTAAGTCAGGTAGAGAAAGACAAATACTATATGATATGATATTCATTATATGATATGTGAATGATACAAATGGATTATTTACAAAACAGAAACAGACTCACAGACACAGAAAATAAACATATAGTTACCAAAAAGAAAATGGGGGAGGGATAAATCAGGAGTTTGGGATTAGCAAATACGAAGTACTATACATAAAATAGATTAAAAAGGTCTTACTATATAGCACAGGCAACTATATTCAATATCCTGTAATAAGCCATAGTGGAAAAGAATATGAAAAATATGTATATATATTACTGAATCACTTTGCTCTACAGCAGAATCTAGCACAACACTGTAACTCAACTATACATCAATTTAAAAAAAAAATAGAATGGGTAACTCAAAAAGAAAGATAGACAGAAATCAGTAGTAATTTGGGTGTTCATCACTTCATTTTTCCTTTAAAATTAGTTCTTTGATTGTATTTATTTTAATTGATAAGTTGCTATAATAATCAGTTCAGTTCAGTTGCTCAGTAGTGTCCAACTCTTTGCGACCCCATGAACTGCAGCACGCCAAGCCTCCCCATCCATCATGAATTCCCCGGAGTCCACCCAAACCCACGTCCATTGAGTCAGTGATACCATCCAACCATCTTATCCTCTGTCGTCCCCTTCTCCTCCTGCCCTCAATCTTTCCCAGCATCAGAGTCTTTTCAAATGAGTCAGCTCTTCGCATCAGGAGGCCAAAGTATTGGGAGTTTCAGCTTCAACATCAGTCCTTCCAATGAACACCCAGGACTAATCTCCTTTAGGATGGACCGGTTGGACCTCCTTGCAGTCCAAGGGACTCTCAAGAGTCTTCTCCAGCATGACAGTTCAAAAGCATCAATTCTACAGTGCTCAGCTTTCTTCACAGTCCAACTCTCACATCCATACATGACCACTGGAACAACCATAGCCTTGACTAGACAGACCTTTGTTGGCAAAGTACGTTTCTGGTTTTTAATATGCTGTCTAAGTTGGTCATAACTTTCTATGCTATAGATAATACCTATATATTATCTATATAGAAAATATATAATATAGAAAATACTATTTGCTATAATAATACTAAAGAAAATTTTCAAGAAAATAAAAATATCATCCCAAATCTCATATATTAATACAACTATCTCAATTTAATTCATATCCATATGTGTATGTGTGTGTACGCGCCAAGTCATTTGTTATGTCTGACTCTTCTCAACTCTATGGACTGGTCCACCAGGATCCTCTGTCCATGGGATTTTCCATGCAAGAATACTGGAGTGGGTTGCCATGCCCTCCTCTAGGGGATCTTCCCAATCCAGGGATTGAACCCATATCTCTTATGTCTTCTATGTTGGCTGGAGTGTTCTTTACCACTAGTGCCACATGGCAAACCCACCCACATGTGTATGTATATTTCAATTTTAAACCCTTTATAAATACAGGCTATTATTATAATTCCAAATGCTTTGTATTTTATTTTTTTCACTCAACCTTATTTAAGGATCATTTTTCAGACCTTCCCAACAATGGAGAAGGGACAAATATCAAAGAGGGTTAAAAACAGAATCACAAAGGAAAAAAGAATATAGATTGAGCCCTGGGTTGATGTGATTTAAAGTGGGAATGATGTGAGGAAGGTCTTAACGAGGCTACTTTCCTGGTATGTGGAGTTCATTTTAAATATCTAACAGGTTAACAGATAACTTTCAGGCAGTTTTACAATCTGTGTGTAATTAGAGGGGTGTTTACAAAGTTCTTTGTCTTCTTTTTAACTGAAGTTTGGAATTTTTACTGTATAATAATTGATGTCAGAAGGGAGCTGGAACATGGAAAGAATTGGCATTTTGTACTCCAGAAGGAAATATCCCATAGATTAAAAAACTTTCGTAGTGAGTTAGAATGTGTAGCTTAGACACAATGCATAATTGGAAATGGTGGTAAAGAATGAACTAAAATAAGTGTATATCTCTTCTGTGGTCATCGTTTTTTAATACAGTGCTTCAATTAAAACTAGATTCTCTCTTCTGAAGAAATAATATGTTTTCTTCCCTTTCCTGGAGCAATAGCATTGGGTTTTGATAAATATGCCCTTTGATGTCATAAAGAGATGATCACTACCTTTATTTACTTCATGTCTCAACCTAAAATGTGAAGAAGGCTGAGCGCCGAAGAATTGGTGCTTTTGAACTGTGGTGCTGGAGAGGACTCTTGAGAGTCCCTTGGACTGCACAGAGATCCAGTCAGTCCATTCTAGAGGAAATCAGCCCTGGGTGTTCTTTGGAAGGAATGATGCTGAAGCTGAAATTCCAGTACTTTGGCCACCTTATGCGAAGAGTTGACTCATTGGAAAAGACCCTGATGCTGGGAGGGATTGGGGGCAGGAGGAGAAGGGGACGACAGAGGATGAGATGGCTGGATGGCATCACCGACTCGATGGACGTGAGTTTAAGTGAACTCCGGGAGTTGGTGATGGACAGGGAGGCCTGGCGTGCTGCGATTCATGGGGTCGCAAAGAGTCGGACACGACTGAGTGACTGAACTGAACTGAACTGAACTGAACCCGTGTTTTTATGTAGTTTTCCTAATGATGACATTTAACAGCTACCTAATAGTCTATGAATTTTCATTATATTTTAAGGTCTTTCGAGATGACATTTAGGGTTTACTGACAAGAAATGTTTTCTCTCTTTAATTCATTATTTAGACAATTCTATTAAACATGGCTTTAACTCTTTTTGTAGTATCCATTCAATGTTTTACATACTCAAGAAGGACAGGGAAATATTTTTTTAGTAAGCAGGACATTTTCTTTTTGGTTTTAGAGGGATTTAAAAAAAAATTAAAATCAGATTTGTGGTATTGATATCCCAGGATAACGGCCATGAATTTAATTGGTGTATATTTCTTCTCAAATCTTGACTGTCCTGATCCATGCTTCTGCTGACTGACGCCTTCAGCTGAAGCTTCTGAAAAACTATTTAGGCTTCGCTTGGTCAGTTGCTCTTTAGAGCTTTGCTTTGTGGATTCTTCTTGGTAACTGCTTCTTTTTCTTTCCATGCCTAGTGTTTCTGGCATCCAGTCAAAGAATGGAGACCACTGTTTGTTTGGTTTTGGTTTAATGTGTTTGTGTGTGTGTGCACACATGTGTGCAATCTTAACTGTTTCTTCCTGCAGTCTCCTTTTCACTTCTTCATCTTAAAGGCTGCCAGAGCCATCAGGAGAGAGAACTGGGATGTGATCAAAGTTAGAGTGTTTTCCAGCCAATACCGTAGAGTCCTGATTATCTCTAAGGCTTGTACTGGTCAGTATTCCCAGACCCAGGACGGATGGGGAAGCTACTGTGGGCCTCTCTTCCCATGGTTCCCAGAGGGCTGCCAGGCCTACTGAAGGGCTGGACTTGTCAAGTCCTGCTTCTTGATCTGCAGATGAGTTTTCTCTAGGTTTTATCTAGTTTAGATAGGAGAGAAGAAGATAAAACTTTGGATATCTTCATGCAAACATGCTTCATCAAAATAGAAGAAATATTAGAAAATTTCAAACAAATGATAGCATGTTTCTTTTTATCTTAAAACAAGCAAGATTCTTCTCTGGGCTGAATCATGCTAAACACTTCAGCCAAATGGAACTTCAAGAGGATACTGATTCAAAGTTTTGACTGTTCCTGAGTAAAAGGTGTCCATGTATCATTTTGCTAAGATCTAATTTGAATCCTTTGCACTAGGATATGGGCATGAAGGAGCAAGTCACTTAGGTGGTACCTGAGCTCAGCTCATGGTCCATCCCTCCTATCATATGATGGCTTTGTAGTTATATACTCACCATTATGCATGCATTTTACGGGGGAAATATATGATAGATGGTATATGACTGCTTGGAGGTTCTCAGTGTTCTTGAATTCACCTGTCAAAAGTGTCAAGGTCTATCATTCCACAGTTCTACGCAACTATTTCATGGTTCTGTGACTTTGGTTCTACTCTTAATAATCCGCCTATCTTTCCCCATCAGTTCAATTCAGTTCAGTCGCTCAGTCGTGTCCGACTTTTTGTGACCCCATGAATTGTAGCACGCCAGGTCTCCCTGTCCATCACCAACTCCTGGAGTTCACTCAGACTCACGCCCATGAGTCAGTGATGCCATCCAGCCATCTCATCCTCGGTCATCCCCTTCTCCTCCTGCCCCCAATCCCTCCCAGCATCAAGGCCTTTTCCAATGAGTCAATTCTTTGCATGAGGTGGCCAAAGTACTGGAGTTTCAGCTTCAGCATCATTCCTTCCAAAGAAATCCCAGGGTTGATCTCTTTCAGAATGGACTGGTTGGATCTCCTTGCAGTCCAAGGAACTCTCAAGAGTCTTCTCCAACACCACAGTTCAAAAGCATCAATTCTTCAATGCTCAGCCTTCTTTCTAGTCCAACTCTCACATCCATACGTGACCACTGGAAAAACCATAACCTTGAGTAGATGGACCTTAGTCGGCAAAGTGATGTCTCTGCTTTTGAATATACTATCTAGGTTGGTCATAACTTTTCTTCCAAGGAGTAAGCATCTTTTAATTTCATGGCTTCAGTCACCATCTGCAGTGATTTTGGAACCCCCAAAAATAAAGTCTGACAGTGTTTCCACTGTTTCCCCATCTATTTCCCATGGAGTGATGGGACCGGATGCCATGATCTTCGTTTTCTGAATGTTGAGCTTTAAGCCAACTTTTTCACTCTCCTCTTTTACTTTCATCAAGAGGCTTTTGGTTCCTCTTCACTTTCTGCCATAAGGGTGGTGTCATCTGCATATCTGAGGTTATTGATATTTCTCCTGGCAATCTTGATTGCAGCTTGTGTTTCTTCCAGTCCAGCATTTCTCATGTACTCTGCATAGAAGTTAAATAAGCAGGGTGACAATATACAGCCTTGACGTACTCCTTTTCCTATTTGGAACCAGTCTGTTGTTTCATGTCCAGTTCTAACTGTTGCTTCCTGACCTGCATACAGATTTCTCAAGAGGCAGGTCAGGTGGTCTGGTATTCCCATCTCTTTCAGAGATGCTATTCATGCTGTTACACTGCCCTCCTTTTTATTCCCTTTCTCATTTCATTGTGTTGAAATGTCAGAAAACAGAGCATATACACTAAAGATTCTGTTGGTTTGAGCAGCCCAAATGGAGAGTTGATTTAAATAATCTCTTTCCTAGTTAATTTACCAATTTAACAACCATGTCTTAGCCCAAATTCTCTGGATCATAAAGTCTAGGGCCAAAATTAAAGTGCTAATTCTTTTTGGGGAGTAAGGACAAATTTAGGAAAGTAAAAGTGAAGAAAAAGCTAATCAACCAATGCAGCAAGATGTGTTACCTTGCTGGCACTGCTTCCACCAGGCCATGATGAGAAATAAAAAGGTATTTTAGCAAATAGATTCTTTGAGCTACAGTGATTCTCTGTCATGGTCACAGAGAGGAATCATAATCTTTTTTTTTTTTTAATATTTATTTATTTGGCTTCACCAGGTCTTAGTTACCTCATGTGGGATATTTGACCATCGTTGGGACCTAGGGCTCTGACCAGGAATCAAACCCAGATTACTTGCATTGGAAGTACATAGTCTGAGCCACTGGACCATCAGGGAAGTCCCATAAATCATAATCTTGAAAGAGTCTGTGGAAGGGGAAGACTAAGAAAAATGGCTCTATTTGCCTTATTCCCTTCTCCCATTTGCTATTTGTCAAGGTTTGCTTCACAACAGGATAATTCTCCTATACTTACACTGTGCAACTTCTATGGTGCATCATCTGGCCTACTGGCACCAGTTCCAGAAGCAAGACTCCATGCCCTTGTGGTATGGTAACTTGTCCTGAGAGTGGGGGAGCAAACCAGTGCAGATGGGAGGGTGAACAGGCCATATAGTCTAGAGCTCCAGTTTTGACTCCAGGGAACTGAGCAGAGGTAGCAGCAGTCCAGGAGGTAAGAGATGCCTTTGGAAAGTGGTTGAAGGGTATAAAGCTGTGCATCTTACACAGCACAATCAGATTTCACCTTCAACTTTCTATAGCATTTGCTTTGGTGGAGGTCCTCAAGGAGGGCTTGGCAAATTCAGGGATACTTTCTAGCTTCTATCTTACTGGAAAATTTTGTTCCATTTGGCAGTATTAGCCACTCTTTCTCTGAAAGTCTGTCCTTTCTTTTCCTGATTAAGAGTAAATTCTTTTCTTACTTTTCTGTTGTGTCTTCTTAGGGACATCTTCCTTCTCTTTTCTCTTAAAATTACATATTCTGTGTGGTGTCATTTCTTCTTGTATTCGCACTCTCCACACTTATCTGTCTTCCATGATAACCACCAGCTCAATATTTGCATCTCAAATCTCTCTGCTCCAGATCCATGATGGCTTACCTGTCTTACCTGGGTGTCCAACTTGAGCTCATCCTTTATCCTTTCCTCCAATCCCCACCAAACCTACCTCATCTTGGTAAATGTCACCAAACTAAGAACCTAGTGATTTTCCTGAATTCCTTTCTTTACTTCTGATTTCATATCCAATGAGTCACTGTTGATCTTTCATCTTAAATATCTTTTAAATCCAGACCTCTTCTCTGCTTTCACTGCCATTGTTTTATTTCAGAACTGTAATCACCTCCTAAAATATTTCCTCTGCCTTTGATCTTGCCCCCTTGCAATCTACATTTCAGACCTGCTGTTATAATTTAAAGGACAAATCAGGGACTTTGCTGGTGGTTCAGTAGCTAAGGCTCCACATTCTCAATGCAGGGGGCCTGGGTTGATCCCTGGTCAGGGAACTAGATCCCACAAACTGCAACAAATAGTTTGCATGCTGCAACTAGAAGATCTCATACACTGCAATCAAGATCAAAGATTCTGCATGCCTCAAGTAATACCCAGCCCAGCCAAATAAATGATAAATACAGTTTAAAAAAACCCTAAGATAAAATAATCCCTTAATGGATCACAGCCTTGTTGTAGAGAAGGGACTTGTGTAACTTAATGAAGTCATGCAGGACCACCCAAGATGGACAGGTCATAGGGAAAGGTTCTGACAAAATGTGGTCCACTGGAGAAGGGAATGGCAAACCATTCCAGTATTCTTGCCTCAAGAATGCATAAAAAGGCAAAAAAAGTATGAAAAGGCAAAAAGATATGACACTGGAAGATGAGGCCCCAGTACAGAAGGTGTCCAGTATGCTACCAGGGAAGAGTACAGGGCAATTACTAATAGCTCTAGAAAGAATGAAGTGGCTGGGCCAAAGCAGAAACAATGCTCAGTTGTGGATGTGTCTGGTGGTGAAAGTCAAGTCTGATGTTATAAAGAATATTGCATAGGAACCTGAAATGTTAGGTCCATGAATCAAGGGAAATTGGATGTGGTCAAGCAGGAGATGGCAAGAGTGAACGTCGAAATTCTAGGAATCAGCAAACTAAAATGGACTGGAATGGGTGAATTTAACTCAGATGACCTTTACATCCACTACTGTGGGCAAGAATCCCTTAGAAGAAACGGAGTTACCCTCACAGTCAACAAAAGGGTTTGAAATGCAGTACTTGAATGAATCTCAAAAACAAAAGAATGATCTCAGTTTGTTTCCAAGGCAAACCATTCACCATCACAGTAATCCAAATCTATGCCCCAACCACTAATGCCAAAGAAACTGAAGTTGAATGCTTCTATGAAGACTTACAAGACCTTCTAGAACTAACACCAAAAAGATGTCCTTTTCATCACAGGGATTGGAATGCAAAAGTAGAAAGTCAAGAGATACCGGGAGTAACAGGCAAATTTGGCCTTGGAGTACAAAATGAAGCAGGGCAAAGGCTAACAGAGTTTTCTCAAGAGAATTCACTGGTCATAGCAAACACCCTCTTCCAACAACACAGAAGATGGCTCTTCGCATGGACATCACACAGTTGGCCAATACTGAAATCACATTGATTATATTCTTTGCAGCTGAAGATGGAGAAGCTCTGTACAGTCAGAAAAAGCAAGACTGGGAGCTGACTGTAGCTCAGATCATGAGCTCCTTGTTGCACAATTCAGATTTAAATTGAAGACAATAGGGAAAACCACTAGACCATTCATGTAAGATGTAAATCAAATCCCTTACAATTATATAGTGGAGATGATGAATAGATTCAAGGAATTAGATCTGTTAGACAGAGTGCCTGAAGAACTATGGACAGAGGTTCATAACATTGTACAGACCACAGTGACCAAAATCATCCCAAAGAAAAAGAAATGCAAGAAGGCAAAGTGGTTGTCCGGGGAGGCTTTGCAAATATCTGAGAGATGAAGAGAATCAAAAGGAAAAAGGAGAAAGGGAAAGGTACACCCAGCTGAATGCAGAGTTCCTGAAAATAGCAGAGACAAGAAGGCCTTCTAAATTGAACAATACAAAGAAATAGAAGAAAACAACTGAATAAGAAAGACTAGAGATCTCTTCAAAAAAATTGGAGATATCAAGGGTGCATTTCATGCAAGGATGGACATGACAAAGGACAGAAACAATAAGGACCTAACAGAAGCAGAAGAGGTTTAGAAGAGGTGGCAAGAATATACAAAAGAACTATACAAAAAGGGTCTCAATGGCCTAGATGGTGTGGTCACTTACCTAGAGCCAGACATCCTAGAGTATGAAGTCAAATGGGTCTTAAGAAAAATTACTGCCAACAAAACTAGTAGAGGTGATGGAATTCCAGCTGAGCTATTTCAAATCCTAAAAAGATGATGCTATTAAAGTGCTGCAGTCAATATGTCAGCAAATTTGGAAACTCAGCAATAGCTCCAGGAGTGGAAAATGTCAGTTTTCATTCCAATTCCAAAGAAGGGCTATGCCAAGGAATGTTTAGACTACTGAACAATTGCATTCATTTCACATGCTCACAATGTAATGCTCAGAATCCTTCAAGCTAGGTTTCAGGAGTATGTGAACTGAGAACTTCCAGATATGCAAGCTAAATTTGGAAAAGGCAAAGGAACTAGAGTTCTAATTGCCAACATTTATTGGATCATAGCAAAAGCAAGGGAATTCCAGAAATACATCTACTTTTGTTCATTAACTATGCTAAAGCCTTTGACTATGTGAATCACAACAAACTGGACAATTCTTAAAGAGACAGGAATACCAGATCACCTTATGTGTTTGCTGGAGAAACCTGTATGCAGGTCAAGAAGCAACAGTTAGAACCGGACATGGAACAACAGACTGGTTCAAAATTAGGAAAGCAATATGTCAAGGCTGTATATTGTCACCCTGCTTATTTAACTTCTATGCAGAGTACATCATGCAAAATGCTGGATTGAATGAATCATGAACTGGAATCAAGGTTGCCAGGAGAAATATCAACAACCTCAGATAGGCAGATGATACCACTCTAATAGCAGAAAGCAAAGAGGAACTAAAGAGCCTTAAGATGAAGGTGAAAGAGGAGAGTGAAAAATCTGGCTTAAAACTCAACATTCAATAAACTAAGATCATGACATCTGGTCCCATCATTTCATGGCAAATAGAGGGGGGAAAAGTGGAAGCAGTGACAGATTTTATTTTCTTGGGCTCCAAAATCACTGTGGATGGTGACTGCAGCCATGAAATTAAAAGACACTTGCTCCTTGGAAGGAAAGCTGTGACAAACCTAGACAGCATGTTAAAAGAAGAGGCATCACTTTGCCGATAAAGGTCTGTCTAGTCAAAGTTATGATTTTTCCAGCAGTCATGTATGGATGTGAGAGATGGACCTTAAAGAAGGCTAAGCACTGAAGAATTGATTTTTGTTAAAAAATATAAATTTATTTATTTTAATTGGAGGCTAATTAATTTACAATCAATATTGGTTTTGCCATACATCAACATGAATCCACCGCAGGTGTACACGTGTTCCCCCATCCTGAACCCACCCCCTCCCACCTCCCCCCCCCGTACCATCCCTCTGGGTCATCCCAGTGCACCAGCCCCAAGCATCCTGTATCCTGCATCGAACCTGGACTGGCAATTTGTTTCATATATGATACTATACATGTTTCAATGCCATTCTCCCAAATCATCCCACCCTCTCCCTCTCCCACAGAGTCCAAAAGACTGTTCTATACATCTGTGTCTCTTTTGCTGTCTTGCATACAGGGTTATCGTTACCATCTTCCTAAATTTCATATATATGTGTTAGTATACTGTATTGGTGTTTTTCTTTCTGGCTTACTTCACTCTGTATAATCGGCTCCAGTTTCATCCACCTCATTAGAACTGATTCAAATGTATTATTTTTGATGGCCAAGTAATACTCCATTGTGTATATGTACCACAGCTTTCTTATCCATTCATCTGCTGATGGACATCTAGGTTGTTTCCATGTCCTGGCTATTATAAACAGTGCTGCAATGAAGATTGGGGTACACGTGTCACTTTCAATTCTGGTTTCCTCAGTGTGTATGCCCAGTAGTGGGATTGCTGGGTCATAAGGCAGTTCTATTTCTAGTTTTTTTAAAGGAATCTCCACACTGTTCTTCATAGTGGCTGTACTAGTTTGCATTCCCACCAACAGTGTAAGAGTGTTCCCTTTCCTCCACACCCTCTCCAGCATTTATTGCTTGTAGACTTTTGGATAGCAGCCATTCTGACTGGTGTGAAATGGTACCTCACTGTGGTTTTGATTTGCATTTCTCTGAGAATGAGTGGTGCTGAGCATCTTTTCATGTGTTTGTTAGTCATCCATATGTCTTCTTTGGAGAAATGTCTATTTAATTCTTTGGCCCATTTTTTGATCAAGCTCTACTACAAAGCCACAGTCATCTAGACAGTATGGTACTGGCATAAAGACAGAAATATAGATCAATGGAACAAAATAGCCCAGAGATAAATCCATGCACCTATGGACACCTTGTCTTTGACAAAGGAGGCAAGAATATACAATGGAGAAAAGACAATCTTTTTAACAAGTGGTGCTGGGAAAACTGGTCAACCACTTGTAAAAGAATGAAATTAGAATACTTTCTAATACCATACACAAAAATAAACTCAAAATGGATTAAAGATCTAAATGTAAGACCAGAAACTATAAAACTCCTAGAGGAAAACCTGTGGCTGATTCATGTCAATGTATAGCAAAACAAATACAGTATTGTAATGTAGAATAAAGTATTAAAAAAACAAAACAAAATAAAACAAAACAACAACAACAACAAAAAACTCCTAGAGGAAAACATAGGCAAAACACTCTCCGACATAAATCACTGCAGGATCCTCTATGACCCACCTCCCAGAATATTGGAAATAAAAGCAAAAATAAACAAATGGGACCTGATTAAAATTAAAAGCTTCTGCACAACAAAGGAAACTATAAGCAAGGTGAAAAGACAGCTTTCAGAATGGGAGAAAATAACAGCAAATGAAGCAACTGACAAAGAACTAATCTCAAAATATACAAGCAACCCCTGTAGCTCAATTCCAGAATTGATGCTTTTGAACTGTGGTGTTGGAGAAGACTCTTGAGAGTCCCCTGGACAACAAGGAGATCAAACCAGTCAGTCCTAAAGGAAATCAACACTGAATATTCATTGGAAGGACTGATGCTGAAGCTGTAACTCCAATACTTTGGCCACCTGACATGACTCATTGGAAAAGACCCTGATGCTGGGAAAGATTGAAAGCAAAAGGAGAAGGGAGCTGCAGAGAATGAGACAGTTAGATAGCATCACTGACTCAATAGACTTGAATAGAGGAGTCTGGTGTGCTGCAGTCCATAAGGTGATAAAGAATGGGACACTGCTTAGGGACTGAACAACAACAACAGCAAAGATAAAATGAAGATTATTTGGAGCACCTTCAACGAAAAAAGTAGGAAGCATAAAGGATGATGAAAGTGAAAGACTTAGTGGTTCAGTTGTGTCTGACTCTTTGCGACTGACCCTATGGACTGTAGCCACCAGCCTCCTCTGTCCATGGAATTTTCCAGGCAAGAATACTGAAGTTGTAGCGATTCCCTTCTCCAAGGGATCTTCCAGACTCAGAGATGGAACTCAGGTCTCCCACATTGCAGGCAGATTTTTTACCCTCTGAGCCACTAGGGAAGCCGATAGATGATAGATGTGGTGGTTATATAAAACATAAAACTTTTATATAGCAAAATTCACCATAAAAACCAACTTAAAGACAAATGACATTGGAAGAAAGTATCCTTTACCAAAGATTTGTATCCTTAAGGTTCAAAGATCTTTTTCAAATCAATAACAGAGAAATGTGATATACAACCGACAAAGGAAATGTATTTTACACAAGAAAAAAACCTCAAATAGCCAAGAAACATAAAAAGTTAAATGTCACTGTCAGTCAAGAAATGCAAATTTAAACCATAAAGAAAACAATAAGGATAAACATATGCACAATTAACAAAGAGTTTGGAGATTCAAGCCCTTTCAAACATTGTTGGATATATAAAATTATACAGGAAATGCCCTGGTGCTCCAGTGGTTAAGACTCCATGTTTCCATGGTAGGAGGTGGGGGAGTTTAACCCCTGGACAGGGAACTAAGATCCCAGAAGCCATGTAGTGTGGCCAAAAAAAGCCCCCAAAGCAAAACACAAACAGAAAAGAGAAAAACATAATACAATTCATGCACACAGTTTAAGCAAACAAACAAAAAACATATATTACAGGATTTACTGTTTAGGAATGCTATTAATACTTCGAGGAATGTAGAGCAAAGAAATAATTAAGGATAGGATATACACATAATAATAAGGATATAATATATATAGGATATAAGAAGGATAATAAGGAATAATATATATAATATGTTAATATATATGATATATAACATGGCAGTATGTATAATCATAAAGAATTGGAAACAACCTAAGTGTCCAAAAACAGAGGATGTATGCAACCATTTTAAAAGATATAGAAAAATACTTGGGAACAAAAAATATTTAAGGGATATTATTTAAAATAATAATAATGAAAATGCAGTCAGTAGGGGGAAAGAAGTTATTTTGACAACTTCACATTAGAGTTCAGATAGGGAGAGGCTGTTTTGATTTAGTAAGATAACTTATCTCTTTGTGATTTAGAATAAAGCAAAAGACTCATTAACTTGCCTTATGCAAAAGAGAATGGGAACTGGAAATGACCACGTTGGAGTTTATAGCTAAGGGAATTGACTTTGGAAAATGGAAAAGATATTCATTATCTTCTCCAGGAGAGAACTGGGCAGCTGGTGCTACTGTAGTACCTCTGGACGGTTGCCCAGTGAGAGTTTTCCAGATATGAGAGTGACTAATGGACTCTTAAAAGAACTGCTTTCTAATATGGGGTTTCAAGTTATTCTCTATGTCAAACTTCACTGTAAGCCATTTTTTTCTTGCTCCCAAATC
This sequence comes from Nanger dama, assembly GCA_917880005.1. NCBI lineage: Eukaryota > Metazoa > Chordata > Mammalia > Artiodactyla > Bovidae > Nanger > Nanger dama. Next base: position 4,841,516 of record CAKJTW010000058.1, on the reverse strand, counting down.
TTCCCTAAATGTTTGCTAACACAAAATTGATTAGGCCATATTCTGGGGGAGAAAGGGTTGTGGAAATGTAGAAGGGACATTTCACACCCAGCAGGTGAAATAAGTGGAGATCAAGGCAGAAAATCAGAGTTAGAGATAACCAGAAGAAACATATTCCTACCCCCACCTCCACAAAATCCCCAGGAACTCTCAGTGATATTGGTAGAGACTTGGGTTTCACACCCATTCATAGGACAGAGGTTTGAGCAGAATTTTTTTCCATCCCAAAGGATGGCGAGACCTGTAAAGTACATGGGGAGAGGGAACTCAGATAAAACAGTTTAGAAGGATACAGAGCATAAAAAATTACCTAAAATGCTAAAATTATGAACAATATTTTCATCTTTTCTCACTTGTATTTTGATTCTTCTATAATGAATCCATATTACTTTTATAATTTTTATTTATTTTTATTTTTTAAATATAAATTTATTTATTTTAATTGGAGGCTAATTACTTTACAATATTGTATTAGTTTTGCCATACAAAAAAGTATACTGAGGGATGGGCTTCCTGGTAGTCCAGTGGTTAAGAATCTGCCTTGCAATGCAGGGGACACCATTTTCAGTCCCTGGTCTGGGAAGATCCCACATGCTGTGGAGCAGCTAAACCCATGCACCCAACTACTGAACCCATGCTCTGGGGCCTAGGAGCTGCAACCACTGAGCCCATGTGCCACAACTACTGAATCCATCATGCCTAGAGCTTGCGCCCCACAATAAGAGAAGTCACTGCTATGAGAAGCCCTAGCACCGCAATGAAGAGTAGACCCCTGCTCATGACAACTAGAGAAAGCCTGAGCAAAAAAAAAAACAAAACACCAACCCACAAAAAACATCAATGAAGACTCAGCACAGTCAAAATTAATAACTAAGTAAATAAAGTTATAAAAAACAGAAAAAACATGTACTGAGGGAATAGGCAAATCCACCAGAAAGCTGACTTGTGGTTGCCAGGAACTGGTGGGAGGAAGGAATGGGAAGTGACTGCTTAATGGGTATGGCTTTCCTTTGGGGGAGATGAAAATGTTTTAGAGCTAGACAGAGGTTGTGGTTGTACAACACTGTGAATGTACTAAATACCACTGAATTATTCACTTTAAATGCTTAATTTTATGTTACATGAATTGCACCTCAACAGAAAAAAAGAAAGAAATCTACTGAGGGGAAAAACATGCAGCATAAATCAGAGTCTGCCACTCTCATGCTTAAAAGTCTTCAGAGACTTCCTAACTCTTTAGCAGATAAGGCTCTTCATTTCTGGCCCTGCTGCTCCTCCACCACAGCTACCTCTTCCTGTAAATCTTACCCCTCAGCCATACAAAACCATGTTCAGTGCTCTGAAAGGGCCTATTCTTCCCTGCTTCTGTGATTTTGTATGGCTTTTCTTTTCTTGGAATACCCTTCCCTAGTTATTTTCCACTTATCCTTCAAAACTCAGCTAAACATCTATTTTGAGAAGCTTTCTCTGACTTCATAGTCTCAGATGCCTCTTCGCCAGATCCCAAGAACCTTCTGGACATTATTTTATCAATGTAGGTGATTGAGAATCTTAGGAGGACAGGACCTGGGCTTTCCTCCCTTTAGGTTCAAAACTTGGCCCAGGAGAGAAGCCACAATTAATGTAGAATGAATAACAGATTTAAAATCACTGAAAATAACAAGCTTTTCTAATGTAAAACAGGTACGGGTAGTTATCCTGGGTATGAAATTGAAAATGATTCAGAAAAGTTTACCTGACTTACTGTAGAATTGATATAGAGGAAAAGGATATCTTTCCTTTTTCTTCTTACTTTTATGGATTATTTAGGGATTGAACATAGATTAAAATTCTGAATAATAGGTTAATAAAACTGTCAATCTAAGTAGCAAAATGGACCCACATGGGAGATAGAGGGTTGCAGAATACTGATGGCTTTAGGAAAATAAGGCTAAAAATTCAATCATGTTTGCAAAAAGAACCCAAAAGTGAAAACAAACTAAAAAAACAAACAATCCAAACCCATGATAGGTAATAGATAAAAAAAGATTTCTTCTTCTTTTTTTTTTTGATACCTTATCTCAAAACTAAGATGCCCTATTGCTATCTTAGGATGGTTTTTATTTTAAAATTTTTATTTATTTATATTATTTTTGGCTGCTGGGTCTTCATGACTGCTTACAGGCTTTTTCTAGTTGCAGCAAGTAGGGCGTACTCTTCATTCCTTCATTCTTTCTGGAGTTATTTCTCCACTGATCTCCAGTAGCATATTGGGCACCTACCGACCTGGGGAGTTCCTCTTTCAGTATCCTATCATTTTGCCTTTTCATACTGTTCATGGGGTTCTCAAGGCAAGAATACTGAAGAGGTCTGCCATTGCCTTCTCCAGTGGACCAAATTCTGTCAGACCTCTCCACCATGACCCACCTGTCTTGGGTGGCCCCACATGGCATGGCTTAATTTCATTAAATAACACAAGGCTGTGGTCCATGTGATTAGATCGGCTAGTGTTCTGTGATTATGATTTGTGTGTCTGCCCTCTGATGCCTCTCGCAACACCTACTGTCTTACTTGGGTTTCTCTTACCTTGGACGTGGAGTATCTTTTCACGGCTGCTCCAGAAAAAGTGCAGCTGCTGCTCCTTACCTTACACAAGGGGTATCTCCTCACAGCTGCCCCTCCTGACCTTGAACATGGAGTAGCTCCTCTTGGCCCCCCTGCGCTGGCACAGCCACTGCTCCTTGGACGTAGGGTTGCTCCTCTCTGCTGCCACCCCTGACTCGGTCTGGGGTAGCTCCTCCCAGCCGCCACCAAGGTCCAATGCTGTAAAGAGCAATATTGCTTAGGAACCTGGAATGTTAGGTCCACAAATCAAGGCAAATTGGAAGTAGTCAAACAGGAGATGGCAAGAGTGAACATCGACATTCTAGAAATCAGCAAACTAAAATGGACTGGAATGGGTGAATTTAATTCAGATGATCATTATATCTACTACTGTGGGCAGGAATCCCATAGAAGAAATGGAGTAGCCATCATGGTCAACAGAAGAGTCTGAAATGCAGTACTTGGATGCAATCTCAAAAATGACAGAATGATCTCTGTTCGTTTCCAAGGCAAACCATTCAATATCACAGTAAGCCAAGTCTATGCCCCAACCAGTAACGCTGAAGAAGCGAAGTTGAACAGTTCTATGAAGACCTACAAGACCTTCTAGAACTAACACCCCAAAAGATGTCCTTTTCATTATAGGGGACTGGAATGCAGAAGTAGGAGGTCAAGAAACACCTGGAGTAAAAGGCAAATTTGGCCTTGGAATGCGGAATGAAGCAGGGCAAAGACTAATAGAGTTTTGCCAAAAGAATGCACTGGTCATAGCAAATACCCTCTTCCAACAACACAAGAGAAGACTCTACACATGGACATCAACAGATGGTCAACACCAAAATCAGATTGATTATATTCTTTGCAGTCTAAGATGGAGAAGCTCTATACAGTCAGCAAAAACAAGACTGGGAGCTGACTGTGCCTCAGATCATGAACTCCTTATTGCCAAATTCAGACTGAAATTGAAGAAAGTAGGGAAAACCACTTTACCATTCAGGTATGACCTAAATCAAATCCCTTATGATTATTCATTGGAAGTGAGAAATAGATTTAAGGGCTTAGATCTGATAGATAGAGTGCCTGATGAACTAAGGAATGAAGTTCGTGACATTGTACAGGAGACAAGTATGAAGACCATCCCCATGGAAAAGAAATGCAAAAAAGCAAAATGGCTGTCTGGGGAGGCCTTACAAATAGCTGAGAAAAGAAGAGAGGTGAAAAGCCAAGGAGAAAAGGAAAGATATAAGCATCTGAATGCAGAGTTCCAAAGAATAGCAAGAAGAGATAAGAAAGCCTTCTTCAGCGATCATTGCAAAGAAACAGAGGAAAAGAACAGAATGGGAAAGACTAGAGATCTCTTCAAGAAAATTAGAGATACCAAGGGGACATTTCATGCAAAGATGGGCTCGATAAAGGACAGAAATGGTATGGACCTAACAGAAGCAGAAGATATTAAGAAGAGGTGGCAAGAATACACAGAAGAACTGTACAAAAAGATCTTCATGACCAAGATAATCACGATGGTGTGATCACCCATTTAGAGCCAGACATCCTGGAATGTGAAGTCAAGTGGACCTTAGAAAGCATCATTACGAATAAAGCTAGTGGATGTGATGGAATTCCAGTGGAGCTATTTCGAATCCTGAAAGATGATGCTGTGAGAGTGCTGCACTCAATATGCCAGCAAATGTGGAAAACTCAGCAGTGGCCACAGGACTGGAAAAGGTCAGTTTTCATTCTAATCCTAAAGAAAGGCAATGCCAAAGAATGTTCAAACTACCAGACAATTGCACTCATCTCACACGCTAGTAAAGTAATATTAAAAATTCTCCAAGTCAGGCTTCAGCAATATGTGAACTGTGAACTTCCAGATGTTCAAGCTGATTTTTAAAAAGGCAGAGGAATCAGAGATCAAATTGCCAACATCTGATGGATGATGGAAAAAGCGAGAGATTTCCAGAAAAACATCTATTTCTGCTTTATTGACTATGCCAAAGCCTTTGACTGTGTGGATCACAATAAACTGTGGACAATTCTGAAAGAGATAGGATTACCAGACCACCTGACTGGCCTCCTGAGAAACCTATATGCAGGTCAGGAAGCAACAGTTAGAATTGGACAAGGAACAACAGACTGGTTCCAAATAGGAAAAGGAGTACATCAAAGCTGTATATTGTCACCCTGGCTTATGCAGAGTACATCATGAGAAATGCTGGGCTGGAAGGACAAGCTGGAATCAAGATTGACAGGAGAAATATCAATAACCTCAGATACGCAGATGACACCACCCTTATGGCAGAAAGTGAAGAGGAACTCAAAAGCCTCTTGATGAAAGTAAAAGAGGAGAGTGAAAAAGTTGGCTTAAAGCTCAACATTCAGAAAACGAAGATCATGGCATCTGGTCCCATCACTTCATGGAAAATAGATGGGGAAACAGTGGAAACAGTGTCAGACTTTGGTTTTGGGCTCCAAAATCACTGCAAATGGTGACTGCAGCCATGAAATTAAAAGATGCTTACTCCTTGGAAGGAAAGTTATGACCAACCTAGATAGCATATTCAAAAGCAGAGACGTTACTTTGCCAACTAAGGTCCATCTAGTCAAGGCTATGGTTTTTCCAGTAGTCATGTATGGATGTGAGAGTTGGACTGTGAAGAAGGCTGAGTGCCAAAGAACTGATGCTTTTGAACTGTGGTGTTGGAGAAGACTCTTGAGAGTCCCTTGGACTGCAAGGAGATCCAACCTGTCCATTCTAAAGGAGATCAGCCCTGGGTGTTCTTCGGAAGGACTGATGCTAAAGCTGAAATTTCGATACTTTGGCCACCTCATGTGAAGAGTTGACTGACTGGAAAAGACTCTGAAGCTGGGAGGGATTGGGGGCAGGAGGAGATTGGGACGACAGAGGATGAGATGGCTGGATGGCATCACTGGCTTGATGGACATGAGTTTGAGTGAACTCTGGGTGTTGGTGATGGACAGGGAGGTGGAGGCCTGGCATGCTGCAATTCATGGGGTAGCAAGAGTCGGACACGACTGAGCCACTGAACTGAACTGAATTGAGGAGGTACTCTTCATTGTGGTGCATGGGCTTCTAATTGCAGTGGCTTCTCTTGTTGCAGAGCACTGGCTCTAGGGTGCGTGCATTTCAGTAGTTACAGCACATGGGCTTAGTTGCCTTGAGGTATGTGGAATCTTCCCAGACCAGAGATGGAATCTGTGTCCCCTGTACTGGCAGGAGGAATCTTAACCACTGGATCACCAGAGTAGTCTCCATAGGATGGTTTTTAAAAATACCTTAGCCTTACAGGATTTAAAAGAAATATTTATACATTTATTTAAAAAATTTTTGGCTGTGCTGGGTCTTCTTTCCTGTACTCTGGCTTTCTCTAGTTGTGGTGAGCAAGGGCTACTCTCTAGTTGAGGTGCAAGGGCTTCTCATTGTGGTGGTTTCTCTTGTTGAGCAGTACAGCCTCCAGGGTGTGTGGGCTTCTGTTGTTGTGGGGTGTGGGGTCAGTAGTTGGGGCTGGAGGCCTCAGTAGTGGGGCTCAGGCTCATTAGTTGTGGCACGTGGGCTTAGTTTCCCCATGGCATATGGGATCTTCCTGGACCAGGGATAGAACTGGTGTCCTTTGCATTGCAAGGCAGATTCTTAACCTCTGAACCACCAGGGAAGTCAGTCTATGGATTTTAAATGAACCTAAGCTCCTAATGAAATTATGGATATAGGAGAAAAAAAAATCATCAATGGCTGCTGAAACAGGTAAAAATTTGATGAGGAACTACCAGGTTGGCAACTACTGAACCTTAGCATTTACTAAAAGTGGGGCAGACATTTATTGCCTCCTGATAAGGTGCAATAGGAAGTATATATTACCACTTAAGAAACAATCTTGCCAAAAAAATTGAGCTTGAATTTAACAAGTCTCTCACCATCACTTTGTGAGAAAAATAAAGGAAAGTTGTGCTTGTGTGGTTTAGTTGCTAAGCCGTGTCCGACTCTTGCAATCCCATGGATTGTAGCCTGCCAGGAAGAATACTGGAGTGAGTTGCCATTTCCTTCTCCAGGGGATAAAGGAAAGAGGAGCATGTTAAATGACCCCATTGACATATGAGAAATCAAATCAAGAAGATGGGAAATTCTATAAGACAAATGATTCAATTTCTTCAAAAATTAGTTGTATAAAATAAAAAGAGGGGAAAAATTAGAAGTCAAGGAGACAAAGAGACAAATTTTGAACCTAAAAAGATATTTTTGAGACAATTTAGAAAACTTTACATGGATTAGATATTCATATTATTAAGGAATTATTGTGAACTTTATTATTTGTGAAAACAATATCTATCACACCCTTTTTCCCTAAAGTTTATTTTTTATTTTATTGAAATATAGAGGATTTACAACATACTATTATGTTTTTATGTTCTTATATTCAGAGATTGAAATATTAATGATGAAATGGCATGGTGTCTTGAATTTGCATTGAAATGCTTTCTAAAAGTGTACGTTGGAATAGATGAAACAGTGACACAGAATATTAATAATTGTTGACTTTGGATGATGGCAGGCACATGGATTCATTTTTACTATTCCTTCCCTTTTAGTGTATGTTTGAAAATTTCCATTAGAAAAAGTTTTAAAGAATAAACCTAATATTCAGCAATCTTGCGGCAATGGCCCATCTACTGAGTCAAGACTATGTCACAGAAGATGCCATTGTTGGACCATTGGGAAGATTTTGGGTCTTGGAGTCAGAAAGTCCTGGGTTTGAATTCCAGCTCCACTACTTACCAGCCCTGTCAGGTTGGGCAAGTTACTGACTTCTCTGAACTTATTTTCTTATCTGTAAATAGGGATGATTATTACCTACTTCAGATGGCTTGTAGAATAAGTGAGATGATATACGAACTGTCCATCACATGCCCAACATGGAATAAAGACTCTTTAAATGTTAGCCACCTTACACTAATCTAGTTATTTGTTTTCTTTATCTAAAAAATAAATAATACCAAAGTATATGAAGTAAAACATGAAACTCCCCTAGTTATACTCTTGGAGGAAGGAACCACTGTTAACAGTTTGTTTCTGGTATATTTCTAGGCTTTTTCTTTAAATCTATAAATATATATAGGTATATGCATCTACATAAATAAAATGTGGGTTTTTAAACAAAAGTGGAATCTTGTATTATTTATGTATTATTTGGCAATTTACTTTTATCACATTATAATATATAGTCTCTCTTTTTGTCAGTTCATGTGGCACTTACATGTGATTCAATCAGTAATGCCATTCATATGTCTTTACTCCCAGGTATGAACACTTCTGTGAGATAGAATGCTGCGAAATTGTTAGGAGGAAGAGGGTGTGTAGTGTGTATCTTGATGGTGCTCCAAAATGGTCCTACTGCTCCTCCACAAATTATTGTCATATGAAGGCCTCAATATTAGCTATTTTCTATACATTTCTAAGTTGTGTTCTGGAAGGTATATCCTTTTTATTTCTCAGCAGGTGTGAAAATGTTTCAGGAAATAAATTTGTTTGATTAGCAAAAATCAGCCTTATGGAAAATAGTCAGGTTCCATTCTGCTTTTTGTTCCTGTAGAGGATAATTCACTGCATGCTGTTTTCAAGGTTGAATGTAGGGGTATATTGGATAAAGTAAATGGAAGTCCTATTTTGCTTCATCGAAAGCCAGTAAGGATTATTTGAGGCAGAATCTTGAAAGAAAGCAGGGAAATAAAACCTCCTCTCAAATGAGGTCTCAGTGGCTGGTAGCCATGGAAAGATGGATGAGTAAAGAAAGAGGAAGGAAAGTCTGCCTTGATTCCCCGGGAGTTCAAGATCTCACTTTTCCCTCCTGTTGTTCTAGTGACTTTTACAGAGGACAATTCTAGATAAGGATGGTTTCAAAAGAAAATAAATCCAAATGGAAACCAATTTGGCCTTACTTATGTCAGAGCACCTGCCATGTGGTGTACAATAGTCCCAGGCAGAGCTCCTAAGAAAGATCATTTTGTAAACCATTCTTCCGTTGTGGGAGGCCAACAATTGTTCTTTGTCCATGCAGCCCTCCCATTATCCTGCTATGGAGTTGCTGGTCCAAACCACTGTAGTAAGGTTTGGGCAAGAAGAAATTATTCCATTGTTTTTTTTTTTTTTTTTTTAAGTTAGATCAGTAAGGCTGATGTCATTTATGACGGATGGCTTTAGGTCCCAGCTGTCCCAGATGTAGGAGATCATGTGCTACCCCAGTGCTGGATATATTTCTCCAGATCCACAGGTTGTATGGCCACAGAGAAAGTGACCTATGTCAGATGAGAATCTATGTAAGTCCCCAAAATACTGAGTTGGTTTTTTTTGGTGAAGTAAAATCAACATCTTGCTTAGTGTCTTCTAAAACAATACACGTAAAAACAATTAAATAAATAGATGCCCTGGTCTTTCTTGACCGAAGAGATAGGTTTTTGTTTTTTCCTTAACTTATTTTTGGCTGCTCTGGGTCTTTGTTGCTGCACGTGGACTTTCTCTACTTGCAGTGAGTGGGGACTACTCTAGCTGTGGTGTGTGGGCTTCTCATCGCCGTGGCTTCCCTTGTTTCAGAGCATGGGCTCTAGGTGCTCAGGCTTCAGTAGCTGTGGCACACAGGCTCAGTAGTTTTGGTGAATGGGCTTAGATTGTCCCGAGGCACGTGGGAGCCTCCTGGACCAGTGATCCATCCCATGTCCCCTCCATTGGCAGGTGGATTCTCAACAACTGGACCACCAGGAAGTCCCAGAGATAGGTTTTAAATCCAGGTTCCTAACTCAATAACGTATGGACAACATTTCATTGCATTTGATCTCCAAAACACCTTTTGCCTCTAATTCCTTTTTAGTCGTGAATCAGTCTTTTGCTATGACAGATAGTTGACTACAGCAAATGAGAAATTTGCATAAGAGCCTTAATGTAATCTCGTTTGTTTTTCTTTGACAGGCAACTTTCGTTATTTTGACAAATATTTAATGTGCCAGGTACTGTCTTAGATGCTAAGGATAAAGCAGAACAAAACAACAAAAATCATTGCATTTGTGGGTTTACATGCTAGTTGGGAAGTTTCATTCATTCATTCACTCGTTTATTCCATAAGCATTTACTCATCTTCTCATATGACTCAGGCCTTAAATCATATACTATGCCTAAATAGGATTTTATCCTTGCCCTCAAAATCTAGTGGGAGAAATACAGTATGTCCCCTCTCCTCCTCTGCTGCCCTCCATATATCCTTATATATAGAAAGTACAGAGGAAGGGCACCTTGTTCAGTTTGAGTGGTTTAAAAGTCTGGAAGAATGAACTGATGGGGGAGAAAGGCAATCCTGGTGGTGATGAGACAGAGCATGGCCTAGGGCCTGGGCCAGATGAGGAGACCAATGAATGCTGTTGAATGAATGCAGGGAACTTCCTCAGGAGAACATAAACTCCAAGAGGTATGTTCTGGGAACTCCAGGTCCTTTACCGTAGCTGAAGTTTAAAGTGTGTGCGGATGAGGAGCAGAAGATGGAGCTAGGGAAGAGGCTGGGTTGGGGTATGAGGTAGACCTGGCTAAGGAGCTTTATCCTGATGACAATTAAAAGATTCATGGATCATTTTAAATAGCAATGTGACCTGGTCTGATCGTTTTATTTTTTTCTTAATAAAAACGTATTTTAAGGACTTCCCTGGTTATCTGGTGGTTAAGACCCTGTGTTTCCAATGTAGGAGGTGCGGCTTTGAACCCTAGTCAGGGAAATAAGATCCCACATGCTGAATAGTGTGGCCAGAAGACTTTTTAGAACATATTTTTAAAATTCCACAAATGACAGATATTTATTTTAGATGACTCTTCAAGGACTTTTTGTGGGAGCAATGATTTCATTGTGCTACTTTTGTAAATGGCACTTTGTCCACCTCTTTCTGCTTCACAGTGGAAGGATCTTTTTTCTTTCATTGGGCCTGACATCCAGAAAGCTCTCTGTAAAGATTTGCTGTTTTTGAAATTCCATGGACCCTGGTGAGGAGCAGTCCCCTTAGGTGAGGCCATGATCTGGCCCAGTTGTGCCACTCTGAGAAACTGGAGCTTTATTACCTAACTGGGAATATTTAGCAATTCCCCCTGCCATTGTATATTTTTAATCTCTATTTTTTTCACCTTTTATTATGGAAAAATCCAAATATTAATGTATGTGAAAATAGAAAGGACAGTGTAATAAACTCTCATGCACCCATCAGCCAACTTCAACAATTAAGTACTTAGAGCCAATCTTGTCCCATTTATATTCTTTTCTTCTCCCAACCACTACATTATTTTGAAGTAAATCCAAGAATTCAGATCTTTTGTATGTATCTCTAAAAGATAAAAACTTGTTTAAAAACATATCCACGATTATTACAACCAACAAAGAGGTATTTTTTACTGCCATCAATGTATAGTCAGAGCTCAAATTCTAGTTGTCTCATTTTTAAAAAAAATTTGGCTTATTTGAATCATGCTTTAAACAAGGTTCACATTTGTATTGGTTTGATAAATTTCCTTTAATTAATAGGTTCCCTCTCTTTTTGTTCTTACTTTGCTTGCTGTTTAACTATAGGTTTTTAACAGAAGGGATAAGTTGAAAACAGTGCTTTTAGGGTGCCATTTCCTTCATGCTTACCTTCACAAAGTTTTTTTTCTTAACTCTTGATAATTTTTAAGGTACAAAATGGTATCTCGTTATTGCACAATATTCTTTTAATTTGCAAAGCATGTCTAATGTTGCTTTGTTTTTAGCCTGTCAGCTTTATCCATTAAGACCATTAAGACACATGGTGATCACACCATATATCAAAATAAGCTCTAGATAGAATAAAGGGTTAAATATGAATAAATAAAACAATAAAAAAACTAAAAGGGAATATAATATTGAACATATTCTTGGAAAGAGATGACGTTACCTAAACAGAAAAGGAATGGAAAATATGACAAAGAAAGTGTCAATAAAATCAAGTATATGCTGTTAAAACTTTTTGGTCAGCAAATACAAAATGAAAAGACAAATGATTAACTTGGTGGGGAAGCAGCTGCCATCTATGAGAGATAATAGTTAGTAGCTTTAACATATAGCGTCGTGTAGATTGTCACTGGATCCAGATGGGTCCACTCACAAGATGACTGTAAGTCATTATCTTCTTTTTAAAAAAATTTTATTGGAGTGTAGCTGATACACAACATTACATTAGTTTCATGTGTACAGCGAAGTGAATCAGTTATATGTATGCATACAGCCACTCTTTTTAGATTCTTTTCCCATATAGGTCACTACAGAGAGTACCGAGTAGAGTTCCTTGCAGTATACAGTAAGTCCTTATTAGTTATCTATTTTATATTTAGCAGTGTATATATACCAATCTCAGTCTCCTAATTTATTCCCCCTCCCCTTCCTGGAATACTGTCACTTTGCTAATTTAACTTCTATGCAGAGTACCTCATGTGAAATGCTGGGCTGGACGTATCACAAGTTTCAATCAAGATTGCCAGGAGAAATATCAGCAGACTCAGATATGCAGATGATACCACTCTAATGGCATGAAATCAAAAGAAGTGGTCCCATTACTTTATGAGAAATAGATGGGGAAAAAGTGGAAAGAGTGAAAGATTTTATTTTCTTGGGCTCCAAACTCTCTGTGGATGGTGACTGCAGCCATGAAATTAAAAGATGCTTGTTCCTTGGGAGGAAAGCTATGACAAACATAGATAGTGTATTAAAAAGCAGAGATGTCATTTTGATGACAATAGCATGTATAGTCAAAGCTATGATTTTTCTAGTAGTCATATATGGATGTGAGAATTGGGCCATAAAGAAGGCTGAGCATCAAAGAATTGATGCTTTTGAATTATGGTGCTGGAGAAGACTCTTGAGAGCCCCTTGGACTGCAAGATCAAACCAGTCAATCCTAAAGGAAATCAACCCTGAATATTCATTGGAAGGACTGATGCTGAAACTCCAAAACTTTGGCCACCTGATGAGAAGAGTCGACTCACTGGAAAAGACTCTGATGCTGGGAAAGACTGAGGGCAAACAGAGAAGGAGCAGCAGAGGATGAGATGGTTGGATGGCATCACCAACTCAGTGGACATGAGTTTGAACAAACTGGGAGATAGTGAAGGACAGGGAAGCCTGGTGTGCTGCAGTCCATGGGGTCACAGAGTCAAATATGACTTAGCAACTGAAGAACAGCAACAATCCCCTCTGGTAACCATAAGTTTGTTTTCTATTTCTGTTTTAAAAATAAATTCATTTGTACCATTTTTTAGATTCCACATATAATGATATCATATATCATATGATCTAGAAATTGTATTTTTTTTTTCAAGATCTCCTGCCCCAGTTATATACCTGAGAAGCCTAGGAATTGAGGGCAAGATTCTTAACATTTAGTCCCTCTGTTCTGTCTGTTGGTCTCACCATCCTTCTGCTTTGTTGACCTCAGGAATTCTGCTGGGCCACTGCTGACCTCCTCTCCACCACTGACATCTGTCTTTCTTCTCCTCTAACTTACAGGAAAACACTCTCTACTTCATATATATATATATATATATATATATATATATATATATGTCACATACACACACACACACACACACATATATATATATATTTGGCTGTGCTGGGTCTTAGTTGTGGCATACAAACTCTTAGTTGTGGCATGTGGGATCTAGTTCCCTGACCAGGGAGTTAACCTGGTACCCCTGCACTGAAAGTGCAGTCTCAGCCACTAGACCACCAGGGAAGTCCCTCTACTTCTTATGACTTTCAAGTCATAAGATTTTCAAAGGATTTCATGCAAAAGAGTTCTGGGCTCCTGATGACCCAGTTAATTTTGTTAGACCACAGACCTGAACTCACAAGCATTCTTAGGAGGAAGGAGGAAGGGCAAAAGTGCAAATCAGAGGATGGTCAGGCCCCTGTGGTACTAAAGCTATACTGGTCTAACTCCCAGGATTTGTTGCATAAATTATTTCCTGGCCACAAGTAACAGAAGCTGATGTTGGCATATTGAACAGAAAAGAGTTTTATTCAGAGGATAATGGGTAGCTCATAGAATTGTTGGGAAGACTGGAAGAAACAATTGTGAGGCTAAGATTCCAAGAGAATCCCCCAAATTAGTAGCATAGCTAGCCTAATGAGCAGACTGAGGCCACTTCCCTGTCACCATTCAGCCACTATATGCTGCCAAGAACTCAATTTAACTGCAGGTACAGCCGCTGTTGTTAAAGGGGCTTCCCAAGTGACTCAGTGGTAAAGAATATGCCTGCCAATGCAGAAGACATGGGTTCAATCCCTGGATCGAGATGATCTCCTGGAGAAAATGGCAAGCCACTTCAATATTCTTGCCTGGGAAATCCCATGGACAGAGGAGTCTGGCAGGCTACAGTCCATGGGATCGTAAAGAATTGGACTTGACTTAGCAACTGAACAACAGCTGCTGCCAAAAGCATCAGTGCAACTTCTGCACCAGAATCTCAACCTTATAGACCATCCCAATTCCTCTAAACCACTTGGCTCTGCCACCTCCACCCCCCCAACCAGAAAAGGTCCCCTCTCACTGCCCCTTTCTTCACCAGAATCTCACACAAATGCATTTGATTAGAGGAAAACAAGTCACATGCTCTTGACCTAACTGCAAAGGAGGGGGAAGGGGATTGAGTACCTTGCATTCTAACTTTGTGGAACTCAGAAAGGAAAATTCTCCTAACAGCAGAAAGCTGTTCAAAGGCATTGGGTACCCAAGTGAAAGTCTCTCAGTCACGTCCAATTCTTTGCAACCCCATGGACTATACAGTCCATGGAATTCTCAGGCCAGAATACTGGAGTCGGTAGCCTTTCCCTTCTCCAGGGGATTTTCCCAACTCAGGGATCAAATCCAGGTCTCTCACACTGCAGGCAGATTCTTTGCCAGTTGAGCCACAAGGGGAGCCCTTGGGTACCCAAAGACCAGGACAATTGTTTACCAGAATGAATGACTTAGGCTGGGTGTGGCAGAGGGTGGTCTCTTACAGATAGCGTGGACTTATATTTGTTAATTAAAATATGGACCAAGTTAAAATATAAAATGACATACAAGGTTATTCATTGAAGCAGTAAAACATTTTTTAATTTAGTTTTTAATTGAAGGATAATTGCTTTGCAGAATTTTGTTTTTTTCTGTCAGTCCTCAACATGAATCAGCCATAAGTATATATTTATCCCCTCCCTTTTGAACCTCCCTCCCATCTTCCTCTCCATCCCACCCCTCTAGGTTGATACAGAACCCCTGTTTGAGTTTCCTGAGCCATACAACAAATTCCTATTGGCTATTTATTTTACATACGATAATCTAAGTTTCCATGTTACTCTTTCCATACATCTCACCCTCTCCTCCCCACTCCCCATGTCCATAAGTCTATACTCTATGTCTGTTTCCCATGGAGGCATTATTTTTAATAGCAAAAGATTGGAAACTGAATGCTTTGTAATAGAGATTTGGTTGAATAAAAATCATGGTACATCAATACACACATGGAAGACAGTGCACCTGAATGAAGGAGGAGAAATGATCTCTAGAATATATAAGTGAAAAAACAAAGTGGATAATAACACATAGAGTAGCTGTCTTTACTGTACAAAGTGTGGGGATTTATATATGGCTCAACCACAGAAATTGCATTTTGCTGATAAAATAAGTAATCTTTGGCAGTTTTGCACAATTCAACATAATACAGGGCAGAGGAAACAAGCACGGAAAAGAGACTTTTCTGAATGTATTTGTTATGAACTTTTGACATTGGAATCACATAAATGTGTTTTACAAATTCAAATTTTAATTTAATTTAAGACAATTCCTAAGATCTTAAAACAAACCCAAAACAATGATCTTAACTGTATATGAAGTTAATTAAGTAGCTGGAGAGAGAAAACATTTAAACAGATTCTAAAATATGGTACATTTGCTATACATACATAGTGGAATATATTTTAAGGACAAAGAGAGCTGTAAAGAAATCTAACACGTCTCTCAATAGTTACATTGCTAATAGAAGTCTTTTCTAAATTAATTTATTTTTTAATTGAAAGATAATTGCTTTACAGAATTTTGTTGTTTTCTGCCAAACCTTAACATGAATCAGCCATAGGTATAATAGAAGTCTTTATATTAGTGTTTTCAATATTTTTATATAGTATAGCACAAAGTAGTAAACAATTATGTTAATGTTTTTAGGAACCAAGATTTTTAGTGTAAGAGAAGAGAAATATAAAATCAAAGGCATTACTAAAAATAAATTTGAGTATTAAATTTGAATTAGATGTATCAGTATTTGCTTATGATAGTTTCTACTATTTCTATACTTTTCAGAAAGGCTTAGAAGTATTAAAACCCCACAATAATGGTCAATGTCTAGTGCCCAGATTGTGGTCCACAAATGGCATTCCTTGTTTAAAAGAATCAGGATCTTGGATGACTGATTTTAAGTTTGGGGCAGTACATATACAAGATAAAGTTTACATATCTTCATGAACCAAAACTATGAAGTTATCAAAGATTCTTTTTATCAAAAGGACTCAAGAGCTAACATGAAGGGGCTCCAAATGGTCAAAGATGGAATAACTGAAGTATGCAAAAAAGTAATGATTGCATTTGATTGAAATACATAGAATATGTAAAACCTAATGAGTTCATGAGTGAGTGGGGTGGAGAAGTATCTTAAATAGATTAACTAACTCTTTGGGTAACATTGGTGTAACTAGGTCATGGACCTTCCCCTCAAAATTGGCAATTTAAGAGAAATAAGTAAGCATTTTCCTGCTTTTCCAATTCAGTCTGTATTTCAGGATGACCAAATAGCCCTAATTACTGAAGAAAAGTTCTTCTATATGTGAAATGAATTACAGAATTAGAAAAATCACCATTTTGTTATCCCAATTAAGGCATTAAGGCAAAGATCAATAAAGGATGAAAGCATTAGATGCAGGGTTATGGGGAACTTTAGTACATTTCATGATGCTGAACTCTTTTATCTTTTTCTGGTCTGTAAATCTCTTGATCTCTCCTTCAAATCTGAATGATAGCTTTGCAGAGTATTTTTGCTTATAGGTTTTCCCCTCTCGTCACATTTTGGGGAGCTTATTCTATCATGAGGACACTGGTGTTGGCAAGCACTAGGTTGGAGTCCTTCCTATAGTTTATTAGGCCCACCAGTTGGTGGGCACCAATTCTGAAATTTCCCAGGCTACGCAGCTAACCACACAGCTGGCGTGCTGGTGGGTAGAGCTGTGTCCCTGTGTTTTGGAGCCTGAGAGATTTTGTGTGTGCACTCTAAGAGTGGAATTTCCATTTCCCACAGCCTTCTGACTCTCCTGAAAGTAAGCTGTGATGGTCTTCAAAGTCACATGTTCTAGGGGCCCTATCTTCTTGTTGCAGGATGCTTGGTTGGGGGCTCAGAACACTTCCTCCTTGGGAAGAAACTCTGCCATTGTAACTAACCTCCCATTAGTGGGTTATGGGTCTTGAGTATAATGCAACTCCACCCCTCCTACCTAATTGTGCTTTTTCTTCTTTATATCTTTACTTGTAGAAGATCTTTTCTGCTACTCTTCAAGTAGTTCTCATAGTTGCTCTGTAAATAGTTGTAATTTGGGAGGAGGTGAGCTCAGGGTCTTCCTGACATATTGGCCCGTCCCTAGAAAAAACAGCTTATGGAGAAGTTTACAATGGAGAGATCTAGCTGACACCACCTGAATCTGCTGATCAATCTTAACTTCCTTAAGAGTGAAACCACCAGATGATATGTGCTTCTTGAGATTCCTCCTTTTGGAAAATAGAAACTGAATCTAACAAGCCTTTTAGAACTAACCTCCAGTTTAAATGAACTACAGGTGGTAGAGCCTCAAGTTTAAGTGATACCACAAGGACATAAATGGATAAACTCAGAATATATCCATCAGTTCAGTTCAGTCGCTCAGTCGTGTCCGACTCTTCGTGAACCCGTGAATGGGTGTACGCCAGGCCTCCCTGTCCATCACCATCTCCCGGAGTTCACTCAGACTCACATCCATTGAGTCAGTGATGCCATCCAGCCATCTCATCCTCTGTCGTCCCTTCTCCTCCTGCCCCCAATCCTTCTCAGCATCAGAGTCTTTTCCAGTGAGTCAACTCTTTGCATGAGGTGGCCAGAGTACTGGAGTTTCAGCTTTAGCATCATTCCTTCCAAAGAAATCCCAGGGCTAATCTCCTTCAGAATGGACTGGTTGGATCTCCTTGCAGTCCAAGGGACTCTCAAGAGTCTTCTCCAACACCACAGTTCAAAAGCATCAATTCTTCGGCACTCAGCTTTCTTCACAGTCCAACTCTCACATCTATACATGACCACTGGAAAAACCATAGCCTTGATTAGACAGACCTTAGTCGGCAAAGTAATGTCTCTTCTTTTGAATATGCTATCTAGGTTGGTCATAACTTTTCTTCCAAGGAGTAAGTGTCTTCTAATTTCATGGCTGCAGTCACCATCTGCAGTGATTTTGGAGCCCCCAAAAGTCTGGCACTGTTTCCACTGTTTCCCCATCTATTTCCCATGAAGTGATGGGACCGGATGCCATGATCTTTGTTTTCTGAATGTTGAGCTTTAAACCAGCTTTTTCGCTTTCCTCTTTCACTTTCATCAAGAGGCTCTTTAGTTCCTCTTCACTTTCTGAATAAGGGTGGTATCATCTGCATATCTGAGGTTATTGATATTTCTCCCGGAAATCTTGATTCCAGCTTGTGTTTCTTCTAGTCCAGCATTTCTCATGATGTACTCTGCATAGAAGTTAAATAAGCAGGGTGACAATATACAGCCTTGATGTACTCTTTTTCCTATTTGGAACCAGTCTGTTGTTCCTTTTCCAGTTCTAACTGTTGCTTTCTGACCTGCATACAGATTTCTCAAAAGGCAGGTCAGGTGGTCTGGTATTCCCATCTCTTTCAGAATTTTCCACAGTTTATTGTGATCCACACAGTCAAAGGCTTTGGCATAGTCAATAAAGCAGAAGTAGATGTTTTTCTGGAACTCTCTTGCTTTTTCTATGATCCAGCAGATGTTGGCAATTTGATCTCTGGTTCCTCTGCCTTTTCTAAAACCAGCTTGAACATCAGGGAGTTCACGGTACACGTATTGCTGAAGCCTGGCTTGGAGAAATTTGAGCATTACTTTACTAGCATGTGAGATGAGTGCAATTGTGCGGTAGTTTGAGCATTCTTTGGCATTGCCTTTCTTTGGAACTGGAATGAAAACTGACCTTTTCCAGTCCTGTGGCCACTGCTGAGTTTTCCAAATTTGCTGGCATATTGAGTGCAGCACTTTCACAGCATCATCTTTCAGGATTTGAAACAGCTCCACTGGAATTCCACCACCTCCACCAGGTTTGTTCGTAGTGATGCTTTCTAAGGCCCACTTGACTTCACATTCCAAGATGTCTGGCTCTAGATGAGTGATCACATCATCATGATTATCTTGGTCATGAAGATCTTTTTTGTACAGTTCTTCTGTGTATTCTTGCCACCTCTTCTTAATATCTTCTGCTTCTGTTAGGTCCATACCATTTCTGTCCTTTATCGAGCCCATCTTTGCATGAAATGTTCCCTTGGTATCTCTAATTTTCTTGAAGAGATCTCTAGTCTTTCCCATTCTGTTGTTTTCCTCTATTTCTTTGCATTGATTGCTGAGGAAGGCTTTCTTATCTCTTCTTGCTATTCTTTGGAACTCTGCATTCAGATGATTATATCTGTCCTTTTCTCCTTTGCTTTTCGCTTCTCTTCTTTTCTCAGCTATTTGTAAGGCCTCCCCAGACAGCCATTTTGCTTTTTTGCATTTCTTTTCCATGGGGATGGTCTTGATTCCTGTCTCCTGTACAATGTCACGGACCTCATTCCTTAGTTCATCAGGCACTCATCTGTCAGATCTAGGCCCTTAATTCTATTTCTCACTTCCACTGTATAATCATAAGGGATTTGATTTAGGTCATACCTGAATGGTCTAGTGGTTTTCCCTGCTTTCTTCAATTTCAGTCTGAATTTGGTAATAAGGAGTTCATGATCTGAGCCACGGTCAGCTCCTGGTCTTGTTTTAGTCGACTGTATAGAGCTTCTCCATCTTTTGCTGCAGAGAATATAGTCAATCTGATTTCGGTGTTGACCATCTGGTGATGTCCATGTGTAGAGTCTTCTCTTGTGTTGTTGGAAGAGGGTGTTTGCTATGCCCAGTGCATTTTCTTGGCAAAACTCTATTAGTCTTTGCCCTGCTTCATTCCGCATTCCAAGGCCAAATTTGCCTGTTACTCCAGGTGTTTTTGACCTCCTACTTCTGCATTCCAGTCCCCTATAATGAAAATGACATCTTTTTGAGGTGTTAGTTCTAAAAAGGTCTTGTAGGTCTTTATAGAACTGTTCAACTTCAGCTTCTTCAGCATTACTGGTTGGGGCATAGACTTGGATTACTGTGATATTGACTGGTTTGCTTTGGAGGCAAACAGAGATCATCCTGTTGTTTTTGAGGTTGCATCCAAGTACTGCATTTTGGACTCTTTTGTTGACCATGATGGCTACTCCATTTCTTCTGAGGGATTCCTGCCTGCAGTAGTAGATATAATGGTCATCTGAGTTAAATTCACCCATTCCAGTCCATTTTCGTTCACTGATTCCTAGAATGTCGATGTTCACCCTTGCCATCTCTTGTTTGACCAATTCCAATTTGCCTTGATTCATAGACCTGACATTCCAGATTCCTATGCAATATTGCTCTTTACAGCATCGGATCTTGCTTTTATCACCAGTCACAGCCACAGCTGGGTACTGTTTTTGATTTGGCTCCATCCCTTTGTTTTTTCTGGAGTTATTTCTCCACTGGTCTCCTGTAGCATATTGGGTACCTAATAACCTGGGGAGTTCCTCTTTTGGTATCCTATCATTTTGCCTTTTATACTGTTCATGTTGTTCTCAAGGCAAGAATACTGAAGTGGCTTGCCATTCCCTTCTCCAGTGGACCACATTCTGTCAGACCTCTCCACCATGACCCGCCCATCTTGGGTTGCCCCACAGGCATCGCTTGGTTTCACTGAGTTAGACAAGGCTGCGGTCCTAGTGTGATTAGATTGACTAGTTTTCTGTGAGTATGGTTTCAGTGTGTCTGCCCTCTGATGCCCTCTTGCCACACCTAACATCCTATTTGGGTTTCTCTTACGTTGGGCGTGGGGTATCTCTTCATGGCTGCTCCAGCAAAGCACAGCCACTGCTCCTTACCTTGAACCAAGGGTATCTCCTTACCACCTCCGTTCATAAGATAGTCTATAGAATAATTGAACTAATTTAATCAGGAAATCAATGGCATAAAGAAAAATTAAAAGTTGGGGCAAGGTAGGGAGAGATTGTTCTAGATTTAGAAAGACTCAAAAGATATAACCATCAAACACAAAATATAGAACTCACCTGGATCCTGATTCTAAAGAGCCAACTATAAAAATATATATTTCTTTAGATATATAGTCTAAGAATAAGATGATATCAAAGAATTACTGCTCCTGTTAGGTGTGTTTCTGGCAGAGTGGTTTCATAAGAAAATATTCATATAATTTAGAGATGTGAAATGAAGTATCTAGAGAAGAAATAATGAGGGCTTTAAAATACTTCCACAGAAAAAGAAAGATAGATAAGCCAAGTGTGGCAAAATCCTAATTATTATTGAATTGGATGATGGGTATATTTTGTACTATTCTCTCCAATTTTATTTATTTGAATTTTTGTACTAAAAAGATAGTGGTGTGAATTCCCTTGCTGTACAGTGTCTAGAATCTGACACTTTCATTGCTGTAGCCTAGGGTTCAGTCCCTGGTTGGGGAACTAAGATCCTGCAAACCTCACAGCATGGCCAAAAAGAAAAAATCTTCAGGATGATAATTCAGTCTGACCCTTGAAAGTCAATGGAGCAAATAAATAGAAAAACGTTTTTGCAAAACTGCCTATCTTGCTGTTCTTTAGTTGTCAATTCACACTATTCTGTAAAAGCATATCTGATGTCTGTGATCACACCTTGGATGATGTGATCATGGTGAAAGGAAGGGCTGTTGCTGGGTGTAACAATTCTTTCTCTCTCACATCTTTTTTGCTAACACCTGAGATGGCACCTCAACACATCCAAGCAGGGTACAGAGCAGTTTGCAATGTTCTTTTGCAGCAAAAAACTGCTAATCACACTCAGTGTCTTTGCTGATTCACTGAGGAATAACTTTTGACCCTGTAAGTAGATCTCAAGATTTAAACGGGGACTTTGAAGAAGTTAACAAGCATGTTGTCCATATCCCACTTTTCCTGACAGTTCCTCTATGCTTGCCCTGTTTGAGTAAGGGTGCTGGATAAAGGAAGAAAACTATTTTTTTTCCAGATGGATTATGAAAATCAGGGATGCAAATGCAGCCAAGTGTGTGGCCCCCTCTCCATTCCAGAACCTGGAGCAGGCAGACATCACAAAATGATCAGTTTTCTTTCTCTGGACTCTTCTTGCCATACTACTCCAGGTAGCACCATATTGATGAAATTGTTACCAAACCAAATTCAGGGCTGTTCAACTGCACTTAGTAAAGCCAATCTACTGACACGAGGTCACCATGAAGCAAAATGTACTATTTATTGCAGGGGCCAAGCAAGGAGTCCAGGCAGTTAGTGTTTAAAAAACCTGGCTTCCCCAGTGGTGTTCAGGGGAAAATTAATGGACAGGGTGAAGGAGGGGGAGCTATGGAGTGTATGATCAGGTCCTGGGCATTCTTCTGATTGGTTGGCAGTAAGGTAATTGGGAATCAACATGATCAATCTTTTGGTTCCATCCCACAAGGACTACATGCTTGTGGACTGCACACAGATAACTTCTTCCGCCTGATGGGGGTTTCAGTATCTGCAAAACAGCTCAAAGGGTAGGGCTCAGAATATTACTTATAGCCCTTTAGGAAGAATTAAAGGTCCTTGACTTTTTATTCATACTTAATGGCTAAAGTATTATTTTGTCTTACTTGCTGTTTTTTCTTTCTGCATTTTCTCACTTCTTTGATTACATGTATGCTTTGACACTTGGGGAAGGAGGCTAAAATTTTCCTATAGACAAGAAGCACAGAAAGGACATTGGGTGACTGGATGTCCTGTTCTAGGAAGGTCCTATAGGGTCTTACTCAGCTACAAAATGATTCCTACTCAAAAACATCTTCAGACTAGATAATAGAGTAAAGCATTTATGTAACTCCTTTTTTTTTAAACTTTTACAAACAAGGAGAAAAATACCTTTAATAGGAACTCAAGGAATTTAAATTAGATTGCATTTGAGGAAGAGACTCATGTGAGGAGACTGAAATCTGTGAATAAGTATTAGAAACATTAAGTTAATTTTCTTAAAAGGCCTTTTAAAACTGGGCAGATTCTTATTGTCTGAAATGGTCTAGGACTAATGAGGTTGACAACCATCTTTCAACGTATGTTAAGGGATCTGGTGCTTCTGCCTGCCTATCCTCTTTATAATAGAATATTCTTTAAGGAAAGATGTTGTTTGCATAGGTCTGCCCCTTCTCTTCTACATGGGTGCTGCTGCTGCTGCTGCAGCTATGTCGCTTCAGTCGTGTCCGACTCTGTGCGACAGGCCTAGCCAGTCACATTACTCCCCATTTCCTTGAATGCAGAAGTTAACACGTGGATGGGCACATGACTTTAGCTGGGCACATTAAATTCTAGCTATAATTTTTCAGTGAGATGTGGCATGGCTAGGATGCATATGACTGGCTGCCAGTAACTGGAAAATGGAGCCAACAGTGGGAGCCCTTCAGTGCCAAAGAGTGTAGTATTTTTGTTTACAGTGGTGCTCTTGGAATTTGTGTATACCTTGCAACCTGATGGCCCTGAGAATGTATTTGCTGTAGAGAGATACAGAGAGATTAAGGCAGAGAGATTAAGAAACTCATTGGAAGTGTCTCTTTGAGAGGATAAAGCGGACGTTGTTTGTTTATTTTTGTGGCAGCCATTCAAGTGTTGAAGGAGCAATTTGCTTTTGTTCTGTTTCCTGCCTTCAGACAAAACCTGTGAATAAGCAGTCTCTTGGATAAGGTATGTGTCAGGTATACTGAGGACAAACTACATGTTTAATTAGAAAACCAGGGAGCAGAAGACAGTATTTGGAGGGGGGCAGATTTTCTATGATCCCTAACAGGCATTGTTATCTAATAAAACTCCATGTAACCAACTCATGAAAGTAACTGATGCTCTCCATTCCTTCTGGAAAGTGTATCAGTAAAGGTATACCTGTGTGCTTCTGCGTACAATGTTTACTGAGCACTTACCAAGTTTTTTAATACAGATTAATTCGTTAAATACTTAGAACAACACCATTTTCAAGTGAGAATAATATGGCATAAGGAAGTTAAATAACTCAGCACCAACTGAGTTAGATGCTTACCAGGATTCAGTGATGTTTGCTAACAAATTGATTTTTGCCAGGCACACATGGTATAATTTAACTAAATAAAGTGTAACTCTGTGAAGTCTGAATATAAAGAGAGATTGAGCTATTATTTCTATGAAAACAAAATTGAATGTTTTGGAAAGGTTTGATAAAGGTGAGTTTCAAAAAGGTTGCTATTATGTATACTATTTCGTAAGAAACGAAGCGCCAGTCTATGTTCAATGCAGGATGCAGGATGCATGGGGCTGGTGCACAGGATGATTCAGGGAGATGATGTGGGGTGGGAGGTGGGAGGGGGAAAAAAAAAGGTTGCTATTAAATTAGGTCTGAGCAAGACCAACCACTGTTTCCTGTGTCTATGACTTGGCCTAGTGCTGCTGTTTAGAAACTCTTGTCTCTTGTTTTTCTTCTTCAAATGCTTTCCTCCAGATTGGTCTCCTCTGAGAAGACTTCTCAGGTAGACTGAGTTTTACTAGTTCTGTGACTCAGCAGCAAGTTGCTTAATCTCAGTAAGCCTTAGAGTCTGTATCTCTGAGATGGAGATGATAATATTTACCTTTCAGGATAGTTGTAGAAATTAAGCCAGTTTATCTGGCCTATAGTGAGTACTCAACAAATGGCTATATATATGTATGTATATATATATGGATTTGTGTGCTTGTCTTGTGCTGGGGGCTATGGAAACAGATGAACAAGATAGTCCCTGCCTCCAGAAGACCAAGACTAGCACAGGACTGTTTGCTTTTGGCTCCACTTGCCCTGTAGTGAGTTGAAGCAGATTTTCACAAATGTAATTGGAAACTCTTCTAGATGTTTTCAGTTGCTGACACCATTATGTCATCCAGCTTCTCAGCATAGCATTTGAATAACATCCTGAAGGCCTGGAATGATCGGCACAAAGGCTTTCTTTTCTTTCTTTAAAAAAGAATTTATTCATTTATTTGACTGCATCAGGTTGGGTCTTAGTTGCAGTGCTCAGGCTTAGTTTTCCCAAGGCGTGTGGTCTTCCTGGATCAGGGGATGCAGACCAGGCATGAACCCGTGTCCCCTGCATTGCAAGGCAGATTCTTTACCACTGGGCCGCCAGGAAGTCCCCAAAGGCTTTCTTATATTTTGTCACTAAACGATCTGTCCTGAAACCTAAAGGGACCATTGGAATGGCTTCAAGAGGCACAGGTTCCAAATCATGGAGGCTACATGGCTCTGGAATTTCCCCAGTTTGGGTTCAAAGCATGGCTCTTTGACCTCAGGAAACTTACACAATAACTCTGAGTATCAATTTCTTCCTCAGAAAAATAGGGGTAATGATTCTCAGTTTATAGAAGGTAATAAGAAGCAGATGAAATGAAGTGTCAAGTGTTCAACACAGTACTTGGCATACAGTCCATACCTAATAAATGTTAGCTTCTAATCAGCCAGTTCAGTCGCTCAGTCATGTCCGCTCAAATGTAATAGGTGAATGTAAATAGAAAGGAATGTAGTGGGCACACAGCTAACTAACCTATGAGCTAAGGAATTGCAAGTAAGCCTTTCTTCAACACTTTCTTCTTGCTGTCACCACAAAGACTCTAGTCTGGATAGCCCATTGGTCTGACCCTGCACACAGTCTTCTCTTAGTGTTCCAGTGGAAATGACTAATACTCAAATTCTTATTCCATTATTTAACTTGCAGGATTGTCCTGAGTGAGATAATCAGCCTCTAGCAGCCTCAGTTTATTTATAACATGCAGATACAACTGCCAACACTGTAAGAATTATGAAAAGAATTGAAATAATGAAAAACATGTAAGACAGTGCTGACCCTCACAGATATTTGGTGAATTGTGGCTAGTTACAGTAGGAGGCCTCTATCTAAACCAGAAGTTGGTCAAGTGATCAAAAAAGTTGATTAAAGCAGGAAATCTTTAAAAAAATCTTTTGGCCATGCCATACATGATGTAGGATCTTAGTTCCCCAGCCAAGGATCGAAACTGTGCCTCCTGCACTGGCGGCACAGAATCGTACCCACTGGACCACCAGGGAAGTCTCTAAGGCAGGAAATCTAAAAAAAAAAAAAAACAAAAAAACACACAACAATCTTTCCTTCCCTTACCATACCTTCCCAGTACCACTGAGTTCATCAGACCTGTTAACTTCATCCCTAATGGCTGCTCCCATCCCCATTCCTGGCCTGTATGATAGACATGGGTCACCTACCTACAAAGTCCAGAAATTCTGCTCCATACATAAAGTTTGGTTTGCAGCCTTGCAGATTTTTCTGCTCAGAGACCAGATAAATGACCACAGGCCAGAGTAGGATGAGAAGAGAGTGGGGGTGGCATTCACCACAGATCACAGAAGAGGAAGGTGTGGTGAAGTCTGAAATGGGGGAGGTGGGGGGGAGCCATGAAGTGGAAACTGCTTCAGTGATCAGCTGTCTCTCATGTTGCTCTCTGCAGTGAACCCTGCACAACAGCCTGCAGAATTAGGCTGCCCCCAACATCTGATTTGGAAAGAGTTCTTTTGCCCTGGAGGTCTTGGCAAGCTCTCCTTTCCCATCTGACCTTTCACGTATTACAACATTGACTCTTGTCAGCCCCAGAACACAGGGAGAGAAGATGTGGCTTCCTGGAGGAATTATAATGTCCTGAAGGGAAATCCTTACCCCCTGTCAAAGTGGGACGGGACAGAACCAGTTTGACCAGGCCTCTGTGTTGGAATGATAGTGGAATATCCTTCCCCCTTTTATGTATATTGCAAACTGCAAACAGTATGGATTTAGGCCTCTGTGTTTCTAAGTCAAATTGGAAGCTACTCTGATTCTGAACTGAGAGTTATATAGTGCAATGCAAAATTCACCTACCAAAGATGACACTCATATTATAATCAACACTTCTGATTTAGTTGTTCTTACAACTTATAATTAGATCTTGTTGTCAGGGGGAAAGAAAAATTTGAAGTAAGCAGCTGTGTTTTGGTGCTATTCAGGTCTGTGACTGACCCAGTTTTTATTAAAAATGTGGGACTGGTATTTGTCACATCTTTGCGCCTTGCTCACACTCTTGTAAGATGAGCGTTGAGAAGTGTTTTCTGATCTGTGAGCATATGGAGGAGGGAGGGCATTGATGCTGAAAGTATTGATCAGCTCTCAAGCAAAATTCCAGAGGCATAGCTGTTCCTGAGATTTACCTTCACATCCTGAAAGGAAGATGGTAAAATAGGCCTCTATAAATAGATGAGCTTTAGAGGTAAATAAGAGAGGATGTTCTTTGTGCTGTGTTCTCAATGTTTTTGTCACCATTACCCTCATGATAGAAATGAGCTATAGAGCCGAAACAATCATCAATCCTCCCATCCCATCCCTGGGTACAGAGAATCTGGTTGCCAGGATATCACTCCAAAGCTTGCAAGGAAGTTGGTGGTTTATTCTAAAGAAAGAGAGTGAATTAGGACTATTCTCTGCTGTTTCGATTTTAGGCACTCCAAATATAACGGCTGATTCTCTACCTGCTCTTTTTAAAACAGAGCTTTCAGCCTCCCAACTACCCTCCTACATAGAAGTCACAGGCAACTGTCCTCTCTCCTCATTCTCAAGCATGTATAGACAATCAAAGATGACTAGGACGAGATAAACTAACAGATAAAATAATAATACTGTAAGAAGCAGAGATAACTCAGGGGAACAAACCAAAACACAAAATAAACATTTTAAAGAATCATCTAATTAGTATCCTCATAAAAGATGGTACATCCACAAAATAAGAACAGATTGCTATGAAAAAGGAAAATGTCAGAGTGTAAAACTGAGGCTTTCCTAAAGTTGACAGTAATCCTGACAATTTGTATGACCTTACAGATAATGATATGTGAAGCAGAAAGAAACTTTTTAAACTATCAGCTACAGAGAGTGAATTTTGATCACCATAAAGACAAGACTGACTTATTTTTCTATTCTCTCTATTGAAAATGATATTATAAGATAATTGTCCTATGAAGAGGTTATCGAGAAATAAAGTTCTAGGCAAAAAACTATGAAGAGGTATGTCAGCATTTAATATCTGTGATTTGTTGTAATTTTTTTCTCACTCTAAATAAAAATTTTCTGTTAGATATAATTTTATATTCACAATTAAATATTCTTAAAGAGGCCTTCCCTTCCCCTCACCACCAACTGTCTAACTTTCAGGGCCCACAAAGCCTGGATGTGCCCCTGACAGTGACTTACATTGCCTGCAGATAGAACAGAGAAGATGCCAAACAAACTGCAGAAGGGCGTATACCACAAGATTTCAATTCAAATACTTTTCAAATACACAACTCTCATGGTGGATGTGTTCAGTTGCTCAGTCGTATCTGACTCTTTGTGACCCCACGGACTGTAGCCCACAAGGCTCCTCTGTCCATGGAATTTTCCAGGCAAGAATTTTGGAGTTGGTTGCCGTTTCCTACTCCAGGGGCTCTTCCTGACCCAAAGGTCGAACTTGGATCTCTTGCGTCTCCTGCATTGGCAGGTAGATTCCTTATCACTTTGACACCTAGGAAGCCCAGAGCTCTCACTATTGATTATAGCTACGCATACA
The DNA here is from genome assembly GCA_917880005.1 of Nanger dama. Classification (NCBI taxonomy): domain Eukaryota; kingdom Metazoa; phylum Chordata; class Mammalia; order Artiodactyla; family Bovidae; genus Nanger; species Nanger dama. The sequence goes on along the minus strand of CAKJTW010000058.1, from coordinate 4,812,836 downwards.
GGTAGTAAAAGTGTGAAAATGTAGACTAGGAGATACACATCCAATTTGTGAGAATAGTTGAAGGATGGAGTGTTCTATTTTTTACTTATTTTCTGAAGAAAAATGAAAAAAATGTTAGCATGTACTTACTTTGAATGGGGGGCATGTGGATATTATTTCATTCTCAGTGATTTTCTCTTCTCCATAAATTGTACAGTAGTCAGATTCCCTCAGAACTTGGAAGGCATTGTTGACAGTCTTCTGGTATTCAGGTCATCTTTTGCAGGTGACCTGATTTTCCTTTCTTTTTCTTTGTGGTTCTACTATTTCAGAACAATCTGTCTGAGCATGGACTTTGAGTCCCTCCTTATGCTAGACTTTCCTGAACTTTCCAACTTGAAGACTCATGTCCTTCAGCTCCAAATATTTCATTACTGTTAGTTCTCTGTCAATTTTGTCCTTGCCATTTCTGCTGTTTTTCTTGATCTTTTGATAGTCAAATGTTAAACTTTGTATTTTTGTCTTCTATTTTATGCAGATTCCACCCCCATCTTATGGGAGGTTTCTTTTCCACTTTACAACACTTTTGTTAAAAATTTTGGCAATTATATTTTTGTTTTCTGACATTATTTTCCTTTTTCATAATGTCCTATTTTTATTTTGTACGTGCTCTGTCTTCTGTGAGGATACTAATTACATTGTTTGAATTATAACATTTGTTTTTATTTTGCATTATTTTGTGGATGTGGTAGCTTAAACATACATACTAACATGGATTTTTCTTTAAAGAGCCAAAGTATAGTTAGAGAGCCTACCCATTATAAAGTTGTTTGAATTTTACCGTATAGATACAGAAACATTTCAGGGTTCTAAAATATATTTTCAAAACTTGGTTGAGAAACCTGAACACAAACAAAATGAAGAAAGTCTATTCAAAAAGTAGATGAAACTTTAATATGTCATTTCCCCTAATATATCATTTTTAACTGAAATTTGAAAATATATTTTTAAAGGTTTTAATTTAAAAAATGAGAAATGAGTCCTAATTTGGATGTGTATACAATTTCATACAGATTATGGTATAATAAATATATACTTGGTCTTTGTCACCAGTTCCTGGCACGGGTTTCCTAAAACCATCAGAATTTCTTGAGTGATAGTATTATCTTTTGTTGTTCATTGGAGCCCCTTTCAACCACACTTGAGTTTATACTTAAGAGATGACTCAAAATGGGCTTCCCCAGTGACTTTGGAATAGAGGCTGGTCAGCAGAAAGAACAATCAATTTTATTTCCCTTTTCATCCCCCGTCTCTGACTTCCTGGAAAGTGATAGGGACTAGAGATTCGGTTGTAAAAACTCTTGAACCACAAGACTAAGAGAACTTCTGAGGTGGTGAATATATCCTTGTTTTCAAGAATGGCAAAGCCTGACTCCCTGGGCACAGAGGTTCCTATGTGCCAGACCTCGATCTATGTACCTCCTCATCTGACTGTTCATTTGTATCCTTTATAAAAGAGTGTAAGAGTAAGCTACGCCATGCCTGAGGTCAGGGGCGGTGGCCAAGAAGAGCAACCCCACATCCAAGGAGCGGCGGCTGTGCAGGCGTGGGACGGCTGAGAGGAGCTACTCCACGTTCAAGGTCAGGAGGGGGGCTGTGAGGGGATACACCTTGTCCAAGGTAAGAGAAACCCAATTAAGATAGTAGGTGTTGCGAGAGGGCCTCAGAGGGCAGACACACTGGAAACCAAAAATCACAGAAAACTAGCCAATCTGATCACATGGACCACAGCCTTGTCTAACTCTATGAAACTAAGCCATACCCACGGGGCAACCCAAGACAGCAGGTCATGGTGGAGAGGTCTGACAGAATGTGGCCACTGAAGAAGAGAATGGCAAACCACTTCAGTATTCTTACCTTGAGAACCCCATGAACAGTATGAAAAGGCAAAATGATAGGATACTGAAAGAGGAACTCCCCAGGTCGGTAGATGCCCAATATGCTACTGGAGATCAGTGGAGAAATAACTCCAGAAAGAATGAAGGGATGAAGCCAAAGCAAAAACAGTATCCAGCTGTGGCTGTAACTGGTGATAGAAGCGAGGTCCGATGCTGCAAAGAGCAATATTGCATAGGAACCTGGAATGTTAGGTCCATGAATCAAGGCAAATTGGAAGTGGTCAAACAAGAGAAGGCAAGAATGAACGTCAACATTCTAGGAATCAGCGAACTAAAATGGACTGGAATGGGTGAATTTAACTCAGATGAACATTATATCTACTACTGCAGGCAGGAATCCCTCAGAAGAAATGGAGTGGCCATCATGGTCAACAAAAGAGTCCAAAATGCAGTACTTGGATGCAATCTCAAAAACAACAGAATGATTTCTGCTCATTTCCAAGGCAAACCATTCAATATCACAGTAATCCAGGCCTATGCCCCAACCAGTAATGCTGAAGAAGCTGAAGTTGAACAGTTCTATAAAGACCTACAAGACCTTTTAGAACTAACACCCCCAAAAAGATGTTCTTTTCATTATAGAGGACTGGAGTGCAAAAGTAGGAAGTCAAGAAACACCTGGAGTAACAGGCAAATTTGGCCTTGGAATGCGGAATGAAGCAGGGCAAAGGCTAATAGAGTTTTGCCAAGAGAACACACTGGTCATAGCAAACACCCTCTCCAACAACACAAGAGAAGACTCTACACATGGACATCAACAGATGGTCAACACCGAAATCAGATTGACTATATTCTCTGCAGAAAAAGATGGAGAAGTGCTATACAGTCAACAGAAGCAAGACCAGGAGCTGACTGTGGCTCAGATCATGAACTCCTTATTACCAAATTCAGAGTTAAATTGAAGAAAGCAGGGAAAACCACTAGACCATTCAGGTATGACCTAAATCAAATCCCTTATGATTATACAGTGGAAGTGAGAAATAGATTTAAGGGCCTAGATCTGATAGCTAGAGTGCCTGATGAACTATGGAATGAGGTTCGTGACATTGTACAGGAGACAGGGATGAAGACCATCCCCATGGAAAAGAAATGCAAAAAGCAAAATGGCTGTCTGGGGAGGCCTTACAAATAGCTGTGAAAAGAAGAAAAGCAAAAGCAAAGGAGAAAAGGAAATATAGACGAATCTGAATGCAGAGTTCCAAAGAATAGCAAGGAGAGATAAGAAAGCCTTCTTCAGTGATCAGTGCAAAGAAATAGAGGAAAACAACAGAATGGGAAAGACTAGAGATCTCTTCAGGAAAATTAGATATACCAAGGGAACATTTCATGCAAAGATGGGGTTGATAAAGGACAGAAATTGTCTGGACCTAACAGAAGCAGAAGATATGAAAAATGGGTGGCAAGAATACACAGAAGAACTATACAAAAAGATCTTCATGATCAAGATATCACGATAGTGTGATCACTCATTTAGAGCCAGACATCCTGGAATGTGAAGTCAAGTGAGCCTTAGAAACCATCACTATGAACAAAGCTAGTGGAGGTGGTGGAATTCCAGTTGAGCTATTTCAAATCCTGAAAGATGATGCTGTGAAAGTGCTGCACCCAATATTCCAGCAAATTTGGCAAACTCAGCAGTGGCCACAGGACTGGAAAAGGTCAGTTTTCATTCCAATCCCAAAGAAAGGCAATGCCAAAGAATGCTCAAACTACCACCCAATTGCACTCATCTCTCACACTAGTAAAGTAATGCTCAAATTTCTCCAAGCCAGGCTTCAGCGATACATGAACCGTGAACTCCCTGATGTTGAAGCTGGTTTTAGAAAAGGCAGAGGAACCAGAGATCAAATTGCCAACATCCGCTGGATCATGGAAAAAGCAAGAGAGTTCCAGAAAAACTTCTACTTCTGCTTTATTGACTATGCCAAAGCCTTTGACTGTGTGGATCACAAGAAACTGTGGACAGTTCTGAAGAGATGGAAATACCAGACCACCTGACCTGCCACCTGAGAAACCTATATGCAGGTCAGAAAGCAACAGTTAGAACTGGAAAAGGAACAACAGACTGGTTCCAAATAGGAAAAGGAGTACATCAAGGCTGTATATTGTCACCCTGCTTATTTAACTTCTATGCAGAGTACATCATGAGAAATGCTGGACTGGAAGAAGCTCAAGCTGGAATCAAGATTGCCGGGAGAAGTACCAATAACATCATATATGCAGATGACACCACCTTTATGGCAGAAAGTGAAGAGGAACTCAAAAGTCTTTTGATGAAAGTGAAAGAGGAGAGTGGAAAAGTTGGCTTAAAGCTCAACATTCAGAAAACGAAGATCATGGCATCCGGTCCCATCACTTCATGGGAAATAGATGGGGAAACAGTAGAAACAGTGTCAGACTTTATTTTCTTGGGCTCCAAAATCACTGCAGATGGTGACTGCAGCCATGAAATTAAAAGACGCTTGCTCCTTGGAAGGAAAGTTATGACCAACCTAGATAGCATATTCAAAAGCAGAGACATAACTTTGCCGACTAAGGTCCGTCTAGTCAAGGCTATGGCTTTTCCTGTGGTCATGTATGGATGTGAGAGTTGGACTGTGAAGAAGGCTGAGCCCGAAGAATTGATGCTTTTGAACTGTGGTGTTGGAGAAGACTCTTGAGAGTCCCTTGGACTGCAAGGAGATCCAACCAGTCCATTCTGAAGGAGATCAACCCTGGGATTTCTTTGGAAGGAATGATGTTAAAGCTGAAACTCCAGTACTTTGGCCACCTCATGCGAAGAGTTGACTCATTGGAAAAGACTGATGCTGGGGGGTTTGGGGGCAGGAGAAGGGGACGACTGAGGATGAGATGGCTGGATGGCATCACAGACTCGATGGACGTGAATCTGAGTGAACTCCGGGAGATGGTGATGAACAGGGAAGCCTGCCGTGCTGCAATTCATGGGGTCGCAAAGAGTCGGACACGACTGAGTGACTGAACTGAACTGAACTGAACACTTTTGGAAATACCTGAGAATAAATTACTGATGCTCAAAATATTACAAATGACTCTCATAGCTATGATATTGAGTGGAAGAAGCCAGATATAATATATGCTATATTATTTAATTTATATGAAATTTAAGAACTGATTGAAGTTCAAGAATTGATAGAAGATTATAGAAGCCAGAAAAATGCTTATCTCCAGTAGGAAGAAGAGTGGTGACTGAGAAGGGATGAAGGAAACATCTGAGTGCTGGAGTGTCCCTACTGTGATCCAGATGGGGGTTCAGTTCAGTTCAGTCACTCAGTTGCGTCCGACTCTTTGCGACCCCATGAATCGCAGCACGCCAGGCCTCCCTCTCCATCACCAACTCCCAGAGTTCACTCAGACTCACATCCATTGAATCAGTGATGCCATCTAGCAATCTCATCCTCAGTCGTCCCCTTCTCCTCCTGCCCCCAATCCCTCCCAGTATCAGAGTCTTTTCCAATGAGTCAACTCTTCGCATGAGGTGGCCAAAGTACTGGAGTTTCACCTTTAACATCATTCCTTCCAAAGAGATGGGGGTTACACAGAAACAAAAATTCATCACATAATACACTTAAGATCGTTGCACCTTATAATAAAAAGTACTTTTTACTCGATAAAAAATTAACAAAAAGTAAATTCTTAAAGAGATGGAAATGCCAGATCACCTTACCTGCCTCCTGTGAAACCTGTATGCAGGTCAAGAAACAACAGTTAGGACCAGATGTGGAACAACAGACTGGTTCCAAATTGGGAAAGGAGTACGTCAAGACTATATATTGTCACCCTGTTTATTTAACTTATATGCAGAGTACATCATACGAAATGCCAGTTTGGATACAGCACAAGCCATAATCTAGATTGCTTGGAGAAATATCAATAGCCTCAGATAAAACGAATAACTAGAGTCTATCGATGAAAGTGAAAGAGGAGAGTGAAAAGACTCAACCTTCAAAACACTAAGACCACAGGATCCAGTCCCATCACTTCATGGCAAATAGATGGGGAAACAATGGAAACAGTGAAGCTTTATTTTCTTCGGCTCCAAAATCACTGCAGATGGTGATTGCAGCCATGAAATTAAAAGATGCTTGCCCCTTGGAAGAGATTCTGTGACCAACCTAGACAGCATATTAAAAAGCAGAGACATCACTTTGCTGACAAAGGTCCATCTAGTCAAAGCTATGGTTTTTCCAGTAGTCAAGTATGGATGTGAGAGTTGGACTATAAAGAAAACTGAGCACTGAAGAATTGATGCTTTTGAATTGTGGTGTTGGAGAAGACTCTTGAGAATCCCTTGGACTGCAAGGAGATCCAACCAGTCTATCCTAAAGGAAATCAGTCCTGAATATTCACAGGAAGGACTGATGCTGAAGCCGAAGCTCCAATACTCTGGCCACTTGATGTGAAAAACTGACTCCTTAGAAAAGATCCTGATGCTGAGAAAGACTGAAGGCAGGAGAAGGCGGTGACAGAGGATGAGATGGCTGGATGGCATCACTTACTGGATGAACATGAGTTTGAGCAAGCTCTAGGAGGTGGTGATGGACAGGGAAGCCTGACGGGCAGCAGTCCAGGGGATATCAAAGAGTCAGACACAACTGACTGAACTGAACTGAACTGATACTGTACTAAAAGTAAAATAAAAAGAAGTATCTGAGAAAGTATGTCTTATAAACTAGGAAGCAGTGCAAAGTCTCCTCTATCTTAAAAATCTGAGATGCCTTTGGCAACCCTCTTCTCCTAGTTTCTCCCTCTCTGGCCACTTCTCGGTCTATCTAGGGTACCACTAGTTTCTTTCTGCCTGTCTTGTAAGTGTTGTGTCCCCAGAGTTCTGTCCTTGTACTTCTCCTCACTTTAAATTCTACTGATAATCTCTGTAGCTCCAACTCCCAACACAATTTCCTAACCTCTAGATCACACCCTTTTCTCTTCTAGAGCCATATTCATTCCTTCAGCAACTACATACTGGTTTATCTTACTGGGTGTTTTCTTATGTCAAGTACTGTTCTTGGCACTAGCCCATGTTAATTAACGAAACACACAGAGATCTTTGCCTTCATGGAGCTTACCTGCCGAGATCTCTCTCCCTAGGCATATAAAGATTCAGGATGTCTCAGATGATCTCATCATTTTCACCCCTGCTGCTAAGTCACTTCAGTCGTATCTGACTCTGTGTGACTCCATAGACGGCAGCCCATCAGGCTCCCCTCGTCCCTGGGATTTTCCAGGCAAGAACACTGGAGAGGGTTGCCATTTCCTTCTCCAATGCATGAAAGTGAAAAGTGAAAGTGAAGTCACTCAGTCGTATCCGACTCTTAGTGATCCCATGGACTGCAGCCTACCAGGCTCCTCCATCCATAGGATTTTCCAGGCAAGAGTACTGGAGTGGGGTGCCATCGCCTTCTCCATCTTCACCCATAGATTCTCCTTAAATTGTTTTTACCACGCATCCCCCCATCTCCACAATTCCATTGTCATCTTCTCAGAAACTTGAGAGTCATCCCTGACCCCTTTTCAATAAATCACGATAGACTGGCTACTCTGTGACCTGCGTATTTCTTAAAACCTTCCATTTGTCTGTATTTGCACTGAAGAAGGTAATGGCATCCCACTCCAGTACTCTTGCCTGGAAAATCCTATGGATGGAGGAGCCTGGTAAACTGCAGTCCATGGGATCACTGAGGGTTGGACACGACTGAGTGACTTCACTTTCACTTTTCACTTTCATGTGTTGGAGAAGGAAATGGCAACCCACTCCAGTGTTCTTGCCTGGAGAATCCCAGAGATAGGGGAGCCTGGTGGGCTGCCGTCTCTGGGGTCGCACAGAGTTGGACACGACTAAAGCGACTTAGCAGCAGCAGCCCTGTTCTCATTCTTGTTCATTTGGCTTACTAACTGGCCTCTGCCTCCAGTCTCTTTCCTGCCTATCGCTCTCCATATAGCTGCTAGAATGACTATAAAATGCAAATCAGAACAAGTTGCATTCTGCCTGAACCTGTCCAGTGGCCCTGCCAGATGAAAGTCTAAATTCCTTACCTTGTTCTCATGTTTGCTGCTGTCAAATTATGAGTGTGGCTGCTGAAATCTGGGTTCACATGCCTGGTTATCAGCATAACCTTGGGTAAAATTGTTTTGTCCTTTCTGTGCCTTACTTTTTCATCTATAAAATGGCAATGACAATAGTACTGACTTCAAGAGTTGTCATGGTAATTAGATTTATTATTGCACACAAGGCACTAAGAATAGTGCCTTGTTGTTGTTCAGTTGCTTAGTCGTGTCTGACTCTTTGCAACCCCATAGATTGCAGCCCACCGGGCTTCCTTGTCCTTCACCATCTCCTGGAGCTTGCTCAAACTCATGTCCATTGAGTTGGTGATGCCATCCAACAATTTCATCCTCTGTCATTTCCTTCTCCTCCTGCCTTCAATCTTTCCCAGCATCAGGGTCTTTTCCAATGAGTCAGCTTTTCGCATGAGGTGGCCAAAGTTTTGGAGTTTCAGCTTCAGCATCAGTCCTTCCAATGAATATTCAGGATTGATTTCCTTTAGGATTGACTGGTTTGATCTCCTTGCAGTCCAAGGGACTCTCAAGAGTCTTCTCAAAAGAATTAGTTTGTTGGCACGCTGTCTTCTTTATGGTCCAAGTCGCACATGTGTACATGACCATTAGAAAAGCCATACTTTTGACTATACAGACTTTTGTTGGCAAAATAATGTCTCTGCTTTTAAATATGCTGTCTAGATTGGTCATAGCATCTCTTCCAAGGAGCAAACGTCTTTTAATTTCATGGCTGCAGTCACCATCTGCAGTGATTTTGGAGACCAGGAAAATAAAGTCTCTCACTGTTTCTATTGATTCCCCATCTATTTGCCATGAAGTGATGGGACTGGATGCCGTGATCTTAGTTTCATGAATGTTGAGCTTTAAGTCAACTTTAAGTCAACTTTTTCACTCTCGTCTTTCACCTTCATCAAGAGGCTCCTTAGTTCCTCTTCACTTTCTGCCGTAATTGTGGTGTCGTCTGAGGTTATTGATATTTTTCCCGACAATCTTGATTATAGCTTGTGCTTCATCCAGCCTGGCATTTCGCATGATGTACTCTGCATATAAGTTAAATAAACAGGGTAACAATATATAGCCTTGACGTACTCCTTTCCCAATTTGGAACCAATCTCTCATTCCATGTCCAGTTCTAACTGTTGCTTCTTGACCTACATACCGGTTTCACAGGATGCAGGTAAGGTGGTCTGGCATTTCCATCTCTTTAAGAATTTACCACAGTTTGTTGTGATCCACACAGTCAAAGGCTTTGGCATAGTCAATGAAGCAGAAGTAGATGTTTTTCTGGAATTTGCTTGCTTTTTCTATGATCCAATGGTTGTTGGCAATTTGATCTCTGGTTCCTCTGTCTTTTCCAAACCCAATTTGAACATCTGGAAGTTCTCAATTCATGTACTGTTGATGCCCCGCTTGGAGAATTTTGAGCATTACTTTGCTAGCATGTGAAATGTGTGCAATTGTGTGGTAGTTTGAACATTCTTTGGCATTGCACTTTTTTGGAATTGGCATGAAAAGATCAGTTTTCATTCCAGAATGAAGGAAAAATGCCTGGTCCTCAGAATATACAATCCTTTTAAGAGGATTGCTGTAATGTTTAAACAAGTTAAAACATCTAAAAGACTTTGCACAGTACCCAGCCTGTCTTAAATGCTCTGTAACATCCATGGTTCATATAGTCAAAACTATAGTTTTTCCTGTAGTCAGGTACAGATGTTACAGTTGGACCATAAAGAAGGCTGAGCATCAAAGAATTGATGCTTTCAAATTGTAGTTCTGGAAAGACTCTTGAGCATCATTTGGACAGCAAGGAGATCAAACCATTCAACCCTAAATATTTATTGGAAGGACTGATGCCGAAGCTGAAGTTCTAGTACTTTGGCCATCTGATGTGAAAAACCGACTCATTGGAAAAGACCCTGATGCTGAGAAAGACTGAGGGAGAAAGAAGTAGAAGGTGGCAGAGGATGAGATGGTTAGGTAGCATCACCAACCCAATGGGCATGAATCTGAGCACACTTCAGGAGATAGTGGAAGACAGAGGACTTTGACGTGCTGCAGTCCATGGGACTACAGAGTCGAACACAACTTAGTAGCTGAACAACAGCAACAACAAACATCAATGTTGTTGCCTCTCTAGCCTTACTTCTTGTCCCTCTTCCATACAAAGCTGACTCACCCCAGAGGGACTGGCTGTGGTTCTCTTACACCTCCAGGCCATGATTCCTCCCTTTTCCTGTCTTTTGCCTGGATGTCTCCCATTGACCCTTCAAGTCACTGCTCAGGCACCAGAGCCTGATTGCCCCAGCCCAAGCTGGATCAGTGGCTCCTCATCTGTTACTTCCCTCTAAGAACCTGTGCTTGCTTCCATCACAGAACTTAGTAATTGTTCATTTAAAATGTACTATGATTCATCCATCAACAGATGACTGGATAAGCAAAGGGTGGTATATATGTATAAATGGGATATTTATTATTCAGTCTTAAGAGTGAATGAAGTACATCATGGATGAACCTCAAAAACACTATGCTAGTTAAAATAAGCCAAGATTAGAACAATTAGGCTAGAATTGCTCTAAATCCTGCCTTTGCCAGGCTGTGTGACCTAGTGTAAAGTATGTAACTTCTCTAAGTTTTAGTTTCTTCATATATAAAAATAGGTAGATTTTCTTTATAGATGTTGTTTGAAGTAATGTGTGTAGAGTACTTGACACATAACTGGATAATGGTAAGCACTGTGTTTTCTTTTATTATTGTTCGGTTGTGACCTCTTTGGGCATAGGGTTTGCATCTTGTCATAGTTGTATCCCAGGTTCAATGATATGGTTTCAGATTTCACATTGCAACCAACCTTCAATAACATATTGCAGAAGATTGAGTATAGAAATAGATGAAATAATCCAGCTGTGTTTTATTGAACTAGAAGTGACAAGATTTAAAAAGAAAATAGGCAATGCTGCTCTTCTTCCTAGATTTTTTTGAGTAAATATACTTTCCATAAATCTTTTCTTTATGTTAATGTATTAATACAAAGAATCAATAACATTATTTTATTTAAAATATTTATTTATTTTTATTAGTCATTGGAGGATGATTGCTTTGTAATGTTGTGTTGGTTTCTGCCATACAACAACATGAATCATCCATTAGGATACACGTTCCTCCCTTCAGAACCTCCCTCCCTCTGCTCCCCGCCACATCTCACCCCTCTAGGTCGTCACAGGGCTCCAGGCTGAGCTCCCAGTGTCATAGAGCAACTTCCCGCTAGTTATCTGTTTTGCACATGGTAACGTATATATTTCAGTGCTACTCTCAATTCTTCCTATTCTCTCCTTCCTCCACTATTGGCTGTGCTGGGTCTTAGTTGGGGCTTTCAGGATCTTCCATCTTTGCTGTGAGGGCATGTAGGATCTTCATTTGCAACATGGGAACTCAGCCGTGGCATGTGAACTCTTAGTTGCAGCATGCATGAACAGGGATTGAACCCAAGGCCTGTGCACTGGGAGCACAGAGTCTTAGCTACTGGGCCACCAAGGAAGTCCCACCAATGCTATTTTAAAATAAGTAAATAAGTATTTAAAATGTTCCATTTTAATTTCCAATATGGTAAATGTTGATAGATAGAAACTTTTAAACCATGCTCTTTGGGATGTCCTGAGACCAGAAAGATCAAGAACCATTGTTCTGCCTTGCAGCTGAATCCCTGCCATCCCACCCAGGACAGCTGGCCTCCAGTGTGGGCCTTAACACTTCACAGGATGGGGAGGTCATCACCTCCTGGAACAGCTGGCTTTATCTTTGATCTACTCTGGCTCTTAGAAAGTTGTGGCAAGGAATCAAAACTCCTTGTTTTGGAGGCCCCATTGACTGGTCTTAGACTCACCTCTTATTTTCACACTTTGCAGTTTGGAACTCTCTTCCAAGTCTGGAAGACTGTGATTAAGTCCCCTTTGTAGTAGCCCCAGAGGGAATTACCCTGTTCTTCTGGTGACTAACATACATATGTATTTTTCTGAGTCAGCTATTGATTTATAAGAAGCATTGCCAGCCCAGAGAACTCACAGCTGCTTTTCCAGGAGCCAGATTATCTCCAGTCCCACACTGAATATGAGAAACTCATTTTGTTTTTATTTTTGCCAATAAAGTAAAAATTCCCATTATAAACCACACATGCTTAAGGAAAATAAAGAAAAGTAGGGAAAAAGAGACTTAAAAATGAAAATAGGGTCATGATTAGCCTTGACTTTCTTCCCTTGGCATCTAGCTCCTTTTCAGGCTTGCCCTGAATGACATTCTTTTCAAACAATTTCTACAAGCAGTTATGTGAACTATGCCTCCAGAGGTCTCTCGGTTGACAGGCTGCCCGCTGCCTGGCCAGTCCCCAGCCCTTTAAGGACAACTGAGAAGGGGAACTCAGAGGAAACTGGAAGCTCTCAAGGAACGTGATTCTTGTGCTATCTGGAGGCTCTTACGCCAGATCTCTCCAGGTGACATGGGGTCAGAAGGGATAGATGCTGTTTTACAGAAGCAACTGGTAATTTTTTCCTGCATTTTTGGGGGATAAAAATGAAGTTCTTATAAAAATTTTACTTCTAGAAATCTATCCTAAGAAAATCATGAGAGATGTAGATGGCATTAAGTATCTATCATTATTCATACAACTTAAATTTGGAAATAAGCTTAATATTCTACAATATAGGTTTAGTTTAAAAACTATCTGTAAGGGAACAGGGTTATATGGAAACAGGGGTTCACAACTTTACTGTGAACCTAAAACTGCTCTAAAAAATGAAAATCTTAAAAAGACACACCTGTCTATGTGCTTGTATATTCTTTGCCAGTTAGTAATAAATGACATTTACAGAAATCTTTTGAATGATGTGGGAAAATTCTCAACATAGAGAATAGCTTACTATATGACTAACATATAGTTTTTATATAAATATTTGTTGACTGAAAATAACAGATAATAAACTGTATATACAGTACTGCTGCTGCTGCTAAGTCGCTTCAGTTATGTCCAACTCTGTATGATCCTATAGATGGCAGTCCACCAGGCTCCTCCATCCCTGGGATTCTCCAGGCAAGAACACTGGAGTGGGTTGCCATTTCCTTCTCCAATGCATAAAAGTGAAAAGTGAAAATTGAAAGTGAAGTCACTCAGTTGTGCCTGACTCTTAGTGACCTCATGGACTGCAGACTTCCAGGCTCCTCCATCCATGGGATTTCCCAGGCAAGAGTACTGTGGAGTAGGGTGCCATTGCATTCTCCGATATATAGTACAGTCTTAACTATATAAATATTTTAGTTACAAATTGAAAAAAAATTTATCTTAATGGTTGGCACCAACATATCTCATACGGAGGAAACTGTCTTTGTGAAAACTCTGAAATGCCCTTCGGGTACAGGTGTCAGCATATACCCAGTTTAGACATGGGGAAGCTGCTTTGCATGAAACAAAGAAAGTAATATGGTTTATTGCTTATAAAAAGGAAGGGGAAGAAAGAAGGTATTGGTCAATGCTCTTGCAATTGCAATGACAGAAATTTAACCCAGCCTGCCCTAAGGGGAAAACCCTGATATCTAGTTAGACATGGCTGGATTTAGGGACTAAACTTTATCATTCATATTTGTGGTCTCTCCATCTCTTGATTTTCTTTTCCTTAGTCTTGATTCACCCTCTAACAGGTTCTTTACATGTGGTGGCAAAAATGGGCACTAGTGATGTTAGACTGACTTTTCTACCAGCTCAGTGACCCCACAGATGAGTCCTTCACTCACAGGAGTTTCCACAAGCTTATACCTGAATGGCAGTCTGGCTGTGGATATGGAATGTGCCAATTATCTGTGTTTAGTGACTTGCTTGGATCACTGGAATAGGATGGGGGTCAGCCCTGCTCAAGCCATTGGGAAGTTCCAGAAAATAATTTGCACAATTCCTGGCATGGAGCTTCTAAAACCCTTGCAATTTTCTGAGTGATTAAAGTGTCTTTATTATTCATGAGTCCCTTGGATCACTGCTGAGTTAATGTTAATGAGGGGACTCATGGTGGGACCTTCCAGTAGCTTCAGGATAGAGACTGGTCACTGGTTAGAAGGTTGGGACCAACCACTGGTTAGAAGGTTGGGACTTTAAGCCAGCCCAACATCCAGGGAGGGAGAGGAATGGGAGATTGAGTTCAAGCATGATTTAATTAGTGAAACTCCTGGAAAACTTTGGACAGCAAAGCTCAGTGGACGTTTCTTGTTGATGAACTCATGTTGGAAGATGAGGTGCCCTCATCCTATGAGGAGAGATCACACAGAAGCTGTGTGTTCAGGACCCTTCCAGACCTTTCCCTATGTGTCTCTTCATTTGGCTGGTCTGATTTGAATATTTCATAATAAAACTCTAACTGTAAGTATAGTGCTGTCCTCAGTTTTGTGTCATTTTACTGAATTATAGAACCTGAGGGACATTTAGGAACCGTCTGGATTTGTAGCCAAGTTGGTCAGAAGTATGGGTGGGCTGGGACCCCATTTGTTCTGGTGTCTGAAGGGGAGGGAGTCTTGTTGGGCACTGTGTGCTGTGGAGTCTGACAATAACTTTGGGTGCTTAGTGTCAGAATTTAATTGCAGCACAACAGATGATGTCACAACTGAAACAGAATAGGATTGAGTCTGGATCCATGCCCTGCAGAACAGAGGAAGAGGTGTGGAGCCAGGAGCCCAGAGGCTAGGTGTTATGGTAACAGATCACTGGGAAGAAACTGAAATCTTGAAGAGGGCTTTGGAATTTCACAAGATAGGTAGTTGAAATAGAGACTCCTCTTCTTGAGAGGAGTCCAAGCCAATTTTATCTCAGCCTTTCAGAAAGGCAGTCTCTAGTTGAACTGAGTTACATACATTCTCTTTGCTATTTGAATCTGTTTTCACTTTTATGAACTGATTACAAGTAGTTTTTCCAACTGAACAGATTTCTTTCACTCACTTATGGACAGAGCTTGCTTATCTTGCACATGTGTATTCAAAGGTCTTCCAGTTACTCTCAGAACCAGATGTAGAATGGAGAATGGAAGTGTTGGTTGACATAGGAAGGTAGATCTGCAAGGTGAGTGCAAGAAAAGTCAAGATATATCAACCAGAATGTGTCTGTTCTGTCTGTAGAAGCCCCCAAATGCCAGAAGATTCAGTAGTGTGGTGGGGGGCTGCTGCTGCTGCTGCTAAGTCGCTTCAGTCGTGTCCGACTCTGTGCGACCCCAGAGACGGCAGCCCACCAGGCTCCTCCGTCCCTGGGATTCTCCAGGCAAGAACGCTGGAGTGGGTTGCCATTTCCTTTTCCAACGCATGAAAGTGAAAAGTGAAAGTGAAGTCGCTCAGTCGTGTCCGACCCTCAGCGACCCCATATCAACTCTATGTTTGAGGGAGCAGCATGAGCTCAGGACCATATCAGCTCACATAAATTAACATTCCCACTGGGACTAGCTGGTTTGATGGATACTTCTGGTTCATAAGTCTATGTGTGAGTTGCCCCATAGAGCAGCTCCTCCACAAAAACATGTAAAGCACATTATTGTATTTTCCTCACAAATAAGTACTGAGAGTGGTTGAGCTCTTATTCCCTTATTCTTTTCTTTTTAAACCAGTTAATAATAAAATAAACTTCAGTTTAGTTTAAATAAACATATTTAATATTTTATTATATTTATTATTATATTTTATTTATATATTGATATTGATAAAATATGGTACATAACATATTTTATAATTTTGTTAATGTATAGTTTTTCTTTAAATGTATTTAAAGTATACAATTTGATAAGTGTTGGCATATAGGTATATTTGTGAAGTCATTGTCAGTCAGGATCATAAACATATCCATCACCCCTCAAAGTGCCCTTTATGATTACTACCACCTGCTCTTTCTCCCAAATCTAGAAAACAGCTGATCTCCTTTTTGCTACTATAGGTTAGTTTACATTCCCTGTAACTTTTTATCAATGAAATCATATGCTGTATATTCTTTTTTGTCTGGCTTCTTTAACTCAGCATAATTTGTTGATATTCATAAGTTGTTTATTCCTTTTTATATCTGAGTAGTATTCCATTGTAAGAATATACCTCAATTTGTTTATCCATTCACTTGTTGATGAACCTTGGTACAATTTGGTAAGTTTGACATACATAGAGCCATTGCTCCAACCAATATACCCATCACTGTCAAAAGTTTCTCTCTAATGTTTGGCTATTATATATACAACTGCTATGAATATTCATATATGAAACTTGCTATGGCTATAGCTTTTATGTTTTCTCTTTAGAAAATATCTAGCGTTAAAATTACTAGATCATTTAGTAGGTATATATTAACTTTTTAAGACCGTGCCAAATTGTTTTTTAAGAAACAATTTCCCAATCTTGCATACATTACCACTCTTTCTAATTCTTGCCCAATACATGGTTTGGTAAGTCTTTTTAATATTTTACATTCTGAAAAGTAAACAGTAGTATTTCATCACAGTTTTAACTTGCATTTCCATAATGGCTAATGATATTGAGCAACTTTTCATATATTGTTAACATTTTAATGCATTTCCTTCCTGTCTTCTCTCTGTTCTTTTTATTAACCTTTACTACACGGAGAGAAATGCATTCACAAATTTTTGTTCATTGTTGAAATTTCATATTGGTTGTTATATTTCTGTTATCACTTCAGTTCAGTTGCTCAGCCGTGTACGACTGTTTGCGACACCATGAATCGCAGCACACCAGGATTCCCTGTCCACCACCAACTCCCGAAGTTCACTCAGACTCATGTCCATCGAGTCAGTGATGCAATCCAGCCATCTCATCCTCAGTCGTCCCCTTCTCCTCCTGCCCCCAGTCCCCCCAGCATCAGAGTTTTTTCCAATGAGTCAACTCTTTGCATGAGGTGGCCAAAGTACTGGAGTTTCAGCTTTAACATCATTCCTTCCAAAGAAATCCCAGGGTTATCTCCTTCAGAATGGACTGGTTGGATCTCCTTGCAGTCCAAGGGACTCTCAAGAGTCTTCTCCAACACCACAGTTCAAAAGCATCAATTCTTCAGCACTCAGCCTTCTTCACAGTCCAACTCTCACATCCATACATGACCACTGGAAAAACCATAGCCTTGACTAGACAGACCTTAGTCAGCAAAGTGATGTCTCTCTCTGCTTTTGAATATGCTATCTAGGTTGGTCATAACTTTTCTTCCAAGGAGTAAGCGTCTTTTAATTTCATGGCTGCAGTCACCATCTGCAGTGATTTTGGAACTCCCCCAAAATAAAGTCTGACACTGTTTCCACTATTTCCCCATTTATTACCCATGAGGTGATGGGACCGGATATCATGATCTTTGTTTTCTGAATGTTGAGCTTTAAGCCAACTTTTTCACTCTCCCTTTTACCTTCATCAAGAGGCTTTTTAGTTCCTCTTCACTTTCTGCCATAAGGGTGGTGTCATCTGCATATCTGAGGTAACTGATATTTCTCCCACCAATCTTGATTCCAGCTTGTGTTTCTTCCAGTCCATGTTTCTCATGATGTACTCTGCATATAAGCTAAATAAGCAAGGTGACAATATACAGCATTGACATACTCCTTTTCCTATTTGGAACCAGTCTGTTGTTTCATGTCCAGTTCTAACTGTTGCTTCCTGACCTGCATACAGATTTCTCAAGAGGCAGATTAGGTGATCTGGTATTCCCATCCCTTTCAGAATTTTTCACAGTTTATTGTGATCCACACAGTCAAAGGCTTTGGCATAGTCAATAAAGCAGAAATAGATATTTTTCTGGAACTCGTTTGCTTTTTCCATGATCCAGCAGATGTTGGCAATTTGATCTCTGGTTCCTCTGCCTTTTCTAAAACCAGCTTCAACATCAGGGAGTTCACTGTTCATGTATTGCTGAAGCCTGTCTTGGAGAATTTTGAGCATTACTTTACTAGCATGTGAGATGAGTGCAATTGTGCGGTAGTTTGAGCATTCTTTGGCATTGCCTTTCTTTGGAACTGGAATGAAAACTGACCTTTTCCAATCCTGTGGCCACTGCTGAGTTTTCCAAATTTGCTGGCATATTGAGTGCAGCATTTTCACTGCATCATCTTTCTGGACTTGATATAGCTCAACTGGAATTCCATCGCCTCCACTAGCTTTGTTCATAGTGATGGTTTCTAAGGCCCACTGGACTTCACATTCCAGGATGTCTGGCTCTAATGAGTGATCACACCATCGTGATTATCTGGGTCATAAAGATCTTTTTGTACAGTCCTGTGTATTCTTGCCACCTCTTCTTAATATCTTCTGCTTCTGTGAGGTCCATCCATTTCTGTTCTTTATTGAGCCCATCTTTGCATGAAATGTTCCCTTGGTATCTCTGATTTTCCTGAAGAGATCTCTAGTCTTTCCCATTCTGTTCTTTTCCTCTATTTCTTTGCATTGATCGCTGAGGAAGGCTTTCTTATCTCTTCTTGCTATTCTTTGGAACTCTGCATTCAGATGCTTATATCTTTCTTTTTCTCCTTTGCTTTTCACCTCTCTTCTTTTCCTAGCTATTTGTAAGGCCTCCCCAGACAGCCATTTTGCTTTTTTGCATTTCTTTTCCATGGGAATGGTCTTGATCCCTGTTTCCCATACAGTGTCACGAACCTCATTCCATAGTTCATCAGGCACTCTAGCTATCAGATCTAGGCCCTTAATTCTATTTCTCACTTCCACTGTATAATCATAAGGGATTTGATTTAGGTCATACCTGAATGGTCTAGCAGTTTCCCCTACTTTCTTCAGTTTAAGTCTGAATTTGGTAATAAGGAGTTCATGATCTGAGCCACAGTCAGCTCCTGGTCTTTTTTTTGTTAACTGTATAGAGCTTCTCCATCTTTGGCTGCAAAGAATATAATCAATCTGATTTCAGTGTTGACTATCTGGTGATGTCCATGTGTAGAGTCTTCTCTTGTATTGTTGGAAGAGGGTATTTGCTATGACTAGTGCATTTTCTTGGCAAAACTCTATTAGTCTTTGCCCTGCTTCATTCCACATTCCCAAGGCCAAATTTGCCTGTTACTCCAAGTGCTTCTTGACTTGCTACTTTTACATTCCAGTTCCCTATAATGAAAAGGACATCTTTTTTGGGTGTTAGTTCTAAAAGGTCTTGTAGGTCTTCATAGAACCATTCAACTTCAGCTTCTTTAGTGTTACTGGTTGGGGCATAGACTTGGCTTACTGTGATATTGAATGGTTTGCCTTGGAAACGAACAGAGATCATTCTGTCCTTTTTGAGACTGCATCCAAGTACTGCATTTCAGGCTCTTCTATTGACCATGATGGCTACTCCATTTCTTCTATGGGATTCCTGCCCGCAGTAGTAGATACAATGGTCATCTGAGTTAAATTCACCCATTTCAGTCCATTTTAGTTCACTGATTCCTAGAATGTCGATGTTCACCATTGCCATCTCTTATTTGACCACTTCCAATTTGCCTCGATTCATGGACCTGCCATTCCAGGTTCCTATGCAATATTGCTCTTTACAGCATCGGACCTTGCTTCTATCACCAGTCACATCCACAACTGGGTATTGTTTTTGCTTTGGCTTCATCCCTTCATTCTTTCTAGAGTTATTTCTCCACTGATCTCCAGCAGTGTGTTGGGCACCTACTGACCTGGGAGTTCCTCTTTCAGTATCCTATCATTTTGCCTTTTCATACTGTTCATGTTGTTCTCAAGGCAAGAATACTGAAGTGGTTTACCATTCCCTTCTCCAGTGGACCACATTCTGTCAGACCTCTCCACCATGGCCTGCCTGTCTTGGGTTGCCCCATGGGCATGGCTTAGTTTCAGTGAGTTAGACAAGCAGTGGTCCTAGTCTGATTAGATTGACTAGTTTTCTGTGAGTATGGTTTCAGTGTGTCTGCCCTCTGATGCCCTCTTGCAACACCTACCATCTTACTTGGGTTTCTCTTACGTTGGGTATGGGGTATCTCTTTACGGCTGCTCCAGCAAATTGCAGTCACTGCTCCTTACCTTGGATGAAGGGTATCTCCTCACTGCCAGCCTTCCTGACCTTCAACGTGGGATAGCTCCTCTAGGCCCTCCTGTGCCCACGCAGCCACTGCTCCTTGGATGTGGGGCGGCTCCTCCGGCCGCCCCTGACCTTGGACGGGGCATGGCTCCTCTAAGCTGCTGCCCCTGGCCTCGGACGTGGGGTAACTCCTCTTGGCCGCCTCCCTTCGGGCATGGGGTCCACCCGGCTTCTGCCCCTGACCTCGGACGTGGGGTAGTTCCTCTTGCCTGCGCTTAATGTAATAACTATGGTGTTTTTCTAATGGAAAAGTAGCTTCAAGCTTGATATAACATTGATACTGAATTCCATCCTCTAGATAGCTCTAAACTGTATCACGGAGAAGGCAATGGCACCCCACTCCAGTATTCTTGCCTGGAAAATCCCATGGACGGAGAAGCCTGGTAGACTGCAGTCCATGGGGTTGCTAAGAGTCGGACATGATTGAGCGATTTCCCTTTCACTTTTCACTTTCATGCATTGGAGAAGGAAATGGCAACCCACTCCAGTGTTCTTGCCTGGAGAATCCCAGGGACAGGGGAGCCTGGTGGGCTGCCGTCTATGGGGTCTCACAGAGTCAGACACGACTGAAGCGACTTAGCAGCAGCAGCAGCAACAGCAAACTGTATCATTTTATGAATAAAAAATGTAAAGTTCTGAAGCAGCTGAAAATTTAGTAGCAGTTGTAGTCTTGATATTAACTATTATTTTGTTTAAAGCTCTAAAATTCAGTGTGAGCTGGTAGTTGCTGTTGCAGTGAATTTAGGAACTGCTTTGCTCCAAATCAGTTAATAGCAAAAACATTTCAGCTCAACATAGTGGCCTCTGAGAATAAAATGAGCAGAGAATTTCAACAAAGGGAATCTTACTTTAGTCTCAGAAACACTGAATGTTTATCTTTAAAGGAAATATTCTCTTTGTATTAGGGGCTTCCAAAATTGCACTTTGCAAGTTTGGTCTTGGAGTACAAAATAAAGCAGTGCAAAAGCTAACAGAGTTATGTCAAGAGAACACTTTGGTCATAGCAAACACCCTCTTCCAACAACTTAAGACACAATTCTATGTATGGACATCACTAGATGGTCAGTATCAAAATCAGACTGATTATATTCTTTGCAGCTGAAGATGGAGAAGCTCTGTGAGTGAGTGAGTGAGTGATAGTTGTTCAGTCGTGTCTGACTCTTTGTGACCCCATGAACTGCAGGACACCAGACTCTTCTGTCCGTGGAATTCTCCTAACAAGAATACTGGAGTGGGTTGCCATTTCCTTCTTCAGAAGCTCTATACAGTCAGCAAACACAAGACCGGGAGCTGACTGCGGCTCAGATCATGAATTCCTTATTGCAAAATTCAGACTTAAATTGAAGAAAGTAGGGAAAACCACTAGATCATTCAGGTATGATCTCAATCAAATCCCTTACCATTATACAGTGGAATTGACAAATAGATTCAAGGGATAAGATTTGATAGAGTGCCTGAAGAACTATGGATGGAAGTTCATGACATTGTATAGGAGGCAGTGACCAAGACCATTCCCAAGAAAAAGAAATGCAAAAAGGCAAAATGGTTGTATGAGGAGGCTTTACAAATAGCTAAGAAAAGAAGAGAAAGTGAAAGCGAAAGTTGCTCAGTCATGTCTGACTCTATGTGACCCCACAGACTATACAGTCCGTGGAATTCTCCAGGCCAGAATACTGGAGCGGGTAGCCTTTTCCTTCTCCAGGGGATCTTCCCAACCTAGGGATCAAGCCAGGTTTCCCAAATTGCAGGCAGATTGTTTATCAGCTGAGCTACAGAGAAGCCCAAGAGTACTGGAGTGGGCAGCCTATCCCTTCTCCCACAGATCTTTCTGACCCAGGAATCTAACTGGAGTATCCTGCATTGCAGGCAGATTCTTTACCAACTGAGCTATCAGGGAAAAGGAACGATACCCATCTGAATGCAGAGTTCCAAAGAATAGCAAGGAGAGATAAGAAAGCTTTCCGTAATAATCACTGCAAAGAAATAGAGGAAAACAATAGACTGAGAAAGATTAGAGACCTCTTCAAGAAAATTAAAGATACCAAGGGAACATTTCATGCAAAGATGGGCACAAGAAAGGACAGAAATGGTACGGACCTAATAGAAGCAGAAGATAGTAAGAAGAGGTGGCAAGAATACACAGAAAAACTATACAAAAAGATCTTAATGACACAGATAACCACGATGGTGTGATCCTTCACCTAAAGCCAGATATCTTGGAGTGTGAAGTCAAGTGGGCCATAGGAAGCATCACTACGAACAAAGCTAGTGGAGGTGATGGAATTCCAGTTGAGCTATTTCCAATCGTAAAAGATGATGATGTGAAAGTGCTGCATTCAATATGCCAGTAAATTTGGAAAACTTAGCAGTGGCCACAGGACTGGAGAAGTCAGTTTTCATTGCACTGCCAAAGAATGTTCAGACTACCACACAATTGCACTCATTTCACATGCTAGCAAGGTAATGCTCAAAATACTCAAAGGAGGAACTGAAGAGCCTCTTGATGAGAGTGAAAGAGGAGAGTGAAAAAGATGTTTTAAAACTCAACATTCAAAAAACTAAAATTATTGCATCTGGTCCCATCACTTCATGGCAAATAGATGGGGAAACAATGGAAACGGTGACAGGCTTTTATTTTCTTGGACTCTGAAATCACTGCAGATGGTGACTGCAGCCATGAAATTAAAAGATGCTTGCTCCTTGGAAGAGATGCTATGACAAAGCTAGACAACACATTGAAAAGCAGAGACATTACTTTGCTGACAAAAGTCCGTGTAGTCAAAGCTATGGTGTTTCCAGTAGTCATGTATGGATATGAGAGTTGGGCCATAAAGAAGGCTGAGAGCTGAAGAATTGATGCTTTTGAACTGTGATATTGGAGAAGACTGTTGAGAGTCCCTCAGACTGCACAGAGATCAAATCAGTCAACCCTAAAAGAAATCAATCCTGAATATTCATTGGAAGGACTGATGCTGAACCTGAAGCTTCAATACTTTTATCACCTGGTGTGAAGAGTCAACTCATTGGAAATGAGTCCTAATGCTGGGAAAGATTGGATGACAGAAGATCAGATGGTTGGATGGCATCACTGACTGGATGGACATGAGTTTGAGCAAGCTCCGGGAGATGGTGAAGGACAGGGAAGCCTGGTTTATGCAGTCCGTGAGGTCGCAAAGAGTTGACACAACTGAGGGACTGAACAACAACAACAAATAAGTTGCATTTATAGTCACCCTAGAGCATACGTCCAGTGTATAAAAGCTGATCTAATCTTCCCATTCCAGATGAAGAAACTGAGGCCCTGGGGAGTAAAAAGAGTTTTCCCAAGGGCACCTGGTGAAGTAGTGGCAGTGAGCACAGCTTAGTCAAGGTGGGCAATGGCCTCTATCCTGTTTCTTCTCTGAGTGGGATCAATTGTGAGTAAATCACAAGATACATCACAGAAAGTGAGTGTTGGAAGAATTAGAGACCATCTAGTCTACTCCTCTTGTTGTAAAGTGAGAAAACTGAGACTTTTGGCAAGGGGAGCAGCATATCCAAGGCCATGCATAGCGATTTTATCATGTAACTGAGACTGAAATTTGATCCCCTGATGCTTAATTTTCAGGATGGCTAAGCTGGTCTGTTGCCTCTCCAGTGAATGAGAAGCCAGAGTCCAGGACTTTGCTCAAAGCTTTGATGGGATTTGGAAAATTTCCTTGTGGAAGCACTCAACACAAGCATTTTAGTTGTCTTTGTAGCCCCAGTAATAAGGTGATTGCATCATCCATATTCTCTTTACCAATGACCCTTACAAGGCAATGTAGCTGAGGCTGAGACCACAGGGCCAAAAACCTAAGGATGGTCTCCATAGCAGATGAAAAGTCATGTGTCTCTTTCCATCCATCATTCATTCAGCTGTCCACTCCTCCATTCCTTCATCCATCCATACACTATTCCACAAAACCTGTAATCAACATTATCCCTGCCTTTGAGGAGCTCCCTGACTCTTGGGGCAGTGAGACATGTAAAAAACTAATTAAGATACAAAATGTAATAAAGAGATAACTTAAGGTCAATTGGAAAATTTGAGAGGTATCACCTAATCTATCTAGGGTAGAGAAAAGCAGGGAGGATAGAAAAGGCTTCCCACTGTTGTGATCATGTGTTGACTCTAGAAAGATGAGCAGAAGATGTTCAGATGGAAAACAAAAAGGAGGGAATGCATTCCAGGATGAGGGAGCAACCTGAGGAAAGATACCTCTAAACTTTTATGAAAAATAGGACCATTTATTTTAAAAGTATTTGTATTTGTTTAAACATATGCATATACGAAAGGAGTTATACATTAAAATGTTAGTAACACTTATTTATGGTGGGTTACAGGTGACCTTATAGGATTTCATTTTTTATTTTCATCTTTTTTAATCTTTTTTTCAGTAGTGAATGAGTGTCACTTGTGAAATAAAATAGTAATACAAGTTAAAAAACAGTTTAAACCTTTTTCAGAGGAGCTTTGTTATTGAGGGTCTTACTTTCTTATTGAAAGTCCTAAAGATGGCCATGAAGGTTTTTTGTCAGGAAAGACTTTCTGCCAAGTTTGAAAATTTTTATTTCATATAAGGCTTTCAGAAAAGATTTTATAGTATATTTCTATGTATACACAAAGATTTCCTACAATTTGAAGAGGCAGAAAAACTTAAATAAGAGTGTTGAAACACAGCTATTCTTTCAAACATTTATTTAACAAATATACATCATGTATCCCTTTCAAGGTCTACAGAGAGTTCAGGCAAAGAGATCCTTTCAAGGACAGGTCATACAGATGAACATGAGCATACGACAAGACAGAGAAGGCCAAGGGCTGGGAGAGAGGTTGGCTGTGGCACTGTGGGAGTGATAAGAGTCAGAGAATGAACAAACATGGACTTTCATGGATCACCACAACCATTCCCACCAGCACTATCTAAAATGATAGCAAATAACTACAACATTCAAAGTGAATTGCAGCCAGTTAGTGGGTCATTTGCACTCATCTCATACACTAGCAGGAGAAGGCAATGGCAACCCACTCCAGTACTCTTGCCTGGAAAATCCCATGGACGGAGGAGCCTGGTGGACTGCTGTCTATGGGGTCGCACAGAGTCGGACATGACTGAAGCGACGACGCAGCAGCAGCAGCAGCAGCACACGCTAGCAAAGTAATGCTCAAAATTCTCCAAGTTAGACTTCAGCAATACATGAACTGTGAACTTCCAGATGTTCAAGCTGGTTTTAGAAAAGGCAGAGGAACCAGAGATCAAATTGCCAACATCTGCTGGATCATAGAAAAAGCAAGAGAATTCCAGAAAAACATCTATTTCTGCTTTATTGACTATGCCAAAGCCTTTGACTGTGTGGATCACAATAAACTGTGGACAATTCTCAAAGAGATAGGAATACCAGACCATTTGACCTGTCTCTTGAGAAACCTATATGCAGGTCGGAAAGCAACAGTTAGAACTGGACATGGAACAACAGACTGGTTCCAAATAGGAAAAGGAGTATGTCAAGGCTGTATACTGTCACCCTGCTTATTTAACTTCTATGCAGAGTACATCATGAGAAATACTGGACTAGAAGAAACACAAGCTGGAATCAAGATTGCCGGGAGAAATATCAGTAACCTCAGATATGCAGATGACACCACCCTTATGGCAGAAAGTGGAGACGAACTAAAAAGCCTCTTGGTGAAAGTGAAAGAGGAGAGTGAAAAAGCTGGCTTAAAGCTCAACATTCAGAAAACGAAGATCATGGCATCTGATCCCATCATGTCATGGGAAATAGATGGGGAAACAGTGGAAACAGTGGCTGACTTTATTTTTTTGGGCTCCAAAATCACTGCAGATGGTGACTGCAGCCATCAAATTAAAAGATGCTTGCTCTTTGGAAGAAAAGTTGTGACCAATCTAGACAGCATATTCAAAAGCAGAGACATCACTTTGCCAACAAAGGTCTGTCTAGTCAAGGCTATGGTTTTTCTAGTGGTCATGTATGGATGTGAGTGTTGGACTGTGAAGAAAGCTGAGCACCGAAGAATTGATGCTTTTGAACTGTGGTGTTGGAGAAGACTCTTGCAAATCCCTTGGACTGCAACAAGATCCAACGAGTCCATCATAAAGGAGATCAGTCCTGAGTGTTCATTGGAAGGACTGATGTTGAATCTGTGGACTGTAGCTTGTCAGGTTCCTCTGTCCATGGGATTATCCTGGCAAGAATACTGGAGGGGGTTGCCATTTCCTCCAAGAAACCTTCCCGACCCAGGATTGAACCTGTGTCTCCTGGGCCTCCTGCATTGGAAGGTGAATTCTTTACCACTTGAGGCATCTAGGAAGCCTTAGTTTCAGGCATGTAACACAATTATTTAATATTTGATATATGTTGTGAAATACGTCAGGTTAATATCCACCCCCATACATAGTTATACATTTTTTAATTTTGTATTGAGGACTTCTAAGATTTACTCTCTTAGCAACTTTCAAAAATACAATACAGTGTTAATAACCATATTTGTCATGCCGTATTTATATCCCCATGATTTATTTTATAATTTGAAGTTTGTACCTTTTAACTCCTTTCACCTATTTCAATACCTCCTACTCCTCACATCTGTTCTCTTTTTAAATACACTTTTTCTTTTGGAATAACTTCAGATCAACAGATAAATTGCAAAGATACTTCAGAAAGTTTTTGCATATTTTTACCCAGCTTTCCCTAAAATGTTAACATCTTCTATAACCATGGTACATTTATCAAAACAGAGAGATTAACATTGGTCCAATATTATTAATGAAATGATAGATTTTATTTGGCTTCCGTGTGTTCTTTCACTGATGTTTTTTTTCTGTTTTAGCATCCTACCCTGGATTATATTTGGGAGTCGAGTAAAAGTGAAATTGTATAAACAATACAAAATATCAGGGTATGTTGCTCAGATTAATAATAAGTATTGTTGTGTGGAACTTGTTTCCATTACATGTACTATAGGTTGTAGTTTTACTGAAAGTGGCTGTTGAAAAAAGTAAGAGACATAGTGCTAAAGGACGCCAAAGAATTAAGCATTCTTGTCATTACGGAGATTAATATTCTAGTTAAAAGCAAAACAAGACATCTGAATACAATAACATGAACACTGGTGCAAAGTCAGAAAATGCAAACATCGGACTGTAGAACTAAGAGAGGACAGAGCAGAGTAGAGCGATCCTTTCATTCTGCCTACACTGATGTACTGAACAGCCTTCTCCTTTGGAATAGAATGTAACTGGCCCTGTACATGTTGTTGAATTGGATGGTGTTCTTGGATCAAGCAAGTGAATGGGATGCATCATAGGAACACACTATAAACAGTAGCTAAGCCTAGTACCACTCTCCCCAGGCCCTTCTCTTAGGCCTGGCTTTGTCCTTAGTGAATTAACTAATGGTTATAAAAGCAGTTGGTAAAATGCAGTTGATATATTTACTTTGAATAAGTCACTATCTCTTCTGGGCCTCAGCTTCCTCATCTGTACAATGGGGACATGACTCTTGCCCTGGCTCCCTCTCAGGGCTGTTGAGAGAATCATGTGAGACGAAAAGTGTTTTATAAATTAGTAAGTAGTTATATAGATCTATATAAAAATTATGATTTCTGATATGAATTTCCATTTGTATTATTCTTTTTGAATGGTAAACATTTTGAGAACAAGAATCATATTACATATCTTCATAATTGTAGGTCCTATAACCATGCCTAGGCCCTCATGGCAGACTCATCTCTATGCAGACATAAGGACCTTGGCACATCTTCCCCTCCATGGACTTGCAGATGTTCATGCAGTTCCCAAAAGTGTACCTCCCCCATCTTGTTCCTCCAGCTAGCAGGGCAGAGTCAAGCTCTTACTGATGCTGCACATTTGGATCTCAGCATGGACCTACCTACTTACTGGAGAGCTACCCAGTTTCAGTTTTTCTTATTTCTGGGAAGTAATCTAAATGTCCATTGATAGGTGAATGGATAAAGAGGATGCCGTATATACATACAATGAAATATGAGTCAGCCATAAAAAGAATGAACTCTTGCCATTTGCAGCAACAGGAGTGGCCCTAGGGGGTATTAAATTAAGTGAAATAAGTCAGAGAGAAGAAGACAAATACTATTTAATCTCACATGTGGAGTCTCAAAAAGAAAAGCAAAACAAAACAGATTTACAGATCATTTTGTAATGCATTTGACTGTCAAATTACTATGTAGTATACCTGAAACTAACATGATATTATGTCAAGTATACTTCAATAAAAAAATATGAAAATAGTTTAATTCTTCAAAAGAGTTTCTAAGATACATACATACACCACATCCATATATATGAAAAATACTGAAAATCTCACCAAATAAAGGCAGATCTTACCTATATCTGCATTTAAAAAAATTATATGAAGTAAAATGTGTAAAAGTCCAGTTCCTTTACCTCTCCCCTTTCAATTCCCAAGAGTAAGCACTGTTAGCAATTTTTCCCTATATTTACTGACATTTACCTCCATTTTGAAAACAAAAATAAGATCATATTATATAAAGTTCTCGCAAGTTGTTTTTTTGCACTCAACAACAATAAAGGGCATCTTTTTAAGCATAGTATATAGTTGTTGCTGTTGTTGCTAAGTCACTTCAGTCGTGTCCGACTCTGTGTGACTCTATAGATGGAAGCCCACCAGGCTCCCCTGTCCCTGGGATTCTCCAGGCAAGAACACTGGAGTGGGTTGCCATTTCCTTCTCCAATGCATAAGAGTGAAAAGTGAAAGGGAAGTCACTCGGTCATGTCTGAGTCTTCATGACGCCATGGACTGCAGCCCACCAGGCTTCTCCGTCAGTGGGATTAGAGAGCCATCTAATTCTTTTTAATGTTGTATAGTATTCTGCTGTGTGGATATATCATTCAATTATTTAATTAGTCACCTATTGATGGGTATTAGGTTGTTTCCAGATTTCTGTAGCCACAGTACTAAGTGTTCTTGAACTTTAAGTATTGATGCTATTTTTTTTTCTTGGTAAGATGGACTCTTAAAAGTGATTTTTTTTTTTAAAGATAAAAGATACATGTTTCTAATATTATTCAGTTCAGTTCAGTCGCTCAGTCGTGTCCGACTCTTTGCGACCCCATGAATCACAGCACTACAGGCCTCCCTGTCCATCAGCAACTCCAGGAGTTCACTCAGAGTCACGGCCAACGAGTCCGTGATGTCATCCAGCCGTCTCATCCTCTGTCGTCCCCTTCTCCTCTTGCCCCCAATCCTTCTCAGCATCAGAGTCTTTTCCAATGAGTCAACTCTTCTCATGAAGTGGCCAAAGTACTGGAGCTACAGCTTTAGCATCATTCCTTCCAAAGAAATCCCAGGGTTCATCTCCTTCAGAATGGACTGGTTGGATTTCCTTGCAGTCCAAGGGACTCTCAAGAGTCTTCTCCAACACCACAGTTCAAAGGCATCAATTCTTCAGCACTCAGCCTTCTTCACAGTCCAATTCTCACATCCATATATGACTACTGGAAAAACCATAGCCTTGACTAGATGGACCTTAGTCGGCAAAGTTATGTCTCTGCTTTTCAATATGCTATCTAGGTTGGTCACAACTTTCCTTCCAAGGAGTAAACATCTTTTAATATCATGGCTGCAATCAATCACCATCTGCAGTGATTTTGGAGCCCCCAGAAATAAAGTCTGACACTGTTTCCACTGTTTCCCCATCTATTTCCCATGAAGTGATGGGACCAAATGCCATGATTTTCATTTTCTGAATGTTGAGCTTTAAGCCAACTTTTTTCACTCTCCTCTTTCACTTTCATCAAGAGGCTTTTTAGTTCCTCTTCACTTTCTGCCATAAGGGTGATGTCATCTGCATATCTGAGGTTATTGATATTTCTCCCGGCAATCTTGATTCCAGCTTGTGTTTCTTCCAGTCCAGCGTTTCTCATGATGTACTCTGCATGTAAGTTAAATAAGCAGGGTGACAATATATAGCCTTGACATACTCCTTTTCCTATTTGGAACCAGTCTGTTGTTCCATGTCCAGGTCTAACTGTTGCTTCCTGGCCTGCATACAGATTTCTCAAGAGGCAGGTCAGGTGGTCTGGTACTCCCATCTCTCTCAGAATTGTCCACAGTTTATTGTGATCCACACAGTCAAAGGCTTTGGCACAGTCAATAAAGCAGAAATAGATGTTTTTCTGGAACTCTCTTGCTTTTTCCATGATCCAGCTGATGCTGGCAATTTGATCTCTGGTTCCTCTGCCTTTTTTAAAACCAGCTTCAACATCAGGAAGTTCACGGTTCATGTATTGCTGAAGCCTGGCTTGGAGAATTTTGAGCATTACTTTACTAGCATGTGAGATGAGTGCAACTGTGTGCTAGTTTGAGCATTCTTTGGCATTACCTTTCTTTGGGGTTGGAATGAAAACTGATCTTTTCCAGTCCTGGGGCCACTGCTGAGTTTTCCAAATTTGCTGGCATATTGAGTGCAGCACTTTCACAGCATCATCTTTCAGGATTTGAAATAGCTCTACTGTAATTCCATCACCTCCACCAGGTTTGTTCATAGTGATGCTTTCTAAGGCCCACTTGACTTCGCATTCCAGGATGTCTGGCTCTAGATGAGTGATCACACCATCGTGATTATCCAGGTTGTGAAGATCCTTTTTGTACAGTTCTTCTGTGTATTCTTGCCACCTCTTCTTAATATCTTCTGCTTCTGTTAGGTCCATACCATTTCTGTCTTTTATCGAGCCCATCTTTGCATGAAATGTTCCCTTGATATCTCTAATTTTCTTGAAGAGATCTCTAGTCTTTCCCATTCTGTTGTCTTCCTCTATTTCTTTGCATTAATCGTTGAAGGCTTTCTTCTCTCTTCTTGCTCTTCTTTGGAACTCTATTCAGATGCTTATATCTTTCCTTTTTTCCTTTGTTTTTCGCCTCTCTTCTTTTCCCAGCTATTTGTAAGGCTTCCCCAGACAGCCATTTTGCTTTTTTGCATTTCTTTTCCATGGGGATGGTCTTGATCCCTGTCTCCTGTACACTGTCACGAACCTCATTCCATAGTTCATCAGGCACTCTAGCTATCAGATCTAGGCCCTTAAGTCTATTTCTCACTTCCACTGTATAATCATAAGGGATTTGATTTAGGTCATGGTAAAGCGTCTATCTACAATGCGAGATACCTGGGTTCAATCCCTGGGTTGGTAAGATCCCCTGGAGAAGGTAATGGCAATCCACTCCAGTATATTGCCTGGAAAATCCCATGGACAGAGGAGCCTGGAAGGCTACATCCATGTGGTCGCAAAGAGTCGGACATGACTGAGCAACTTCACTTCACTTAACTTCTGAATGGTCTAGTGGTTTTTCCTGCTTTCTTCAATTTCAGTCTGAATTTGGTAATAAGGAGTCCATGATCTGAGCCACAGTCAGCTCCTGGTCTTTTTTGTTGTTGACTGTATAGAGCTTCTCCATCTTTGGCTGCAAAGAATATAATCAATCTAATTTCGGTGTTGACTATCTGGTGATGTCCATGTGTAGAGTCTTCTCTTGTGTTGTTGGAAGAGGGTGTTTGCTATGACCAGTGCATGTTCTTGGCAAAACTCTATTAGTCTTTGCCCTGCTTCATTCCACATTCCCAAGGCCAAATTTGCCTGTTACTCCAAGTGTTTCTTGACTTGCTACTTTTACATTCCAGTTCCCTATAATGAAAAGGACATCTTTTTTGGGTGTTAGTTCTAAAAGGTCTTGTAGGTCTTCATAGAACCGTTCAACTTCAGCTTCTTCAGCGTTACTGGTTGAGGCATAGACTTGGCTTACTGTGATATTGAATGGTTTGCCTTGGAAACGAACAGAGATCATTCTGTCCTTTTGAGACTGCATCCAAGTACTGCATTTCGGACTCTTTTGTTGACCATGATGGCTACTCCATTTCTTCTATGGGATTCCTGCCCGCAGTAGTAGATACAATGGTCATCTGAGTTAAATTCACCCATTCCAGTCCATTTTAGTTCACTGATTCCTAGAATGTCGATGTTCACTCTTGCCATCTCCTGTTTGACCCCTTCCAATTTGCCTCGATTCATGGACCTGCCATTCCAGGTTCCTATGCAATATTGCTCTTTACAGCATTGGACCTTGCTTCTATCACCAGTCACATCCACAACTGGGTATTGTTTCTGCTTTGGCTTCATCCCTTCATTCTTTCTGGAGTTATTTCTCCACTGATCTCCAGCAGTGTGTTGGGCACCTACTGACCTGGGGAGTACCTCTTTCAGTATCCTATCATTTTGCCTTTTCATACTGTTCATGGGGTTCTCAAGGCAAGAATACTGATGTTGTCAAAGTACTTTCCAATAAATTTATGTGAGTTTACACTTCCACCAATAGTGTACAAGTGTCCACTTGATTGGCATTATCAATCATTGCAGTGTTTGTGTTCTTTTTTTTGGCCAAGCCCCATCAGATCTCAGCTCCCTGACCAGGGATTGAACCCAAGCCATGGCAGTGAAAACCCAGAATCCAACCACCAGGCTACCAGGGAACTCACACAGTATTTTTTAATCAATATTCTTTTTTTTTTTTTACTTTGTCTTTTATAGTGGAGTATAATTGGTTAACAATTTGTATTAGTTTCAGGTGTACAGCAAAGTGATTCAGTTATAGTATATATGTATCTATTCTTTTACTTTTTTACTTAAAAATTTTTATTTATTTATGGCTCTGCTGGGTCTTTGCTGCTGCATGAGGGCTTTCTCTCTCTGTTACTGAGAGTGGGGACTTCTCCAGTTGCGGTGAGCAGGCTTCTCATTGTGGTGGCTTCTCTCAGTTGCAAGCACAGGCTCCAGGGTGTTGGGCTTCAGTAGTTGCAGCACACAGGCTCAGTAGTTGTGGCCCGCAGGCTCTAGAGCATGGGACTGGTAATTGTGGCCCATGGGCCTGGCTCCCCCTGGTATGTGGGATCTTCCTGGATCAAGAATCAGACTGTGTCCCCTGCATTGGCAGGTGGACTCAACCACTGAACCACCAGGGAAGTCTCACATGTGTCTATTCTTGAGGAAAAGAGTTGGAGGGGGGAAGGGATAGTTAGGGAGTTTGGAATTAACATGTACATTCTGCTGTATTTAAAATAGTCTGTTGCTCTGTGATAACTTACAGGAGGGCGATAGGGAGGGAGGTTCAAGAGGGAGGGGGTATACGTATACCTATGGCTGATTCCTGTTGATATATGGCAGAAAATAACAGAATAGTGTAAAGCAATTATCTTCCAACTAAAAATAAATAAATCCAGGAACCACAACTCCTGAGCCCACGTGCTGAGCATGTGGCCCGCGACAAGAGAAGCCACTGCAATGAGCAGCCTGTGCACCACAACTAGAGAGCAGCCCCTGCTCTCTGCAACTAGAGAAAGGCCTGCATAGCAACAAACACCCAGCACAGCCAAAAGATAGATAAATAAATAAGTTATAAAAGGGATAACCAGCAAGGACCTACTGTATAGCACAGGGAGCTCTGCTCAATATTATAAATGGGAAAAGAATGAATCAATATTCTTATCCTATCAGACTGAATGTGGCAGAAATGATTGATTGGCTCACTCAACATCCCGTGTAACTGCTTTCTGGTATGTCTTCCAGAATTGGAGACTGGAAACACAAATCATATTTCCCAGATTGTTTCCAGCTAAGACCACAAATCAGATATACTTTGGTAAGACCTGAATTTGGAACTGAGTTAAGTAGGGAGAGAGGCAGAGCGTAAGGTAACCGTTTGTGCTGAGATGAAGTGCAGGAGATGGCATGGTTCTGGAGTCAGCAGGGAGAGAGGCAGGGCGTAAGGTAACCATTTGTGCTGAGATGAAGTGCAGGAGATGGCATGGTTCTGGAGTCAGTAGCTCTAAGAGAGGCTTTCTGATTGTGGAAGGGTCACAGCTCCCTTGGTGGCTCCCCCAGAAGGACCTGTGAGTCACTCCTGAAAGCTCAGCCTGGAGTCCTTAGCATTCCCAGTGATTCTTCAGATGATTTCATACCCTGAAATAAATATTCTTATGCTTTCTTCTTATCCATTATCTACAGCAGATCCTGTGTATTTTTTCCTATTATATTCTGTTATGTGACACTGTCAAATTATTAAACTCTTTGGGACCCAGCCTCCTTTTATATATATATATTTATAAAAGAGATAGATAATAATGCCTGTCTATGGGAATGTTGTGAATGTTAAAAGTCAGTGAGTGACTAAGTTACTCTGGGTTCACCAAGACTTGTAGATAGTGGGTCTGTTTTCTCTTCCTTCTATTTAGACTTACTCATGTTGTAAAAGCCAGCTCAAATGCCATCTCTTAATACCCCTGGAGAGGCAAAATTATTGTCTTCTGGTCTTCCCTGGTGGCTTAGGCAGTAAAGCATCTGTCTACAATGCGGGAGACCTGGGTTCGATCCCTGGGTCGGGAAGATCCCCTGGAGAAGGAAATGGCAATCTACTCCAGTACTATTGCTTGGAAAATCCCATGGACAAAGGAGCCTGGTAGGCTACAGTCCATGGGGTTGCAAAGAGTCGGACACAACTGAGTTACTTCACCTCTCACCCCAGGCTTTCACTACATCTAACTAATTCCTTTACAGGTCATACTATGTTTTACTATGACTTATTCATATATGTGTTTGTCTTTCCAAGTAGCTTTTTGAGCTCTTTGAGGGCAGGGGTGCTCATGATCTAGCTCTTTATTTTCAGGCCCTGACACAGAGCAAGGGATGAGTGAACTGTGTTGGCTGAATGAATTAACCTAGCCTTGCCTCACTGACCTCCTCAGTATCCCACCCCTTGTTGCAACCATCAACTCTTAATGACCCTGTTGGTATCTTAGACTAGGATCACTTGGCTACAAGGAACTGGAAGCCTTTTAAATGAGCTCAAGCAAAGATGGGTATATAGGTAAGCTTTAGGTGCAGGAAACAAAAATCAACATAGCTATTGTAAGTAGAAAATGATGCAAGGAAAAATGAGGTACTTATAAAAGTTGTTGTAAATTAGGAGGAGTAAGTGGTAGGCTGGA
Organism: Nanger dama; assembly: GCA_917880005.1. Lineage (NCBI taxonomy): Eukaryota > Metazoa > Chordata > Mammalia > Artiodactyla > Bovidae > Nanger > Nanger dama. The sequence continues at coordinate 4,777,675 of CAKJTW010000058.1, read as the reverse complement.
CCTTTAGGAATAACTCTCAGAATAACACTGCCAAACTGACTTGCCAATGGAGCTGCCACTTTTTGTATAATTAGGGAGCAAGGGGATCAGGAGCCCACCAATGGAGCTACAGATTTTCAATAATATACAACATAGCTGCAACTGAGGGATCGGGATGCTATCGCTGCTACTGTGACAATAACTACCTCTAGATAATCACAAAGTTAGTGATTAGCCACTGAGATACTATTACAGAAAAACCCAGTCTCTATAACTGTTCTTTCCAGCAGCTGTAGCCAAAGCATCAGGAAGATGATCTGCCTCACTTCTGCCTTCTCAAATTTTCATGAGTGCCTTTAACTCGTGGACATTTCTTTCCTGCCCCTCCTGTAGTAGTTTTCTCTTGCTCAGTAAATTATCACAAACTTTGTGGCTTATAACAACACATATTTATCTTCTTAGTTTCTGTGGGTCAGAAGTCTGTGGATGACTTAGGTAGGTCCTTTCCTCAGAGTCTCTCAGAAAGCTATAATCATGGTGTTGGAGGTTTGCATTCTCATCAGAGGCTTCCAAGCTCCCTCAAGTTGTTGGTAGAATTAATTTCCTTGTGGCTATAGAATTCCTGGTGGCATGCTTTTTAAAGGACAGAAGGAGAGTGAGAATGAGTCTGCCTGGAATCAGATATCCTAAGAGCACCTGGGAATAGTGACTCTATAGAAATGAGCTCAGTTAGTGCTTAGTTCTTGACTTCTAAATTCTATTCTTAATGAAAAGAGTAAGAACTCTTTGGAGACATGACTTGTTTGAGGACTGGTTCAAAGAAAGTACAAGAGCCTAGAACATCGTGGGGCAAAAAGCAAGGAAGTGCTCAGAGAATGATAGAGACATGTCAAAAGGATGAATGGTATAACTATTTTGGAAGACAGTTTAGTGATTCTGATTAAGTATGCATTTAACCCTACAACCCACCCATTTCACATCCAAGAGAACTGAAAATATATATCCCCATAAAGACTTGTACATGAACGATCACAGTAGCTTTGTCTTACAATGACAATCAATAGTTAAATGGGTAAACTAGTGGTAGTATTGGGTTGGCCAAAAAGTTCATGTGGGTTTTGGGGGGATGTTACAGAAAATCCAAATGAGCTTTTGGCAACCCAGTACATCCATACAATGGAATACTTCTCAGCAATAAAAAGGAAGTACTGACTGACACATGAACAGCATGGATGATCTCAAAATATTATGCTGAATGAAAGAAACTAGACACAAAGGAGTACCTATTTACTGAAATTTTATTTACATGAAATTTTAGAAAAGGCAAAATTAAGTTACAGTGATAGTAAGCAGACTATCGGTTGCCATGGTGGGAGAAATGTAAGGGATTGACAGTAAAGGGGCACAAGGGAACTTTCTGGGTCAGAATGGGTGTAGAAGTGGTTACAAGGGATATACACGTGTCATAAATCATCAAGCTAAACACTTAGAACAGGTGTATTTTTACTATACATAACGTATTCCCTGATAGCTCACTCGGTAAAGAATCCAATGCAGGAGACCCTGGTTCAATTCCTGGGTCAAGCAGATCTGGTGGAGAAGGGATAGGCTACCCACTCCAGTATTCTTGGGCTTCCCTGGTGACTAAGCTGGTAAAGAATCTGCCTGCAAGGAGGGAGATCTGGGTTCAATCCCTGGGTTGGGAAGATCCCCTGGAGAAGGGAAAGGCTAACCACTCCAGTACTCTGGCCTGGAGAATTCCATGGACTATACAGTCCAGGGAGTCTACAAAGAGTTGGATATGACTGAGTGACTTTCACTTTCACTTTTATACCTCAATAAAGTTGATTTTAAAACGTGGGCAGAAGATCTGGACACTTCACAAAACAGGATATCCAAACGACCAACAAACTTAAGAACAAGTTCTCAACCTCATTAGTAATCACAGGAATGCAGATAAACATAATAGTGTGAAATCACTACACACCCACTGAATGATTAAAATAATAAAGACTGATAATACCAAGTATTGGTGGCGATGTGAAACAGCTGGAACTCTCATACACTGCTGGTGGGTGTGTAAATTGGTTCAACTATTTTGGAAGATAGGTTTGGCATTATCTTCTAAACTGGTTTTATAAAGTGAACCTTTAAAAGAAACCCACTTAGTCTGTGGCAGATGTCTCGCACTTGTCACATTCCTTTAACCCACATCTGATTTCAGCTGAAAACTGGAAAACAGTTCCAGCTCTCCTCATGGTGCTAGTGTGTCACCTCACATCTTTCCTTATTTTGCCTCAGGACCTTCTCTGATAACTGTAGACCTACAAGCAAAGTCACAAGGCCTTTGTGAGTCAACTTCTCTGGGGATAATGTCATTCAATGAGGGATGGAAGCCAGTGGATAAAAGCTCTTATCTTTCAGTGGTTCTAATCTGAGAGACATTCTGTATGTTTCTCTGAGGTTATGGTGGAAGTGAGGTGAGTAAGGTGAAGTTGCTCAGTCGTGTCCGACTCTTTGCGACCCTGTGGACTGTAACCTACTAGGTTTCTCCTATGGGATTCTCTAGGCAAGAATACTGGAGTGGATTGCCATTTCCTTTTCCAGGGGATCTTCCTGACCCAGGGATCAAACCCAGGTCTCCCGCACTGGAGGCAGACGCTTTAACCTCTGAGCCACCAGGGAAGCTCTGGTGGAAGTGAGACCCTCCATAACACATTCTCCATTGGCTTTCCCTTCCTGGTGGCTCAGAGGGTAAAGCATCTGCCTGCAGTGCAGGAGACCCAGGTTCAATCCCTGTGTCGGGAAGATCCCCTGGAGAAGGAAACGGCAACCCACTCCAGAACTCTTGCCTGGAAAATTCCATGGACAGAGGAGCCTGGTAGGATATAATCCATGGGGTCTCGAAGAGTCGGACACGGCTAAGTGACTTCACTTTCCCTTTGTCTCTTTTCTGTTTTCTAGCATCACCTCCTAAATAAACTGAACCCAAGTATTTATCTCAGGCTCTGTTTTTTTTTTTTTTTTAAATCTAAACTTAGGTAGTTGATACCAGAAGTGACCTCAGGGTGAACACCCTCAGGATAGTTTCTGGAACTGAATCACTCACTGATCAGATGACAACAAGGACTCTGTTGATGCTAAGTTGAGCAATGATAGCCCCAGATATGCTGTGCGGTCACAATGACTAAGCTCTTAACCAGTGGGAGAGACTAGAAGTACAAGTGGAAGGAGTATGTCAGAATATGTACTAGCTTTAGCATAGGGATTCTCAGCTATTTAAAAAATTTTTGCTCCCTAAGGAGAAAAATTAATTTGAAGAATTCTTGGTGGGAGGTAGGCAAAAGAGGTGATGGTGATCAAAAGATACAGACTTCTAGTTGTTCAGCTGCTAAATTGTGTTTGCCTCTGTGACTCCATGGACTGCAGCAGACCAGGCTTCCTGTCCTCTGCCCTTCCCAGGTGGCTCAGTGGTAAAGAATCCACCCGCCAATGCAGGAGACACAGGAGTTTCAGGTTTGATCCCTGCGTCGGAAGATCCCTTGGAGTAGGTTATGGCAACACACTCCTGTATTCTTGCCTAGAAAATTCTGTGGACAGAGGAGAGTGGTGGGCTGCAGTCCATGGGGTTACAAAAAGTTAGACATGACTAACTTTTGGTCCAACTCTCACATCCATACATGACTACTTGAAAAAAACATAGCTTTGACTACATGGACTTTTGTCAGCAAAGTGATGTCTCTGCTTTTCAATACACTGTCTAGTATGAAAAGGCAAAAAGACTTCTAGTTACAAGACAAATAAGTCTAGGGAATGTAATGTATGGTATGATGACTACTGTTTTGTATATACCAAAGCAGCTGAGAGTAGGTCTTAAAAGTTCTCATCATAAGAGACAAAAATTATAACTGTATATGGTGATGGATGTTAACTGAACTTATAGTGGCATTTATTTCATAATATATACATGTATCAAGTCATAATGTTGTATACCTAAAATGCTGAAACTCCAGTACTTTGGCCACCTCATGCAAAGAGTTGACTCATTGGGAAAGACTCTGATGCTGGGAGGGATTGGGGGCAGGAGGAGAAGGGGACGACAGAGGATGAGATGGCCGGATGGCATCACTGACTCGATGGACTTGAGTCTGAGTGAACTCCTGGAGTTGGTGATGAACAGAAAGGACTGGTGTGCTGCAATTCATGGGGTCGCAAAGAGTCGGACACGACTGAGCAACTGAACTGATCTGAATACCTAAAATGAATATAACGTTGTATATCAACCATAGTTCAGTTCAGTTCAATCGCTCGGCTGTGTCCGATTCTTTGCAACTCCATGAATCGCAGCACGCCAGGCCTCCCTGTTCATCACCATCTTTCGGGAGTTCACTCAGATTCATGTCCATCGAGTCCGTGATGCCATCCAGCCATCTCATCTTCGGTCATCCCCTTCTCCTCCTGCCCCCAATCCCTCCCAGCATCAGAGTCTTTCCCAATGAGTCAACTCTTCGCATGAGGTGGCCAAAGTACTGGAGTTTCAGCTTTAGCATCATTCCTTCCAAAGAAATCCCAGGGTTCATCTCCTTCAGAATGGACTGGTTGGATTTCCTTGCAGTCCAAGGGACTCTCAAGAGTCTTCAACACCACAGTTCAAAACCATCAATTCTTCGGCACTCAGCTTTCTTCACATCCCAACTCTCACATCCATACATGACCACGGGAAAAACCATAGCCTTAACTAGACAGACCTTAGTTGGCAAAGTAATGTCTCTGCTTTTGAATATACTATCTAGGTTGGTCATAACTTTTCTTCCAAGGAGTAAGCGTCTTCTAATTTCATGGCTGCAATCAATCACCATCTGCAGTGATTTTGGAGCCCCCAGAAATAAAGTCTGACACTGTTTCCACTGTTTCCCCATCTATTTCCCATGAAGTGATGGGACCGGATGCCATGATCTTCATTTTCTGAATGTTGAGCTTTAAGCCAACTTTTTCACTCTCCTCTTTCACCTTCATCAAGAGGCCCTTTAGCTCCTCTTCACTTTCTGCCATAAGGGTGGTGTCATCTTCATATCTGAGGTGATTGATATTTCTCCCGGCAATCTTGATTCCAGCTTGTGTTTCTTCCAGTCCAGCGTTTCTCATGATGTACTCTGCATAGAAGGTAAATAAGCAGGGTGACAACATACAGCCTTGACATACTCCTTTTCCTATTTGGAACCAGTCTGTTGTTCCATGTCCAGTTCTAACTGTTGCTTCCTGACCTGCATACAGATTTCTCAAGAGGCAGGTTAGGTGGTCTGGTATTCCCATCTCTTTCCCACAGTTTATTGTGATCCATACAGTCAAAGGCTTTGGCATAGTCAATAAAGTGGAAATAGATGTTTTTCTGGAACTCTCTTGCTTTTTCCATGATCCAGCAGATGTTGGCAATTTGATCTCTGGTTCCTCTGCCTTTTCTAAAACCAGCTTGAACATCAGGGAGTTCATGGTTCATGTATTGCTGAAGCCTGACTTGGGGAATTTTGAAATCAGATTGATTATATTCTATGCAGCCAAAGATGGATAAGCACTATACAGTCAACAAAAACAAGACCAGGAGCTGACTGTGGCTCAGATCATGAACTCCTTATTACCAAATTTAGACTTAAATTGAAGAAAGTAGGGAAAACCGCTAGACCATTCAGGTATGACCTAAATCAAATCCCTTATGATTATACAGTGGAAGTGAGAAATAGATTTAAGGGCCTAGATCTGATAGCTAGAGTGCCTGATGAACTATGGAATGAGGTTCATGACATTGTACAGGAGACAGGGATGAAGACCATCCCCATGAAAAAGAAATGTAAAAAAGCAAAATGGCTGTCTGGGGAGGCCTTACTAATAGATGGGAAAAGAAGAGAGGCGAAAAGCAAAGGAGAAAAGGAAAGATATAAGCATCTGAATGCAGAGTTCCAAGGAATAGCAAGAAGAGATAAGAAAGCCTTCTTCAGCGATCAGTGCAAAGAAATAGAGGAAAACAACAGAATGGGAAAGACTAGAGATCTCTTCAAGAAAATTAGAGATACCAAGGGAACATTTCATGCAAAGATGGGCTCGATAAAGGACAGAAATGGTCTGGACCTAACAGAAGCAGAAGATATTAAGAAGAGGTGGCAAGAAAACATGGAAGAACTGTACAAAAAGATCTTCACGACCCAGATAATCATGATGATGTGATCACTCATCTAGAGCCAGACATCTTGGAATGTGAAGTCCAGTGGGCCTTAGAAAGCATCACTACGAACAAAGCTAGTGGAGCTGATGGAATTCCAGTTGAGCTGTTTCAAATCCTGAAAGATGATGCTGTGAAAGTGCTGCACTCAATATGCCAGCAAATTTGGAAAACTCAGCAGTGGCCACAGGACTGCAAAGGTCAGTTTTCATTCCAATTCCGAAGAAAGGCAATGCCAAAGAATGCTCAAACTATCAACCATAACCCAATAAATTATCTCTAGCTAGGGAAATGAAATAGTGAAAAACAAGATTTTATCAAATAGGGTTGAACTTTGGAGGATACAAACCATTATAAAATCTTAGATGTTTCTTTGCCCACATAAGAACAAGTTTTTACTTCCTTGCGGAAGATATCGTCTAAGATTGTATGCCCTAGAACTTTAATGATATTATAATTCGTGGAATCAGGTCATCCACCTATCAACTCAGGGCATGTATGAGATCCAGAAAACCTCCATGAAAGACTTTTTAAAAATCCTTTTTCTGCAGCTAGAGAGGAGAGTATGCTGAAAATCAGGCCTGGAATGTAATAGTTTGTGTGTCAGAGACCCCTTGACTGTTCGTATTCAAAAATCAGTTCCCATAGGTAGGGGGTGGAACCCTGAGGCATTTGGGAGGATGCAACTGAGAATCTTGTACCTCTGACAAGCAGTCCTTCTCACTTGTTAGCATAGAGCAGCCACCCTTGATTTGACACTCTTAGTTTGCCATTGCTGCTGTAACAAACTATCACAATTGTAGTGGCTTCATACAACAAGCATTCATTATTTTATAGTTCTGTGGTCCAGAAGTCCAAAATAAGTGTCACTGGGCTAAAATCAAGGTGTTGGCAGGGCTCTGTTAGTTTCTGGAGGCTCCAAGGAATAATCTGTTTTCTTGCCTTTTCTAGTTTTTGGAGTTGTTTTTATTCCTTAGCTGGTAGCTCTCTTCCTGTCTTCAAAAGGTGAGTGGAGTGCTCCTTACATTGAATCACATCTCACATCTGGCCTCTTATGTAGTCTAATCTACTGCTTCCTCACTCTTCTGCCTATTTTTCCTATTTTTATGGATCCTTGTGATTACACTAAATCGACCTGGACATTCCAGAAAAACCTCATCTCAAGACCTTTAATTAATCACACATGCAAAATCCCTTTTGTGAAAGGAAACAACATATTCATAGGTTCTGGGGAAAGACCATCCCCATGGAAAAGAAATGCAACAAAACAAAATGGCTGTCTGGGAGGCCTTACAAATAGCTGTGAAAAGGAGAGTGGCAAAAAGCAAAGGAGAAAAGGAAAAATATATGCATCTGAATGCAGAGTTCCAAAGAATAGCAAGGAGGGATAAGAAAGCCTTCCTCAGCGATCAATGCAAAGAAACAGAGGAAAAGAACAGAATGGGAAAGACTAGAGATCTCTTCAAGTAAATTAGAGATACCAAGGGAACATTTCATGCAAAGATGGGCTCGATAAAGAACAAAAATGGTCTGGACCCAAGAATACACAGAACTGTGAACATTTTTAGGGAGCCATTGTTCTGCCCACCACTGAGACCATCCAAAAATAGTTTAGAATTAATTTACTGGGTAATGATCTTGGGTTAAGTTACTTGACCCCTCTGCACCTCAGTTTCCTTACCAATAAAATGGAGGGGTGGAGGATAACAGTAGACTATCAGAGGGTTGTTAGAGGTTTAAAAGACATGGTGCTTAGAACAGTTATCTGGCACATGGTAAGTACTATGTGATCATTTATTAAGTACATTTTCACAACATATTATGTGTCAGGCATATTCTAGGTACTGGGGATATGGATAGTATGGGTAGGAATATAACTCGCTCTAAAGGAGCTCAGGGAGTCACATACACAAATACAGTTACTACACTGTCTGTTACATGCCATAAATGGCATGAAGTACTATAAGATGACAGCATTGTGAAGGCTCAGAGAAACTTAAGAAATATTAATTGAAAGAACAAAGGAACAGGACGTTTGAACTGGGCTTTGTAGAATGAATAGGCTTTGGCCAGTGAGATAAAAGAGAAGGGCTATAGACATGAAGAAATGTAAGCTCAAAGAACATTAAGTAGCATTTCAGTGTGGCTGGAACAAAGTATATACCATGTGAGATGAAGCTAGACAAGCTGGTGTAAGCACTAAGGTTGTACAGTGCTAAATTAAGGAGTTTAGATTTTATCCTGAAAGGAACAAAACTCTTTCAGAGTATTTAAACTGGGGAAGGCATCAGATTTGTGTTTTTAAAAGGACACTTTAGTTTGGGAGAGAATGGATACATGTATACGTATGGGTGAGTCCCTTTGCTGTTCACAACATTGTTAATCTGCTATACCCCAAGACAAAATAAGAAAAAAAAAAGCATAATCTGGTCATTAAGAATGGATTGAATCTGGAGACTCTGAAAGCTGCTCTAGTTGTCTAGGTGATGGTGGTGAGTGAAGAGAAGGGCAAGAACTTGAGAAATATGTAGGATACTCTACAAAGACGGTGACCAATTTGATGAGTGCTCAGCAAGGAAGAATGGGGGCTAAGTTCAGGGTTCTGGGTCAGTGAACTGCTGAATGAAGGTCCATTCTCTAAGATCAAGAAGTAATGTGAGTCACAGTTTTGAGGGGAAATGGTGGTAGGAATAGCCAGCATTCCAAACGACTTAATACGTGCTAAACTGCACGTTAACTATTATTACAGAAAGGATACAGGTACTACTTACAGAGAAACTATGGCTTAGAAACGTTAAAGTCGTATCACTAACATTTGTATAGCTGAAATTTGAAACAAAGCAATCTGATTCCAAACCTTTCCTCGCTAATGTTAAACGTTTCAGTTTTGGTCATATGGAATCTGACGTACAGGGCGGGTGTGCAAACACTGCACTGGAAAATAGAGGAGGCATTGGGAAACAGAATCCGAGCTCAGGCAAAAGGTTTGCGTAGAATGTAGCCTCCTTCATAGGGAAAGACTAGGAAAAGAAGCCCATTCTTTTTCTGTCAGTAACAACAATTGAAACCTCCATTACCATTTCTTTGCCTCCTTCCCACCGCGCCCCTCCCCCGCCCCAAATCCAGTATAATAAACGTCTGGCTCTGAGGTCACAGGAGCTGGGGAAGTTTCCAAATTCAGCGCTTGGCATCGAGGTAGCGGATGCGGAGAGGACCATAAGACGGGGTGAGCCGTATTTGACCATGACTATACCACATGACTAAACCGGCCCAGAGCCTCCTGCCTCGAGGGAGCCCGAAGCAGTGGACCTTGCGCGGTCAGAGGAGAGACGCGAGCGCAATGACGTCACGCGGCAGCCGTGTGCCTGCCCCAGTCTCTGGCGTCATGCGCCGATGACGTCATTCCAGGAGCTGGCTCTCCCCTGCCCCCACGCCTGGGTTGGCCTCGCTCACGTGGGTCCGTCCTGCCCTCCCCGCCCCCTCCCACCTGCAGGAGGTGGGGCGGGCCGGAGGCTCCGCCGGCGCCTGTGCCTCACGGGGAGGGGCGGGGGGCCGGTGGGCGAGGCGGTCCACCCGGCCAGCGACGTACAATAGCTCGGCTGAGGTGGGGGAGGCGGCTCAGCGGCCCCCTGCAGCTGGAGTCCAAGGTGTGGGCAGCACCGTAGACGGCCCCTCACGGTTTCGCCCCCCACACCCCTTTCCCTCTCTGCTCGTCTGTAGCGCCTTCCTCACCGACTCTGCCATCCTACCCCAGACGCTTTTTTTCCCCACATACTTTTTACCCCCTCTTTCACGGAGCCCGGCGCTCTCGAGAGCCCCTCAAAGAACTCTCTGTCTCTCCACCTCCTCCCCCAGAGGCCACCCGAGCTCCTCACATCTCCGAGCAAGCGCCCCCCTCAGCCGCGTCGCCTAGGTCCCTCCGCCTCCCCGACTCCAGCCGCGGTCGCTGACCCCCTCCCCCCATCCTCGCCCTGTCCTGAGGGGACTCCCCGGCACGAGCGGGTGGGGACGCGCCGGGCGAGCGGCGGCGGCGGCGGCGGGCGGGAGAAAGTGAAGCGGCCCCTTGCGCACACTCGAGCGCTCACTCCGCGGCTCGGCCGCGGACACCGGGGTGGAGAAGGAGGAGGAGCCGAGTCGAGCCGAACAAGCGCGGACGGTGAGAGCCAGCCTCCCGCCCTGTACCCCTGGCGTCGCGGGCTGCGGGGCTGCGGCGCCGGGGTGGGGGAGGCGCGGGGTGGGGGGTTCCGGGACCCATTCATTCCCCGCCGCGGCCGGGCGGATGCGGGCGCCAGGTGAGGGAAGGCGGGGGCGTCTCTTTCGAGGCTGGCCGTTTCTGTCGGACCAACAAAGGCCCCCTGTGTAGTAACCCGCGCGGCCGCGGGTCTCTGACGCCTGGAGACCCAGAGAGCCAGGGGAAGTCAGCAGAGGGGAGACCTCGCAGGTCCGGCTCCGGGAGCGACTGCCTCCTGAACTTTGTGGTCCTCGGATCCTAAACTCTGGACCGCGTAGGGGGACCTAGCAAGGCGGCGACAGGTTCATTGTGCACAAGAAAAGTCACCTTTGTCCTGGCCGTGGGGATCACCTATAGAGTTGAACTCCTTGAAAAATACGAGTGGACAGTGCTTGACTTATGCCGCCCCTCCCCCACACCGGGAATACTCTGAACCTGTGGCGTTAAAACACGGGAAGACGAAATTTGGAGTTATTTTATGTTTCTTATTCCATTTCAAAAGACGTGATTATTATAGCCTTTACTGTTTTTCACAGCAAACATTGCTGGGAGTGTTTTGGAAGAATACCTGAGAAGTTTTGGGTGTTGAGAGCAAAGTGCTTTTTGTTTGTTCAGCGCTTTGGATAACTGACTTACGCTTTTACCTGCAGAACTGTGAAAGGTGATGAGAAGGGTTAGTAGTTTGGTTACCAACAAAAATTTGAAGTCACTAGTCTAACCTTTAAGAGTTGTTCCTAGAAAAATCTTTAATCTTGCCTACTGTGTCTTTGTGCCCTGTCTAAACTTTGTCAGGGGAAAAGAGTCGACAGTACACAAATATCTCGTTAGTCTTACCGTATGACTTCTCCTACTTCCTGTGTGACCTTGAGCAGGTCACTTCCAGTTTTAAAGGTCCAGGATTTTGCTTGTTTGCTTTTGTGCTACTTAGTTTTCAAGACTTTACTGAAGCACCCCTGCCCAGCCCCCCCACCTCCCCCAACTCTGGCCAAACCTCCCATGAAGTCTTTGCTGGCACCCACCCCCATAATCCTTTCAGGCAAAACTTTCTCATTGAGTCCCTCAGAGGCTTGGTAGGATTTATGCTACAGCACTTGTTAACATTTTGTTGCTGTTGTTCCTATTTGGAAAATCCTGAATCAGGTGCATATGAAATCCACCTCATCTTAACTAGAAAGTACTTCTCAAGAAAGAGAGTGAGATGTATGGAGAGAGTAACATGGAAATTTACAATACCATGTGTATTGTAACTGAACAGGGCAAACTGGAACAGGGAACTGAAACGGGCTCTGTGACAGTCTAGAAGGGTGGGATGGGAAGGAGGGAGATGGAGGGAGGTCCAGGAGGGAGGGGGCATGGGCGTACCTATGGCTGATTCTTGTTGATGTATGAGAGAAAACCGCAAAATTCTGTAAAGCAATTATCCTTCAATTAAAATAAATAAAGTGGCCAAAAAAAAAAAAAGGATTTTTGAATGATAGATCATGAAACATTCCATGAAGTTTATCCAGTTAGCTTATGGGTCTGTCTCGTAAATTTGCTTATTCAGTCATTCATTTACCCAGTATTACTGGAGTCTGGAGAGCTACTGTGTTTCAGGTCTCCTGCTAGGGCTATGGGGATTCAGAATCTGTTAAGACATACCCTGTCTGTCAGAGCTCAAAGTCTAGTGGGTGAGGTAGGCTTGTAAACAATGAAGGCCTTCCCTAGTCTCTACAACAGCTGGACAGGGAGTAGTGTGCAATAATTGAGGCTGCTGGACCTGTTTTACAAGTCTTGTTTTGGTCAAAGTGAGTCCTGAAAGGAAGGTAGTGACCTGCCTCTCTTCTGTGAGATAGCACTTGACAAAGAGCTTTGTTGAACGTATATTCAATTCAGTATACATTTACTAAGCACATGGTATGAGGCCCTGTGTTAAATTTGGAGGAAGGACTGCTTTTTAAAAGGAGGTGGTTGTTCAGTCACTAATGTGTCTGACTCTTTGCAACTCCCAGGGACTGCAGCAGGCTAGGTTAGGCTCCTCTGTTCTCTACTGTATCCAGGAGTTGGCTCAAATTCATCTCCATTGAGTCAGTGATGCTATCTAACCATCTCATCCTCTGCGGTCCCCTTCTCTTTTTGCCTTCAGTTTTTCTCCGCATCAAGGACTTTTCCAGTGAGTTGGCTCTTCACATCAGGTAGTCTAAGTATTTCTAAAAGGAAGGCACTATATAGCCAGCCCCACTCCTGACTAGTCATTGCCTAAAGATAAAATTTTGAACTTTTGACACGAATAAGAAGCTCTCAGAAATTAGAGTACCACCTGCCTTTGCAGCCTCACTTTCTACAACTTCCTTGCCATCCTCTTTTCATCTCTGATTTTGCATGTGCTATTCTTTCTGTCTAAAATGCCATCCTGCACCTGCCTATGGAGAAGCACTTGTACTTCTGGGAGAAAAATGAAAGTGTCCCTTAATTTTTCCTCCTATTATCTCCGTATAATGAGTTGCTTTTCCGTTCTTGGGCTTATGTACAGACCACTCTTATAGATCTGTATAGCGCTTTGTTGCAAATGTTGCAAATTTTTTTGACTTTATCACACTGCTGCAAATATTAACCTGTGAATTTTTTGAGGGCACTGAATAAGAGTTTCTGGCACTGAATAAGAGTTTGAAATGAATGTATGAGTGAAGAAAGCAAATCAAGGCCCTTGAGTTTGAGAATACCTAATTCTTTGAGTTAGAATAATTTTAGCTCCAAGTGTAGTCCCTGTACCAGGATCATCAACAGAATCTGAGAATTTGTTGGACTTGCAAATTACTTGTCCCATTCCAGACATACAGATGAAAAACTCTAGAGTTGGGGACCCCAGATATTTAACAATCCTCCACATGATTCTGATACTCGATAAAGTTTGAGAACCACTGGGTTAAATGATCTGCCTTTAATAAGACCATTACGTTGCCACCTCCCTCCCTGCTTCCTTTCTCCTTGCCTCCTCTTTCTTCCATAGCACAAAGTGCCTGACCTTCCGTTCCATTTCCTTCGAATCTGTTCCATTCCATCCCATCTGTTCCATTCTTTTCAGTTTGATTCCATTCCATCCTATTCTATTCCATTCCATCCTATTCTATTCCATTCCATTTCATATCATCTGTTTTCCTCACTTAACTGAAAGCTTCCTGAAAGCAGAGAATTTTCTTTTATTTAAGTACTTCTGTAATCCCAGGGGCTAAAATAGTGACTGCATATAGCAGCCATTCAAATATTTGTTGAATGAATAATATAAAAATGATTTAACTCTATTTACTGCCAGCTGCTACATTGGGGTTTATTCAAGAATAGTTTTCAGTGGGAAGAGGAACCTCACTCCAGTATGCAAATCCAAATGGATTCCAACATTTTGGGGATTTATTTTATCAATAGATTGAGCTTTTTTTTCCCCCCTTTTACTTCTGTCTTTCTCCATCAGAGTCTGCATGATTTTTTTCTTCTTTTGTTCTTTTTTTTCTCAGGATCTGAAAACTGCAGCTGAAATATCCTAGGCCAGGATTGCACTTAGTTTTGCAAGTTTAAGTAGGCACCCTAACTTTTGAACCTTTTAACTTGAAACTGTCTCTTCCGGATCTCCTGTGGTTTTTGTCTTTCTCTAGTGATAACTTAAAGCCATACAAGGACCTGTTTGACTCCACACAAAGGTTTCTCTTCCTTGTGAAGCTCTTAAAGTGTTTTGTTTCTTTCACTTTCTTATTAGCCCTCAGATACCATATCCAGTTTTCTCTTTTTCTGACTTCCCTCTGGGAGATTGGCTTCATTTATTGATTCTTCATTTATAAACACTGTTGAGTCTTTCTCTACCATGTGCTGGGTCCCATGCTGGGACAGATGTATGTAGGATGTGGTTCAGGTCCTTAAGGAATTAAAGATATTACAACATTATATAATAAGTGTGGAAATGAAGGAGTTAAATGGAGGGATAAAGTGATGCATACTCATAAAGGTGGGAGAAAGCTGTCTTTCTAAATTTAAGTTGATCAAACAAGTATCATTTTGATAAGCAGCCCTTAAACATTTTTTAGTTAATAGGTTGGCAGTTTTATTGGGGGAAACTAAAACAAAAATCAAGGTAGAATCAGCAATCGCTAATTTGAGATACTTCTCAATTCTATTGTTGCTGGTTTTAATGAAATTTCCTTCCCCCTTTTTGTTTTTCTAAATCATGACTAGGAAGTAGGGGAAAAAGCTTTTTAATAATAAAGAGAAAAGTTTATCAAAAAGAATATGCTGTTTCATTTTAAATCCTAAGGACTAATGTTATTATTTTGGGTGGGTGGTTAATGAAACCCAGAGAAAGTCAGGAGACCTTAATTTAGTCTTGATATTACTGCATGACTTTATGGAAATTATTTTATCTCTGTGCCTTTGGTTGTAACTTTAAAATCAGGATAGTAATGGTTGCTATGACTGGCTCACAGGTTTATGAAGCAACTAAAAAAATATTGAATATAAAAACACTTTTGAAAAGTATAATTTGTTAGCTAGTTGTTGCTGCTGCTGCTGCTGCTGCTAAGTCGCTTCAGTCGTGTCTGAATCTGCGCGACCCCATAGATGGCAGCCCATCAGGCTCCCCTGTCCCTGGGATTCTCCAGGCAAGAACACTGGAGTGGGTTGCCATTTCCTTCTCCAATGCATGAAAGTGAAAAGTGAAAGTGAGGTCGCTCAGTCGTCTCTGACTCTTCACCACCCCATGGACTGCAGCCTTCCAGGCTCCTCCGCCCATGGGATTTTCCAGGCAAGAGTACTGGAGTGGGGTGCCATCGCCTTCTCCGAGCTAGTTGTTAGGTTGTGGTAAACTTATTAACAGCAGTTTACATTATTGAACAACAAGCAGGGGTCCCCAACCCAGGGGTCCACATCTGGGATCTAATGTCTGATGATCTGAGGTGGAGCTGAGGTAATAATAATAGAAATAGAGTCCACAATAAATGTAATGCACTTGAATCATCCTGAACAAACCCCCTTCTGTGGAAAAATTGTCTTCCATGAAACCAGTCCTTGGTGCCAAAAAGGTTGCGGATCACACTGTACCAGATACCATGTGAGATATTTTTTCCAGTCTTCAAAATGAACCTGTAAGATGATTGCTAGTATCTCCATTTCAGTGATAAGGAGGCTAGGCTTAGATTGGTGAAGGGATCTTGTTCAAGGTTTTGCTGAAAGTGACAGATCTCAGTTCCAGTCCATATCCATCTGATACAAGCAATTATGTGTTGTGTTAGTTTTCCAGCTGCTTTAATTTTTCTGTATGGCAGATTTTAGGAATGTTTTGTAAGTTTATTGCTGTGAAAGTTAAATTTTTTCTTCATTTAGCTTTCTTTCTTTGTGCATAGAACGACTGGTGAAGAAAGATTTACTTGCATTTATGTTTATCATGATAGGTAAAAGAATAACATCCTTCCCTGGTGCTTTTTATTCAGCTTCACAACGGCCATCTATGAGACAGATATTTATTTTATAAGATAGTATCATGGAGATATTGTCTTACTCAAAGTCATATCATTAGGAAATGACTAAATATTGATTTAAAACCATGTTTTAAAAATCTAAATGTGTTACTTTATTTTTGCTGCTATATCATAAAAGGCAATAACCTTTTAAACTCTATGAGGCTAAACTTTAGGGCACTAGAAATGTCCTTTTAGATTGCTCTCTAAACTCTCTAACCTCTTCTCACTAAGAAAATCCTGACTGAAGTCCATGGTTTGAACCACAAAAAAATAATTGCTGATAAAACTCTGCCATATGGTCATGATATTGCAGACTTACAGGATAGCACTTTTTCATTGAAGTTGAGAGAGCAGGCTTTATCTGTATTCTGAGTCACTTGTGCCTGAATATTTGTTTTTCCTTTGCCAATGTAAATTTATTAACATAGTGCAGTACATTTCTCTGCTTTAGTGTTAAGCTTTATCTTTTATAAATAACTTCCTCCACTCTCTCATCTAGTCTTTGAGATGGGAGAAATCTGTGTCAGGATCCTCTAGATTATCCCCTCTCTAGGAGTAGTATAGTAATAAGTCAAAAAAGAACCAGAGCTTTATTGATCCCTCATAAACAGGATTTTATTTGGTATTGATTAATTCTCTAAAATGGATCTAAGTCTTATTAAAAAACTCTATTATGTTTTGGCTCTTATTCATGGGGATGGTGTGTGGTAATTTGCATGCAGCATTGGGAAATTCGTTCTTGTTTATGGGGCTTTCTTCGTTCACTTTTCCACTTCCAGTCCTCTGCAATGTCCCTTTCCCTTTCCCTTTGTGTAAGTACTGAAGCTGACAAGAGCATTCTTCTCCTTTATAGAATCTGCCTTTTGAATCTTTGGGGATGATAAATGACAGTATATGTGTAGCTTCTACCTTTGTCTGTCTGCCTGTATTTTCATAGTTTAGCTTTTCTCATGCTCTCTCTCTCTCTGATTTGCACATAGGGATTGATGACTTCCTCACCTAAACTCTTGTCTCATAGTACTTTGTATATTATGGCAATATTATTTGTAATTTTTCTCAGGGAAGGAGAAGATGTAGAAAGAAAAGTTAGGCAAAGACCTACTCGGACACTTATTTAGGCCTCTATTTCTTCATCTGGAAAATAAAAATAATACCTAACTTACAGGGTTGTTGTGAAGATTAAATGAATAATATGTGAAAAAGATGTTAAGTTATATAGGTGTTAGGTACAATTGTTGTAATTTTGTGACTACTATTTATGTCTATTATGTATAGCAGTGGTTTTTAGTTTTGGTTGTGTGCTTGAACTACTTGTGAAGATGTGAAAAAAAAAAAAAATACAGTTGCCTGGACTGTATCTCAGGTCTATCTCAGGTCTACTTAAGCAAAGTCTTCTGGAATCCTTATTCTTGAAAATTTACAGATGATTCTGATATGCAGCCAAGTTTGAAAAGTACTGCCTTATAACATTTTGCATAAGTGTCTTTTGTACTTACTGTATGAAAACGGTTTTGTCATCTGCTGCTGCTGCTAAGTCGCTTCAGTTGTTTCGACTCTGTGCAAAACCCCATAGACTGCAGCCCACCAGGCTCCTCTGTCCCCGGGATTCTCTAGGCAAAAATACTGGAGTGGGTTGCCATTTCCTTCTCTAATTGTCATCTAAAGTCCATTTATTTGCTTAACACATATTATGCATCAGGCATTGTCACGGGCTCTGAAGAAACAGATTGTAACCTGGTGCCTACCTTTAAATTTATAGTTGAGAACCAAACATGACTGTAGACAATTGTATTATATTGAGAAAAAAATGACACATGGATATGTATACTAGTGGTATGTGAAGACAGAGGAAAGGCATCTACTTCACCTGAAATAGGGATGGGTTGGCGAGCCTTCTCAATGGAAGTGGAACCTAAATTGGATTTTGAGAGATAAGCAGGGGTTAACCAAGGCAGCAGGGGAGGGGTACAAAGAGAAGGGAAAGGAGAACTTTCCTGAAAGAGAGCAGAATGAAGATTAGAAGGCTTGAGAGCATAATTTGGGGAACCCTGAGGAATGTAGTACACTTATAGAATGGGGTGCGAAGTGGGGAGTGGTAAGAAAGGACAGGAAGGCAAGGCCCAGACGATGAACGACCTTTTGTATAGTGTACAAAGTACTTTCACTAATGTTATCTCACTTTATTCTTTCAATAGCTCTCTGGGTTAGCTTAAACAGGTATTATTTCATGTCTGTTTTATAGAAATGAAAACAGGTTAATTGAAACACCTGAGGCTGTACAGCACAGCTGTGGTTTGAGGACTGGTCCTTCTGACTTGAGTGCATATTTTTCCGAATACACTTTTCCAATAAGACTAGCTGTCTTATACTTTTATGGGAGATCAGGTGAGCTCCGTAGATAAATGCATAGCAATTTGTAAGTTGTAAAGTGCTTGACTCATGTTGGCTATTAGTCAGGAGTTTGGACTAAGTGACCTATTCAAGTGCTTTTAGCTCTTAAGATTCCGTGGGCATTTTCTGGGATTTTTCCTTTATCATACATACATACATACATACATATATATATATATATATATATATATATATATATATATATATATATATAGATTCCCTGGTGGCTCAGAGGTTAAAGCGTCTGCCTCCGATGCGGGAGACCTAGGTTCGATCCCTGGGTCGGGAGATCCCCTGGAGAAGGAAATGGTAACCCACTCCAGTATTCTTGCCTAGAGAATCCCATGGACAGAGAAGCCTGGTAGGCTATAGTCCATGGGGTCCCAAAGAGTCAGACACGACTGAGTGACTTCACTTTCACTTTCATATATATATATATATATATATATATATATATATATATATATAAAAATTTTTCCCCCACCAGGAGTTGGTAACTAGGGTCCAGCAAGCTAAAATAGTATCAGATAGTTACTCTTCCAATTTGATTGTCTTTACTAGGATCCCCTAGTTTTTAAAATACATTTATGTTTCTTTTATTATGAAAGTAATACATGATTCTTGCAGAAAATATGGAGAATACAGAATAATAAAAGGTAAAACAAAGACAACAACAAATGTCAGAGTTTTATTGTACAAAGATAATCAATGTAGCATTTCATCTACTCCCTTCCGATCTTTTTAAAAAGTGAGTTTGGGATGGTGAACTCCCTGTTTCTCAGCCACTTTCTACCCCCAATCTCATTGTATACTGAGGATAAATGACATCAGGAACAAATTGTCACCCTCAGCCTTGTTATAACTGACCTTTTACTGGGGATAGTGCTAAGTACTTTACATTTGATTTTTCATTTACTCCTCAGAATAATCCTGCAAGAGTGATACTGTTCTATATTCATTTTACAGATGAGGAAGTTTAGAAGCAGAGAGATCAAGTTGGGATTTGAAGACATGTTTATAATTACTATTGTGTAACTATGGCAAGTCATTTAACCACCCTGAGCCTCAGTTTTCCTTAGCTGTGATATAGATGTATTAAATTTGATGTCAGCTTCTTAGTTCAATTATTTTATGACTAGTGTTTTTTTTTTTTAATTTTGTTTGTTGTTTGCTTTTACCTTCTCTCCTCCTTTTCCCCCCGCCCTCACTTTTACTACTTAGTAACATAGTCCCTGACCCCCATAGTCTATCAGTAATAGTGTTTCAGTGTGGAAACAATTCTCCATGGGCTAGCAGAGCAAAATTTTAATTTCTAGGCTGTGGCATGGGTAGAAAGGGACTTGGTATAGTTGGGAGGACTCTTAGTTCCCCTATAACTTTTTGAAGAATTATTATTTTTTAACAATTTCTTATATTTAAAATTATTTTCCCATCTGAAGTTATCTGGCCAGTTCAGATTCTGAGATTTTTATTTGCTATCTGGGTAGATTTTGCTTGATCAGTTCAAGATGTTATCTGTATGTAATCTGCAAAATAACTGAAAACAAAACAAGGAAGTGGGTGAGCAAAGGGTAAAATTTCATTATGATAGACCTTTGAAAGTCCAAGTTTCCTAAGTGGCCTAGAGACAATTAGTGTATATTTAGGTTTGTGTATGTGTGCTTAGTTGCTCAGTCATGTCCAACTGTTTGCAACCCCATGGACTATAGCCCGCTAGGTTCCTCTGTCCATGGAATTTTCCAGGCAAGAATACTTGAGTGGGTTGCCATTTCCTACTCCAGGGGATCTTCCCAACCCAGGGATCGAAGCCACGTCTCCTGTGTCTCCTACATTGGCAGGAGGATTCTTTACCACTGAACTACCTGGGAAGCATTCATACTCTTACGTGTTACTCTGTGGCATTATTTGATTAATATCTGTCTACTAGACCCTACCTACTCTCCAGAGAATCATTTTTCTGAAGAGAAAGAATTCTAACATAGTACCTATTTCCTTAAAAAGAATCTTTTTCGTTTTTTTGCTGTCTGTTGGAGATGCGATTCCTAATATATAGTAGTTATTCTGTAAATGTTTTTGACTGAATGAGTAAGAGTAGATCCAGCATTCAAACTGAGGTGCACAGACTCTTTATTCAAGTTTAGCAAATATGCAGGAATCCTTTCATTGTCTGGTGTTGGGAGAGGCCAGGAGAGAGGAAACCTCACTATGTTAAATATTTAGCTGCCCAGTACAAACACCTTTGACCTTAGTCAAGTTGAACGTAAGCCCTGATGCTCGATAAGGATGTGGAAAATTCTTAAGGGGATCTCCAGCTACTTTGCCATTCTGGGTCTTTCTTCCTTTTATTTGAGTTAAAGGATTATGTTACTGAAAAATGGTATTGGATTAAGGCCCTTTTAGGCGTATTTGAGTTCCAGAATATTCTTTTTAGTGTTATCCCAGACAGTGGTTTTGTATCAGTTTCTTTACAGTGCCAAGTAATTCTAATAAGGTTTAACATATACATTACTTTCATCAATTAGAGCCCCATTTAACCCACTTTTGTAAGACTGTTAATAAATTTAAAATTCAGACACAATCCCATCAGTCAAATAAATGAACTCTTCTGTTTTCTTTTTTCTTGTATGTAAACATACTTACATAATTATAATCACAATATAAACCTACATTTGTTGTTTGCCTTTTTTTCTTGACTTACAGTAAACATTCCCCCCATGTTACTCCTTAGTATCCATTATAAACTTTAAGGTGATATTTCATAATTTGCCTAAAACCATTGTGTTGGTTATGTTGTACGTGAGAAACAGAACTAGTAGGATTCCTTAGCATGGAAACCCCAGTTCTGCTCTTAAGGCCTTTCAATTGACTGGGTGAAGCCCACCCATATTATGAAGAATAATCTCCTTTATTTAAAGTCAGCTGAATGTAGATGTTTACTATATCTATAAAATACCTATTAAATACTTTACAGCAGCACCTTGATTAGTGTTTAATTGAATTACTGGATACTGTAAGCTAGTTAAGTTGACACATAAAACTAACCATCAAAATCATTTAAGTTTTCTCCTTGTTATAAATTACACTGTAATTTTATTGATAACATTACATATAGCTTTCTACTTTCAGAGTTTATTTCTTTAGAATAAATTCTGATCAGTGGAATTGTTGAATCAGTGATATGTATACCTAATAAGCTCTTGATAGCATTTAATATTTGGAAACTGAAAATACCACCAGTTTTTCTTTTATTGATTTCTTCAGGAGTTGGTCTCTTCAACTGACTTATTTCCCATTTCCAAAAGCCTGTTTCCCCCTCTCGCGTTTTCTAAATCTGGAAATAGCCACTTTTCTTCAGGGTTATCTTCAGTTCTCCCTTCAGTTTCTACCTGTCACTTTCTCTTTGTGCTTTCATTTCTCCCCCGTCCCCTCCAACTTTGTCTCATTTATCACAAAGCAGAATAAATAAAAAAAGTAGATAAAATAGAAGCTTTATATTCCTACTTCTGAATTTGAGAATCTACTTGAACTTGAACCCATTCCTTTCTTTATGAAGGAAGTGATTCTCTTTCAAGGAAAGGCCTGATTCTTTGTATGCTTTTAGATTCCTGGGGTCCCGTCTTAGAAACCTCACTTCACTATCTTGTTACATTTTGCTTTTTAGAGTTATCATAAGCAGTATTCAAATGCTTTATTTAAATGAAAACAGTTTTCTTCTCCATCACACAGTAGTGCTCCTGAGATCCCATGTCAGCCTTTAAGCTAAGCACTATCTTTGCTCTCTTTCAAAGGTAGTCTTCTTTAAATAGCTGTTTACAACTTCTGCTTCTAATTCCTTACCTCCTATTTACTTGGCAGCCTACTCCACTCTGTTTCTGTCCCCACCACCTTATCATAATTGCTTGTGCTAAAGTCCATAATGACCCGTATGGTGCCAAATTTACTTAAGAAAGAAAAAAGCAAATCACTCCAAAACCATAGCCACACCTATACCACCTCCCTTCCTATAATCCTTTAATGTCAAAATGTCCTGTTGTGGTCCAGAAGTCAGTTTTTTTTTCCCCTTTCGTAGTTTGAAACAAAGGCTACACAGAGAGATTGGCTGATATTTCATTTATATCTTCTTTAATTTCTAAATTCACTTTCAGTCTCTCCCCTTCCATCCTTTCAGATTATTTGTTGAAGAAACCAGTTGTCCTATTGAGTTTCTCACTCTATGCATTTTGCATCACCCTGTTACAGTTTAAGAAGTTCCTTGGTCCTATATATTACTTTTAAGTTAGAATCTAGAGGCTTGATAAAATTCAGGTTTTTTGTTTTGTTTTGCATGACCACTTTATATATGTTGATGTGTTCTTTCATCAAGTGGCTCATAGTGCCTGCATAGCCCTCTTTTGTGTTGTTAGCAGCCATGGAATTTCCTTTTCATTCTTGTCTTTCTGGACCTCTCCATATATTTATTTTATTGATAACTCCCACTTTAAAAATATTCTTTTCCCTTCTGTGATATCACTTTCCTTGTTTGTCTCCTACCTCTGACCATTCCTCCGTTTATTTTGTTGCCTTTTTCTACAATGTTGACTTTAAATGTTGCAATTCCTCAAGGGAGAGATCCTCTTCTCTTACACTGTACTCTCTTTCTACTTGATTTCATTCATTGTCCTACCTTTGAATACTGTATATATGATCACAGCTTCCCTATTTCCCCAGATACCTCTAGCTTAAACTTTTCTCCTTAACTCTAGATCCTTATATTCAATTGCCTGCTTGATATTTATACTTTGGAGTCTTATAACATCTCCTACTTTGCTCTAAACTACATTCTTGGTCATTTTTCATAAACCTGGTCCTCTTCCAGTATCTGTCTTACTAAGTGGGATTTTTGATTGCTCAAACCTGAAATTTAAGATTCATTTCTGACACCAACCTTCTCTCCTTTCCTTCATATGGAAAACTGTACTCCCAACCTTGTTAATTTTACTTCTGTATATTTCTTGAATTCATCTATCTCTCTCTATTTCTGCTGTCACCTCCCTAATCCAGTCTGCTATCATCTCTACTTGGACTATCTTTCAACTGAGTTTTGTGCTTGAAACCTGTAAAAGCTTTTTATTTTGCTTAGGAAAAAATATAAATTTTTTTTCTTTTTGGCCACATTGCGTTTCTTGTGGGATCTTAGTTTCCCAACCAAGGATTGACTCTGGGCCCTGGTGAAAGCAGTGAAAGTGCCGAGTCTTAACCACTGGACCGCCACGGAATTCGCAAATATCAAATCTTAAACATGATTTTAAGGTTTTGAGTGACTTGGTCTTGTTTTTTGTTTGTCTAACTTCATCTTGTGCAACTCTCCACCTCAATGGTTATGATTCAGAGAGACTGGCATCTCCCTAAAGTTTGAGAAAGTCTCTCTTGCTTCAGGGCCTTCACACCTGTTCTCCCCTGGTGTGCTTCCCCTAACCGATGTTTCTGGTTTCCTTCAGAAGTCTAGCTTCTTTCTCCCGCCTCTTTTTCTTCTTTAAGAAAATTGAGTATTTTCTTCTTTTTAAATGTTGGGTATCTACTGTGAACCAGGACCTATCTGATCTAAAGATCGCCTTCATTATCCTCTTACTGTATTTTTTTTTTCTGTAATAGCTTTAATTTGTTTATTTTTGGCTGTACTAGGTCTTCATTGCTGCATATGGGTTTTCTCTATTTGTGCCGAGTTGGGGGCTACTCTCAGGTTGCAGTGTTTGGGCTTCTCATTGCAGTAGCTTCTTTTGTTGCAGAGCACAGGTTGTAGGGTGTGCATGCTTCAGTAGTTGTGGCCCAGGGGCTTAGTTGCCCTGTAGCGTGTGGAATCTTGCAACACCAGGAATCGAACCAGTGTCCCCTGCTGTGGCAGGCAAATTCTTAAGCACTGGACCACCAGGGAAGCCCCTGTAATGGCTTTTATAGTGACCTGTAATTCTGTCCTTACTGACTGTTTTCTGTCGAGCCTTTCAGCTCCTTGGGGTCAAAGATCATATCTTTTTGTTCACCTTTGTTCCCCATCACCTTAATGTGGTGCCAGAATATAGTGAGTGTTGTAATATTTGCTAAGTGAATGAGCTCACATTATCAAGGATTATCAAGCCTTGTCAGTTTTATCTCTGAAGTTTTCTCCAAATTTGTTTTTATCTATCTTCTGTGCTCTGGTTTAGACCATAATTATCTTTTCTCTAGGTTTGTAATTAGCTTTTAACTAGTGTCCTGGCCACCAGTCTTTCTGTCCTCTTAATCACCCATTAGTCTGTCTGGAATAATTTTCCTGATCCTGTTAACTATTCTTCTCAAAACCCACTAGTGTGTCCCCATTGCTGGTGGAATAATATGCTAATTAGTTTGTTACTCAAACTTGACAATATGATCTCATCTACTTCTTCAGCCTCATCTCACTTGAACCTAATCCATCCCTAAAAGACTGAATTTTATTTACTTTCATATATCACTTTGTTCCTTCAGCCTGGAATTTCTGTTTTCTTTATGCTATTAAAGCTCTTTGCTCTTTAAGATTCAACTTAAATCAACTGAGCTGTCATTTTTTCCCTGTAGGCTTTTAGCCCTCATATACCCATTCATGACTATAAATTCCTTGATGGTATGCTACAGACTGAATGTTTATGTCTCCCCCAAATTCATGTTAAATCCAAATACCAAATGTGATATTTGGAGGTGGGACCTTTAAGAGGGGTTGAGGTCATGAGGACACAATAGGATTAGTGTCCTTATTCTCCCCCTTCTGCTATGTTTCTGCTATGTGAGAGAGAATGACTTATCTATGAATCACATAAAGAGTTCTCACCAAACACTGAATCTTCTGGTCCTTTGAACTTCTCAGCCTCCAGAACTGTGAGAAATAAATTTCTGTTGTTTGTAAACCACATAGTCTATGGTATTCTGTTGCTGTTATTTAGTTGCTAAGTCATGTCCAACTCTCTTATGACCCCATGGACTGTAGTCCTGCAGACTTATCTGTCCATGGGATTTCCCAGGCAAGAATACTGGAGTGGGTTGCCATTTCTTTCTCCAGGGCATCTTCTTGACCCAGGGATCAAAGTCGGATCTTATGCATTGCAGGTGGATTCTTGGCCACCGAGCCACCCGTGGTGTTCTGTTGTTGCTCAGTCACTTGGTGTGTCCCACTCTTTGCAACCCCATGAACTGCAGCATGCCAGACTTCCCTGTCCTTCACTATCTCCTGGAGTTTGCTCAAACTCATGTCCATTGAGTCAGTGATGCCATCCAATCATCTTTCCCAGCATCAGGTATTCTGTTATAGCAGCTCAAAAGGTCTAAGACAGGTAATACTTTGTTTTGTTTCTTGCTGTATACTCAGTATCTTGAACAGTGTCCAGGATGTAGTAGGCTCTCAATAAACTTCTCAATAAACTTACTGACTTTTTGAATAAAATAATTTATCCACTGTCAACAAATATTTATTAAACTTTTTGAATTTTCATAGCACTCATTCCATCCTTTGGACTATGATTAGATGTATGGATGGTCATTTATTATCCATGGCAACCAATCACTTATAAAATCAGTTCCCACTCAAACATCCCCTTCCTTGCTCACCCCTGGGCTTTGTTCTCCTCACCCTCTTTGTCAGTAGTTACATTTCTAATGGTAGTATAATTAACATCTAAGAGTATGATGCAAGTATGTTCTAAAACAAAAGCTGAAATTTCTGCAAAACATGAAGAATTTTATGAATTTGAAATAAAGTTATGCTGGAGAATGGCTTGAACCACACACAGCCATGTCATTGACAAATGAGAATTAGGTAAAATTAGACCAGTTTAAAATTGAAGGAAAAACTAGTGTGAATGAAGACATAATTGCAGACTCAGAGGAAAATGATTTGAGTAACAAAGGATTCAGAGAGACCCTTGGCAAAAACTGGTGAAGCTCTGGAATACTTTTACAAAATCAATCCTCTCATCAATGTGTTCTGAAAGCCAAATGTGAAATGACCCAGTGAGTGATCTTTGGTTTAAGAATTACCTTGGTGGTGATTACAGCTTAAATTTTATTAAATTACAGATTACAAAATTTTGTTTTATACTTATCTTGATAAAAGCCTCATCTACTTTTTATTTCTTTTTATTTACTAGGAAATTTTTGTCTCTCATCAGTTAACTTCATTGGCATTTTTAGGTATTAGCTATCCTCAGATAACAGGAATTCCTTTGTATGTTTTTGTCCTTGTTGGGTTTAGTTCCCTGATGTTGGGGACTGTGTACTATTCATTATATTCCTTTGGGGCCTAGCTCAGAGTCTGGTATATAGGAGATACCTAATAAAGCAAAGTGTTAGGAAGAAGTGAACTGTAATAGAAGAGATTTGGAAAAGTGCTTTGAAAAGATGCTGTTTGGGGGAGGGGAACTAAGATCCCACAAGCCGCATGGTGTGGCTGAAGACGGGGAAAAAGGTACTGTTTGGTACAGGGTTTACATGGCAAGTAAGTGAGTAGAGTTTGACTGCTGTGCTTTGTTATGTCCTAATGGAGAACCTCTCTTATTCCTCCTGCCTAGCATGTACTTTAATATTCAAAGTCTGTTCTCTGCCTCAATAGCTCTTGTTATCATTGTAATTTTTCCTGGAGATTGAGATGGAAATGAGGAGGGCTGCAGCCTGGGCATCCACATTCATGAGAACTTAGAAATGCAGAGGGACCAAATGCCATGCCTGACCTAGATGGATCCAGGTCAGCCAATCATTGCTTTCCTGCCTTTCCCTTTGTTCTGTGTGCCGCCAGGCTTCGCTACAGCTGTTTGTGCCAATTAATACGATGCTAATATAGCCCTTAATGAAAGCATGGAAACACAGGGTCCCAGCCCGTGGCTAAGAACTATATAGTGTCAGCTTTCAAAGTACCTTTTCACTAGGCACCTAGAAACCTTTTGACATTGTTTTTGAAACCATAGAAACAGATGCTGAAAGTGACCCTTGCTTAGGGAATCTATTCCTTCATTTTATGGGATAAGTAAAAAGAAAACCTGAGAGATGGTCAATCTCGTGCCACAGTAACAGTTCTGTGCCCCCATTTTAACAAATCTCTATCGCATGTAAAGATAATTTTGTCCTCTGTATTGTGTAGCAGCTAGAAACCCTTGCTACATACAGACCTAACCATGAATCCTGTGGCCCTACCAATTCTGGACTCTGTGATCTGGGCACAGTTACTTAACCTCTGTAGTTTTAGTTTCCTTATCCTTAAAATGGTACTAACAATAGTACCTGCTTCATAGGTTTGTTACCACGATTACAAGACATAATAATTGTAATGCACTTAACAGATTCTGGCACTTAATAATTGCTCTGTAAATGCTGACTGCCATTATTATTGCAGAGGAGAGGAGTGAAAATGAGCCTCATGACCAGCGCTTTAATTTATAGCCCTGTCCTCGAAACCTTTGTTCCCAATTTTCCTTCAGTTAGAATTTAAGCCTTATAAAAGCAAGGACCTTGTCTACTTGCTTCTCTGTATCCTTAAGTACTTAAAATAATTTTTAGCATTTAGTAGTTGCTTAGTAAATATTTGGTGAGTTAATGAATTCTTTTAGGAAATTTTTCTCTCAATATTTTTAGATACATATTTTTATATATCTGTATACCTGCTTTTAGATATTCCAGTGACTGGAATCTTTTTATTTACAGTTTATGTGAATTTGCACTTGTCTTTTTAGTTTTTGTGTTGTGTCCTGAATCTTCTCAGATGTCTTTGTTTCCCTCTACACTCTGAATCTTTAAGAATGGAAGATTGTCTCTGCTTTGGGAGTTAGCTCCTATAGCCCCTAATATTGGAGAAGGCAGTGTTACCCCACTCCAGTACTCTTGCCTGGAAAATCCCATGGACGGAGGGAGCCTGGTAGGCTGCAGTCCACAGGGTTGCTAAGAGTCGGACACGGCTGAGTGACTTCACTTTCACTTTTCACTTTCATGCATTGGAAAAGGAAATGGCAACCCACTCCGGTACTCTTGCCTGGAGAATCCCAGGGACAGGGCAGCCTGGTGGGCTGCCGTCTATGGGATCGCACAGAGTCGGACACGACTGAAGTGACTTAGCAGCAGCAGCAGCCCCTAACATAATAGTTTTTGTGCATAGTTATTATGCTTTGTAATTACTGACAAGTGACTATAAAAATCACTTATATCCATATTAATTTTTAAGCAAACCTCAGTATGTGGGACAGCATCACTCCCAACTCTAGCAAGATGTGAATTTGTAGGGTCAGTTCTTGGTGGCAAGAGATACTTTATTGCCTTTGTGAATGTTACTGTACACTTGAAACACTCTCTCCTTCACCTTGCCCCTTCTCTGCCAGATGTCCTACTACATTTTCTTCAGGGCTGTTTCCTCTGTCAGGTTGGTTTTCTTCCTTTCTTCTGTAGTTAATTCCTCGTTATATAAATCTCTTCATGAAGGAAGTGGGCAACTTTTGCAAATGGGATGATTGTGTAGGAGGACCTTCTACACTGAGGGAAGATTTGATGCAAAGACAAGGAAGGAAAGGGTCAGCTATGGGAATATGATGGTAAATATTACATATTATCTTTAGTGTAGGGCAGTTTATTGGTCAGGCTCTTATTGGTGGCGGCAAGTTACAGAATATACTCTTAAGGAAAATGGATTTGTTAATGGGTACCAGAGAGATTAATGAGTCTTTGGGAGAATGGAAGAAATGAACCCAGGCTGAACTTCCAGGAATAAACTTTCTAAACTGCACCAGAGAACAGCGCTCTTAAGGATGCCACTGTCTTTGCAGCTTTAGAATGCAGAATCAGGAGGCTGTTGCTGCAACTGCTAGATCTAGAACTATGCTGTCTTGATTGCAGTTTGTTTCAGCAAAAGGGATGTCCTATGCCCAGTCTCTCTCTATTCATCTAATACTGTTCCAAATCATTATCTAGTGTGAGAGCATCTGATTAGCAGAACCAAAAATGACTTGTAGAGGGGAGTCTGGAAGTACCTATTATTTGTCAGATAAAAGTTAGCTGGATTGATAGTTAATAAATATTAAGTGCTTTCGGAGATAAGAAGTGGGATTCTGAGTGTTATGGAATATAATAGAATGGAAGTAAAGAGTGAAAAAAAAAGGGAATCTGGGAAATAAAGGGTTTGTTTTCTTCTTTTTTTCTTTTCAATCTCTGTAGTACTCAAACCTTGAAGGGAATCTGGGAGATAAAGGTTTGTGGTTTTTTTTCTTATCTTTTCAATCTCTGTAGTACTCAGCCTGAAAGGGGTTAGAATAGGTGTTGAGCAAACTGATTTACATGTTCTGCTGTAGAGAGTATTCAGGTGGGTTGTACCCTCTTCCAGTTGTTGTTTAGTCACTAAGTCATGTCTGACTGAATACCAGATTTTGTATCATTTGGAATTCTGTAAGCAGCAATTCCACTCAAATTTGGCATAAATCATAGTGAAATATGTCAATTTACAATTATAACAACACAAAAGTAAAAGCTTGTGTTACTTTTATCACCAAATTGCCTTCCATCATGGTGGTAAATTGATGGAAACGGAGGAGCTAAATTTCATTGTTAAGCAGTGGATGAGAGAGATACATAGACGGAAGGGTCAGAGGAAAGGGAGGGAGACAGGGAGAGAGACAGAAAGAGGCAGAGAGAGAGACAGACACTGACCTCATCTCCCAAAATGGACAAAATTTCTTCTCTTTAGTCCAGTTGGACCACCCTAGGCCACGTATCCATCCTTGAACAGAGATCCAGGGATGTGCCAGATGCCAGTTGGTTAAGCCTGTGTTCTTGGACTATTCACTGGCAAGAAGAATGGAATTACTGTGTTTGGTTTGGATGTAGAGTGAAGACCTACCACTGGATCTGGTTTTGGGGCCAGCTTTCCCTTCGGACAGTGGTTTTCAAAAAATGGTCACAAGGAAGAAGGAAAGAAGGAAAGAAAGAAAGAAAGAAAGAAAGAAAGAAAGAAAGAAAGAAAGAAAGAAAGAAAGAAAGAAAGAAAGAAAAAGTCACTCAGTCGTGTCCAACTCTTTGCGACCCCATGGACTGTAGCCTACCAAGGTCCTCTGTCCATGGGATTTTCCCAGGCAAGAATACTGGAGTGGGTTGCCATTTCCTTCTCCAGGAGATCTTCCTGACCCAGGGATTGAACCCAGGTTTCCTGCATTACGGGCAGACGCTTTACCATCTGAGCCACCAGGGAAGCCCATAATCACTTGGGAGCTTGTTAAAAATGCAAATTCTCAGGGTACGTATCAAAAACTCTGGGTCTAGGAATATGTTTTAACAAGCTCTCCAGGTGATTTTGACTCTGGCAATATACTAAAATTTGAGAACTGCTTTAGTTACATTGGTTACTGAGGAATGAACACCTGATAAAAACCAGGGCTCTAATAAGAGAGAGGGAAAAGGGGGAAGGATGCTGAGCAGCCAGTAGCATCCATTTCAGACCTGTAAAGGTGAGTAGGGATCAATCAGTTCATGATGAATCTTGAACACTTGCCTCTTAAGGCTTTTGTGAGATTTCAGACTAGATAAGGGATGTGTGAGGGACCAGTGAAGGAGATAGATTGTAATAGAGATGCAGTAGAAAGTACATTGAACTTGGAGTTAGAGATTAGGCTTTCATCCTGGTCATTTTTACCTCTCTGAGCGCCGAAGAATTGATGCTTTTGAACTGTGGTGTTAGAGAAGACTCTTGAGAGTCCCTTGGACTGCAAGGAGATCTAAGCAGTCCATTCTGAAGGAGATCTGCCCTGGGATTTCTTTGGAAGGAATGATGCTAAAGCTGAAACTCCAGTACTTTGGCCACCTCATGCGAAGAGTTGACTCATTGGAAAAGACTCTGGTGCTGGGAGGGATTGGGGGCAGGAGGAGAAGGGGATGACCGAGGATGAGATGGCTGGATGGCATCACTGACTCAATGGATGTGAGTCTGAGTGAACTCCGGGAGTTGGTGATGGACAGGAAGGCCTGGCGTGCTGCGATTCATGGGATCCCAAAGAGTCGGACACGACTGAGCGACTGAACTGAACTGACTGATTGAGCTTCAAATTCCTTTTCTGTAAAATAGGGACTATATAACTACTGGAGTGTTGGGAGAATTAAATGAACAAAGGTATGCAGAAGTGCTTAGTTCATCATTTAACATATTAATAAGTAAATATTTACTGAAAATAATGATGCTTGGCTAAAGCAGGATGATTTTTATTCTGAGGTCAAGGAGAGGTGTGCTCCCTTAGGATTGCCTTTCCTCCTGAGACAGTTCCCTTATTCTCAGTGATTGTTTTAGATCTAATCATATTCAGATCATATTCATATTCAGGTCAGCTCTAGTTTAGCTGCATGAGCAATGGTTTTCTGCCTCTGCAGTCTTATCCTGAGGGAATTATGTGAATTATTTACTTCAGCTGTCACAGGACTATAGAGGTTTCTTTTTTCCTATAACTACCATGTATTGGAGGTCATGTGACCATACATATTTTATGTTCTGCCTTGGCATTTCTTTTTATTTTCTTCTCTGAGGTCTTTTTAATTTGTAAAACTATGCCCTCTTCCTCTCTCTTTTTTTTTTTTACATTTCGCATTTTCTAAATATAAAATATTTATAAGTTAGATTACAGTGGGAAAGGCATTTAGGATTAGCTTGGACTCTCTTCCTTACTTTACATATGAAGAAACTAAGACAGGAAAGTAATTTATCCAGTCTTGGGTCCTGCTCCTTAGCCTCTTCTGTTTTCTTGGCAAGGAAGAATTACATCTGGGGTTACATTTCATTTTTTGTTCTGTGATATTAATTAGTCAGAAGTCACTTGTAGGTGCATCCTTGGTGGCTCAGTGGTAGAGAATCAGTCTGCCAATGCAGGAGACATGGGTTTGGTCCCTGGTCCGGAAAGCTCCCACATGATACAGAGCAACTAAGCCCGTGCACTGCTCTATAGCCCAGGAACTGCAACTACTGAGCCCAGGCACCCTAGAGCCCGAGCTCTGCAACAAGAGAAGCCACTGCTGGGAGAAGCCTGAGCACTGCAACTAGAGGAAAGCCGCCGGAGCAGGGAAGACCCAGCACGGCCCACAATAAATAAAACAGTTATTAAGAAAAAAAGCCACTCGTAAATTGTTTTTATCTGATAGTCTACTGTAAACGAAGCAGAACTGATGTCCCAACCTAGGAAGATTACCAAGTGAATAGAAGTGTTGTGAATCCAGCAGTGGAAAGAAGGGCCCTGACATGTACACATTCTTCCCTCCTAGACACATTTGACATGTTATCAGATGTGCCACTTATTGGAGGTGCCGGCATTGTGGTATTAGGTGGCTTGTGGCCTTTTCTATGTTTACATCTGGAGTATCTGAGGAAGGAAGGA
Organism: Nanger dama; assembly: GCA_917880005.1. Lineage (NCBI taxonomy): Eukaryota > Metazoa > Chordata > Mammalia > Artiodactyla > Bovidae > Nanger > Nanger dama. Next base: position 4,745,011 of record CAKJTW010000058.1, on the reverse strand, counting down.
ATGAAATTGAATGGATAATTTCTACTCTATGGCATAGAGTAGAAATTACCTTATCTGTACTATAAATAACAGTTAAAATTTTTTTTTCTTTTAAAGAGTTACTGTTGGGTGGCAAGGGAACCAGAGGAACCACTTTTCATAGTTTTGTTGGTAGTAATTAAAGTCTAGATTTCTAGCTGAAGAGGAGCCTAATGATTATCCAGTCTAATACCCTTATTTTATGAATGAGAAAATGAAGGCCAAAAGAAGACAAATCTCAGTATTATACAGTAAGCAAGTTCTAGAGTTAGAACCACATCTCAGCCCTTCTGACTCTTAAATATATTTCTACTACACTGTTCTGCAAGGCAGTGAATATTAGAGGAAACTTGGGGTAGTGAGAAGAGCACAGATTTGAGGGCAAAAGATCTAAGTAAAATCCACGACTCTGCCACTTACTGCCTTGTTTCTGAGAAAAAAAAGTACCAGTTTCTTCCTTTGTAAAACAAGATAATGCTGATAATTTCTTACCTGCTTCATAGGGTTATTACTAGAATAACACGTAAGATGCACTGAAACAAGGGATCTTAAGACAGATGTGGCCAATTTGCTTATGGATTTCAGCTGTATCACCTATAAACTGATTTTTTTGGCAAGTTACTTAATTGCTGTGAACACAGTTTTTCCTTTGTAAGACTGGAACAATAGTATTTCTATTGCAGAGTTGTTTTGAGGGCTTTAGTGACGTTCAGAATGGTGCCTGGCACATAATAGATGTTCAGTGAGTGAGTGAGCTCTTCTCAGATGACTTGGTTTTGCCTTCTCAGGACTGTTCCTCTAAAGGCTTAATATGGATATAGCAGAACTTATTCTGTGGGTTTGAAACTATTTTGTAGAGTCTGAATCAGGAACTCTAGGTGGGGTAGGGTATGGGCTTTGCTGTTAGTCAGGTTTCCATTCTAAACTTCAGTGGTCTATAGTCAGACTTTTCAACCCAGGGAAGAGCCTCTGGAGATGGCAGGCATTGAATGTGGTGAACTGTTTGAAGAAGAGGTGGAGGAAGCTTGGTGACTGGGAAACTTGGGAGGAAGAATGGAAATGGGACAAATATTGCTCTTTTTGTTCACTACTGCCAGCAGTCCACAGAATATCAGTATGTCAGGACCTTAATTGAAAGTGAAAACTTTTTTTCATTATGATCTAAGTTTCTGACACTGTAAGTACCTCAAACTCCTGGGACAATATCTAAATCCTCTGTTACGCCAAACACCTGGCTTAAGACTAGATATGCAATATGTTTTTTATTGAAAAAATGAATATCTGAAATGGAGAAGTGCTGTGACCCATAGGGGTCCATAAATCCCTGGTGGCCACTAATCTCTCACCAGCTCTACCTGGCAGAGATACTTGTATTTAACCAGGTGTTTCTCGTTTTTAACCTTAGGGATTTGAAGGATTTCAGGTCTCGGGATTTTTAAGTTTTGCTCTACTGCTGACTTCCCTTTGCAGTCTTGGTTAGGCCAGACAACTATTTTCTTCAACCCTGGTCTTTGTGTGGCACCTACCAGGTTCCTCTTTCTGGTTTTTAATGCTGGGATGAGGTTTGTGGTTATAATGCATGGGAGCTGGGGAACTTGAGATCTTCATTGTCAGGGAAACTGTATTTCCTCAGACGTTCCAGGATTATGGAAACGCGTAATGCTGAGGAGTTCTATCCTCCTCCCCTCACAAAAGGGTATTCTCATATAAGTCATTAATTCATTAATGCATACTAAATGTATATACTGGAGATCAGGCATTCTTCTGGGTGCTTTAAATATATCATCTTGCCAAATGCTAATGAGTAACTCTTTGAGGTAAGCTGATAATATTGCCCTCAGTTACACAGATAAGAAATAAGGAATTTAGATAAAGGAAATGACTTCCCTTAGCTAGCAAAAGGTAGACCTAAGATTTGTATCCATGTCTTTATGACTCAAAGATAATCACTGATTGCTGTGTCTGTCTTCTTTACTAAATGGGAGCCCCTTGCTGTGTCTGTCTTCTTTACTAAATGGGATCCTCTTGAAAGCAAGGGTCTTATCTGATTCAAATCTGTGTTTCCTATTCTCAGCACAGGAATCGAAACAGAATAGATTTTACTGAACATTTTCTACCCTGGAAAGTCATCAGTTCAGTCGCTCAGTTGTGTCCGACTCTTTGCGACCCCATGAACTGCAGCATGCCAGACCTCCCTGTCCATCACCAGCTCCTGGAGTTTACCCAAACTCATGTCCATTGAGTCGGTGATGCTGTCTAACCATCTCATGCTCTGTCGTCTCCTTCTCCTCCTGCCTTCAGTCTTTCCCAGCATCTGGGTCTTTTCAAATGAGTCAGCTCTTCCCATCAGGTGGCCAAAGTATTGGAGTTTCAGCTTCAACATCAGTCCTTCCAGTGAACACCCAGGACTGATTTCCTTTAGGATGGACTGGTTGGATCTCCTTGCAGTCCAAGGGACTCTCAAGAGTCTTCTCCAACACCACAGTTCAAAAGCATCAATTCTCCTGCACTCAGCTTTCTTTATAGTCCAACTCTCATATCCATACATGACCACTGGAAAAACCATAGCCTTGACTAGACAGACCTTTGTTGGCAAAGTAATGTCTCTGCTTATTAATATGCTGTCTAGGTTGGTAATAATTTTCCTTCCAAGGAGCAAGCATCTTTTAATTTCATGTCTGCAATCACCATCTGCAGTGATTTTGGAGCCCCCCAAATAAAGTCAGCCACTGTTTCCACTGTTTCCCCATCTATTACCCATGAAGTGATGCGACCAGATGCCGTGATCTGGAAAGTCATAGATTCAGACATTAGAGCAGTTGGGATGAGATATTAAGAAACTATCTTATAGTCTATGTTATTTGCCTGGAGATAACCCAGTCCTCAAGGTGAATTTTTTGTAACCTGTGGGATCAAAGGAAAGCATTATATACTCTAGAAATCCATAAGAGTAACTAATGCAAACTTTATAATGCTCTAAAGAACTTAGTGTCCCATTGGGAAAATAACACATCCTTTACTGTTCTGTTTTGAGATAAGTCAAAGAGCCTGCCTGAAGTGTAAGGTGTATGCTAAATTGTTTTTAGGCCAAGCTCTCTTTGCCTGTTACTCTGTACAATGAGGTATGGGACTGGATGACCTCTGTGGCTCGCACAACTCAGACATTTAGATAATGGTCTTGCAGCTGTTCTATTGCTGCTTCCTCCATTAATGTGATAACAGATCATTGGATGCACTGGATAAGCCTCTCATGTTCTATAGTCTCACTGTCCCTCTTTAAGTCCTCTGCCTAGTTTCCCCTTAAAGTCTATTGCCTGCATTAGTTTTCTTTTTTAGACTGTTACTGTGCGGGCTTGTGTTCCCTTTGAGGTTGAACTGAGTTGTGTAAAGCTTCAGGAAGTGGCAGAAGCACCTTCCTCAAACCTGGTTGCACCAAACACCCATCAAGTCTAGTCTTGTCCTTAAAGAGGAAGAAGCAGCCTGGGTTCCTTAGCCAGTAGATATCAGTTTCTACCTTGAGCTTTCTGTGTTATTTTCACCCCTTAAAGAAAGGCCATTTCCTTTAAATTCCAAATGCCTCACTTTATATATTATTGATATTCCTAGGCCATTTTCACTTCTGTTCTCTGGTGAATACTTTCCTCAGGAGTTTCTCAAATGACTACCTCTCTTTGCCTCTCATACTACTTTTCTCTCAACAAAATATTCCAGTGGGTTGGCCCTTCTCTGTGCTAATCTTCTGGTCCTGTTTAACCCATTCATTTCTGCTCTCCTCTGAGTTTTTTCTCACTGTTGCTTAAATAAGCCATATGTTCTCTGTCATGTCTCCCTAGCTTGTTTTTCATGGTTTCTTTTGTTTAAGATGTTTTCCTTTGCTTACTGTTCTTTCACTCAACAATCTTCAAGGCCCATTTCAGATATCTCTGTCTCTGGTACCTTCCCTGATACTCTCCTCCTGTTCTAGAGAAAATGAATATCCCCCCTTTTTAGTGTTTATGTGATAACTTTGTTCCAATGACTGTAAAAAGCATTTACTGTTTTGTATTGTACCTATTTGTATTATATTATATTGAAATTATTTGCTCACCTGTCCTGTTTCACCTAAACACTTCTTCAAAGCAACCAGCCCTTTGAATGTTGAAAGTACCTGGTATTTACCAGGTGGTCAATAAAAAAAGAAACTAACATTTATTGAGTGACTTATTGTTGTGCAAGCTGTCTTATATACATAGTCTCAATCCTTATACTAGGTCTCTCATGTAGGTATTATGTCCATTTTACATATGAAGAAATTGAGACCGAGAGAGATTGGATTCAGAAGACTAGGATTCAAACCTGTGTGCTGACTCCAAAGCTTGAGCTGTATTTAGAACTATTCTGACTCCTAATTCAGCATTCTTTCTGTGCACATCAAAAAAACACAAATTGAATATGTAGACGTTTAATGCATTGATGGATGAGGGTTCAAATGGGAGTAGGGTTTGAATAGCTGTGGCACTCAATGTTATTGCTGTGTATTAAGAAATGGCCTTAGACTCATTAATGCCTTAATTGGTTCTGTAGGCAATCCTATAACTAGGCATTTAAAAATAAATCTGTTTTAGCTGGTTGGCAGATGTAACAACACCTACCTTTGGGCATGTTCTGTTCTAAAAAGGGATGAAAAGCTGCCTCTCTCACACTTTCATAGGGGGATGAGCTCCGCTTGACCTGAAACAGTGTTAGTGCTTTTGAAATCTTTCATTTTCAAGCTTTGTCATATTTTTGTCAGGTGCTGGTAACCTACATCTTCTGCACTGTAGAATCAGACAGTTGGAGCATGAATTGGAATATGGAATTCTTACCCCAGCTGCTTGAAAAGCCTAAGCTCTCACCAGGGAGAGCCTAAATACAAAGTATTTTTTGTAGTTGGTAAAGGAAGACAAAAGGTAGACCTTGGGAAACACCTCTTTCTCCCTGTTTTGTGACATGGGCTATTGAAGTATGACTATTAGCAAATGAGTTACAGAAAGGTAACAAAAAAATTAAGACTGGGTTTCAAGCTCTTGTTAGCTCACTGTGAGTTTGAGCAAGTAATTTCTACTTTCTAGGCCTGTTCCTTTATGTGTTCTAACCCAGTGACTCTTTCCAGGGAATGTGATCCTGCTGTCCAAGTACCACATATCTCTGTGGCCTAGGGACCATGCAGGGTTTTGGGTTACAGCTTTTTTTCCCTTCTTTTTCGATTACAAATACCCCATTCACTATGGATAGTCTAAAATTTTGTTGAAATATCTCATCTTCTGACGTCCCCCTCACCCATTCTCTTTCTTTGTTTAGGTTTATTCCTCCCGCCCTTTTTAAAAAATACCTTTACTGTCATTTTAGTGTGATTTTGGGGAAGAACACAGGTAAATGTATTTTTAATCTGCCAAATTTAACTAGAAGCAAACTTCAAAAGAAGTTAAAGAAACAGAAAGTAAAATTGCATTTATGTAATGGAATTGTGAAAACTTCACCATGAAAATTAATGAGAGGATAAATCTTCTGTCTTAGGTTCAAATCTTGGCTTTGCCATCTACTGGGTATATGGCCTTGGACAAATTACCTCCCTATGTCTCATTTTTGAGATTATTATTATTTTTTTTTAAAGAGAAAAGATCTATCAGAAGTTATACTGAGCTAGGAATCAAAATATGATTTTTCTTGTAGCAGACCATGAAACTGTGACCAAATCCTTACCCCTTTTAGGGCCTTAGATTCTCTCTCCGTAGAATGAGATTGACTGCATATCCTCTGAGTTTTTCTTCCCTTAAGGAGTCTGAGATTCTGAGATTCTCCTGATTCTTGAAGAGCACTGATCCTTTAATGCTAACTTCCAGTCCCTTTTAGCCTCATTAAGGCCTAGGTCTTGGAAAAACAGGATTGGGTGTTCTAAAGTCTGTCTGTACCTGCCTACCATACTGACCAGAGCTTGATACTTGAAAAAGAAGGATCACAGTGTACAGATCATGGCTCTTAGACAACACACAGTAAACAGGCAGCTAGTTGAAAATATTTCAGCTTTTTCCCTTTTCTTTCTGGTATTAGGACAAGCCAGGGTAATGAGGTCTTAGCATGAGAAGGAGCAAGTTAAAGCTTTTTAAAAAACTTTATTTTGTTTTTTAGTTTTAATTGGAGGGCAGTTGCTTTACAGTGAGGTTTTTGCAGCCATGGATTATTGTGTGTCTGCTTTTAGAGGAGAGAGAGCACTAGAATTGCTGTAACATTCAATGATGAATGTATAATAGATATACAAAGTATTATTTAAGGAAGAAGGAAGAAGGGAGGAGAAGAGACAATAAAGGGGAGACACTTGAGTGAGAATGAACAAGAGTTTATCAATTTGAAAATATATTGATGTCTTTTAGTGTTCTTTGCCCTGTCTCTGGATTTCAGCACAACCTAGAAGACTCCTCCTTTGGGAAATCACTGGAGCCTATTGGGAATTCACTGGAGCCTATTGGGAACAGAGAAGTTCTTTGGAAATCTGAGTTAGTGTTTTTCTGGTGCTGGCTTAGACTTTTCTTTAACTAGTGGTGACATGGGACAGCAGGATACTTGGCCAGACTGTTGTTCTTGGTCTGTTTGAGGTTTGGGTCTGCTAACTCATTTATGTCAGTTAAGCAGAAAGCTGTGTTTGCCCCTTTGAGAGCTACCAAAGTGAATTCCTGAGAGCTGTTTGGAGTCTCTACTTCCTGTCATCACAGGCAGTTGTGGGGTCTTTAGGACCTAATCTTATTAGGGTACCTCAGTGATTAATCTCTTAATGTATCTCACCAGTATATTTTTGCTTTTGGACTAAAATTGATTCTGTTTTGACTTTGCTACTTTTTTTCTCAAGCTTTGGTGTACTTACAGCCTAGTGGTGGGTGGGTTGTAGAAAGGAGCCCTGTAAATCATTAACAAATACAATGGACAAGAGAGAATGTGGCATTTACTGTAAAGAGAGAAATGATATTGTGCACTTTGAAGAAGATATTGCTTCATGATTGCACTAGATGGTCTATAAGCTCTCTCCCAATCCCAAATAGTACATGGTTCTTTGATTTTGTGAAATTTTTATTTATGATTACTAGAGAGAATGTGGTATTATCTATATAATAGATACATAAAAGCTCATAAAATTTTTTGATTTTAAAATAGCTAATTCCAATGTGACAAAATGATAGAAGTAGGAAAAGTGATTTTCTGGTTATCAAATTCGGAGACAACCAGCAGTGGTTGTTGAGCATTTTCCAGAAAGTAATTAAGTGAGAAAATGTTTCCTGAATACCTTTTCGAAGGTCAGTCTTTCCCTGAAAGTGGTAGATAATACAAAAGATATATGAAATGTTGTTCCTCTCCTTGAGAGGCTTTGATTTCATTAGGAGTATAGGATGCATATGCTAAAAAATTAAATAGTCCCAGCTAATAAACTGGGTACAAACTTTGAGAATTTAGTGAAAGGTAGATGATTAATTTCCTAGGGCTGCTATAATAAAGTACCACAAACTCGTTGGCTTAGAACAACAGAAAATTACAACCTTACAGTTTTGGAAATCAGAAATCTGAAATCAGAGGTGATGGCAGGGCTACGCTCCCTTGAATGTGCAAGAAGAGCAGGATCTGTTCCAGGCCGTTCCCTAGCTTCCGGAAGTCTCAGGCATTCCTTGGCTTGTAGTTGAACATCTCCCCGTGTCTCTTCAGTCTTTTCTCAAAGTGTATCTGTCTGTTGTGTCAAAACTTCCCCTTCTTACAAGGACACAAATTGTATTGGGTTAGAGCTGACCATCATAATCTCATTTTAGTTTGATTGCCTCTGTAAAGACTCTGTTTCCGAACAAAGTCACATTCTGATGTACCACAGGTTAGGACTTTAACACTTTTTTTTTTGGGCAGATACCATTTAAACCCATAACATTGGGGTTTATGGTTAAGGAAAGAACTTGGTCAGGTAAGATTTGAATTAGCAGAGAGAAGTAGAACTGTTATGAGACAAGTCTTTGCAGTATCCAAACAACCCTAATTAGAGGATGCTTCAGGAAATTCACCTTAGTGGAACCAAGTAGTTCTGAGATCCCCAAGCAGGGACATTTGGAGACAAAGATTACTTCAATTTTTTTCAGTTGTTTTATTCACAGCATACTATTGTGGGCAGCTTTTCTTTTTCTATAAGCAATTTTATTGCTGCATAACACATAAGCAGTCTTGACCGTTAGGATGCTGATTGAATGGCCCATAAAAATTTATTCTAGGTAACAGAAATTAAATTATTTTAACTTAGATGTCATTTATAATAATATAAAATATTGTGCTTTGTAAATGTAATGAATTTACAAAAAAATAGATAACTTCACTCAAAGAATTTCACATTAGAAACTGAGGGTAATTGGGAGCGCGTGTACACCTGTGACTTATTCATGTCAATGTATGGCAAAACCAACACAATATTGTAAAGCAGAATAAAGTAAAAATAAAATTAAAAAAAGAAACTGAGGGTGGATCATGACATTTCGTAACCTGTGGCTCTTGGGGTTAGGGCAGTAGTTTTCAAGTGTGAGTGCTTCTGGAAGGCTTAAAAACATACTGATGCTTAGATTCCTCTTATTCTCCCAATGTATATATTTTTTGCAGGTGTAGGGGGTGCAGAAGTAGTTATGGGGTTCAGGAATTAGTGTTTTTAAAAAGCATTCCAGCTTTTTTTATCTGGTTGTAGCTCACTGGATTGGGGGAATAAGAAGTAAATTGGATTCTTGTCTTTGCTGTGACCTTTGTGCATTCCCTAAAACCTTTGCCTCTCAGGTACTTCTGAGAATAAGAAATCTAGATGGGTATCTCTGGCATGTACCGGCTGTCTAGTAGCCACAGGCAAATTACTGGAATTCTTTTTAAGTCTCAGTTTTCTCATTTATAGAATAGAGATTTTAAAGAAAATTTTTTATTTTGCTGGGTCTTAATTGCTGCGTGGGCTTTTCTCTACTTGTGGGTAGCAGGGACTATTCTCTAGTTGCTGTGTGCAGGCTTCTCATTGTGGTGGCCTCTCTTGTTGTGGAGCACAGGCTCTAGGGTGCCTGGGTGTCAGTAGTTGCAGCTCTTGGGCTCTAGAAATGAAGTGAAGTGAAGTTGCTCAGTTGTGTCCAACTCTTTGTGACTCTGTGGACTGTAGCCTACCAGACTCCTCCGTCCATAGGATTCTCCAGGCAAGAATACTGGAGTGGGTTGCCATTTCCTTCTCCAGGGGATCTTCCTGACCCAGGGATTGAACCTGGGTCTCCTGCATTGCAGGCAGACGCTTTAACCCTTGAGCCACCAGGACTCTAGAGTACAGCCTTAGTATGTGCCGTGCAAGGGCTTAGTTGCTCCAAGGCATGTGGGATCATCCTGGGTCAGGGATCGAACCCTTATCTCTGGGATTGGCAGGTGGATTCTTTACCAATGAGCCACCAAAGAAGCCTTAGAATGGAGATTATTAAAACTATCTTCCAGGGTTGCTGTGACAGTCAAATATTTGTGGGTACTCAGAATGGTTTGTAGAATCCAAAGTACTCTGTAAATGTGAGGGTTTAGAAAATTTTCAATGGCTGATAACTTGCCCAAGGTGTTAAAATTGCTTGGTGCCCTAGACATCCACGTTTCCTGAACCTTTCAATTTTCTCATTAACTTGGAAGGTGATTTTTTTCTTCCTGTCTCTTTAATTTATTTAGCTCTTTTTGTTAAGTGGGGCCTGTACACCTTCTGTATTGGATATTTTCAGTCTTCTTGTTGTAGTGAACAGCATATTGGTTTATTGGAAAGAACATGGTCTTTGGAGTTGTGTGGATATGAAGTTCAATTCTGCTTATCTTACTAACCAAATCATTTTAACCTCTTTTAGGTTTCAGTTTCTCTATAGGTTAAATACAGCATTAAATGAGAAAATGATGTGATAACACTTAGCACTATGCTTGACTGGTAATTTTTTCTTGTTATTATGAGCAGCAGTGATAGAGGAGGATACTTTCAATGCAGTTGGATAAGTGGCAGAGAAGAGGCCTTTCCATTTGATTACACTGAGCAGCGTCATCTGGTTTTGGTTACTGTTGGAAGTGGGCTTTGTTGGGTTATCTTCTAGTCTTTGTAACAACTTTAATTTGTATAGTTCCAACTATTTTAAAGATACTTTTACAAATTATTCTCATTTAATCCTCACAGTACTCTGCAAGGAAAATGTCCCTATATATTCACAGAAATCTCAGCTGAGAGAGATTAAGTGACTTGGTCACCCTATGAATAAGCCATGGAGACAATTATTGTTTAAGGGGAAGTTCCAACCCTTGAGGCTTTGGGTTTTGTTTCAGCTGGACTTTTGGTTTCATAACAGGGCCTTTCTGATGTAAACCCAGGAAACCTTAGTTTTGTGGTTGCATTAGTTATCTATTGCTCTCTAAATAAATTACCTCTGAAAATCAACAGCCTTAAAAATAAACATTTATTATCTCACACAGTCTCTAAGGGTGAGGAATCTTAAAGTGACTAGGCTGAGTGGTTCTGGCTCAGTGTCTCTAATGAGGTTACAGTCAAGCTGTTGCCCAGGGCTGCAATTATCTGGAGGCTCAGCTGAACCTAGAGGATCCCTTAACACACTCACTCATCTGGTTGTTGGCCAGCCTCAGTTTCTTGCTGGCTGTTAATAGGCTGACATCTTCAGTTCCTTGCCACCTGGCCTCTCCATAGGGCAGCTTATAACCCTTGAGTTGGCCTCCCCACAGTGAGTGATCAGAGGGAGGAGAGAGCCACCAGAACAGAAGGTACAATGTCTTTTATAGTCTAATTTCAGAAATGACACACCTTAACTTCTGCTATATTCTTTTGATCATACATACTGACTCTTCTACCTAATGGGAAACGATACACAGGGTGCAAATACCAGAAGGCAGGGTATTTGTCTTGGAGGCTGGTTATCACAGTTGTAGAGAATCTTTGAAGCCTGGTTAACCATAATATACAGGTGCAGATTCTGTTCCATGTTTCATGCATGGTGGATGCCAGGAGAATTCCCATATGTCTTTAAGGGATGGTTTCTCAAGATGTAGGGAGCAGAGAATCCTTCAGAAGCCTCTAGAGTCTTAATTATCTACTCTCAGTCTAAGTTGGTAACATAATTATGCCTATTTTTACAGATAGACACTTTATTGAGGGGTTGAGAACGTGAGAGGATTTCTTTGTCATTGGGTTCTGTGTGGTGAAATTTTCCTTGGAAGTCTGAGCATTATGATTATTTTACCCCTAGAGAAATTTTGCAGAGGGAACTATACAGGTCAGTTCACTTATTGCTTTTAAAAATGCTTTCATATTAATTTGCAAGGAGTAGTGTGATGATATGGGAAATTGGCTGCCTTATAAGTCAGCACCTCTGATTTTGAGTTCCAATGTTGGCACTGACTGTGTGATCTTGATAAAGACATGTTCTCTCTGATCCCTAGTTTTCTTAAGCACGGAGGTGTTACACTAGAGTCTCAGGGTTTTGAAGTGCAGCCTCACAGAATATGGGGTGAGAATGGGAAGTGGAAAAGAGGCTGAGGAAGTGGAACTTCCCCATCTCCTTTTCAGGCAGTGCAGTACTACTTTTTATCTGTTTAAGTATTGGTGTTTCTGTAAGATTTGATTGGAAGAAAGGTTGAAAGCCTTCAGAAAAGTTGGGACCTGAGTGGATTGAGTGATCTTAAAAGACTTCTTTGGGTAAAGAAAGGAGATGGTTTTTTTCTGATGCCATTGGGTAAGCCATTGTCTTGGGGTGCTGGAGTACCCTCCTTTCTACATTTCTACAATGAAATAGTGGACCTGGAGAAGGAGGGAAGGGGAATGGAAAAGAAAATTCCTTGGGTAATTTTTCCCCTCCAGAATCTGCTAATCTTTCTGTTGTTGGGTGAGGAGAGAACTGTAGAATTTTAAGACTGAACGTTCCCTTTTAGGACATCTAACACAACCTTTACTCCACGTTTAACTTTCTTTTGCAAAGTTCCTGTCAAGCGTCTCTCCAGTATCTGCTTGCATACTTCCATGATGGAGAGCTCTGTATTGCTGGAGGCAGATGTTTTCATGGTTTGACACATTGGCTCTCAAAACTAAAATCTGCTGCTCTGTGGGCTTCTAATCACTGGTCTCTCACATGAAGTTTAGGCTCAGGCAGATGAAATGGCTTGTCAGGCCATTGTATGTGCATCTTCCCTTCCGCCTCCAGCCAAGGGGATCAGACAAGAAAGAGACCTATTAGCGTGTTATTGGAGCCCAGATTCATCCTTGTGTCTTTGTAGGTGAGTGGTTTTTATTAAAACTATTTTTTCTTTTTCATTAATTTGCTGAGTTTATTAGGACTAGAATAATTAGAATGTATTATTCTTCAAATTTACTAGTGTGTATGTGCACGTGTGTGTGTGTGCACGCGTGTGCTAAGTTGCTTCAGTCGTGTCTGACTCTTTGCGAGCCTGTGAACTGTCGACCACCAGGCTCCTCTGCCCATGGGATTCTCCAGGCAAGAATAGTGGAGTGGGTTGCAATGCCCTCCTCCAGATCTCTCCCACCCGGGGATTGAACCCACGTCTGTTTTGTCTCCTGCATTGGCAGGCAGGTTCTTCACCACTAGTGCCACCTGGGAAGCCCCCAAATGTATTAGTACTAGAAAGAAACTTGGTGATCATATGGTCTGTTTTGATTATCATTTTATAGATTAATAACTGAATTCCAGAGAGGAAAACACATCTGCTTAAAGTAATATACAGAAATTCTTATGACAGAACTGAGATTAGGACGTTGGTCTCCTTATCAGGAGCACCTAGTCTTGGATATCTTTACATAGACACTCTTATAGAGAAGTTGTACCAAATGCTGAAACTTTTTTTTTTTTGTGCCGTGTGGCTGTGTCCCTTGAGATTTCTATTAGGAGAGACATAGAATCAGTTAAAAAGTACATAGATTTTCATCTAAAATACCATGCTGTTTTTCTACATCACAAAACAAGGTAGAAGAATTCCATGCACAAATATTTATAGAGCACCTACAGAAGCTCATTTGCTACATTCTTGAAAATGTCTACGTCAGGTCACAATTCAGAATCTTCATTTTGTGAAGCTTCCAAACTCTTTCCTTCCTCCCTGACCTCTGTGCTTCATGGAAATGTTTTTTACAATAGAACTTTTCATGCTGCGTGGGCAGTGTGGTGTGGTGCAAAGAATATGATTGTTGGATTCAAACCAACAGACCTGGGTTGGATCTTGGCTCTAGTAATTCATGTAAAGTGCTTATCAGCATGCTAGATACATAATAAGAGTTCCTGAAATGTTGGCTACTGTTATTGTAATTATTTTTATCGTTACCCATGTCTTATTTCTCCCTTTAACCTGGGGGCTTTGAAGGGAATTTTTTTTTTTAAGCTGTACGTCATAACCCATGAGTTGTGAATTTAACATAGTACTCTGGACCAGCATTTTTAAAAAGTGAAAAAACAAAATGTCAAGTATAATATACCAGAGAAAATGTCAGGATATGTTATATATTCAAAGAACATGGATTATCTTTAGAAACTTTTGTCTCAGTTTTATATTTATAGGTGTGTGTATGCATATGTGTATGTGTGTGTGTACTGGTCTCCATCTGAATTGTATTATTGTAGGTTGTAGTCAAAACAGTTTGATCAGTTCTGCTTTATTGAAGAGACTGCTATTTATATCTTTTATTCATAAGGCCTAGCACAGGGTATGGAACACATCTGATGTGCATGAAACTAAGAAAAGGCAGTCTGAAATTAATTATTTAATATATAATACAGACAGTAAATGAGATACAGGATCAAAGAAGGGAAATTGTCTTGAGAAACAACTTAGTAAAATAGTTGTGAGCTTCGTTTTTTTGTGTCTGAAATATCTAGGGGTAAATTGCAGCTCTGCTACTTACTGGCCAAGGCAAGTTAATCTCTGTGGCCTCATTTTCTTCATCTCTAAAATGGAGATAAATAATTACCTCAGGTTGTGAGGATTAAATAAGATAAAGTTCCTACAGTGGCTGACACATAATGAACACTTGCTTAATATTTTCATGAATGAAAGTGGTCATGGGAGACTTTTTTGAGAAGGCAGGCACGTGTCCTTAAAGTACTGATAAGAATTAGACATGGGAAATGTTTGAAAAGTCCTGCATGTAGACTCTGTTAAAGGTATGTCTTACATGTTTTACTCTGTTAAAGACCTCAGTATTTTTCTCTTACATATCCTTTTCCCATGTTTTCTTCACCAAGATACCCACAATCTTTTTCTCTTCAAAACCACTTCCTGGGGAGAAAGTCCAAAGTAAGCTGTAACAACTTGCCTTTGGCCCCTCCCTGAGACCAGTTCATTCCCATTGACAGGGAAAAGGAGATTAACCCAAGTTGTCTGACCCAAGTTATACTTTTAGGCAGAACATCTGCCTAACCTCGGGAGACAGTAATAACCCAAGGAGTTTCAGCTTGGCCTCTGCAAGAAGGGACCCAGGGCAGGTAAATGGGAAGAAATCTTGGTTTCTTGTCCAAAGCCTAGCCTGAAGTTCTGAGGCAGATCCTTGCAAAGGTAGGCAATGGAAGGGTGGGGGAGAAAGGTCTGCCCTTCTCTGACTTCTGATGATGCTAGAAAAGAAACAGATTTTGTTTTCAAACCTGAGGATGAGGGAGGGAGAGTTGAAGAGGGGAGAGGGCTAGAGAGAGTGTGGAAGATAAAAAGGAAGTGCTTGTTAGGTATCTGAATTAGCTGTGGAAGGAGCACCAGTATTCGCTCCAGTGCTGGCTTTCCTACTGAGTTTCTGTTCTTTTGTAAACTGCTTGCCTGTTTTAGCTCCGTAAGGAGCTCTCTAAAGTCTGTTTCAGGTCTAAAACTTTTCTATCTATTTAATAGCATCTAGAAGAAAGATTCAGATAAAATACTCTCGGAGTCTGGAGGAGAGAGAGGAACTTATGTTTGATTTGTTTGGTCTGTATTGGAATTTCTCAGTGTTGAGAATAATGATATTTTAGATCATACAGTTTTATTTTGGTGGCTCAGGCCTATATATTATAGGATGTTTAGCTGCGTCCTTGTCCTCTACCCCATAGTATCTACCTCCACTCCAGTTGTGACAATTAGGAATGTCTCTAGACATTGCCAGATATCCCTTAGGGAATAAGATCACCCCTGATTGAAAACTAGTGGTCTGTATACATACAAATTGTGGGGACAGCTAAAATTTAAAATTAATGATTATGATGTTGTTGTTCTTCTGTTGCCAAGTTGTATCCAACTCTCTATGACCCCATGGACTGCACCTTGCCAGGCTCCCTTATCCTTCACTACTTCTTGGAGTTTGCTGAAATTCACATCCATTGAGTCAGTGATGCTGTCTAACCATCTCATCTTCTGCTGCTGTCTTCTTTTGCCCTGTCTTTCCCAGCATCAGGATCTTTTCCAGTGAGTCAGTTCTTTGCATCAGGTGGCCAAAGTATTGGAGCATTAGCTTCAGCATCTGTCCTTCCAATGAATATTCAGGGTTGATTTCCTTTAGGATTGACTGGTTTGGTCTTGAAATCGAGGGAGTCTCAAGAGTCTTCTCTAGCACTACAGTTCGAAAGCATCAGTTCTTCAGTGCTCAGCCTTCTTTATGGTCCACCTCTTATATCCATATGTGACTACTGGGAAAGCCATAGCTTTGACTATATGGGGCCTTAAAGATGAATTTGATGATGATGATAATAAAAATCTCATGGCAAGTCCTATGTGCCAGACACTATTCTAAGGCTTTAAATATATTAACCCACTTAATCTCCGTAATAATCCTATGAGTTAGGTACTGTTATTGTCCCTGTTTTACAAATGAATAAACTGAGGGAATAAGGTTAAGTGAATTAATAACTGCTAATATTTTTTATGAAACACTGTGTCAGGGACTCCACTAAACACCTTATCTATGTTATCTCATTTAATCCTCACAATCACTCTGTGAGCTGAATACAGGTGTTATTGCAGTTTTACAAATGGGAAAACTGCACTGTCTAATCCGGTACTGAGCACTGCGACACACGGGAGTAGATTGGTTCCAGAGTATTTTTCTATTTTATCTTCAGAATAGTATTGTGAAGTAGATAGAATTATCTCCATATTATAGTTGTAGACACTGAGGTTCAGAGAAAGGGAAGAAACTGGTGAATGGAGCTGGCATTTATTTTGTGTGTACACACACACACACACACACACACACACACTTGTGGTTGACCATGATGCTTCTAGCCACACAAATCAGCAGGCAGTTAAGTGAAAACATGCAGCCAAGGAATACTGAGCCCCTATTTATGATGGAGAGCTGAGAGCCACTCCTGATTTGTAATCTAAAGTTTGTTGGTGAGGTTTTCATCTGCTCTCCTAGGCACTTCCTGATTGACACTGGCAGTGTATCACAAGTTGTAATTATGTTAAAATTGACTTGCTTATTTCTTTTTAGTATCTGAGTTCTGTAGCGTTCTATCCTGTAAACTTCTAAATACAGACTTACTTGTAAACAGACTGTTCACCACACTGTCTCAGCACAGTGCCTTGTGTGTAATAGTTACTGTGTGAACTTTCTGAATCAGTAGGCACATGGGAAGAGAATAGAGTCAGAGAGAATGATTTATTCAAGGTCAGGCAGCAATTTGGTAGCAGTTTGGGGACTAGATCTTATTTTTCCTATCTTTAGAACCAGAATTCTTTGTAAAACATTGTACTGCTTGCCATGTACCTGTCATACAGTTGAGATTATATGGACTGACTTTGTGGCCTTAGGCAAATCCCTTGGTTTTTCCTTCTATAAACAAAATTATTAAACAGCTGCTCATTTCTCCTTTCCATTTTTGGTTGCCCACCAGTAGTGTCCTGGTGTGGCCTGCAGCCACAGGATAAGTGTCTACTGAGAACCAGGGACACCCCATTCTCCTTGCCAATCCAGATAGGAATCATGTTACCTCTCCTGAACAGTGACTTCATAGTTCAGTGATGATGTGGTGGTGAGGGTATAAGGATTGAAACAAAGTAGGTTTTGGTTCTAGGGGAAGAAGGCAATTAGGTATCTACTTACATCTCTTCTTTTTCAGTATCGCAACTAAGTTTCTATGTTCATAACTTTAGAGCTTTCTTACTCTTCATTGTACATTTTGTGGTCTGCTCATTTTCTCTTTAGCTTGTAGGAAAAAGACACAAAGCTACTTAAATTAGGTGAGAAAAATGTCCTTCTCTCTATTTCAACTGTTTTGGTCAGTAAAACCAGTGACAAGAAATGTCTATCAAGAGAAAATAACTGTCTTAGGAAATTAGCTGTATGCAGGGCGCTTTTCATGTCTGTTTTCTTGCTTCATTTTCCAGTCATTTTGCAAAGGTAGTGATTACTATTATTACCTTAGTTTTACAAATAAAGAAAGTAAGGTTCAGGGAGAAGTCACGGTTGATGCAGGTAGAGAGTAGTAGAACTGGGATTTGAACCTAGGTCTGACTCTTAAGATTGGGTGGCGATGAATGCTCATGTCACTCCATCATAATATGTTTGTGTTTATCAGCTTTACTGAGACATGATTCACATACTAAAACATTCACTTACTTAAAGTGTACAGTCGAATTTTTTTTAAAAGTATATTCACAGAGTTGTACAGCCATCATCACATATTTCAGTTTTAGAACATTTTGACCTCCTAAAAAGAAAACCTGTATCTATTAGTAGACACTCACCATTCTCCCCCATCCTCATCACTCTGGCCCTGGGCACTTATTAATCTACTTTTTGTTTCTTTAGATTTGATTTGCCTGTTTTGGACATTTCATATGATTAGAATCATACAATATGTGGCCTTTTGTACCCTGTTTCTTTCACTTAGTGTGTTTTCAAGGTTCATCCATGTTGTAACTTGTATCATTTCTTTTTATTGCTGAATAATATTTGGTGACATTTTTTTGCTGAATAATGTTTCATTGTATGGATATATCATGTTTTATTAATCTTTTTATTAGTGATGGGCATTTGGATTATTTCCACTTTTCTGCTCTTATGAATAATGCTACCCTGAACTTTTTGTATATGGATGTATATTTTTATTGATCTTAGGTATATATCTAGCAGTGGAATTGTTAGATCATACAGAACCCTATGTTCAACTCACTGAGGAACAGCCAGACTTTCTCCCAAAGGAACTACAGCATTTTATATTCCCATAGCATTGTATGAGGGTTCTAATTTCTCCACATGCTTATAGACACTTACTATTCTCTCTCTCTCTCTCTTTTTTTTTTTTATCTGTTGGGTATGAAATGGTATCTGTTTTGTGATTTTGATTTGAATTTCCTTAATGACTAATGATGTTGAGCAACTTCTTATGTGCTTATTCACCACTTGTATATCTTTAAATGGGACAGGTGTCTATTTAGATCATTTGTCCATTTTAAAATTGGGTTGTACTCTTACTGTTTTTGTTAAGTTCTTTATTTATTCTGGTTACAAGTCCCTCATCAGATATATGGTTTACAGATGTTTTTTCCTATCCCATGGATTGTCTCCACTTTCTTGATGCTATTTCTTATAGCACAAAATTTTAAATTTTGATTAAGTTCAATTTATTTAGTTTTTTTTTTTTTTTTTGCTTTGGGTACCATATCTAAAAAACTATTATCTAGTCCAGGGTCATGAATATTTACAGCTATGTTTGCTGCTAAAGATTTTGTAGTTTCAGCTTTAATATTTAGAGCTAGGATCCATTTTGAATTACTTGGATATGACGTGAGAGGTTCAACTTCATGTCCTGTTGTCCTGGTACCACTTGTTGAAGAATATTCTTTACCCACTGAATTTGTCTTGGCATTTTTGTCACAATCATTTTACTGTTTATATAAGCATTAATCCTGGAACTCTCAATTCTGTTTTGTTGATCTGTATATGTTTATCTTTATGCCAGTACCACATTGCAGCTTGGTAGTAAGTTTTCAAATTGGGGAGTGTGACTCCTCCACTTCTTTTCTTATTTTTCAAGGTGTACAGATTTTTACTTTATTCTTTTTGATGCTATTATAAATGCAATTTTAAAAAATTTCAATGTTTGGGTTATTGAAATTATATTTATCATTATACAATTATCTATATAACTATAGAAATTTCTATACAATTATATATAATAGATGTATATTATATAGCTATGTAATTGATTTTCATATTGATATTATATCCTGCAACCTAGTCAAACTTGTTTATTATTCTCATACTTTTGTGTGTGTTTGTGTGTATGTGTATATGTGTGTGCTTGTGGGTTCCTCAGAATTTTCTGTGTACAAGATCATATCATCCCAAATAGAAAACATTTTACTTCTTCCTTTCCAATATGGATGCTTTTACTTCTTTGTCTTGCCTCATTGCTCTGGCTGGAACCATCAGTTCAGTCAGTTCCAGTTCAGTCACTTAGTCGTGTCCGACTCTTTGTGACCCCATGGACTGTAGCACGTCAGGCTTCCCTGTCCATCACCAATTCCTAGAGCTCGTTCAAACTCATGTCCATTGAGTTGGTAATACCATCCTACCATCTCTTCTGATGTCATCCCTTTCTCCTGCCTTCAATCTTTCCCAGCATCAGGGTGTTTTCCAGTGAGTCAGTTCTTTGCATCAGGTGGCCAAGGTACTGGAGCTTCAGCTTTAGCAACAGTCTTTCCAATGAATATTCAGGATTGATTTTCTTTAGAATTGACTGGTTTGATATCCTTGCAGTCCAAGGGACTCTCAAGAGTCTTCTCCAACACCACAGTTCAAAAACATCAATTCTTTGGCACTGAGCTTTCTTTGTATTCCAGCTCTCACATCTATACATGACTACTGGAAAAACCATAGCTTTGACTAGATGGACCTTTGTTTGCAAAGCAATGCCTCTTCTTTTTAATATGCTGTCTAGGTTGGTCATAGCTTTTCTTCCAAAGAGCAAGCGTCTTTTAATTTCATGACTGCAGTCACCATCTGCAGTGATTTTGGAGCCCCCTCACAAATAAAGTTGTCACTGTTTCCACTGTTTCCCCATCTATTTGCCATGAAGTGATGAAACTGGATGCCCTGATCTTCATTTTTTGAATGTTGAATTTTAAGCCAACTTTTTATATCTCCTCTCTTACTTTCATCAAGAGGCTCTTTAGTTCTTCTTTGCTTTCTTCCATAAGGGTGGTGTCATCTGTGTATCTGAGATTATTGATATTTCTCCCAGCAAACTTGATTCCAGCTTGTAC
Source organism: Nanger dama (assembly GCA_917880005.1). NCBI lineage: Eukaryota > Metazoa > Chordata > Mammalia > Artiodactyla > Bovidae > Nanger > Nanger dama. The sequence continues at coordinate 4,724,737 of CAKJTW010000058.1, read as the reverse complement.
TTCATCCAGCCTGACATTTCGCAGATGTATTCTGCGTATAAGTTAAATAAACAGGGTGACAATAAGCAGACTTGTTGTACTCTTTTACCAATTTGGAACCAGTCCATTGTTCCATGTCCAGTTCTAATTGTGGCTTCTTCACCTGCATACAGATTTCTCAAGAGGCAGGTCAGGTGGTCTAGTACTCCCATCTCTTTAAGAATTTTCCGCAGTTTGTTGTGATCCACATAGTCAAGGGCTTTGGTGTAGTCAATAAAGCCGAAGTAGATGTTTTTCTGAAATTCTCTTGCTTTTTCTGTGATCCAAAGGATGTTGGCAATTTGATCTCTGGTTCCTCTGGCTTTTCTAAATCCAGCTTGAACATCTAGATGTTCATGGTTCACGTACTGTTGAATCCTGGCTTGGAGAATTTTGAGCATTATTTTGCTAGTGTGTGAGATGAGTGCAATTGGGCGGTAGTTTGAGCATTCTTTGGCATCGCCTTTCTTTGGGATTGGAATGAAAACTGACCTTTTCCAGTCCTGTGGTCTCTACTTAGTTTTCCAAATTTTCTGGCATATTGAGTGCAACACTTTCACAGCATCATCTTTTAGAATTGGAAATAGCTCAACTGGGATTCCAATACCTCCACTAGCTTTGTTCTTAGGGATGCTTCCTAAGGCCTACTTGACTTCACCTTCCAGAATGTCTGGCTCTAGGTGAGTGATCACACCATCATGGTTATCTGGGTCATGAAGATCTTTTTTGTATAGTTCTTCTGTGTATTCTTGCCACCTTTTCTTAATTACTTCTGCTGTTCTTAGGTTCATACCATTTCTGCCCTTTCTTGTGCCTATCTTTGCATGAAATGTTCCCTTGGTATCTTTAATTTTCTTGAAGAGGTCTCTAGTCTTTCTCAGTCTATTGTTTTCCTCTATTTCTTTGCAGTGACTATTGAGGAAGGCTTTCTTACCTCTCCTTGCTATTCTTTGGAACTCTGCATTCAAATGGGTATATCTTTCGTTTTCTCCTTTGCCTTTTGCTTCTCTTTTTTTTTCTGAGCTATTTGTAAGGCCTCCTCAGACAACCATTTTATCCTTTTGCATTTCTTTTTCTGGGGAATAGTCTTGATCACTACTCCTGTACAATGTCACTAACCTCCACCCATAGTTCTTCAGGCACTCTGTCTATCAGATCTAATCCCTTGAATCTATTTGTCACTTTCACTATATAATCGTAACGGATTTGATTTAGATCATTCCTGAATGGTCCCGTGGTTTTCCCTACTTTTCAATTTAAGTCTGAATTTTAAAGGCAAATTTTTATGAACAAAGCTAGTGGAGGTGATGGAATCCAGTTGAGCTATTTCAAATCCTAAAGGATGATGCTGTTAAGTGCTGCACTCAATACAGTGTTAAATAAAATGGCAAGAGCAGATGTCCTTATTTTGTTCCTGATCTTACGGAGAAAGCATTCAGTTTTTTACCAGTTATGTATGATATTAGCTGTGGGTTTTCATGAATACCTTTTATCAGATATAAGGAAATTTCCATCTCTTCTTGGTTTCTTGAGTGTTTTTATCATGAAAAGGTGTTTAGTTTTGTCAGATGCTTTTTCTTTATAAATAAGATGATTTTAATAGTTTTGTCATTTAATGTATTAATATGGTATATTGATTGATTGAAATTTGGACATTAAACAAACCTTGCTACCTAGGATCATACTGTGTTTTATGACAAAGACTTATTGGGCACCAACTACTTACCAAGCCTATCGAAGTACATGGATTACTAAGATGTTGGGGCCATCCACTATATTTGAGGAGACAGAAAAACACACAGGCTTAAAGTTGAGAATGCAAGAGTAAGATAAAGACAGTACCTTGTGTTGATATGTGATAAAGTGAAAGTGAAGTTGCTTAGTCGTGTCCTACTCTTTGCAACCTCAGGGACTGTAGCCTACCAGGCTCCTCTCTGTCCATGGGGTTTTCCAGGCAAGAGTTCTGGAGTGGTTTGCCATTTCCTTCTCCAGGGGATCTTCCCGTCCTAGGGACTGAACCCAAGTCTCCCGCATTGTAGGCAGATGATTTAACATCTGAGCCACCAGGGAAGATCCCAAAAGAATATAAAATAAAGTAGCTTGAAAGTGAAAGTGAAGTCACTCAATTGTGTCTGACTCTTTGTGTCCCCATGGACTGTAGCCTACCAGGTTCCACTGTTCACAAGATTTTCCAGGCAAGAGTACTGGAGTGGGCTCCCATTTCCTTCTCCATGATATGTGATAAATCCTTACCAAATGAACTCCACAGTGACCTTATTTTCAGGCCAGTGATTATAGGGTTGGTTTTTTTCTTTTTGGCCTCACTGCATGGCTTGTGGAATCTTAGTTCCCCAACTAGGCATTGAAACTGGGTCCTTGGCATTGAAGGTTGGCATATTGTAACTTTTTTTGAGATACGTCCTTTTCCTTCTTCAGGTCTGAGCTTTATCACCTATACATGGGTAAGTTGGACTTGGTGGTATTTAAGATCCCTTCTAGTTTTAGCATAGTGTGAAATTACTTGCTTTTTATAGGGCTTCTTTCACTTAAGTCTGTCTGAAGAGTTTGTTTTTTTGATGTTTCAAGTGGCTAGGTAGTTAGGTGACTATTCTAGTTCTGAATGGTAGAAAGATTCTTTACTCCTTGTTAGTTGGCCTTAATCACACTCGCATCTCAGAGAGATTATTTCCTTTCATATTATTTCAAATTCTGGTGAAAAGGGATAACCCTTGTTAAAGGCTATGTTCCTAGGTAACATGTAAGTTTTATGAGAGGGAAAGGCCACTGGGAGTATGTTTCAGGGCTCAGCTGTATGTGTAAGTCAAACATTGGGCACATCAATGCATTCTATTTAGGTTTCAGTTTCTCATCTGTCAAATTGAAAAGAGAATATCACTTATTGTGTAATCTCACAGACATAATACTAGTTGTAAATGCTATCCTAGATGCATATAGAATTGTGTATAAATGTGAGTTATTTGCAGAAGTTCAGTTGCAAATAATATAAATAATATATGAAATAATGTGAATATAAACAAGAATGCAGATGATTCTCAATATTGTAAATGATAATGCAAATAATAGCAAAACATTATAAAAATGTAGCAAAATATGCCTAAATAATAGACACATTTTAAACCCCTACTGTTCATGACACTTTTGATATGTGCTTTAAGCATTATCTCTCCAACACTTCACAAAAACATTATTTCTCCAACACTTCACAAAAACTTTATCTCATTTGGTAGGTGAGGAAATTCCAGTTCAGAAGGATTAAATAATTAGCCCAAAGTGGCAAAGTATGGAATTGAAACTAGACCTAACTCTACATTTCATGGCTATCTCATTACTGTTGATGTTCAGTTTGCTAACTTGGTCAAGATGGTGTCTGCCAGGCTTCTCCACTGTGAAGTTATAATTAATAAGTATTTTATAGGAAGGTACTATGAAACTATATGAGATTTTTTTCTTTGCCAAACAATGTATTTAATTATTTTTATCTGTTTGGACTCATAACTTCCTACTTTATTCAATGGTTAACAATGTATTGCTGTATCATTATTTTGATGCTCAAATTCTGCCTGATTTGGCCAGTAGGAACATCATTCAGGTTTACTTCTATCTACTTCTGACATGTCCTGTTTTGACCACTTCCTTTGTTTCTGATCCAACAAGATATTCTAGACTCATTTATACTTTCTGTGCCCCAGCCCTGTAGTAGTCCATTTCATCAAGGAGCCATAGTTTGTTTTATTAGTGTTTAGAAGCCAGGGTCTGGCTGCTGGTATGCTTATTGTTATTGGGTTGGTGCTGCTCCTAGTCCCTGTCTGTGGACACAATGAGGAAATGAGGTTCCAGTTCCCTATGACAGACTCTTCACCCTGTGTGGGTGCCCTGCTCATTCTGTATAGGTTCCAACATGCTAAACCAGGCTCCTTCACCGCTGGACTCCTTCACTTCTTTCCTCTGGGCTCTGACACACTGTATCAGGTGCCCATCCCCATGCCCAGTATGCATGCCCTCTTTGCTGCACTCAGTCTACCACTCCGTGCCATGTGCAGATGCCCCTCTCTCCTCCTTGAGCTCCGATTCTCCTTACTAGTCTTCCTCTCCCTTCTCCACTGCCCATTGTAGGCCCTTTTCACTCTGCTAAGGCTCTGCTCACAGTGTTGGGTTGCCCTCATCATTTCTTAACTAGGCTGTCATAACACAGTAGATTCCTAACAGTCTTACTGCTGCTATCTTCCCTTACCTTACATACTTCTGCTAGAGTGATCTTTCTGAAAAATGTCAAATGCTACAGCTCTGCTTAATAATAGTTCCCTTGCTTGTAGAATAAATTTCAAATTCCTTAGGCTGATACTGGGGCTTCCCTGGTGGCTCAGAGGTTAAAGTGTCTGCCTCCAATGCGGAGATCCGGGTTCGATCCCTGGGTTGGGAAGATCCCCTGGAGAAGGAGATGGTAACCCACTCCAGTATTCTTGCCTGGAGAATCCCATGGTAGTAGAAGCTTGGTAGGCTACGTCCACGGGGTTGCAAAGAGTCGGATACGACTGAGCGACTTCACTTTCACTTTCACTTTTCACTTAGGCTGATATTAAAGACTTCCTAAGATCTGACCCAAATGTACCTTTCCTACCTCATTTCTTATTAATTCTTCTGTGTACCCTGCACTCCAGTCATGGTCCCTGGCCATTCCTTAGATAAACCTCAGTACAGTTACGCTTTAATTTTGCCTTTGCCTTCTCTGTCTGGTCTGTTGCTGCTGCTGCTAAGTCGCTTCAGTTGTGTCCAACTCTGTGCGACCCCATGGATGGCAGCCCACCAGGCTCCCCTGTCCCTGGGATTCTCCAGGCAAGAACACTGGTGTGGGTTGCCATTTCCTTCTCCAATGCATGAAAGTGAAAAGGGAAAGTGAAGTCGCTCAGTTGTGTCCAACTCTTAGTGACCCCATGGACTGCAGCCTATCAGGCTCCTCCGTCCATGGAACTTTCCAGGCAAGAGTACTGGAGTGGGGTGCCATTGCCTCCTCCGCTATCTGGTCTAGCCAACTCCTTTTTCACTATTTGACAAAATCCCTTGGGGTCCTATTTCAGATATCTGGTGTGGCATGTCAGAATCTGACTACAGTGTGGAGGGATTTCCAAGGGGAGGGATTACCTGGTGAAGCCTCTCTGACCTTCATAGTAATCCCTTTTGTTCTTCTGATGTAGTGCTTCCCTTGTTCTTTCCATTTTCATGATTAACTGTTATCTGGTTCATTGGCTGGTCCTTGAAAGCACCTGATGGAACTTGTTGAGGTAATGAATTCTGAGTTGTGAGCCTTAAAAAATTTTTTTTTATTGAAGTATAGTTGATTTATAATGTTGTATTTATTTTCTGTTTGAAAGCAAGTGACTCAGTTATACATACATACATATATATATATATATATATTCTTTTTCATATTCTTTTCCAATATGGTTTATCATAGGGTGTTGACTATAGCTCCCTGTTCTGTACAGTGGGATCTTGTTGTTTAGCCATGCTGTGTATAGTAGCTTACATCTGCTGATCCCAGACTCCCAGTGCTTCCCTCTGCATCCTCCCAGCATCCACAAGTCTGTTCGCTATACTTGTGAGTCTGTTTTTGTTTTGTACATATGTTTGTATTGTATTTTAGATTCCACATATAAGTGATATTCTGTGGTGATTGTCTTTATCTTTCTGACTTCACTTAGCGTGATAATCTCTAGGTCCATCCACGTTGCTGAAAATGGCATGATTTCATTCTTTTTAATGGCTGAGTAATATTCCATTGTGCACACCCACACACACCCACATGTCACATTTTCTTTATCCATTCATCTGTCAGGGGAGATTTAGATTGTTTCCATGTTTGGCTGTTATGAATAGTGCTGCTGTACATATAGGAGTGCATGTATCTTTTTAAATTATAGTTTTGTCTGGTTATATTTCCAGGAATGGGATTGCTGGATCATATGGTAGCAGTGAATGTTTTGTTTTTATTTAAAATCTGTTTATAGACATTGTGAAGTCCAGAAGGCTGACTACAGGAAGGAATTTGGACAGTGGCACAGCTGGGTCAGATACCTGCCTTATACCAGGGCTCTTTCTGATAAAAATTATGTATTTATACTATTTTCCTCTTTTGTTAATTCCAAATATAATCTTTAAAATGATTTTTTTATGCTGTCATTCCAAATAAAAGAATTTGCTGGCTATACGTATATGGGTACTTAAAACTGCAAGTAATAGCGGCTACTTCACAACTAAAAATCTCTACCCCAACCTGAATGAAGGACAGTATAATGATACTGTATGTCTACTAACAGCCTGTTTGCCATTCAGTCTGTCTGCAGAGAGGCATTTAGGAGGACGTATCAGCAAGGAGAGTTTTAGACTTTCTTAATGACTTGGCTTTTCTTTTCTGCTCTAAGTTTTACAAAGCCTAGGCTCTTTCCATGCTTCATAATCATAGCAATGAATGGTAAAAATGAATATTTAAACTAATTGGTTCATAGATGATCAATTTTATACATAGACTAAACAGTGTAACAGTTTGCCAAAAATAAGTGTAGCTGCGTAAACATTGTGTATCAGCAGCAGTTCTTTGTAATTGGGTTCAGTGGTGTATTTTGTGCTACCTGGAGTTACAGTTTTTAATCTGTCAGTAAATGAAATGTGCTTTACCTTCCAAAAATAGATAGTTCACTTTTGAGATTTTCAGTCTAAAATAATCTCAAAATTGATGTTAGAACATTTTCTAATACTACACATATTCAATGTTTAGCTCATCCTACTGAGGTGTGGCACCACAGAAATTGCTATCAAGCTGTACTTACAAGGCCAACTTAGTCTGATTTGGCCTAAGAGATGGTGAAATGTTCTCAACTCAAGATTTTCACTGTTCTGTCTGTCTAGAGGTAATTGAGATTAAAGAAGCATAAGAGCTTTTATTCTATAGTGTTGGGGAAGCGGAATGGGAAGATCTTTAGGATGTGATGGACTGATATTTACTAATATTTAGTAGGTTTGTAGTCTTTGTCAAGTGTTAAGCTCTCTGTGTCTTATTTTTCTGATCTGTAAAATGAGGATGGTAAAGCCAGTTTTTTAGAGCTGTTACAATAAATATGTCTCTTCTAGGGTAGACTGATTTTGACTTTGTCAGTGACAAGTGGGATCCTAGTCATCAATCTGAGAATTGTCTCTGGCCAAGTGTATCATTTCACACTTCCCAAGTCACTTTTACTTATATTATCTTATATAATCTTCACAGTGTGTTCTGAGAGAAAAGACTGTGCGGTTGTTTCCACTTGAAAAAAATGAGGAAACTGATGCTCAGAGAAATTAAGTAGATTGTCTGGGGACCACGATTTCCAAGTCCCAGTTTAGGACATCTTCTTTTATGCACTGACTAGTCCTTAGAAAGGGCAGTGTGGTGAAAGAGGCCTGAACTGAAAGTCAAGAACATCCTGATTATAGTCTTAGCTAGGAGAATTTGGGGAAGTCATCTCAGTTTCTGCTTTATGGAGACAAAAATGCTGACTGTTGTGCTTAACTCACTTTGATTTGTTTATTCAGCAGACAATTATCAAACATTTACCGTGCTATACACTGTGGTATGCCTGGTTCCTTCCCTTAGCTCCTTACATTTCACTATGGATAGTACTTTGTCTGTAGGAATGAGAAGAGCTATAACAAGTAAGTGTGTGTGTGTGTGTGTGTGTGTGTGTGTGTGTGTGTGTGTGTTTGGTGGCATTGAGGGGTGGCCCTGGTGGTGGTTAGCAGTGCAATTAGCAGTGCAAGAGAGATGGCTTTTGGACTGGACTTTGCTTGTGAGGAGAAATCTCTCAGGGTTGTGTGCAAGAATTAAATTGGATGATGGGTATGATTGTGCTTTGTTGATTGTAAAGAACTGCATAAATATTAGAAATTGTCATATCTTATAGAACAGGGAGGGACTCCCCAACCCCTGGGCCACAGATTGGTGCCAGTCTATGGGCTATTAGGAACCAGGCCACATAGCAGGAAGTGAGTGGCATGTGAATGAGCAAAGCTTCATCTGTATCTACAGTCGCTCCCCATTGCTCACTTACTGCCTGAGCTTCCCCTTCTATCAGATCAGGCATTAGATTCTCATAAGAGCCCAGACTGTACTATACTTGAAGCATCCTAAAACCATATCCTCCCTCTCCCTACCCCCATCTGTGGAAAAATTCTCTTCCACAAAAGTGGTCACTACTGCCAAAAGGGCTTTCCTGGTGGCTCAGATGGTAAAGAATCTGCCTGCAATGTGGGAGACCCCATTCAGTCCCTGTGTTGGGAAGATCCCCTGGAGGAGGACATGGCAACCCACTCCAGTATTCGTGACTGGAGAATCCCCATGGACAGAGGAGTCTGGCGGGCTACAGTCCATGGGGTCGCAAAGAGTCGGATACGACTGAGCAGCTAAGCACAGCACACAGTGCCAAAAAGGTGAAAGACAGCTGTTACAGTGGGTACTTCTTTTCTAAAGCCTTGACTGACCTGGTGGAACACTATGGTTGGAGTCTAAGCTTAATTAAGTAGAAAATTTTCAGTGGCAAGAAGGATTGGGAGCTCATTAAAGAAAAATCCATGTTTTAAAGTGTTTGGAGTCTAGGAGTCCTTCAGTTGGAACATACCATCATCTTTTGCTTTGATGTGGTGGCCCTTCAAACTGCTTTGGGTTTATAAAGAACTTATTTATAATCATCTTTTTAAAGAAGCACTTGTGCTCCTGCAGCATTTTAAATATTTAGGAGAGATATTTAAGGCAGCCTTGGAAACAAGAATATATCCTGAGATATAAGAGGAGTCAGAACAAGACAAAGAGAAATTGGATGACTGTGCCAGAAGATACATTATATTCTTATTTTTTAGTTTTGCTTGGATTTAGTTGATGTAATTGTTGAGAACCTTTTATGTATGAGGCCTTAAGTACTGAGGGAACAGAAATGAGTGAGTGAAGCATTTCCTTACCAATGAGACTTATTTTCTGGCTGGAGATACACAATGCCTGTGGTAAATAGATGAGAGGAGTTTCCACGAAGTGCTCTAATGTCCTAAGGAAAGAGGATGTACTGAAACTTTTGGGCAGGACTGCCTCAGAGAGGGCCAGTTAGAGGACACCTGAAGATTAAGAGTTTTCCAGGAAACAAATGGAGATGAGGCCATTCCAGTCAGAAATAATAGCATGAACAAAGGCATAAAGGCTTAGGGTACTATCTGGTACTTAAAGCATTCAGTAAATACACATAAATCCCAGACTTTGGGTTCAGGATGGTGGAGTAGAAGGACATGTGCTTGTCTCTTACTGCGAGAGCACTAGAATCACAACTAGCTGTTGAACACTAGAACCCACCAAAAAAGATACCTCACATCCAAAGTCAAAGAAGAAGATGCAGCAAGACGGTAGGAGGGGTGCGATCATTATAAAATCAAATCCCGTACCACCGGCTGGGTAACCCACAAACTGGAGAACAATAATATCAAAGAAGTTCTTCCACTGTTGTGAATATTCTGAACCCCATGTCAGGCTTCCCCGCCTGGGGATCTGACAAAGGCCTGGGAATCCCTAGGGTATCCTACCTAGAAGGTCAGCAGGATTTGATTACGGGACTTCCACAGGACTGGAGGAAGCAGAGACTCCATTCTTGGAGGGCACAAACAAATCTTGTGCATGCCAAGAACCAGAGGAAAGGAACAGTGATCTCACAGGAGACTGAACCAAAACTACCTGCTAGTGTTGGAGGGTCTCCTGTGGAGGCGTGGCTTGGTGGGGGGCTCACCACAGGGTTAGGGCTTCAGCCTATCAGTTTTGGAGGTGGGGGAGGGAGCACAATTCAGTCATAATAATATATTAACAAACACTTTTAGTAAATTGGGATAAGTGGGCAGATTGCTCTGAAGACCATAAGTAGAGTGACTAACTGTTTGAGGGATTCTGGAAAACCTTTCTAGAGGTGGTGACATTTGAACAGAGTTCAAAAGGATAAGCCAGAGGGGGAAATTATGGGAGAATCCTTTGTTACTGCATCCTCTCTGCTGAGAGGTTGATTGGAGGTGTTAATACCTTAAATGTTATCCATTTCATTCTTGGATACCTCTGATTATTATAATGTTCTTATATTGATACAAAATAGACTCTCTACTTGGTAGAGAAGACAAGGTGATTTTTATGACAAATGACAAGATAATCACTCCTTTAGGCCAATCCTAAGATTACATCCACATTTCTTTTCTGGCCTTCATTGTTCTTTCTAGTTTCTTCCTGACTGGTCTCTCCAGTTTCATGTATTCATTCAGTCATTACTATTCCTTGCATCGTACTATATGCAAGGAATAGTTATTAGGTCTGAAGATAAAGGAAAGTTTTTGCTTGTGGGGCATTTATTGTATTGGTGGGAGTCAACCAATAAGCAAATAAATATGTCAATTGGTGTTAAGTGCTGTGCATACAGATAAAGGAGGGTAGGAGGGAATAAAGAGTGCAGAGATGGAGTGAAGAGAGGTTTTTGTTGTTTAATAAAGAGTAGTCAGGGAAGACCTTTGATGAAGTGATATTTGAATAGAGACCTGAAGAAGCTGAGAAAACAAGTCATATGGATATCTGGAGAGAAATATTTTTAGGCAGGTGACCAAAGGTACCAAGATCCAAAGGTGGGAGTGTATATATCCTGTTGGTAGAAGCCATTATACCTGGAGCAGAGTGAGTGAAGGAAGGGGAAGGAGACCAGGTCAGAGATGCAGCAGAGTAAAATGAGGGGTAGAGGAGGAGGATAGAAGTAAGATCATGGATGGCCTTGTAACAGGTCTTCATAAGGACTTTAGCTTTTACACTGAGTGATTTGGGAAGCCACTGGAAGATTTTGAGCAGAAGAGAGGGATGTGGTTTGAGACTTACATTGTAAATGGATCATTTTGGAAGGCAAGAGTGGATCTGTTAAGAGTCTACTGCAATGCTCTAAGCCAGAGTTTCTCCACAGTGGCACTATTAACATTTTGGGTCAGATAATTTTTTGTTACGATGGGCTTTCCTATGCATTATAGTGTAATTAGTAGCATTCTTAACCTCTACCCATTACATGCCAGTAGTACCTCCCCAGTTGTTTCAACACAAATTTCTCTAGACATGGCCAAATTTCTCCTTTGGAGAAAAATTTCTCCTAGCCTTGAAATACTGAGTACCACTATCTCTGAGTCAGGAAGATCCTCTAGAATAGGAAATGGAACCCCACTCCAGTATTCTAGCCTGGAAAATTCCATTGGCAGAGGAGTCAGCTACAGTCCATGGGACTGCAAAGAGTTGGTCATGACTGAGCAACTGAGCACACACACATACACGCTTATACACTATTCTAGGAAAAGTTGCTGATGGTGTGGACCAAGGTGGTAGCAGTGAAGTAAAGGTGATGAGAAGTGATTGGATTATAGATCTATATTGAAGGTAGAGTTGTTGGAATTTGCTGGTGGCTTTGATGTGAAGGTGATAGGAAAAGTGGAGTCAAAGATGAATCAGATTTTTTGGCTTGAGTAACTGGAAGAGTACAATTACCATTTATTGAAAGGGAGACAAGTGAAGAAACAACAGATTTTTGGATCTGTTAAGTCTGACTGTCAGTGACACATTTGTCTTCTGTTGTCTTTATAAATGCTCTGTCTTTTAAGGTAGGAAATAGGTCTCCTCATGTTTTCATCCTTTTTGACTGCACTGAATCTAGCACATAGAACAGATTCAGAAAGTGATGAATGAATAATGAGATTATTTACTATTTCCTTGAATGTCTAGATTATTTACTGTTCCTAAATAGAGCTCATATTTTTTCATTATTTGGGCCTTTGCTTTTGTGGTTCCCTTAAGATGACTCTCTATCCTCACTCCTATTCTCAGGACATTTATCTGTGAAAATTCTACTCCTTAAGCCCAGATACTCTCTCCTTTACAAAACTTCAAGCTCTACAGATGTAATTGATGTCTTCCTTCTCTGTACTTTTTTGCTTTGTTTGAACTTCAAGTACATTTTGATTTAGTTAGTTGCTTTGGAACTGACTGCCACTGAATAGATTTTTGCCTTTCCCTGCTCTTTCCATCCCTCCATTGCTTATTTCTTTTCTTGAAATATTTTGTAAGCTATTATTGTTTGCTTATTTATTTTATACTCTGACTTACTTCATAGTCCTTAATAGACAATTGGCGCTCCATCTAAATACAAGAAAGTGAACGTGAAGTCCCTCAGTCATGTCCGACTCTTTGTGACCCCATGGACTGTAACTTATCAGGCTCATCTGTCCATGGGATTTTCCAGGCAATAGTACTGGAGTGGATTGCCATTTCCTTCTCCAGTGGATCTTCCCAACCCAGGGATCAAACCCAGGTCTCCTGCATTGTAGACAGACGCTTTACCGTCTGAGCCACCAGGGAAATCCTAAATACAAAAAAGCATGGTATATTAGTTGACTGTTTTAAGGGAACCAAAATCATCATCATTAACTGACATCCTCTTATGTTTAACTGGTACTATCAGAGGTTGGAGGAGGTCTAGGAGGAAGTTGCCATTAACTCCACCATAGAGCTGCCAGGACTTACACAGGACTGGGGAAGTAGACTCTTGGAGGGCACAAACAAAACCTTATATGCACCAGGATCTAGGAGAAAGGAGCAGTGATCCCACAAAAGACTGACTCAGACTTACCCCCGAGTATCCAGAAGTCTCCAACAAGGTGTGGGTTGGTGGTGGGTGGCCTGCTGCAGGGTCAGAGGCATTGAGTGCAGCAGGGCATGTGTGGGACTTTTCTAAGGAGGTTGCCATTATCTTCATTACCTCCATCATAGTTTGGCCTCAGATCAAATAACAGGGAGGTAACACAGCCGTGCCCATCAATAGAAAATTAAAGTTTTACTGAGCATGGGCCCACCCATCAGAACAAGACCCAGTTTCCCTCTCAGTCTGTCTCTCCTATCAGGAAGCTTCCATTAGCCTCTTATCCTTATCCCTCAGAGGGCAGACAGAATGAAAACCACAATCACAGAAAACTAACCAAACTGATCACATGGACCACAGCCTTGTCTAATTCAATGAAACTATAAGCCATGCCATGTAGGGCCACCCAAGATGGACAGGTCATGGTGGAGAGTTCTGACAAGATGTGGTCCATGGGAGAAGGGAATGGCAAACCACTTCAGTATTCTTGCCTTGAGAACCCCATGAACCATATGAAAAAGCAACAAGATAGGACACTGAAAGATGACCTCTCCAGGTCATTAGGTGCCCAATATGCTACTGGAGAAGACAGGAGAAATAACTCCAGAGAGAATGAAGAGATGGAGCCAAAGCAAAAATAACACCCAGTTGTGGATGTGACTGGTGATGGAAGTAAAGTCTGTTGCTGTAAAGAGCAGTATTGCATAGGAACCTGGAATGTTAGGCCCATGAATCAAGGCAAATTGGAAGTGGCCAAACAGGAGATGGCAAGAGTGAACATTGACATTTTAGGAATCAGTGAACTAAAATGGACTGTAATGGGTGAATTTAACTCAGATGACCATTATATCTACTACTGTGGGCAAGAATCCCTTAGAATACATGGAGTGGCCCTTGTAGTCAACAAAAGAGTCCAAAATGCAGTACTTGGATGCAATCTAATAAACGACAGAATGACCTCTGTTTCCAAAGCAAACCATTCAGTGTCACAGTAATCTAAGTCTGTGCCCCGAACAGTAATGCTGAAGAATCTGAACGGTTCTATGAAGACCTACATGGCCTTCTAGAACTAACACCCCCAAAGATGTCCTTTTCAATATAGGGGACTGGATGCAAAGGTAAGAAGTCAAGAGATACCTGAAGCAACAGGCAAATTTGGCTGTGGAGTACAAAACAAAGCAAGTCAAAGGCTAACAGAGTTTTGCCGAGAACGCACTGATCATAGCAAACACCCGCTTCCAACAACACAAGAGAAGACTCTACACATGGACATCAACAGATGGTCAACATCAAAATCAGATTGGTTATATTCTTTGCAGCCAAAGATGGAGAAACTGTATACAGTCAACAAAAACAAGACCAGGAGCTGACTGTGGCTCAGATCATGAACTCCTTATTGCCAAATTCAGAGTTAAATTGAAGAAAGTAGGGAAAACCACTAGACCATTCAGGTGTGACCTAAATCAAATCCCTTATGATTATACAGTGGAAGTGAGAAATAGATTTAAGGGCCTAGATCTGATAGGTAGAGTGCCTGATGAACTATGGACGGAGGTTTGTGACATTGTACAGGAGGCAGTGATCAAGAGCATTCCCAAGAAAAAGAAATGCAGAAAAGGAAAATGGCTGTCTGAGGAAGCCTGACAAATAGTTGAGAAAAAAAGGGAAGCAAAAGGCAAGAGAGAAAAGGAAACATACCCATCTGAATGCAGAGTTCCAAAGAATAACAAGGAGAGATAAGAAAGCCTTCCTCAGTGATTAACGCAAAGAAATAGAGGAAAACAATAGAATGGGAAAAACTAGAGATCTCTTCACGAAAATTAGATATACCAAGGGAACATTTCATGCAAAGATGGGCTTGATAAAGGACAGAAATGGTATGGACCTAACAGAAGCAGAAGATATTAAGAAGAGGTGGCAAGAATATACAGAAGAACTATACAAAAAGATCTTCATGACCCAGATAACCACGATGGTGTGATCACTCACCTAGAGCCAGACATCCTGGAATGTGAAGTCAAGTGGGCCTTAGGAAGCATCCCTATAAACAAAGTTAGTGGAGGTGATAGAATTCTAGTTGAGCTATTTCAAATCCTAAAAGATGATGCTGTGAAGGTGCTGCACTCAGTATGCCAGCAAATTTGGAAAACTCAGCAGTGGCCACAGGACTGGAAAAGATCAGTTTTCATTCCAATCCCAAAGAAAGGCAATGCCAAAGAATGTTCTAACGACTGCACAGTTGCACTCGTCTCACACGCTAGCCAAGTAATGCTCAAAATTCTCCAAGCCAGGCTTCAACAGTACATCAACTGTGAACGTCCAGATGTTCAAGCTGAATTTAGAAAAGCCAGAGGAACCAGAGATCAAATTACTAACATCCACTGGATCATGGAAAAAGCAAGAGAGTTTCAGAAAAACATCTACATCTGCTTTAGTGACTACGCCAAAGCCTTTGGCTGTGTAGATGACAACAGACTGTAGAAAATTTTTCAAGAGATGGGAATACCAGATGACCTTTCCTGTCTCCTGAGAAATCTGTATGCAGGTCAAGAAGCAATAGTTAGAACTGGACATCAAACAGCAGACTGGTTCCAAATTGGAAAAGGAGTACATCAAGGCTGTATATTGTCACCCTGATTATTTAACTGAGATGCAGAGTATATCATGTGAAATGCCAGGCTGGATGAAGCACAAGCTGGTATCAAGATTGCCAGGAGAAATACCGATAACCTCAGATACACAGATGACACCACCCTTATGGAAGAAAGCAAAGAAGAACTGAAGAGCCTCTTGATGAAAGTGAAAGTGGAGAACGAATAAGTTGACTTAAAACTCAACATTGAAAAAAACGAAGATCATGGTATTCAGTCTCATCACTTCATGGCAAATAGATGGGGAAACACTGGAAACAGTGAGAGGCTTTATTTTTGGGGGCTCCAAAATTTCTGCAGATGGTGACTGCAGCCATGAAATTAAAGGATGCTTGTTCCTTGGAAGGAAAGTTACGACCAACCTAGACAGCATATTAAAAAGCAGAGACATTACTTTGCCATTAAAAGTCCATCTAGTCAAAGCTATGGTTCTTCCAGTAGTCATGTATGCATGTGAGAGTTGGACTATAAAGAAAGCTGAGCACCAAAGAATTGATGTTTTTGAACTGTGGTGTTGGAGAAGACTCTTGAGTCCCTTGGACTGCAAGGAGATCCAACCAGTCCATCTTAAAGGAAATCAGTCCTGAATATTCATCGGAAGGACTGATGCTGAAGCTGAAACTCCAATACTGTGGCCACCTGACATGAAGAACTGACTCACTGGGAAAGACCTGGATGCTGGGAAAGGTTGAAGGCAGGAGGAGAAGGGGACAACAGAGGATGAGATGGTTGGATGACATCACCAAGTCAATGGACTTGTATTTGAATAATCTCTGGGAATTGATGATGGACAGGGAAGCCTGGCATGCTGCAGTCCATGGGGTGGCAAAAGTCAGACATGACTGAGCACCTGAACTAAACTGAACAGTGCTTGTATATAAATGACCTGAAAGGTCCTGATTAGGCTAAAATGACTTCATAGACAAAACATCATTGGTCAAGGTCCTTGGGTTGAAAGAATAGTTTGTGATTTTTTTACTTCGTAAAAACAAGAGACTATATAAATGCAAGGAATAATTGGATTTAAAAGAAGTCAACTGCCACATATATATGGAATTTAGAAGACAGTAATGATGACCCTATATGTGAGACAACAAGAGACACAGAGGTATAGAGTGGACTTTTGGACTCTGAGGGAGAGGGAAAGGGTGGGATGGTTTGGGAGAATGGCAGTGAAGCATGTGTATTTTCCTGTAAGAAACGAAGCGCTAATCTATGTTTGGTGTAGGATGCAGGATGCATGGGGCTGATGCACAGGATGATTCAGGTAGAGGATGTGGGGTGGGAGGTGGGAGGGGGCTTCGGCATTGGGCGATTGTGTTCACCTATGGCTGATTCGTGTCAATGTATGGCAAAACAAATACAGTATAAAAAAAAAATAAAACCAAAACAATTCATTTAAAAAAAAAAAGAAAGAAAGAAAGGGAGGAAGAATGAAGTTTTCACTTACTCTTGATAAAAGCAACAGGAAGGAGACTGGCATCAGGGAAGATAAATCTGGACTTAACTAGCTGATGCTCACTGCTGTAATTACCTGCTGTGTCTATTTTTGATCCTGCCTACCTTGTGATACTTGATATCATAATGAACTGCTGATTGTGTTTATGAAAAAAAAAAAATAAAAGAAGTCAACTGCCAACTTCTGTAAACTTGGACATGTTATTATATATCTTAGATTTAATTTCTTTCTTTGTATAGTTTAGTCTTTTAAAGTCCCTTCTACTTCACCTGATTCTGCTTTTTCATGTATTTAGCCAATAGTTTCTTTCTTGGTTATAATCTATTAGCCCTTAGTAATAAGTAAAATGCTGGCTTCTGATTAATATACCTCAATTTCATGTGTCTTTCATTTCATCAGAGGAACCAGTCTTAGCCAAGCTCCCTGTAGCTCACCTCTGAAAGAGACAGCATGTGAGTTGGCTGGTCTGCCTTCTGTCACCAAACCAGCATCTGCTTTTTGAGAACTGAGGTCTAAAAACAGAAGGTGCCTGAATCTGCTCTTTCTTGCTGAAGACATCAGTGATCCTCCCTTATACTGTATGATTCATGTTTTGTAGTTTCTGCCACCATATCCTATTTATTTTGTTTATTCAGTTTTCTAGTGCAGTACCTTTTACATTTTTCTGTATGCTAGCCTCCCTTCTTAGTTATGATTCTTGGAGTCATAGGCCATTTCTAGGTCATATTTAATCCTGATAACCAAGTCCAGGCAAGACCACACATGGTATGTGTTTGATAAATGTTTGAAGAGATAGAGTACTTATTAAATTTGCAGGTGATAAAGAATGGAAAGAAAAGCTACTGTGCTAGATGGCACGAGAGAGAGAAGAGAGTGAATGAGAGAGCAAGGGAGCTTGACAAGGTGGATTGAAGCCAAAAGACGAAATTTAAGGCAGATGACAGTGAAGTTCTGAACATTTTAAGTTTTAGAGAAATGGCGACATATGGGGACCCTAGAGGAGACCTAGCATGATGCTATGCGTAAAATTATGGTTTTGGCTGCCTAAGCCCAATGTCAGCCAAAGGTACTACTGTGACTTTAAAGCTAGTGCAGCTTCAGACTGAATTATTGGAAGTACTAAGTATAGTTAATGGAGGTGATAGTCCAGCTACATTCTATAGAGGATAGACTGCACTTAGACTATCATATTCCCCATGGGGAACCAGGCAGTAAGAGGTTCATTGCAGACAGAACTGTGTTTAGTGGAAAGTGCCCTAAAGCATCACTACTCAAAGTGGAGTTTGAACTCTTCACAGTCTGGAATGAGGTAAGCATATAAATTGAGAGTGTATAGGAAATGGCAACCCACTCCAGTGTTCTTGCCTGGAGAATCCCAGAGATGGGGGAACCTGGTGGGCTGACGTCTATGGGGTTGCATAGAGTCGGACACGACTGAAGCGACTTAGCAGCAGCAGCAGCAGAAACTTGTACAACAATTTGACAGAGCAATTTTATGCCTAATGAATCTAATAAAAAGAAAATGAAGTTTATCTTATATGTCTTTTTTGTTTGATACTTTCCCTTTATTTTTTATTTTAATAGATTTTATTTTTAGAGCTGTTTTAGGCTTGTAGAAAAATTGACCAAAAGTGCAAAGACCATACTCTACATCTGTCCCACTGCTCCCAGCACTTCCTGTGGAAGTGCTTAACATCTTGCATTAGTAGGTACAATTATGAATTAGTATTGGTACATTATTATTAACTAAAGCCTATAGTTTATATTAGGGTTCACTCTTTGTATTGTACAGTTTTGTGGATTTTGACAAATGCATAGTATCAGGTATCTACTTTTATAGTATCACACAGGATAGTTTTCCTATATAAAAACTGTGCTGTGTTTCACTTACTCATCCTTGCCGTGACTTTCTCAGTGCATGGCAAGCACTCATCTTTTGCAGCATCTCTAGTTTTTCCTTTTCCTGAATATTCTATAATTGGAGTCAGCCTTTTCAGACTAATGTTTTTCATTTAGCAGTATATATTTCAGGTTTTCTAAGTCTTTTAATGGGCTTTCCTGGTGGCTGAACTGGTAAAGATCTTTTAATGTTTTAATAGTTCATTTCTGTTTATTGCTAAATTTAATACACATTCTATGGATGTTTGTCTATTCATTCATCTATTTGAAGCATATCTCGATTACTTCTGAATTTTGACAATTATGAATAAGGCTGCAATAAATATTTGTGGATAGATTTTTCAACTCATTTAGATAAATATCTAGGAGTGCGGTTGTTAGATTGTTTGGTAAGCCTATATTTAGCTTTATAACTGCCAAATTGTCTCTCAAAGTGGCTGTACAATTTTACATTCCCTTAGCAGTGAATGAGAATTCTTGTCACTCCACATTCTCAGCAATATTTGGTGGTGTCACTGTTTTGGGTTTTAGCCATTTTAATAGATATCTAGTGGTATTTTGTTGTGTTTTAATTTGCAGTGGCAATCCACTCCAGTATTCTTGCCTGGAGAATCCCATGGACAGAGAAGCCTAGTAGGTTACAGTCCACGGGGTTGCAAAGAGTCGGACATGACTGAACGACTTCACCTTCACCCTCAATGACACATGGGGGATTATCTTTTCATGTGTTTATTTGCCGTCTCTATATCTTCTTTGATGAGGTGTCTGTTTAGATTTTTTGTCCATTTTTTTGGTTGGGTTGTGTGTTTTCTTATTGTTGAATTATAAGAGTTCTTTGTATATTTGGAATATAGATCCTTTATCATATGTGTATTTTGCAATGTTTTCCCAAGTCTATGACTTGTCTTTTCATTCTCTTAAAGGGTCTTTGCAGAACAAAAGTTTTAATTTTTAAATAAGCCCAAGTTTTCAGCTTTTTCTTTTATGGATTGTGATTTTGTTGTATAAAAGCCATCACCCAGTCTGAAGTCATCTAGATTTTCTCTCTGTTATTTTCTAGACTTTTTTTTATAGTTTTGCATTTTACATTTAGGTCTGTGATACATTTTGAGTTAATTTCTGTGAAAAGTGTAAAGTCTGTGTCTAAATTTTTTTTGCGGGTGGAGGTCAAGTTGTTCTCACACCATTTATTGAAAAGACTATTTTCTCCATTGAATTTCCTCTGCTCATTTGTCAAGTATCAGTTGACTGTATTTGTGTATGTATATTTAGGGTCTCTATTCTGTTCCATTGATATATTTGTCTATTCTTTCACCAATAACATGCTGCCTTTATCTCTGTAGCTTTATAATAAGTCTTGAAGTCAGGTAGTATTAGTCCTCTGATAGATAACTATATATAGCTAGAGTTATATTCATAAGATATGTTGCCTAGGCTATATCCCAGACCAATGTAGTAAAACTGTGTGCTGGGACTTAAGTATATATACTTAAACCTTCCCAGATAATTTTGATACATGAAGTGAAGTGAAGTGAAGTCGCTCAGTCGTGTCTGACTCTCTGCGACCCCATGAACTGTAACTTATCAGGCTCATCTGTCCATGGGATTTTCCAGGCAATAGTACTGGAGGGACTACTGGGACTACTGGGTCAGGGATCGAACCCAGGTCTCCCGCATTATAGACAGACGCTTTACCATCTGAGCCACAAGTGGATACATAGGGAGAATTAAAAACCAGCATACCAAAATGATAAACTCCTTGAAGATGTGGTCCTCTTTGATGATATGTGTGTCTCTGGTGGCTTGTACAATTTGCTTAAATAGTTGTTGAATGAACAGATGATTAAAAGAACTGAATGTGTTTATTTTGGAGAAGAGAAAAAGTTCATGGCCTTTATACATCATCATATACACATATCTGAAAGCATTTAATATGACTTGGCACTGAAGGATGCTTTCTGAGTGCTCTCGGAGGTAGAATTAGAAGTTTACAGAGAGGCACCTGGCTGAATATTAGTTAGGAAGCACTGTCTCATAGTGCTCATTGCTCCTGAGCTTTCTGTTCCTTCACATTTCAGCAGAGCCCATATATAAGAGCAGATGCTTGGGAAATTAGGTAAGGTCAGATGTTATGCTTACTGATGATTACTTTGAAAAACTATGTTCAAGACTGAGAACTCTTTTCGGTTCTCCTCTCATTCATAAATTGAACGACATGGGTATGGGAGTTAAAGGAATATTCTAAAACTACTTTGAATCTGAGTTCTCATAGTGCAGCAGACCCCTCTAGTCTGTATTATTGATTGATTATCTCCATGCTGAAAGAGATTTTCAAGAAATTCTATCTCTCCACTAAAATTGAGATTTTGGTAGTTGTAATAGCACAGGTACTGAGGGTCTGGGAAGGGTGAAAGATCCCTAACAGAAGAGCTCTTTTCTGTGCTCCTGGAGTTCTTCCCCTGTATCCTTTTGTAAGCAGATTATGTTGGCATATTGAATGGACGTGTGGACATCTCTCAGGGAAAATAGGTAAATTCCATAAAATTTCCCTCTAGTACACTTAAATTCTGATCAGATGTAATACTGGTTACCTGCCCTTTGCCAGGCTGTAGGAAGAGGGATATGGCAGTTGCTATAAAGATAATTGACATGGCAGAGAGAAATAAAACATAGGCTTGGGAGTCAAACCAAAGTTGGACTGGTCGTGGGGAAGTCACTGCTGTCTCTACTCATCACATCCTGTCTTTTACCAACTTTTGCTGCTGCCATATATCTCTAGAATATGTTTATTTCTCCTTATCTCTTCTCCAATATATTAGTCTAAATCATTATCTTCTTCTCTAGGCTAAAGTTCTGAAAGAATTTACTGACTTCTCATTTTCATAACCGTCTCCTCTGTTTTCCATTCAGCGGTCACTGATTTTAAAAAATATAGATTAGACCTTGTCATTATGCTTGAAACTTTCCAACTCTTTCCCATTGCTAAAACTTAGAACAAAACCCAAACTCCTAGTTAAGACCCCCAAGAGGTCCTACATTCTCTTGACTCCTGATATCTCTCAAGAACAGTTTATAGAGGTAATTGACAAGGTAAATTATCCTTAGGCGCACTTGGAAATGTGTGAAAGTTTTTTTTTTTTTTTAACGTTTCAATTTTTGGGGGTCGATTTAGAGGGTCTGGGCCAGTGTTGGTAAATATTTTGTAATGTGTTGTTCTGCTCAGGGCCCTTTACAATGCCTGATTCACAGTATGTGTTTAAGAAATACTTATTGTACAAAACCATATTTTCTTGGAACTCAGTTTTTTTGTTTTGACTGGTGTTTTGGTTTTGGTGAGGAGGGGCTACTCTTTCATTGCAGTGATGGCTTCTCTTGTCATGGAGCCCAGGCTCTAGGGTGCATGGACTTTAGTAGTTGCTGCACGTGGGCGCGTGGGCTCAGGAGTTGCAGCTTATAGGCTCTATAACACAAGCTCAATGGTTGTGACACCCTGGCTTAGTTGCTCTGTGGCATGTGAGATCCTCCCAGACCAGAGACTGAACCCATGTCTCTTGCACTGTCAAGCAGACTTCACCACTGAGCCACCAGGGAAGCCCAGAACTCAGTTTTGACATATGCAAATTGGTGGGGCTTCCCTGATGGCTCAGTAGGAAAGAATTTGCCTGCTAGTGCAGGAGAGGTGGGTTGGATGGCTGGTTTGGGAAGATTCTGCTGGAGAAGGAAATGGCAACCCACTGCAGTATTATTCTAGCCTGGGAAATCCCACGGACAGAGGAACCTGGAGGGCTATAGTTCATAGGGTTGCAAAAGAGTTGGACCCGACTTAGCAACTAAACAACAAACAACTACTTCCTATGGTGAGATAGATAGACATAACATTTTGTTAAGTACCGGGTACAGAATAGCACTTAATAAATGGTAGCTGCTACAGAGATTTCTTTGCTTAGAAGCAGCTATAAGCATCCGCCCAATGTTTTCCCTGGGGCATTCAATTAGAACCTGACACCTTTGTTTGGGGCGTTGGTGGGTTAGTTTCTTTGCTTGAAGCCTAATATAGAATGATAGGTTTGATTTGACTTGTCCTGTGTCCAGATCCAGCTGGAGAAGCACAGGCACAGAAGAGCTCTGGTTCTCCTTCTTGACTCTGGGGCCCACCCAGGAAGCTCAGACAGTCCCCGGAAAGCTTGGATTCACTGAGAAGTACCCCCTGCTTAAGACTAGGTGGAGGAGAATTGCAGAGGGGGTGGGAAGGTAGTAGTTTCTCCTCTTTCCCTCAGAGCTTCTTTACTGAAAGGAGAAGCGGGTTTTCTCCCGCCTCCTTCCCTCCCTTGTTTCCCCGCCCCTTCTGCTTCGCCAACCCCTGAGCGGAGCCTATGCTGCTCCCTGTGAGGGCGGGAGCGTGCTGCACCCCGGAGCTCTCCGGCGGCTGAGCTGCTGCGAGCCCGCCCCCAGCCAAGTATAGCTGCCCGAGTGGAGCCTGGGTGTCGCGCGGCCGACCAGGCGTGGGAGAGGTGCGGCTCTGCGACAGAAACCGCAGGCAGAGATGCCGGGGCCGGCTCCCCCGACCAGGTAATGCTGGCCCACCCTGGGGCATGCTCAGCTGGGCGGTGCTGGGGAGGGGGGACGGCTCTGCTGGTTTCCGGGGAGTGGTGACGCGGGTCCGGTAGACTTAGGGTCTCTTCCTTTAAGAGACCCTAAGTAATAGAACGGGTTTATGGTGGAATGCTCAGATGAGCCCATCCAGGGCTAGGCCAGGGCTGGAACCAGAGCCCTGGGTAGGGAAGGCTCTGAAGGGGAAGCTGGTTTGGGGGAACTTGCTCTGCCTGAGGATCCTTGCTCCTTTGCAAGCACCCTTCTGCTTGGCGGCTGGGCTGATGCTTCCGTCTGCTTTGGATTAGCTGCTGTCCTGCCACACCGAGGGGGCTTTTCTCTCTGGTGCTGAGGAGGGGCACTGTATTATGAATGACTTGTTAAGAGGTGGAGTGAACTGAGAGATGAGAGACCTGGAGTGAGGGGGAATTAGTCCTGTTTAGGCAGCCTTTGTGGGCCTCAGTTTCCTTATCTGTGCAGCGAAGGGCTTGACATTTTGCTTGTGACTGGCATTTTCAGACTGCCAAACTGCCTTTTGGACAGGCAGGTTGGTAAAAGCCCTAGAGTAGACTGCAGAAATGTCCCCCTCAACACTGTAGGAGATAGGCAAACTTGGGAAACAGATCTTGGTACCCTTTCTTCCATCCAGTCTTTTGAATGGCATCTTACTGGGCTGCTTAGGACTCTGTGACGTCATGGACAGGGCAGAGGTTAAGAATGGTGATTTTTAAAGTATTGAGTGTAGGTATATTGGTCATAGGGAGACAGAGCTGGGAAGAAGCAGGTCAAGATATATTAATAGTTTTTTTCCAAATTGGCCAATTCTTTGATACTTGGGCATACAGCTGCTTTAAAGGTAGCTATCTTCTCTGGAACTTCCTCCTTAGAATGTTGAGCTAATGACAGACCTTGAGACTGTGTAATGTCTTAATCATGATCATCTGGGACCAAGAAACACATGTCAGGCTGATACTAACCTTGATTATTTTGGACTGCCTTCTTCCCCCAGTTTTTCAATGACTCTACCACCTTATCTTCTCACCACTTGCCTTTCTACTTCCTACTCCTGATCAATTTTCCTGTCCTGTGCTCTACCCACTTTTCCTCCCATTCCCATTTTCTTTTCCTGCTCCCCTTTCCTGTCATACTTTCCCTTTCTAGTTTTTTCCCTCCATAACCAGTTTTTCTCTTATGTCCTTCTCTTCTTGGTTAGGCTTTCTTCTCTTTTCCTTTTGGTCCACCTTTCTCATTCTTGGCAGGTTACTGGTTTGCAGGGACTTCTGCTATGGTGTTAGTGAAATCCAAACACTATTCCCTCCCTTACTTTTGCCTTTCACCATGAATCTATCTTCCCCAAGCTCCAGTCTCTCCCTACTGCCTCTTTGCCTTGCTTTGGGCCCAACAGTAAGTGGTCTTTCTTGTTGGATTTGTCCCCCACCTCATTTCCCAGAAGCAGAATGAGTAAGCCAGATGGGACGGCCAGGTTGGGGTGGGAGAAGGGCAAGAGTTTTCTGGAGGCTCTAACTTCCTTTAGTGAGATGAGCAACTAAAGTGAAGTTGCTCATTCATGTCCTACTCTTTGCGACTCCATGGATTGTAGCCTACGAGGCTCCTCCGTCCATGGGATTTTCCAGGCAAGAGTACTGGAGTGGGTTGCTATTTCCTTCTCTAGGGGATCTTCCTGACCCAGGGATCGAACCCCGGTCTCCCGCATTGTAGGCAGATGCTTTACCATCTGAGCCACCAGGGAAATGGTGAGCAACTAGGAGACACACAAAGACTCTTCAGCAGCTTAGAAGCTTTGCTGACCTGAAGGAAGGGAGGCAGACCTGTGAACCTAGGGAAGAAGAGGAGGATAGCAGGAGTGAGTTGGAGGGAGAGAAGGAGGAATCCTGAGGGAGAAGAACAGTGGTCTTTTGAAGAAGAGAGTGGTCTGGATAAGATAGGGGTTGTTTAGGGCTAGAGATTGCTGTATTGGGAAACACTGTAGTGTGGGAAAGAGGACCATATACATTCATTTTCTTTCTTTCTGAACACTAGCTTTTGGGGCTGATTTGTTTTCTCCTCAGTAAACTTTTTTTTCTGGAGTGTCCTCAGTCTGGGACAGTGAGAGGGAAAGCAGAGATAACAAGGCAAGATTGCTATTATACATATACTTACTGTCTAGACAATGTGCTTATGTACAAAAAGCTTTGAATATGATATCTGTTCATCCTTAAACCATCTCTGAACCATCTATGTTAGTTATGGTACCAGGTGTTGGGGAGCAAAAATGGAAATTGAACTAAGTTGGTGACTTCCAGTGCAAGTCTAAGAGTGGGTATCTGAAGCCTCATGTGATAACAATATGTGATGTAAGAGAAGCACAAGGAACTATAATAATGCAGAGGAGGGAACTTTTGATTCAGTAAGTGGCAGAGCTAGACCCTAAACTCAGGTCTTCTCTAAAGGTGATATCTTTGCTTTTCTACCACATCTTCTGACTCTGTGTGTACGTACAGTGTACAGAGGGTTTTCTTATGTTTTCCTTTCTGCCTATCCGTGAGGCTAGACTCTAGGTGCTGCTGATATGAAACAAGAACAGACTCCTGTGATAGGTCATTGTGCCATGGCCAAACGCTCATTATTTTGGAAGAGAAATACACTTTTTCCTTGTTAACTTCTCCTGGCTCTGGGCCACTTGGGGGACTTGATGCTGAGCTCCCTGTATGAGTCATTTGTACTCCCCTCCCCTTCTGCACCCCTCAATTTCTTAATTCAATTTCTGGCAGACTATAGAGCTGAGAGACCAGATGGAGCTAGGTGAAGCATTTTATTTCCGTTGGCCTCTGTAAAATAGGGATTTAATAACTCATAGGGTTGGTAAGGATCAAATGAAATAATAAATGTGTGAAAAGACTTTGTAAACTGTGAAGTGCTGCATAGATGTTACTGTGATTGTTCCTAAGTGTATTTTCAGCCATGAAAAATGCTCAGATATTGCAGCCTGGAGGAAATGCCAAGGGTTGTTCACTGACTAGTTTAAAACTGAGCCTCAATCCTTAATAATGAAAGAAAGGGGCTAGAAAGAAGATGCTTTGCTTTAGAGACTGGTAATTGAGCCCTGTACTGAAAACTGAGGTTAAGAGGTTTAGTGTTTTCTTTGTGTGCGTGTGTGCTAAAGTTGCTTCAGTCGTGTCCGACTCTTTGTAACCCTGGAGACGGTAGCCGGCCAGGCTCCTCTGTCTGTGGGATTCTCCAGGCAGGAATACTGGAGTGGGGTGCCAGGTCTTCCTCCAGGGGATCCTCTTGATTCAGGGATTGAAGCCACGTCTCTTAGGTCTCCTGCATTGGCAGGCAGGTCCTTTACCACTAGCACCACCTGAGAAACCCAGTGTTTTCTTTAAGGTCAAACAAATGGTAGGTGGCAAGCATGAGAAGTATTTTTAGTGATACCTTGTGCTATAGCAAAAAACAAAAGAAGGAAGGGGAAAGGGATTAAAACTAAACTGACCTTAGTTCACCTACTAAGTACTTGGTTTTTAATCTTTCTAGTATTCATATATAAAGTAGAAGATATTTTTAAATATCTTGAGTTATAAAGTTTAAAATAATTATATATAAAAAGAAAAGAATATATAGTAGGTGCTTTATAGCTGTACATACTTTTATCCTGCAGAAATACCTTTGAAGTTACCTTCTTAAGAAAGTCTTTCTTGACTCCTAGGCTGTTAAGGGCTACTATTTTTATTTTTCTCATTGAAGTGTGGTTGATTTACAATGTTGTGTTAGTTTCAGGTGTACAGTGAAGTGATGTAATTTTATATATATATATATATATATATATATATATTTATATATATATTTCAGCTTCTTTTCCCTTATCAGTATTACAAAATATTGAGTATAGTTCTAACGGCCCCTTTTTGGATTCATGTGCATCCTCTTGTCACTCACAGTGACACTTACCATGTTGTACTGTCATTGGGGTTTATGTATCTGTCTTTCCTGTTAGCATGTGAATTATTACTAGACAGAGAAGGTCTAGTAAATCTTGGTGTTTACTGTTATTAAGCCCTATTTAATTTCTAAGTATACATTGATAAATACAACAGACAGATTGCTCCTTTGTGAAGCTTACTGTTTAGTGAGAGAGATGTATAATAAGTAAGCAAATATAATTAAAATTCATGATAGATGTTGTAAAAACCCAGAATTCCATTTGGTGAAATTAGCTTTAGGGTACTTATGAAGAAAGCTGAGTGCTGAAGAATTGATGCTTTTGAACTGTGGTGTTGGAGAAGACTCTTGAGAGTCCCTTGGATTGCAAGGAGATCCAGCCAGTCCATCCTAAAGGAGATCAGTCCTGGGTGTTCTTTGGAAGGACTGATGCTAAAGCTGAAACTCCAGTACTTTGGCCACCTAATGTGAAGAGCTGATTCACTGGAAAAGACTCTGATGCTGGGAGGGATTGGGGGCAGGAGGAGAAGGGGATGACAGAGGATGGGATGGCTGGATGGCACCACTGACTTGATGAACGTGAGTTTGGGTGAACTCCAGGAGTTGAGGATGGACAGGGAGGTATGGCGTGCTGCGATTCATGGGGTCGCAAAGAGTTGGACACGACTGAGCGACTGAAGTGAGCTGAACTGAGACATGCAGGCAAAATATTTAAAAGAGTGGTGCCCAACTCTTGGGCCCAAGTTAGTAACTGTGCCACACAGCAGGAGGCAAGTGAGTGAGACTCCGTCTGCCCCTCCTCATCACTTACATTGCCTGAATCATCGCTTGCATTAGCATCTGAACTAAACCTCCCCATCCCCGCTCTGCGCCCCCACCCTGTCTGTGGAAAAATAGTCTTCTGTGAAACCTGTCTCTGGCACCAAAAAGGTTGGAGACTGATCTAACAGTTTTATTGGTCTGAAAAAGCTTTGGGACTAAAGATAAAAACTTGGGTTTCATCAACATATAGATAATATGTTAAGTCATGGGAATGGATGAACATCTAGGACAGAGTGTAGTGTGAGGAAAGGAGCTTCCTAGCCTGGGACATGTGTAGGATAGTGAAGGAAGAATCTACAAAGGAGATAGGAATGGACAGAAATATAGAGGGAAAGTTAGGTGAACATGCTTTCCCAGAAGCCAAAAAGTAGAGCGTTTGAAAGAGAAGGGAGATCAGTTCACTGAATGCTGCTGGGAGGTTGAGCTCAAGATGAGGACAGAGTACTGGCCATTTGAATGGCAACATGGAGATGATTGACAAGGAGGCATGACAAGACTACTTTTGGCCAAATAGTAGGGTGTTAGTTGACAAACAGAAGGGGAGGAAGTAGAGATAGTATAAGTAGACAGTTCTTTTGAGAAGCTCTGTTATGAAGGGGAACAAAGAAATAAATAATGTTTGGAGGAGTATTCTAGCTCAGGCCAAAAGTTTAGAGATCTTGGTTTTTCCTTTTTTTCTTACATTGTATATTTAGTCATAGTCTAAATGAATCATTTGGCTCTACTCTATGCCTACTGCGATCCATTTAAGCCACCATCAGTTCTCATATGAATTATTGTGATAACTTAATTGTTTCTCTGCTTTTCCTTTGCTCCTCTGCAGTCTGTACTCTGCAGCCATAGTGGTTTATTCAAAACATAAATCAATTCTTGAGTGTCTTCTCACACTTGCTACAAAATCCAAATTTATTGTGGCCTGTAAGGTCCAGCATATTCTGACCTCTGGCTACATCTCTGCTCTTAAACTGTTAACCACATTTCTCCTTGTTCACTCAACTTCTGTATTGCTGGCCTTTTTGCTATTCTGTATGTCCCAAATATTCTTATCTAGGACATTTGTGCTTACTGCTCCCTTTGGTTAAAATGCTTCCATATATTACTGTGATTTGCTGTTGCATTTCATCCATGTCTTGTGTCTTTTCCTCAGAGAAGCCTGTCCTGATCATTATCGTATGTAACACCCCCATCCCTGTCCATTTATATTCACATGAATTACTGTTTAATTTTCATTATGGACTTGACATTGTATATTTACTTATTTATTTCTTCGCTTTTCTTACTAATCAATCCATAAAGTCCATGGACACAGTGATTTTGTTCTGTTCAGCTAGATTAGAATTGGTACATTATAGATGCTAAATGAGTATTAATATTTGCTGAATGACTGAATATGTGTCTGTGTGTGTGTGAGAGAGAGAGGGGAGGTTAATGTAGCTGCTGAAGGAGAAGAACATTCCAGATGAGAGGGAGTAGAAGTGAAGGAGGAGAGGGAGAAGAGAGAAGGGGAGGATAACTTCTGATGAGAGAAGAGACACCTCCTTCATTGTATGGTACAGTGGGTGGTAGTGGTGCAGGGAAACATACAGATTTAGGAGTAAGAAGATAGAGTTCTCCTGAGCAGATTTCGGTTTTCTCATTGAAAGTTGGATTGTTGCCTGAGGGAAGGGGTGGATGAGAATCCCAATTGATGATTTAGCAGCAGCAGCAGCAGCAGCAGCAGTCTTAAGTAGGAAGAGCATCATAATTTTCAAGCTAAAGCAGTCAACCAGGTAGTGTTCTCTAGGATACTCAGCTGTTTTAGTGTAGAGGCAGTTTGGAGAGAGTTAAGCTCAGCTATCCTGAAGTTGGGATTTTGCCACTTGAATTTTGAAAAGGAAGAGGAGGCAAGGGGGTAGATTGTTCTTGTTTTTTGATCAGGGTGGTTTAGTATATACATGTGCAGAGAAATTCTATTATAAGCCATCTTATTATCCTACAAATTTTACTGAGAGTCAGTTATCCAGTGTCCACAGTTAGTATCTTAAGTCTCAT
Organism: Nanger dama; assembly: GCA_917880005.1. Classification (NCBI taxonomy): domain Eukaryota; kingdom Metazoa; phylum Chordata; class Mammalia; order Artiodactyla; family Bovidae; genus Nanger; species Nanger dama. The sequence continues at coordinate 4,694,603 of CAKJTW010000058.1, read as the reverse complement.
TTTACTGATCTTTACCCTGGATTAATGTTGATACCACTGTGCATTTTTGGCACATTGTAGTGTATTTATTAGATGAAAATTCTAATTCTCCTTACTTTTTCTTTTTATTGTGGTAAATGCACATAATATAAAGTTTACCATCTTGATAGTTTTGAAGTGTATCATTCAGTGATGTTAAAAATACATTATTGTACAACCATCACCACCATGGAACTTTCCTGGTAGCTCAGCCAGTAAAGAATCTGCCTGCAATTCAGGAGACCCAGGTTTGATTTCTGGGTCAGGAAGATGCCCTGGAGAAGGGATAGACTACCCATTCTAGTATTCTTGGGCTTCCCTGGTAGCTCAGACTGTAAAGAATCTGCCTGCAATGCAGGAGACCTGGGTTTGATCCCCGGGTTGGAAAGGTTCCCTGGAGGAGGGCATGGCGACCCACTCCAGTATCCTTGCCTGGAGAATTCCCATGGACTGAGGAATCCTGGTGGGCTACAGTCCATGAGGTTGAAAAGAGTCAGACACGACTGCGTGACTAAGCACAGCAGAGCACAGTGTCACTACCATCCATCCCCATAACTCTTTTTATCTTGTAAGACTGAAACTCTATCCTGTTAAACAACAACTTCTCATTCTTCCCTTTCCCTAGTCCCTAGTCAACACCATTATACTTTCTGTCTTTATAATTTTGAGTACTCTAAGTACCTCATGTAAATGGAATTATACAATATTTGTCTTTTTGTGATTGACTTATTTTATTGAACATAAAATCCTCGAGGTTCATCAATGTTGTAGCATGTTGTAGAATTTCCTTCATTTTCTGAATAATATTGCATTCCATGCCACATTTTGCTTATCCATTATCTGTTAATGAACGCTTGAGTTGCTTCCACATTTTAACTATTGTGAATAATTCTATTATGAACATGAGTGTACAGATAGCTTTTCCAGACTCAACTTTCAATATTTTTGGATATATACCCAAGAAATAGAATTGCTGAATCATATGGTAATTCTATAATATTTTAATTTTTTTAGGAACTGTTTACTATTTTCCCATAGTGGCTATACCATCTTATATTTCTACCAGCAATGTATAAAGGTTCCAGTTTCTCCACATCCTCATCAACACTTGTAATTTTCTGTTTTTTTTTTTTTTTTTTTTTTTTTGATAGTAGCCATCCTAATGGATGTAAGGTGGTATCTCATTGTGGTTTTGGCTTGCATTTCCCTAAATATTAGTGATATTAAGCACCTTTTAATGTGCTTATTGGCTTATGTGCATATATCTTCTTTGGAGAAATGTCTGTCCAAATCCTTAGCCCATATTTGAATTGGGTTGTTCATGTTTTTGTTTTTGAGTTTTAGAGAGTTGATGTTTTTTGATTTATGTTTAAGTGATTTATGTTTAGGGAAAAAAGGAAGTGATGGCAGTAGGGACTAACTGATAGTGGACTGAAGCTCAAAATAAAGTCTAGGAATGCTTTTGGAAGTTCTTGAACAGGTGAGCTACATGAATAGGAGGTTTTGTTTGGATGATTCACTCTAGATATCAGTCAGTGAACATTTGGGGAATAAAGTCTAAGGTGTGATCATGAGAATAATGGTTAACTTGGACTGTGTGCATGGTAAGTCGCTTCATTTATGTCTGACTCTTTGTGACCCTGTGGACTGTAGGCCTCCAGGCTCCCCCTCTCCATGGGTTTCTCCAAGCAAGGATACTGCGGTGGGTTGCCATCCTCTGCTCCAGGGGATCTTCCCGACCCAGGGATTGAACCCACGTCTCTTCTGTCTCCTGCATTGGAGATGCAGGTCAGGAATTGCCCAAGATGATAGAAGAGGATTATAAGACCTTTGGTGTTTTCTGCAAGTCATCTGCAGGGGTGATAGGAGTGAGGAAGATGTGTGGTATTAATGGTAGGGTGAGGATTGGGTGAAGGTATAGGTCAGCGTAAGTTAAATCTTTGACTCTGTATCTCTCTGCTTTTTCCATTTTGCTTTATATGTACAATTTTTTCCATATTTTCTAGGTACAGCTCTTTGTTCATTCTGTCTCAAGTTAGAATTAGTGGAAAAAGTATTTTTAAGAGAATCTGAATAATCAGGCTAGTCATTTCCTTTGCAATGTTTCATTGAGTGATCTTAGGTAAGTTGCATACCCCACGGGTTTCCTATTAGAACTATAAAATAAAAATTTTGAATTAGCTGACTTTATAAGATACTTCCAGCCCCTGTGTTTTTCTTCTCTAAACCAGGCTGCCTTAGTCAGTGAACTATTACTAGTTACCTAATTGTGCCAGGTCTGTGCTGTCTTGGGGACATAGACATTAATCGTACTTAGTTTTGTTCCATGGCTTGTTCATGGACTGGTGAGATTAATATCATGAAATATGGAACCTGCTGCACAGAATTATGTATAAAATACTATTAAATTTGGGGCAAGGTAGAAATAGGGCTGTGTGAAGGTTTCGTAGAGGAAGTGAGTCAAGCTGGGGGTTGAAGAATGAGTAGGAATTTTCTTGGCAGACAAGTTGGGACGTTTTAGGCAGAGAACAGTGTGGGCAAAGGCAAGAGCGTGAAATCACACTGGGGTGGAATGAGAAGTTTAGCCATAAAAGAGATGAAACTGGTTCGGTAATTGGAGATAACAGGTATTTATTGAATATCTATTTTGTGTCAGACAGCATGCTGGGGACTTTATATATGCTTTTAAATTCTCATAATAACTGTAAAAAAGACAATCTTACTTGTATTTTACCAAAGAGGAAACTGGGGGTCAGAAATTAAAGTAGTTTTTCTATGTCCAGAAACAGCTTCCAGTTTTCCTCCCTGCTATCTCAGCACTTGCTTTCTTGTTGCTAAACCAGTGGAAGTGACTGGAGGCTGCATAGCGGGAATGTCTTTGACTCGTCAGAAGGGCATCCCTCAGCAAATTCAAGACTGCAACATTCCAGGCTCCTGCCAAAGAAAACCTCCTGGCACGATTTAATTAAAGATCAGATTCTCATAACCAGGTGTCAAGGGCATGCACTCCTCAGTCTTGGGTGGAGTGCTGGTCATGCAAGTCTCAGCAGCTCTAAGTTGTTGGAACTGAAAAATGTGATTAATATATGAGATGGAACATCTTCATTTAAATAATGTATTATTAGAGGTTATGTAGTCCATTCCTTTGCCTCTTGAGTGAACAGTAAGGTATGGTGCAGTGAAAAGAGAGGTGATTCTATAGTCACACAGATTTCATTTCAGGTCCCTGGCTCTGCTGCCCACTAGCTGTGTGACTCTGGGTGACTGGCAGCATCTCTGAGATTTTTCTTCTGAGTTATTCACTATTTTATCCCCCAGCACCTAACACAGCTTGACAAAAAGTAGGAGATGAATAAATGTTTGCATGACTGAATGAGGAAAAGAATACCAACCAGATTTCCAAGTTTTCTTATAAATTCTACTAATGTTAGTAATTAAAATATCAGACCTAAGTGATGTCTGAAATCCTGTTTGTAAAGACGATTAGTCCAGGAGCCTCTATGGGGATACTTTTAAAGAATTTTGGCAACTTTGTTAAGGCATTTAGAGGCCTCTCCTAAGCTCCAAGTCCCATTGTGTGAGCTCAAGGCACCACAGAGTCCTCAGTACAGACAAATAGCAGCTGGTCCCCTCCTTCAGACCATATCTCCTTTCTCATTGTCATCTCTCAGTCTTTTCTTAATCAACCGTGTCATCTTTTATTTTTAACACGGAGCTTCATTGTACAGATCTAGAACTGCTTAGAAGGGACCGTTTTTCTGATTATAGCTGTATGCGTTACAGAAAATAAAAGGCCTTCTCTGCTGTGTCCCATTTTTTTCACCTTCATGTTGCATTCTGCAATGCCATACTCTCATACTTATGTTATTCCTATGGTCTGGAGTATACTTGCCATCATTGTTCTCTATCAAAATCATTCTATTTATTGTCTGTTTTCCTTGGTCAAGGTAATATTTCAGTGTCTGGGCCTATCCCAGACCAATTAAAATCAGAGTTCAAGAAGTGGTATCCACCCCTCCCTCCCTTTTTAGGAAAATCTGAAACATACAGCAAAGTTGAAAGAATTTTATAGTGAATGCCTATATAATCACCATATAGATTCTTATGTCATTAATATTTTCATGTTAACTTGCTTTATCACTTCCATTATATATTGACATGTATATTATATCACATCACTATGGTCAGCCATTAATGTATCTTATTTAAAAAAAATGCATTTCAAAGTAGATTGCGGGTATTAGCATACTTCCTCTCTTAAGTACTTCATCTGGTATTTTAAAAAGCCCCAAGCAAATTCTCATAGTCTAGAGTCAAAGACTACTATCTGACCCATTTATTCTTTAAGCCTTTCTCTTTTTTTTTTGGGTTGTACTGCATAGCATGCAAGATCTTAGTTCCCTGACCAGGGTTCTAACCTGGGCTCCCTGCAGTGGAAGCACAGGGTCCTAACCACTTGACCACCAGGGAATTTCCCTAAGCCTCTACTCATTTATATAATCTCTATATCCCTGGTTTCTGGCATAGAACCTTATAAGTATACATTAAAAATTATTTATTTGAATTGTACTTGAATGAAGAACGTACAGCTGCAGTAAAAGGTGTACTTAACTTTCACTTGACTTATTTGAAGAACAGGAAATCATTTTATCTTTTCTGTTGCTTACCTCATGGCAGACATTTAGTAAGTATCAATCTCAAGTCCAGCCTAAATGTGTTTATATATTTCTATATTTGCTACTGGCTAGATTTGACTGATCTAAATGAAAATCAGAAGTAGCATAGTTCAGGTCAGTGAAGATACAGAGGGGCTAGAATTACCTCAAGTATAGTTGGAAAATTCTTCGGCAGCGTGTCTGAAGACTTGAGTTCCAGTCCTTACCTTTAAATTTCTGTGTAGGGTGAAGTTGCTCAGTTGTGTCCGACTCTTTGCGACCCCATGGACTGTAGCCTACCAGGCTCCTTTGTCCATGGGATTTTCCAAGCAATAGTACTGGAGTAGATTGCCATTTGCAATTTCTCTGTGCTTTTTGGACCTCTGTGTTCTTACCTGTTATGTAAGGGGATCAGATTAAATGACCTTTAAGATTTTTTTCTGGCTTTGATGTTATGGGTATTTTTAAATCTTTGATTATCTTCACTGTGTATTATACTAGTGGTTGTGGAATCCAGATGTGATAAAGTAGAAAGAAGTGGTTGTTGGTGAGCACATTCGTCTGAATCTCTGTCTGGTTTTATTTAGTATGTAAAGATCTGTCTAGTCAAGGCTATGGTTTTTCCAGTATTCATGTATGGATGTGAGAGTTGGACTGTGAAGAAAGCTGAGCACTGAAGAATTGATGCTTTTGAACTGTGGTGTTGGAGAAGACTCTTGGGAGTCCCTTGGACTGCAAGGAGATCCAACCAGTCCATTCTGAAGGAGATCAGCCCTGGGTGTTTTTTTGAAGGAATGATGTTAAAGCTGAAACTCCAGTACTTTGGCCACCTCATGCGAAGAGTTGACTCACTGGAAAAGACTCTGATGCTGGGAGGGATTGGGGGCAGGAGGAGAAGGGGACGACAGAGGATGAGATGGCTGGATGGCATCACTGACTTGATGAACGTGAGTTTGGGTGAACTCCGGGAGTAGGTGATGGACAGGGAGGCCTGGCGTGCTTTGATTCATGGGGTCGCAAAGAGTCGGACACAACTGAGCGACTGAACTGACTGAAAGTATACTTGCACGTAATGGCTACTTGAAAAGTGTTTTCTTCCCCTTTTTCTACTCAGCACTATATCTTCATGCTTTTTATAGCATACTTGATTGAGCTTCCCAGGTGATGCAGTGGTAAAGAATCTGCCTGCCAGTGCAACAGATGCAGGAGATGCAGGTTCGATCCCTGGGATGGGAAGATCCCCTGGAGTAGAAGATGACAACCCACTTCAGTATTCTTGCCTGGGAAATTCCATGGACAGCAGAGCCTGGTAGGCTACAGTCCCTGGAGTCATAAAGTCAGGCACAACTGAGCATGCATGAATATGTTTTTATATGCTTTTTACAGAAAAACAGACATAAATCAGTTCCCTTCCTTGGTTGCCTCTTGACCCATATCTGTCGTGGAGACTGCTCAAGGGAAACAACAGTTTGCAGCTCATAGGTATAGAGGCTTCTATTAGAACTATAGCTAGTGAAAAGCAGAGCCAGGACTTAAAATTCACCTGATTTTAACTCCAGTCATCTTTTTACTCTATCACCCTGCTAGTGGCCCTTTTGAAACCTTACAGTGAACCTGCATTTATTATAGAGTCATTCAGTTGATTAATAGTTAATATTTCAGTATAATTAGTTGCTTATAAATTATTAGGCTCTCTGAGGCTCTGGAGCATTGGTAAAACATGGTCGTTCTTTCTCTGTCTGTCATCTATGATAGATTAGTGATGCTGTCTGCACTCTCATTCTTAATGTTGGCCTTGGGCTTAGTTTTATCTTGCAGCTTGTCAGAAGGCATTGGCTTGTCATCTTCCCAAATCTTTGACCTGCAGAGATTGCTAGAAGATTTATGATGTATTTGGTCATGATATTCAAGAGTCAAGTGTAATTCTTTTTCCTCTCAGGATTGAAATTTTGGACTTGTTTTCCTATAAACAAAGTTTACGATGGTGTAGGTTATGATTACTATCCTAGGTTCTGATGTTCTGATTATTAAAATGTTCTGATTATTGTGCTGGGTATAGATGAACAAAATGACCTGTGAGTGGATCTATGAAGTGTAAAGAGAGTAAAGACTTGTGGAGAAGCCACAGGAAAGGACTGTTTGGAGGGCTTCAGAGAAACTGAAAAGTAGTATAGAAATACTAAGTCCAAGTAAGTTCAAAGGAAGGTTCAAAAAAGCACAAACTTGTGTCCTGTGAGTATTGTTGAAAGTACTGGCAATGTTTAGCATTGAGAAAATAGATTTTGGGGGAATCTTGAGAGATGATTTCAGGTACCTAAATTTCTGGTTGAGTAAGAGGCAGTAGGCCTTTCTGACTTGCCCTCAGATAGGATTTAGGAGTAATAGGTGCAAGTAGTATTTATTTGTTTATTTGGTCACTTGTTTGTTCATTTGTTCACCAAGTCTTTACTGATTACCTGTTCTGTGCCAGGACTGGTATTTGGGATTGTGAAATGACTGAAGTTTGTTCTTGAGTTTATAATCTTAAGTCTGCCAGGGATGAGAATTGTAGGGAGAGGTGAATGTATAAACAAATAATTGCAATTCAGTGTGAGAAGATAAAAACTTAATATAAATGAAAGCTTTCTAAATGAGATCACTGATGATAGAATGGACTGACTTGTGAGACTGTAGATTTCTTATCACTGGAGGTTTTCAAGTATGGGCTAGATGACGTGGGCTGAACTACTGTACAAAGGATTCAAAGGTTGTATTCCAACAATAGATTTTAGGTTTTAATAATTGAGAATACTTTGGAAAGTGGAGATCTACCACCAGGAGTTTTCCAAACACTGTCACTTCACTTCACTTCAGTCACTCAGTCGTGTTTGACTCTTTGCGACTCCATGAACTGCAGCACGCCAGGCCTCCCTGTCCATCACCAACTCCCGGAGTCCACCCAAACCCATGTCCATTGAGTTGATGATGCCATCCAACCATCTCATCCTCTGTTGTGCTCTTCTCCTCCTGCCCTCAATCTTTCCCAGCATCAGGGTCTTTTCAAATGAGTTAGCTCTTTGCATCAGGTGGCCAAAGTATTGGAGTTTCAGCTTCAGCAAACATGGAAGAACTGAAAAATGAAGAAAAGCGTTATTAGAAGGATTGAAGCCTTTCTTGGCATGTTCCTGGGCTGTGATCCTGAAAAGGAGTTATATTCAATGAAGCTTTTGGCTGAAGGACTTAAGAGGCAAAGAAGGGCCTGCTGAGGGTATCAGGTGGCTGCAGGGAGTGTAATTTTGGAACTGGCAGTCTGGAGTGGGAAAGTACACTTGAGAACTGAGCCAGTAGAAATTCTCTTTGGAGGAGCTGAGGGACTTGCATTGGGGTTTGGGAAGGAAAATGAAGGCAGATCTGCAAAATAAAACTGGAAGAAATGGGTAAAAAGTGCACCACCCAGAGAGTTGCTCTAGATTAACAAGATTGTCCTTGCTACTTGATTTCTTTTCCTCAAAAAAGAAGTAAGGAGCAGTTGGTTTGCCAGAGGTAGGTCAGGATGAATTATATAAATAGACGAAGTTTGAATTTGGCCTTAAAAGATGAGTAAAGTTTTCATCAGTCAGAAGACAGAGAAATCATCGATAAGAAGCATTAGGTGGTGGGAAGTGGGATGGGGCAAGAGGAGAGTAAGAGACTACTTGACAAATTCAAGAGAACAGAGATTTCTGAAGTGTAATTTGACTGTAAGCTGTGTTGAGGTATGGTGGCTTAGTTTGTGAGGCAGTTCATTATCAGACTGTGAAGGACCTTAAAATTTCATCTGTACTGAACTCCTTAAAGCAAGGTATATATCTCTGTCAAACATTTAATTAATAAAAATATTTATTGCATCCACTGTGAGTCAGTTATTATACTAGACTCTTCTGGATTACAAATGTGACAAAATTGTGCCTGACCTCTGGGTATCGCTCTGGGTCCTGGTGAAGATAATTATAACATAATAGTAAAAATAAATATGATAACCTGGAAATATACCTATTGCCTTGGGAGTCCGGAGGAGGGGACCTTAACTTCTTGAAAATGAGAACATTTCAAAAGGGCCTCTTAGAAGAAATAGCAGTTGAAGGATGAGTGAATTTGAGGTTAGGAAAGTTGGCATTCTAAGCAGAGGGAACAGCATGTGCAAAGGAATGAAAGTGTGAAAGCCGCAGTGTATTTAAAGAAGTTAGAGAAGTAGGGTATGGCTAGAATGTAAGGGGAATTAGAGGGAGTGGTAGTGGTGGAGAATGAAGCTGATGGATAGAACTGGTAAATAATGGAAGGGCCTTCAAAAGCAAGCGAAGGAACTTTAGCTTTTATTTTGGAATGTTACTGAAGGGTTTTGAGTAGAGTGTGAGTGTTTTAAGGTCATTGATGACATGTGGAGAAAGGATTGGGGAAAAAATGGATGTGAGGGATCATTTGGCTCTGCATTTATTAGAAAATGTTAAAAAGACTACTAGAGGTTTGTCCATTTGTTGTTGTTCTGTCGCTAAGTTGTGTTTGATCTTTGCGACTCCATGGAGTGCAGCACACCAGGATTCCCTGTCCTTCACTGTCTCCTGAAGTTTGCTCAGGTTTGTGTCCATCGAGTTGGTTATCTAACCATTTCATCCTTATAGCCCCCTTCTCCTGCTGCCCTTAATCTTTCCTGTTATCAGGGTCTTTTCCAGTGAGTTGGCTCTTCTCATCAGGTGGCTAGAGTATTGGAGATTCAGCTTCTGCATCAGTCCTTCTGATAAATATTCAGGGTTGATTTCCTTCAGGATTGACTGGTTTGATTTCTTTGCAGTCCAAAGTACTCTCAAGAGTCTTCTCCAGTACCCCAATTCATCAATTTTGTCCATAGTATTAAAGTAATTGACTTCTAAAGCAGTGGTATTCAATTCTGGCAGTCACTGGGATCACTAAGTTTTAAAATTATAAAATTTTGGCCTTAATCATGGCCAGCCATACTAAATCAGAATTTGTGGGGTCAAACAAATACATTTGTATTTCTGAAAAGTTCTTGGTGATTATTATGCTTTAAAAAAAATAATTAGAAACTGTAGTTTCTAAAGCACTGTTGTATTTGATTCTAAGGAGCATACATTCTAAATAGTCATGCTTAAAGATATAATTTCCATTGTAGTATGGAAGAATAATGAAAAACTTTATTAACTCTGGATATATTTATATCTATTGTCAAGCCTATTTGTTTAAGGTAATAACATCTGTCTTCATTAAAACTATTGATTCTATGTGATGGGGATTTTTCCTGCTTTCTTTTAGATTTTATTCCTTCTATTTCTCAGAAGCATTAGAAATTGCCTGTAAATTCAGTGCTGTATAGGATAAGATGGTTATGCGTTGATCATCATATATTTAGAACAAGGTCAAATTTTAGTGGAAGGAGATCCTGGAGAGATGATGATAAAGGTCACAGGTCAGCAAACTTTTCCTGTAAGGGACCAAATAGCACATATTTTAGATTTGTGAACAACCTAAATATTTTAGGTCTGTTACAGCTACTCAGCTTTGCCATTGGAACATGAAAGAAGCCACAGAAAATATGTAAATGAATGTATGTGACAGTGTTTCAGTAAAACCATTTACAAAGCCAGCAGTATTACTGACCTTTGATATAGTGATACAGTTCCTACCAGAGAAGGAATGATTTTTCTAAGGCAATGAAATTAAGACTTGGCAGAGAACTCACTATGTGGAATGCTGTTGGCACTTTTATTTAATCTTCATGTGAATATATAAATGGAAACCAAGTGATTAAGGAATTTCTCTAAAGCCTGTATGTAGCACATGGATTCATACTCAGTTTAGGTAGACCAAATTTCTGCCTTTTAAACCACATCATTGTGGTTTTTTATACTTAGAATGCCTTAGATAGGAGAATGAAGAGAAAAGCAAGAACCTTGTGAATTTTCAGCAGTGCTTAGGACTGAGTAGGTATTCCATCTTTGAATATGGTGAACTAAATAAGATAGCAGTAGTCATGGAATGTAGTAGAAGGGCTTGAGGTGAGTCCTGGAGGATGGGTTGTAAAATTTGGATTTTTCTAAAATTTCCAAAATGTATTTCCTTTTGCTCAAAAATAACTAAGAGGTATGTTCTTCTTTCTGATTCCAGTAGCTGCTGCTGGTGGTGACGATGTCAAATAACAGCCTAGACATTCAAGACAAACCTCCAGCCCCTCCGATGAGAAATACCAGCACTATGATTGGAGCTGGCAGCAAAGACACTGGAACCCTAAACCACGGTTCCAAACCTCTGCCACCAAACCCAGAGGAGAAGAAGAAAAAGGACCGATTTTACCGAGCCATCTTACCTGGAGATAAAAGTACAGTATTTCATTTCTTTCTCATCATTTGTATACTTAAATTTTTTTTTGTAACCTGAATAAAATATTTGTTGCTTCTTTCTCTTAATGTTCTTTTAATCCTCTTTTTTCTCGTTAGTTTGTCTTTTTTCCTGAAATGACTGAAGTGAAATAGAAAATAGAACCATTTTTATACTGTATTAATTATATCTGAGCAAAATTTGAGGAAAATAATTATTCTGTTGATATATTAGATCTTAGTCAATCTGAATTTGCTTACTTTTTAAGTTTATAACTGTTTATGACCTCACAAAATATAAGAAATATTGAAATGTCTTCATTTGGAAATTTTTTCTCCCGAACTAGTTTCATTTGGAAGGTCTTCTTCCCAGATTTTTGATTGCCCCTTTTTAGTCATATGTCCTGGACTTAAACCCAGATTTAAGGGTTAAACAGCAGTAAGAAAGACAAGTAATAGCTGAGGTAAAAAAAAAGTAGGACTTAGCATGACTTCACTAAGAAGAAGTAATGCTAGGGAATTCCCTGATTCTCTGGCAGTCCAGTGTTAAGGCTTGACACTTTCAGTTAAGGCTTGACACTTTCATTGGAGGCCTGGGTTCAATCCCAGGTAGGGGAACTAAGTTCCCACAAACCATGTAGTGCAGCCAGGGCTCATTTCCTCTTCATGAATAAATCTTTTAGAATAATCAGACTTTAACAGTGTATCTAATGAAGTCACTGATATCCTATGAATAAGATAGTGAAATAGAGGGTTGGATATCCACATGAATAAATGACTTTGGTTTGACTACCAAATATGTAAGTGGCTGTTGAAATGAAGCAAAGTTCTCAGCCATGTTTGTAGGGCTTTGTTTTTATGGCATGCTGAAAAAAATTGCCCGTTTGTCTGCAAATAATTATCATGAGCTTCTCACTTAGGTAGCCCTGGTTCAAATCCTGGATTTATCACTTAATAACTTTCTAACCTTAAGTATGTCAGTTAACTCCTTTGACTTTTAGTTTCCTGTGTCTAGGAAAGGTTGAGATTTAACACTTTTGTGTTTCTTCAAGAAAGTGAAAAGATAACCCACAGAGTGGGAGAAAAATTCCCAAATCATATATCTGATAAGGAACTTATATAAAAAATACATAAAGAATTACCTGTATGAGCTAGAAATGAAAATTTATGTCAACACAAAAACTTGTACATGAATATTTATAGCAGCATTATTAATAATAGCCAAAAAGTGGGAGCAGCTCAAATATTCATTGAGGATGAATGGGTAAATAAAATGTTATATATCTATAAAAGAAATAATATTTGGTAACAAAGAAATGAAGCTCTGATCCATACTACAAGATGGGTGAACCTTGAAAACCGGTGAAAGAAACCAGTCCCAAAGGACCACATATTATATAATTCTGTTTATATGAATTATTCAGGCAAACTCATAGATAAAAAGTAAAAGAGTATTGCCTAGGGTTGTAGGAGTCAGTGAATGGGATTAGGGAGTGATGGCTAAGAGGTGTGGAGTTTCTTTTTACTTTTTATTGGTGTATAGTTGCTTTACAATGTTGTGTTAGTTTTTGTTGTACACAAAGTGAATCAGCTAAAGATACACATATCCCCTCTTTTTGATTTCGTTCCCATATGGCCACCCCAGAGCAGTGAGTAGAGTTCTCTGTGTCATACAGTAGTTTCTCAAGGGTTTCCTTTTGGGTAATGAGAATGTTCTAAAATTGATTGTGGGGACGGTTCTCCAGCTCTGTGAACATATTGACCAATTGAATTTTATACTCTGAGTGTATTTTATAGTATGTGAATTTTATCTCAGTAAAACTCTGTTTAAAAAAGAAAAACAGCTGATGGAGCCATTTAGACATCCTTGGAAACTGAGGAGATGACCTTATGTATTGAATGGGGAGGTAGAGATCTAGGTATTGTTATAGTCTTGGTTCTCTCATAAATTGACTGCCTGGTTTGGGTCAGGTATTGTCTGTCAAGTTAAGTACCTTCATCTAAAATATTACAGCCACACAGATACGGGGACCACACTAGTGATACTGTAGTAGGGAGAAGGAAGAGGGAAGAGGGTTGTTATGGGATTATATGAAATCATGCGTGTGAAACCTTTGAAAATCATAAAGTGCTATAGAATTTAAATAATCTTTCATTCAATAAAAAGTAATCAAAAAATAAAAAATCAGTCAAACAAGTTGAAATACAGTCTCTTACAGTTTTGAAATCCTGTAATTATATAAATGAGATATAAATATGAAGTTGGATCAGGTTGTATATTATGGGAAACAAAACTAGGCCATTGTGAACTATTTTGATCAGCAATAAAGCTGTAGATGCAGAGGTTCTTCTAGAAATCCTTGTTGAGTAACCCTAGGCCAAATCTGGTCTGAAAATAAAACTCATAGCTCAAGATCAAAGCATAGAAGTTTTCTATAAGTTCAAAGCATAGAGGTAGAAAGCATATAGTTATGAGAAGTTCTTGTGAAATGATATAGTGGCCTCTTTTTCAGTCCCTAGTTTTGGATTTTCTATACATACCCTGAACACATAATTTTTACTCCTTTGCATTAATACTTTGCTATGCTGTGCTTAGTCACTCAGTCATGTTCAACTCTTTGTGACCCTTTGGACTGTAGCCCTCCGAGGCTCCTCCGTCCACGGGGACTCTCCAGGCCAGAATACTGGGTGAGTTGTCATGCCCTCCTCCAAGGGATCTTCCCAACTCAGGGATTGAACCCAGGTCCCTTGCATTGCAGGCAGATTCTTTACCTTCTGAGCCACCAGGAAGCCCTATTAGATGGCTGTAATTAATGCATACATCAAAATGAAATAAATGAGTTTTTTTTTCCTTTGTTTGGAAATTTTATTCAGCTTGATTTCATTCAACCAAGAGGCATTTGTTGACCTGCTCTTTGTGCTTAACTTAATCCTAGAAGGATCCATAGCAGTGTTGGCAGTCTTTGCAGTAGTATGCGCTTCATAAATTATTTGAAACTATACCTGTTACACAGAGTAATAAGCTAGAATTGAATTTAGAGAACCTGAATTGAGTCCTACCTCTAACATTTATTAAATCTGTGATTTTTTTTTTAGTCCTTTTACCTGTTTATTTTAATCCCTGTATACTTAACTGTAATGTGGGAATAATTATAATTCCCAGTCATCCCATATTATGAGTAGGCTATTGTCATTTCATGTAGTGGATGTAAAAGCATTTTTAAACTGTAAAACACTATAGAAATATGATTTTTTTAAAAGGAAACCTCATTTCCTGTTTGATCTAGTATCTATAACAACTCATTTTCATTTGGAGAGGCTAATGCTTAGAGAAAAGTAAATTTATCAAGGTCTTACAGTTGGAAGATGGAAGGAATGAGTGTGAAACTAAATCTTTGTGAAGTATCTACCACAGAATACTCTGTTAATTGTTCCCAACTCCGATTACACATCTGACTCATTCATGGTTCTTTTTTGAAATACAGATGCTTGGGTCCTACCCATACTTTTGGAGTCAGAATTTCCATAGAGGAGTCCTGCAGACTATAGTCCATAGGGTTGCAAAAGTTGGACACAACTGAAGCAACTGAGCAGGCACACAGTCTTGGGGTCTAAGGGGATTTGGAGAAGAGAAAGAAGAGTTCTCGGTGGGCTGCGTTAGTGGTTGAGACTTGAGCTGGCAGTGGGTAGAATGTCTGTAGTCATTACCTAATGCTGACCTCCAACATAGCTTTAGCGTGTGCCTGGAGGAATGTATAAATGATTGTGAGAAGCTGTAATTGAGGGCCTGTGATAGATGGCACTGAGTTGTAGAATTCCATGTGGGAAAGTCTGGTTCCTGCGGTTAGAATCTGGAGCCTTTGGTTTATTCTAAGAAGTTCTTTAGCATTTAGTTTGGAATTTTTTTCTGGCTGCATTTTCACAACCAAAGTGGAATTCTCCAAGCTTGGGAAGAGTTTAGCTAAGTTAATTTTAAAACTGGACTACATCAGTGTTTATCTCTCCAAGTTTGGAGTGTTTTACTGCCTTGAGCTCAGATTGGCTCAGCTGAACCCATGAGAGGGGCTTCTTAAAAATAAATCTTAAAAAAAAAAAGTCAATGCTTTGTACTGGATCTTGGATAGCTGCACTGCAACTTGGGATTTTGTAGTGTCAGCCTTATTTCCCATGCTACCGGGAAGTCAAATGGAATTAGCCAAAGATAGGCGTAATATTAATATTAGGATGGATGGAGTTGCAGACCTTCTTTTTCCACTTTATTTCTGTAAGTCTGTAATCTCTGGTTTCATGAAATCAGGTGATTCATTCTTTTTCCTCAGTCACAATTTCTCTGTCTTAATGAGTGGGTGGGTAAATCCTACTCTGACACTTTCCTTTATTAATAATTCATGTTTGTAAAGCTCTTTAGCTTTTATAAAGCACATGCATTCTCTTTATCTTAGTTGATCCTTAAAATAATAATAGTAATAAATGCAGAAATAACAAGTAATACTAATACAATAGTAATAAGCATAACATTTGTTGTTACTCAGTCGCTCAGTTGTGTCTGACTCTTTGCGACCCCATGGGTTCTGGCACACCAAGCTCCTCTGTCCTCCACTGTCTTCCAGAGTGTGCTCAGATTCATGTCCATTGAGTTGGTGATGCTAATATCTCATCTTCTGCTGCCCTCTTCTCCTCTTGCCTTCAATCTTTTCCATCACTGGGGTCTTTTCCAGTTAGTCAGCTCTTTGCATCAGGTGACCAAAGTATTGGAGCTTCAGTATCAATCCATTCAATGAATATTTGGGGTTGATTTCCTTTAGGATTGATTGGTTTGATCTCCTTGCTGGCCAGGGGACTCTCAAGAGTCTTTTCTAGCACTGCAATTTTAGACTATCAGTTCTTTGGCTCACTTATTATATTAGGAGCTTTGATGGTTGTGAAATATACCAGTTTTTCATGGAGATAAATGTTAACACTTCGTGGACAGCAAACTGAGGTAACTCAATTTAAATAACTTAACCAAGGTCTAGTTAGGAGTGGCTGATGTGAGACTGTAGCTCTTCTCTATGATTCCAGGGACCTTTCCACTCTACAACTGTGATACTTTTGTGCTCAGAGAGTCAAGGACTTGCCCAAGTTCATATGACATGTAGTTGCATGGAGTTTGGCGTTTGACATATTGTCTCGACTTCTGGACTGGCTCTTTAGTTGTTCTAAGTCCTCAGACACCAATGTACTATTTGAAGGCTCCCATCCTATAGATGTTCAGACTAATGCCTTTGGTAGAACTGATTTGGTTAGTTCTTTTAACTAATTTTAAAACAAATTTGCATTTAATGACATCCATTCATATTCACTTAGTCTGCAATATAGGGAAGGCACAGTGCATGTAGAAGAAGCTATGATGGAGTTCGGGCCCTTGAGGTTATTAGCATTGACCATCCCTGACTTTGTGACCTTTGACTCTACCTTTCCTCGTCTCAATTATCTAACCTGTGAATGTGAAATTGCTCAGTCGTGTCTGACTTTTTGTGACCCCATGGACTGTAGCCTACCTGGCTCCTCCATCCATGGAATTTTCCAGGCAGGAGTACTGGAGTGGGTTGTCATTTCCTTCTCCAGCGGATCTTCCTGATCCAGAGATCAAACCCGGGTCTCCCGCATTGCAGGTAGGCACTTTATCATCTGAGCCACGTGGGAAATCAACCTGTAGTATGGGTACATAATAATATTTATCTCTTAGAGTTGTTGAATGGATTATTATTATTTTTAAAATATTAATTTATTTATTTGTCTGCATTGGATCTTAGTTGTGGCATGTAGGGATCTAGTTCCCTGACAGGGATGGGACACGGGGCCTCTGCATTGGGAGCAGAGAGTCTTAGACACTGGACCACCAGGGAAGTCCCTGACTGGGTTATTAATACTAAAGATTCAAACTGAAGCTTTATTAACAGTTGGTAGTAATTTTGTGGCTATTATTGCTTGCTGGCATGGTTTTCTTTTGAAATCTGTGATTAACACCTAAAAGTTGTTTGAGATGTACAAAATAACAACTCTTAATGAGGTTCCTCCAAGAATGAATTGAAGAGTGGTCCTGGGCAAATACCTTTCTCTTTTTGTATGTAGGCTGTGTTTCCAGTTGGTTTAGACAGGGCTATTGGAGGGGCCACATTAAAAAATTTTGTGTACTAGGACTAAGCGGATCCAAGGAAGGGTTTCCCAAGAAGTTCTCAAGAGTTCTCTGTAATGTCAGAAGCAGAACTCTAAGCTCTGGACATGGGGCTAGATCTCTTGAACAAGTACTCAGTATTTGAAGCTGAGGCCAAAATGATAAGCTACTAATCTCAGATATTCTTTATATGTTCTAAGTGTTAAGTGATTTCATTTCCCAGGGGTTCTTTTCTATAGACTGTTCATCATGTGAACCATTCTCTTTGTTTCCATTACCAAGGTTCCTTTTGACATTCTATGTCTGTGATGGGTATATTAAATGGCATATTAATAACATATCATGGAAATAATATATAAAAATATTAGATCTGGAAAACCTAAGTAAAACATAAAAATAGTCTAAAAGTATTCTTCCCTACAATCTTTTAACTGACTAGATCAGGAGAAATTGAGGAACAGAAAGCAATTCTAAAGCCTTGCAACATGTCCAGTGCATTCTAGCTATGAGTAAGACAGATGGACTTATGTCATAAATGAATGCTTAATTTGGGCCATAGCAAGCCCTTCCCTTTCACAAAGCATCTGCTTCTGGAAGGAGAATTGCCAAATGTAAAAATAGCTTAAACCCTAGCAGTTGGAATGTAGGCAAATGGTTCTCTTATGAAGGTATTAAGGGGAAGAACCTGTGGAATCAGACCTGGGTTCAAATTCATCTCTTACTAGCGGTATAAGCTTGAGCAAATTATTTAACTGCTTTTAAGTTTCCTCATCTGTAAAATGACAATAGTAATAATATATCCCATAGGATTATGACAATTAAGGAAAATATTCTAGTATCTTATATGTGGTTAACTCTTTAATGTTATTTCTCCTCTTCATAACAGAGGAAATTTTCTTGATGCAGCTTGAAATTGTTTAGAGGGGGTAAAGTAGTAGAAATGTGGCTCTGAAGCCACATTTTTAAAATTTAAATTACTTCCATAACTGTAGCCAGGTCCATATTTCAATTTCATAGTCTCCAAGTAAAAGTTGATTCTCAGGATTGTGGTGATTATATGAGGTGATATATATGAAGTACTTATAAAACTGTGGGATACTGTGTCAGGAAGAGGTGTAGTTACAGGACTTTGAGCATGCTGATCTTTCTGTTTTCATAGACATTTGGAATGTAGGAGCTGAAAGAGCACTTGAGATCATCTAGTTTATTGTCTACATTTTTCAGATGAGAGAGCTGACAACCTGGACTGCGTGGTGTAGTAGAGGCAAAACTGGCCTGGATTTTTTTTTTTTTTTAGACCTTTTGTCCTCTCCTTCCCTAGCTCCCACCTTGGCCAAAAGCTGCCTTTCTTTAGGGTTGTATTGGGTCTATTGGAGGCATTAGGACTTCAGAATATCTTTTGGCCAGTGTGTTAAGCTACCACAGAATAGCGTTTTAAAACAGGATTGTGTACTTCAGGTCAGAGCTGGTAAAAATGAAACACATAATCCTGCCCTGGAGAGAATTTGCATGTCTTAGGCAGATTCCTTAGATTCCTTGCCAGGTTGAGTTAGGTGTCTGATCATTTGTTCCTTTCTTCACTTAGTGTCTGAGCACCTGTTTTATGCCTGGCTTTTGCTAGCTGTTGGGGATTCATGATAAGTTGGACATGGTCCCTGCACTTAGAACTGAGTCTGCTTAGAAAAATAAACTCTGAAAGTAGGCAATAACTATCATGGATGTGGGAACAGAGGGGAAGGTGAACACCCCAGTGCAGAGATGAGAGAAGACTTCATAGAAGAGATGACCTTTAAGCTGAGACCTGACACGGATAAAGGAAAGGGTTTGTGTGGTGGCGTGGCAAGGGAAGGGAAAAGGAAAGACAGGATTTACAGGCAAAGAGAGTAATTAGAGAAAAAGTCAAGAGGTGTGGAAGAGCACATTATGTGCTAATGGTGGACCATTACTACTGGTTCAGTGTATTGGTGTGAAAGTGAAGTCACTCAGTTGTGTCTGACTTTTTGTGACCCCATGGACTGTAGCCTACCAAGCTCCTCTGTCCATAGGATTCTCCAGGCAAGAATACTGGAGTGGGTTGCCATTTTCTTCTCCAGAGGATCTTCCCGACCCAGAGATCAAACCTGGGTTTTCCGCATTGGATGCAGATGCTTTAACCTCTGAGCCACATGAAACCTAAGTACAAACATGCCTTGGGATGCTGTGAGTTTAGTTCTGACTACCTTAGTAGAGTGAGCAGCACAGTAAAAGGAGTCACATGAATTTTTCTCATTTCCAAGTGAATATAAAAGTTACGTTTACACTATACTGTGGTCTATTAAGTAGACATCTATTTTAAAATAAACAGTGTTGCTGCTGCTGCTAAGTCGCTTCAGTTGTGTCCGACTCTGTGTGACCCCAGAGACGGCAGCCCACTAGCCTCCCCGTCCCTGGGATTCTCCAGGCAAGAACACTGGAGTGGGTTGCCATTTCCTTCTCCAATGCATGAAAGTGAAAAGTGAAAGTGAAATTGCTCAGTCATGTCCAACTCTTAGCGACCCCATGGACTGCAGCCTACCAGGCTCCTCCGTCCACAGGGTTTGCCAGGCAAGAGTACTGGAGTGGGGGTGCCATTGCCTTCTCCAAATAAACAGTGTACATACCTTAATTGAAAAATACTTTAATCACTAAAATATGTTAGCCATCATCTGGTAATGCAAGGTTGCCACAAATTGTCAGTTTGTGAAGTATGGTAACTCCAAGCGTAGTAAAAGAAGGTTTTCCTGTAGTGCGAGATAAAGTAGAGGATATAAGTCTGTAGAGCAGAGTTCTCAAAATCTTTATTTAAAAGCTCATTTTTTATAGAAGTTTTAAGTTCACAGCAATATTGAGTGGAAAGTACACAGATTTCCTGTAAACACTCTTCCCCCATATATGCACATCTAACCTCACTACCAACATCTCGTCCTTGGGTGGTACATTTGTTACAATAGATGAACCTACATCAGCACATCATATTCACTTTACATCCATATTTTACATTGGACTTCACTGCTGGTGTTGTGAATCTGTGAGTTGAATAAAAATATGTATATGTATCAGTTCAGTTCAGTTCAGTCGCTCAGTCGTGTCCGACTCTTTGCGACCCCATGAATCGCAGCACGCCAGGCCTCCCTGTCCATCACGAACTCTCGGAGTTCACTCAGATTCACGTCCATCGAGTCAGTGATGCCATCCAGCCATCTCATCCTCAATTGTCCCCTTCTCCTCCTGCCCCCAATCCCTCCCAGCGTCAAAGTCTTTTCCAATGAGTCAACTCTTCACGTGAGGTGGCCTACACACACACAAATATCCACTATTATGCTGCTGCTGCTGCTGCTAAGTCGCTTCGGTTGTGTCCGACTCTGTGCGACCCCATAGACGGCCTCCTACTAGGCTCTCCCTGGGATTCTCCAGGCAAGAACACTGGAGTGGGTTGCCATTTCCTTCTCCAGTGCGTGAAAGTAAAGTCGCTCAGTTGTGTGTGACTCTTAGCGACCCCATGGACTGCAGCCTACCAGGCTCCTCCATCCATGGTATTTTCCAGGCAAGAGTACTGGAGTGGGGTGCCATTGCCTTCTCTGTATCCGCTATTATAGTATCATGCAAAATATTTTCATCACCCTAAAATTTTTCTGTGCTCTAGTTACTCATCCTTCCTTTCACTCTCATCTCTGGCGACCACTGATCTTTATACTGTCTCTAGTTTTGCCTTTTCAGATGTCAGATAGTTGGAATCATGTAGTATGTAGTCTTCTCAGATTGATGATGCTCAGTATCTTTTCTGTCTGTATATCTTCTTTGGTGAGTTGTCTCTTCATGTCTTTTGCCTATGTCATTAATTGGTTTGTTTTCTTATTATTGAATTGTTTGCGTGTGTGAAATTATAGTTTTTATTGGGTTCGCAAAAATTCATTTGCATTTTTCTGTAAGATGGTGAGGAAAGCCTGAATGAAAATTTTTCCAACTCAATATTTTACTAAAAAGCTTTTTATTGAGGTTGGTTAACAATGCTGTGTTAATTTTAGGTATATAGCAAAGTGAATCTGACATACATATACCACTCTTTTTTGAATTCTTTTCCCACGTGGGCCATTATTGAGTATTGAGTAGGATTCCCTGTGCTATACTGTAGGTCCTCATTATCTATTTTATATATAGTAGGAGTGACTGAATACAAAGGCTTTGGGGCTGGAAGCCTGAAGACCTCAGATCTGAAGGCCCCAGATCTGCTGCTAACTTGCTCTGTAACTTGGAAAGGCTACTTCTTGAAACTTCTGGTTTCTTCTGTCAGATGGGCACTAGTATCACTATCCTACTTGTTACACAATTGCACTGAGGCTCCAATGGACTAGGTCTAGCTAATACCAAGGCCCGAAATGCTTTTTAGTTGGGAGAGCGCTATATTAATTTGCTAGTGTTGCTGCAGCAAATTACCCCAAACAAGGAGCTTAAACAAGAAATTTATTGTTTCAATTTTGGAGGCTGGATGTCCAAGATGAAGGTGTTTGTAGGATTGGTTCCTTCTGAGAGCTGTGAGGAAACATTTGTTGGGCTTGAAGAAGTACTGCTCTGATCTCTGCATTTATCTCCTCCTGTGTGCATTTGTCTCCAAATATCCCCTTTTTATAAGGACATTGTCAGGATTAGGGATTGAACCTACTTCAGTATGACCTAATCATATTTTAAATAATTATATCTGCAATGGCTGTGTTTTCAAATAAGATCATATTATGAGGTACTGGGAGTTAGAATATATGAATTTGGGGGAACACAAGAGTATGACAAGGGCACAATAACTCTGTAAATATTGAAGCTTTTTGTGCCAGATCAGCAGACCTTTAGTGAACACCTGCTTGATGCAGCACCCTTGATGATTACAAATATTTGGACTTAATGGTTCTTTGAGGCCCTAGCCTAGGGAGGCAGCATAGAATAGTGGTGTAGAACTTAGGGTCTGGGCCAGACTGCCTGGATTTGAGTCTGACTGCTGCTGTTACTAACCATTTGATCTTGGGCGAATAACTAAGTCTCTATGCTTCAGCATCTTTATCTGTAAAGTAAGGATGATAGTACCTAACTGATAAGGTTGCTGTCAGGCCACAGTGAATATTAATACATATGAAGAACTTGAATTAATACATAAGATACAGAGATATATTTTACAGTGCAGAGCATATAGCCAATATTTTATAACAACTTTAAATGGAGGATAGTTTATAGCAATATTGAATTACAGTGTTGTTCACCTGAAAATGATATTATAAATCAATTATAATAGAGAAAAGTAACTTGAATCATTGCACTTGATTAATTATTAGATATTCATTTTAAGAAACAATTTCTAAATCTAAAATTCCATAATGTGGAGAACCTTAAAGTGATCCATAATCAAGAATCAAAAGGTAGAAGCAGGCTCTAGAAGCTCATAGAATGTAAGATGTCTGGGTTGGAAGGCTCTTTAGAGACCATTTACTTGAGTCTTCTCATTTTGCAGATGGGGAAACCAGGGTTCAGAAAAAGAAGTTACTTGCCCTGGATCAACAGACTCATTAGTGGTAAAACCAGGACATTCTGATAAATGTTCTTTCTGCTCCTGCCTTACTTTAGTTCAATGAAAAATTAAACCTTTAATCATGAATTGAGCATCTGCTTCAATCTAGGTCTGGTTTTGGGCTCTGTAAATACACAGGTGAATTTGTATCATAGTCCTTGGTCTTTAAAAAGAGCTTAGAGCTCAACAAAAGAGCTAAATAAAGATATAGTCATATCCTTATTTTTATCTCCTTTTCCTGTTTCTCTTGCAGCAAATAAAAAGAAGGAGAAGGAACGGCCAGAGATTTCTCTTCCTTCAGATTTTGAGCACACGATTCACGTTGGTTTTGATGCTGTCACAGGCGAGTTTACAGTAAGTTTTGGGTCACAGAAAGACGTTTGGTCTTTCAGAGTTCTGGCTATGCACTGTTAGATTTAATCTATTCCAGACTTATGATGCCTCTGTCTTTGCCTGAGACCCTTATTACTATCTTCTCATGTTCTTGAGAGGGACTATTTGTGCACCTCCAGAATTGTACCAGAGAAGCCTTTGAATCTCCATTCCTTAAATAGACCTTGGTTAAGTGGCCTTTTGGCAGGGACTCTGTGCTGGGCATTGATGATGCAGAGACAAATCAGACAAGGTTCATGCTTTAAAGGAGGAATAGCCTGGTGAGGAGCAAACATCTCAGGAAGTTAA
This sequence comes from Nanger dama, assembly GCA_917880005.1. NCBI lineage: Eukaryota > Metazoa > Chordata > Mammalia > Artiodactyla > Bovidae > Nanger > Nanger dama. Next base: position 4,671,176 of record CAKJTW010000058.1, on the reverse strand, counting down.
CTGATACAGTAAGATGTCTTGTAAGAGAGGCCTGTGAGAAGCTCTGAAGGCAGAGAAAGGAATGACTAAACTCATCTTTAGCTGCTATCAGTTTTCAAAGTTAGTTCTTTTAAAAAAAAATTTAAAAAATTGTTTTTATTTTATATTGGAGTTTTTGCTCCTTGGAAGGAAAGCTGTGACAAACCTAGATAGCATATTAAAAAGCAGAGACATTACTTTGCCAACAAAGGTCTATGTAGTCAAAGCTATGCTTTTTCAAATAGTCATGTATAGATGTGAGAGCTGGACCATAAAGAAGGCTGAACACCAAAGAACTGATGCTCTTGAATTGTGGTTTTGGAGAAGATTCTTGAGAGTCCCTTGGACTGCAGAGAGATCAAACCAGTCAATCCCAAAGGCAATCAATCCTGAATATTCATTGGAAGGACTGATGCTGAAGCTCCGATACTTTGGCTACCTGATGCGAAGGACTGATGCATTAGAAAAGATGGTGATGCTGGGAAAGATTGAAGGCAGGAGAAGGGGATGACAGATGATGAGATGGTTGGATGGCATCACTGACTGGATCGACATGAGTTTGAGCAAGCTCTGGGAATTGATGATGGACAGGGAAACCTGGTGTGATACAGTCCATGGGGTTGCAAAGAGTCAGACATGACTGAGCGACTGAAATGACTGTTAGCCAGTTAACAATGTTGTGAATTTCTGGTGGACAGCAGGGGTACTCAGTCATACACATACAGGTATCCATTCTCTCCCAAACTCCTTTTCCATCCAGATTGCCACGTAACGTTGGAGCAGACCTCCCTGTGCTATGCAGTAGGACCTTGTTGGTTATCTGTTTTAAATATAGCAGTGTGTAGGTGGTGATCCCAGACTCCCTACCTATCCCTTACCCCCACATCCTTTCCCTCGGTAACCATAAGTTTGTTCTCTAAGATTGTGGGGCTGCTTCTGTTTTGTAAGTAAGTTTAATTGTATTGTTTCTTTTCAGGTTCTGCATATAAGGGGTATCATATGATATTTCTCTGTCTGAGTTACTTCACTCCAGTATAACAATCTGTAGGTCCATCTATGTTGCTGCAAATGACATTCTTTCATTCTTTCTTATGAAAGTGAACTCGCTCAGTCATTTTTGACTCTTTGTGTTCCCATGGACTGTAGCCTACCAGGCTCCTCCCTCCATGGGATTCTCCAGGCAGGAGTACTGGAGTGGGTTGCCATTTCCTTCTCCCAGGGGATCTTCCCGACCCAGGGATCAAACCCGGGTCTCCCGCATTCCAGGCAGACGCTTTAGCCTCTGAGCCATTCCATTGTCTGTCTGTACCACATTTTCTTTATCCATTCCTCTGTCAAGACATTTAGATTGCTTCTGTTGGCTATTTCTTGGTTATTGTAAACAGTGCAGCAATGAACACTGAGATACACGTATCCTTTCAGATCATATTTTTCTTTGGATATATGCCCAGGAGTGGGGTTGCAGGGTCATATGGTAGCTCTATTTTTAGTTTTTAAAACTAAACCTCCATACTGTTCTCCGTAGTGGCTGTACCAATTTACATTCTCACCAACAGTGTAGGAGGGTTCCCTTCTCCACACCATCTCCAGCATTTATAGTTTGGGGATTTTTGATGATAGCCATTCTGACTGGTGTGAGGTAATATTCATTGTGGTTTTGATTTGCATTTCTCTAATATTAGTGATGCTGAATTTCCACTGCTACCGCATTACTATTGATTTCCCCTTTTACAATTGTTAAAATTTACCTTATATATTGAGGTGCTCCTGTGTTGGGTACATATATGTTTACAGTTCTTATATCTTCTTGGATTGATCCTTTGATCATTATGTAGTGTCCTTCTTTGTCTCTTATAACAGTCTTTGTTTTAAAGTCTGTTCTGTCTGGTGTGAGTATTGCTACTCTAGTTTTCTTTTAATTTTGATTTCCATAGAATACCTTCTTCTAACCCCTCACTTGCAGTCCGTATGTATCCCTAGGTCTAAAGTGAGTCTCTTTGTAGACAGCATATATATGAGTCTTGTTTCGTATCCACCCAGCCAGTCTTTGTTGGCACATATAATCTATTTGCATTTAAGGTAATTATCAATATGTATATTCCTATTGCCATTTTGTTAATTATTCTGAGTTTGTTTTCATAGGTCTTTTTCTTCCCTTCCTCCTTTGTTCTCTTTGCGGTTTGATTACCATCTTTAGTGTTGTGTTTGGGTTGCTCTTTCTTAGGTGTATCTATAGAATCTACCTGCAATGCAGGAGACCCTGGTTGAAGCTCTGGGTCAGGAAGATCCCCTGGAGAAGGAAATGGCAATCCACTTCAGTATTCTTGCTTGGAGAATTCCATGAACATAGGAGCCTGGCAGATTATAGTCCTTGTCATTGCAAAGAGTCAGATATGACTGAGCGACTAACACACAGTGTAGTTTTTGGGTTTGCAGCACCCATGAGGTTTTGATATAACAATACATACACACACACACACACACACACACACACACACACACACACATACACACAAGTTTTCTTTTTTAAAGTTGCTAAAAGATCCCCTGGAGAAGGAAATGGCAACCCACTCCAGTATCTTTGCCTGGAGAATCTCATGGACGGAGGAACCTGGTGGACTGTAGTCCATGGGGTTGCAAAGTGTCGGGCATGACTGAGTCACTAACACACATACACAATCTCTTTCCCACCCAGAGGAGTTCCTTTAGCATTTGTTGCAAAGCAGGTCTGCTGATGCTGAATTCTCTTAGTTTTTGCTTGTATTTAAATCTTTTGATTTCTATGTCAAATCTAAATGAGAGCCTCACTGGGTATAATATTCTTGATTTTGCTCTGGTGGGCAGAGACTTTAATCCACTTGTCTGCTGATGAGTGGGACTGTGTTCCCTCCCTGTTTGTTGTTTGGCCTGAGGTAACCCAACCCTGGAGGCTAAAGGCTCTATGATAGGGCTGATGGCACCCTCCAGGAGTGCTCATGCCAATGGGTAGCACTGCTGCCAGTCCCCTTGCCACCCAGAGCAGCAGCCGTGAGCTGCAGCCACCCCTTGCCTCTTCAGGAGACTCTGCAGCACTAGGAGATAAGTTTGGTTCATTATCCTATGTGGTCTCTCCTCCTTTCCCTTGGTCCTGTTGGGCTCAACATTTTGTGTGTGCTCTCCAAAAGTGGAGTGTGTTTCCCCTAGTCCTGTGGAGGTTCTGTAGTCAAATCTCACTGGCTTTCAAAGTTAGATTCCCTGGGGATTCCTAGTGCCATTGCCAGACTCCTAGTCTGGGAAGCCTGACATAGGGCTCAGAACCTTCACAACAGTGGCAGAACTTCTGTAGGTCTCCCACCTGGCAGATACTGGATTTGGTTTTACAGTGATTGTGCCTGTGCTGCCTGTGCTACGGTCTCATTGCGGCTACACCTTTGTCTTTGGATTTTTTTTTTTTTTTGGTGGCTTCCAGCAAACTAGCTAACTGTTCAGCAGTTAGCTGTGAGTTTTGGGAGGAGGAGGTGAGCACATGTCCTCTGCTTCCCCATCTTGAACCAATCTTCCACTCCACAGTGAGTTCTGGAATTTGCTTCAGGGTCCCTGTGACTGTGCCTTGCTGACAGCCTTGCATATTTCTCTTATAGGGGATGCCAGAGCAATGGGCCCGCTTGCTTCAGACATCAAATATCACTAAGTCGGAGCAGAAGAAAAACCCGCAGGCTGTTCTGGATGTATTGGAATTTTATAACTCAAAGAAGACCTCCAACAGCCAGAAGTATATGAGCTTTACAGGTATGGAGATTGTGTCTAGGACAGTCTAGGGGAAAAAAAAGTTTTTATATAGGATGCCCATTGATGTGAAGGAAAAACATTATGGGAAGAGCAGAGATGGCACTTTTACTAAGATGGAATTTTGAAATTTGAGAGCTACGATGTTGGGTTTTTGCATTGAACTTGAATCTTTACTCTAAAACTCCATGTTTCTAAAAAATACTGTGATATTATGTATAAAAACATACTTTGTGCTAGAAAATCTGGATTCTGATACTGACTAGGTTTTAGTAATTACTTCATTTCTTTGAGCTTCCAAAATGGGGATATTATTTCCTATCTCAAGAGGTTGTAATGAGAATAAATGAGCTCACTGATGTGAAAATTCTTTGAAAGTTATACAACAGCACCATGGAAATGTAGCCTTTGTTATCATCGTTTTCAATATCAGTAAGTTATGTGATAACACATTTAAGTAGGCACGCCCAATTCCTTCCTTAAGAAACTAATTTTTATCAGTCAAATGAAAAAAGGCAAAATAATAATAAATGTTCTTTAGATGTATTCGTTGTTTCTGTATAAAGGGCTGCGTTTTTCAGAATGTTTTTGATACCGGAATTGGGATTAGAATCCAGGTCTCCTAATTTCTGGACTAGGGAATTACCACTTTCTTCTAGTAACTCTTACTCGGAACACCTCCTTCCATGCCAGAGAGATTTGTCTTTTCTTAGCAAATCCTAAGAAGGCCTACATTTCTGGAAACTTGCCTTTTATATAGCATCTTAGAATTGTAGGGCAAGTAGTATCTTTAGTATATACCACTTCCAGTTTCCTCTTGTTTTGCAAACATTAGAGCCCCAGATGCCTTTCTGTTGTGCCTAAATTCGTAGTATCTTAACCACTATTCTTAACTCTGAGTTCAGTGCTTAATGCTGGTGTTACTGTTGTCTCTTTTAAAGGTCAGTGTTGTTGGGGATAGTGAGAACCAAGATGAACTAACTGATTTTGAAGGATGCTTTTCCCAGCAAGTATCTGGCTTGTAGCAAAGGGCACAGATGGTGAGGAGGACAAACTGCAGCTTTGCTCATTCTGCGTAGTGGTGCCCAGCAGAGCATTATACATGTCCCTAGCATATTCTGTTCCTGATATCTGTCCCCTCTGGATCTATCTCACTTCTTCCATTGAGGGAGTGAGTTATTCCAAGGCAGTATTTGGTTTGAGGGATCATGGGAAGGGAAGTTTTCTAGATTAGGGTTTGTGTTTTCAAGAGTTTGTCATGGAGATGTCAGATTAGGAGCTGGTTTTGAAAGCCTCAGAAGCAGAGTCTTTGAAATAATCTCTTTTATGTGTATATGTGTAGATATGTACAAATACTGTTTATGTTTATGGAAGCAGCTCTGTGGGTTTCTGTATGTTTGGAATATAAAAAGTCCACTTTAAGTATCAGTTCAATTCAGTTGCTCAGTCGTATCCGACTCTTTGCGACCCCATGAGTCACAGCACGCCAGGCCTCCCCTGTCCATCACTATCCCCCGGAGTTCACTCAGACTTACGTCCATTGAGTCACTGATGCCATCCAGCCATCTCATCCTCGGTCATCCCCTTCTCCTCCTGCCCCCAATCCCTCCCAGCATCAGAGTCTTTTCCAATGAGTCAACTCTTCGCATGAGGTCGCCAAAGTACTGGAGTTTCAGCTTAGCATCATTCCTTCCAAAGAAATCCCAGGGCTGATCTCCTTCAGAATGGACTGGTTGGATCTCCTTGCAGTCCAAGGGACTCTCAAGAGTCTTCTCCAACACCACAGTTCAAAAGCATCAGTGCTTCGATGCTCAGTTTTCTTCACAGTGCAACTCTCACATCCATACATGACCACAGGAGAAACCATAGCCTTGACTAGATGGACCTTAGTCTGCAAAGTAATATCTCTGCTTTTGAATATGCTATCTAGGTTGGTCATAACTTTTCTTCCAAGGAGTAAGCGTCTTCTAATTTTCATGGCTGCAGTCACCATCTGCAGTGATTTTGGAGCCAAGAAAAATAAAGTCTGACACTGTTTCCACTATTTCCCCATCTATTTCCCATGAAATGATGGGACCGGATGCCATGATCTTTGTTTTCTGAATGTTGAGCTTTAAGCCAACTTTTTGCTCTCCTCTTTCACTTTCATCAAGAGGCTTTTAGCTCCTGTTCACTTTCTCTGCCATAAGGGTGGTGTCATCTGCATATCTGAGGTGATTGATATTTCTCCCAGCAATCTTGATTCCAGCTTGTGTTTCTTCCAGTCCAGCGTTTCTCATGATGTACTCTGCATGTAAGTTAAATAAGCAGGGTGACAATATATAGCCTTGACATACTCCCTTTTCCTATTTGGAACCAGTCTGTTGTTCCATGTCCAGGTCTAACTGTTGCTTAGTGACCTGCATACAGATTTCCTCAAGAGGCAGGTCAGGTGGTCTGGTATTCCCATCTCTTTCAGAATTGTCCACAGTTTATTGTGATCCACATAGGCAAAGGCTTTGGCATAGTCAGTAAAGCAAAAATAGATGTTTTTCTGGAACTCTCTTGCTTTTTCCATGATCCAGCGGATGCTGGCAATTTGATCTCTGGTTCCTCTGCCTTTTGTAAAACCAGCTTGAACATCAAGGAATTCATGGTTCACGTATTGCTGAAGCCTGGCTTGGAGAATTTTGAGCATTACTTTACTAGCTTGTGAGATGAGTGCAGTTGTGCGGTTGTTTGAGCATTCTTTGGCATTGCCTTTCTTTGGAATTGGAATGAAAACTGACCTTTTCCAGTCCTGTGTCCACTGCTGAGTATATATGAGTGAATATGGGTATATGATATACACATTCAGGTAATTGTGTATGTTCCTGCATGTATGCATAAATGAATAACATTGAAGGATTTTTTGTTTTCTGTATTTGAAGACCAAAGCAGCTCCAGGCAAAACTGTATATTTGTCACAGTTATTTTTTTATTGAAGTATAATTGATTTACAGTGTTGTGTTAGTTACTGCTATACAGCAAAGTGATTCAGTTATATAGACACTCTATTTTAAAATATTCTTTTCCAGTATGGTTTATCATATGATATTTTTCTTTTTTAAAAATTATTTATTAAATATTCAAATTGGAGGATAATTGCTTTACAGTATATCATAGAATATTGAATAATATAGTTCTCTGTATTATACAGTAGATCTCATTTTTTATGGCACAGTTATTTTAAATTTGTATCTCTCATCTTCCTATTTCCTTTCTTCTCATACTATTCTCATATTAATTATGACAACACTACTTCACTTGGTATATGCTTTCACATAAATTATCTCATTTGATTCTCACAATAACACTGAGAGACTGGCAGCACAAGTACTGTTACCCACATTTTACATACTCAGAGAAATTATTTAGGCTCAGGGGAAGCAAGTGATTTATTCATAGACCCTTAACATATCATTTGAGTGATACACCAGTGATAAGTGTGTTTTCAACTTGGGTCTTTAAATCCTTTGCTGTCTAAAACCAAAGCACAATTTTTCATGCCAATTTTTTTTGATTCCTGTTTTTTTGGCACTTTATTTTCTTACCAACTCATAGGTAATGTGATAAGCAGAATTTAAACTAGATTGACAACCTCAATCTGGTTTTAGAAAAGGCAGAGGAACCAGAGATCAAGTCGCCAACATCCACTGGATCATCAAAAAGCAAGAGAGTTCCAGAAAAACATCTATTTCTGCTTTATTGACTATGCCAAAGCCTTTGACTGTGTGGATCACAATAAACTGTGGACAATTCTGAAAGAGATGGGAATACCAGACCACCTGACCTGCCTCTTGAGAAATCTGTATGTAGGTCAAGAATCAACAGTTAGAACCGGACATAGAACAACAGACTGGTTCCAAGTAGGAAAAGGAGTACGTGAAGTCTGTATATTGTTACTATGCTTATTTAACTTATACGAAGAGTACACCGTGAGAAACGCTGGGTTGGATGAAGCACAAGCTGGAATCAAGATTGCCGGGAGAAATATCAATAACCTCAGGTATATAGATGTTACTGCCCTTATGGCAGAAAGTGAAGAAGAACTAAAAGCATCTTGATGAAAGTGAAAGATGAGAGTGAAAAGGTGGCTGAAAGCTCAACATTCAGAAAACAAAGATCATGGCATCTGATCTCATCACTTAATGGCAAATAGATGGAGAAAAAGTGGAAACAGTGGCAGACTTTTATTTTTTTAGCTCCAAAATCACTGCAGATGGTGATTGCAGCCATGGAATTAAAAGACGCTTATTCCTTGGAAGAAAAGTTATGAGCAACGTAGACAGCAAATTAAAAGCAGAGACATTACTTTGCCATCAAAGGTCTGTCTAGTCAAGGCGATGGTTTTTTCAGTGATCATATATGGATGTGAGAGTTGGACTAAAAAGAAAGCTGAGCACCGAAGAATTGATGCTTTTGAACTGTGGTGTTGGAGAGGACTCTTGAGAGTCCCTTGACTGGAAGGGGATCCAGCCTGTCCATCCTAAAAGAAATAAGTCCTGAATATTCATTGGAAGGACTGATGTTGAAGTTGGAAGGACTGAATATTCACTGGAAGGACTGATGGACAGGGAGGCCTGGCGTGCTGCAGTCCATGGGGGTCCCAAAAAGTCGAACACGATTAGTAACTGAACTGAACTGACAACCTCAGGTTCTGGGTTTTAGCCCTCTTTGCCATGGATTTGTGGCATTCGATTTATGTAATCTTAAACCAGTTTCTTTTCCTCTGAACCTTAGTTTATTTATTTGTACAATGAAGGGATTGGAAGTGCTTTCTACTGTGTCATTCTGTGCTATGAAATTTAATTTTTTATATAGAAATTGTACATCTCATTTAGAAGGTGCAAACTTACTCTTCTTTTATACGATTGAGATATGTTTATTACCAGAATACCCAGTCCTCACAAACAGTAGTAGTACAGAATGTTGGAGGTGGTGCAGGGAGGGCATAGTATTCTACTTGGTATGGAATATGCTTTTGGAGAAGAAAAACAAGTGAATTAGGTTTAAGCTATATCCTTATTTGATTTCTCTGGGGTACAGCTTGCCAGTCAGGGCTTGCTTTAAGAACATATTATCAGAGTTTGTGGGTTCATAATTTGTCATAGGATCACAGGAGCTATACCTGACACTTTCATGTATGTGAGATCTTGGACATTATCTGGGCTTGTTTCTTGGTGAGGTAGATGTAGGATTTGATATAATATTTCTTCTCCTTAATTCCATTGGTGGTAAACTGATGAAATCAATTTCTTCTTGGACTTCTAGGAATTAAAGAATAAATCCAAACATAATACTTGGTGTTTAAACTTATTTTCTTGCTAGATCTCCATTGGGTTTGTGTTTCATACTTTATCAAGTTTAAGATATCATTGATTGTGAGATGCATTGTTATTTTACATACATGAAGAAAAAGAAGCTGCCAATTAAATCATGAAATACCTTTGACTGTAGGACACATCTTTGTTTCAGAGATGTTAATGTGAAAAAAATATATATCTCGGAATTAAAAAAATTTGGTGATACTGAGGGAGTTTAGATCTAGTGTCAGAAATTAGACCATACCTTTAATTATACTTGACATGACTGTGTTGTGCTAAGATGCTTAGTCATGTCTGACTCTACGACCCCATGGACTGTACCCCCACCAGGATCCTCTATCTATGGGGATTCTCCAGGTGAGAATATTGGAGTGGGTAGCCTATGCCTTCTCCAGGGGAACTTCTCTACCCAGGAATCAAACCAGGTGTTCTGCTTTGCAGACAGATTCTTTTCTTTTTTTTTTTTTAAAGATAAATGCATTTTATTTATTTTTTTAAAAATTAAATTTATTTATTTTTTTTAATTACAATACTGTATTTGTTTTGCCATACATTGACACGAATCAGCCATAGGTGAACACAATCTCCCAATGCCGAATCCCCCCTCCCACCTCCCACCCCCCATCCTCTACTTGAATCATCCTGTGCATCAGCCCCATGCCTCCTGCATCCTACACTGAACATAGATTAGCGTTTCGTTTCTTACAGGAAAATATACATGTTTCATTGCCATTCTCCCATACCATTCCACCCTTTCCCTCTCCCTCAGAGTCCAAAAAGTCCACTCTATACCTCTGTGTCTCTTGATGTCTCACATATAGGGTCATCATTACTGTCTTCTAAATTCCATATATATGTGTCAGTATACTGTATTGGTGTTTTTCTTTCTGGCTTACTTCACTCTGTATAATTGGTTCCAATTCCATCCATCTCATTAGAACTGAGTCAAATTTATTCTTTTTAAGGGCTGAGTAGTATTCCATAGTGTATATGAACCACAGCTTTCTTATCCATTCATCTGCTGATGGACATCTAGGTTGCTTCCATGACCTGGCTATTATAAACAGCGCTGCAATGAACATTGGGGTACATGTGTCTCTTTCACTTCTGGTTTCCTCAGTGTGTATGCCCAGCAGTGGGATTGCTGGGTCATAAGGCAGTTCTATTTGCAATTTTTAAAGGAATCTCCACACTGTTTTCCATACTGGCTGTACTAGTTTGCATTCCCACCAGCAGTGTAAGAGGGTTCCCTTTTCTCCATACCCTCTCCAGCATTTATTGCTTGTAGACTTTTGGATTGCAGCCATTCTGACTGGTGTGAAATGGTACCTCATTGTGGTCTTGATTTGCATTTCTCTGATAATGAGTGATGTTGAACATCTTTTCATGTGTTTGTTAGCCATCCATATGTCTTCTTTGGAGAAATGCCTATTTAGTTCTTTGGCCCATTTTTTTATTGGATCATTTATTTTTCTGGAGTTGAGCTGCATAAGTTGCTTATATATCTTTGAGATTAGTTATTTGTCAGTTGTTTCATTTGCTATTGTTTTCTCCCATTCAGAAGGCTGTCTTTTCACCTTGCTTGTAGTTTCCTTTGTTGTGCAGAAGCTTTTAATTTTAATTAGATCCCATTTGTTTATCTTTGCTTTTATTTCCAGTATACTAGGAGTTGGATCATAGAGGATCCTGCTGTGATTTATGTCGGAGAGTGTGCAGACAGATTCTTTACCAGCTGAGCTACTCGGAAAGGTCTTTTCCTAAGGCTTAGTGTTTCTTTCCTTGTGGGAAATAGACATGGATTTAGAAGAATCCTTTCTAAAAGCTGAAGCTGCATGCTGGTCATGATTTGTTATAGACGTCTCGGGATGATACCAGTTATGAACTCTTTCCTTTTCTCTTAGAATGGAGGTAATTTTCTTAATCACTGAGGCTTGATAATGTGGATATAGTTCTAGCATAGTATTGAGTTAGACCAGAATTCAAATCTTGACTCTTAATAACCTGTGTGTTAAATAATTTGTAGACAAATCACTTCACTGAATGTCAGTTTCCAAATTTATAAAAGTAGACATAATAATAGTACCCAGCTGTAGCAAGGATTAGAGGTGATAATGTGTATAAAGTATTTAGCATGGTATTGGGACTGTACTATCAGTAACACTGTTATTCTAAGCTTGGCAAGTATTTTACTGAATAAGCTTCCTAAGTCTCAAGAAAGGATTCACTTAATTGTTTACTGACTGAATCACTTGTCTTTTTCTTTTTCAGATAAGTCAGCTGAGGATTATAATTCTTCTAACACTTTGGTAAGCCTTTATTTCCTCTATTCTGATATGGGCAGGTATGATTTTTAGGGATCAGGTCAGTGTGGTAGATGCAGACTCTGGGCTGGTGGGCACTCATCTTGGTCACTCTCCCACCCTGGGCCTCAGAGTAAAGGACTTGAACTTAATAAGCAGTAGATATCCCTTCCAGCTTTCATTTATTAATGCTCTAGAAATCCTAACCCTGGAACCAGAAGAACTGGCTGCTAGACTCAGTTTTCAGTTTTAGCTTTGAACCTTAGGAAAACCAATTTGCCTTTCTGAGCTTCAGTTTTTCCTCAGTAGACTGAGGACTATACACTTTGCCTTACCTGGAAATGTCCTCAAATAGCTGCATTTAAAAGAGAAGTCCTTCTTTTGGGTTAATTGGGTTTACAAAACCAGGATTAGGATTAATTGTTGAAGGGAGCAGATTCTATTAATTTAAGGTCATTCATTCTGTCCTCTGAAGTTGTAGTGAATGTCCTGTCACTTGAAGGAATATGTAGAAGTCATTGATGACCTCATGGTCCCTCTGACCTTCACAACTTGCCAGTTCCTTTTTCTAAAGCAGATTATGTGATGAGGTATTGATGTATTTGAAAGAGTCTTATAATAAGTGAGCTGTGGCTTATTATACTAGATTATTGCTATTCTTTTTATCTAGTGCTGTCTCTGTGCAGAGTTGGTTATTTTATGTTGATTTACTAACATTTGGAAAGCTGATATTGTATGCCAGGTCCTCTGTGGAGAAGTGACAGTATAGGGATGAATCAGACATTATCAAACTCCTGATCTCACAGTCTTGTGAGTGTCATGAAGGCACAAACAGTTACAGTACAGGATGCTAAAACTTCATGAGGCCAGAAACTATGTCTCACCTGTCAGTTGCAGGTTCCGTGGCATGTGGCACATAACGATATAATACTGAATAAAATTATACTATGGCATGTACTGAATAAAAGACTGGATGTTTAAGGAAAGCTTCCTGATGGTGAAGTCTGAACTGAATGAGTTAGTTATCTTGGGGAAGAATAATAAAGAGACAAGTGTATTTCAGGCAGAGGATAAATAGCATGTGCTAAGGCAAGGAGGTTCGTGAGGTTGGCTTGTACAGAAACTGCGAGTGGTTTGTTATGATTGGAATGTGAAGTGTAGGCAGGTCAGATCATGTAAGAAATTTTAACTTTTAAAGGTAATAAGCTATTGAAAGATCTTAAGTGGAGGAGTCATACATTCTAACACAATACTGACTCACAATCCAAAATGTTGAATCATGCTTCCAGCATTGGAGATTCGTTTATTCTGAGTCATTTTATACTGTAATCAGTGATTAAAAAAAAAAGTTCACATGTCCCTTGCCAGTAGCATCCTGGCTCCTTTCATATTCACGGTGTCTTTTAATCCTCACAGGAGTTTAATGAGACAGGTTATTATCCTTGTATAATAGATGATAAAACTGAAATTCAGAAGGGTTATTGGCAATAGGTAACTGATTCCCAGTTCATTTTGCTTTCCACTGATTCATTTTTCATCAAATGGAAGAGATACAGTTAAAAGGTGGTGAAGAACTTGCTGATGTTAAGATCCTTGAAAATTTCTCCTCATTATTGAGTTGTAAATTGTTGAAGAAGGGATGTTAACCAAAGCTGAACTGTCCTTTGTGGCTCAAATGTCTTTATGCTTTTCAAGGCGAAGTAAGCAGCTATTATTTATTGAGTAGCTAAGATGTGCCAGGCACTGTGTTAGTAACGTATATGGTGGTGATTTAGTCGCTAAGTTGTTTATCACTCTCGTGACCCCATGGACTCTAGCCTGCCAGGCTCCTCTGTCCGTGGGATTCTCCAGGCAATAACACTGGAATGGGTTGCCATTTCCTTCTCCAGGGGATCTTCTCAACCCAGGAATCAAACCTGGGTCTCCTGCATTGCAGGCAAATTCTTTATCGACTGGGCCATGAGGGAAGCCCAGTAACTTATCTATGTTAACATAATTAGTCCTCACAAATTAACCTTGTGAAGAAATTATCATCCCTACTTCACAGGTAGGAAACAGACTTTCCTGGAGACTCATAATTGCTATTGTGATACAACCAGATTAGAACTAGGGTCTTCTGAGTCTCTGTCCTGGGTTTTTCCCACTGTGAGAGGGAACTGAGAAGGAAGATGTCAGAGAGGTCTTATAAAGGAGATTGCAGTAAAGCCTTCTGTCTCTTGTTCCTTTGTGAGGAGGAGGAGCCCTGGGGCTCATGCCATATGGCAGAGAGGATAACACCTGCTTGGTAAAAACCTGTACTGATTTTAGTATCTACAATTAAAACCACCAGATTGTCAAGGACATTTTCTCCCCAGTTCAGAACAATATCCCTGTGGCTCAGTCCTCTTTATTTCCTTACTAGTTACATATGGGGATATGGTTTGTCCTGTGATAGCATGGCATCATTTCCCATATTGGCTTCACAGATCGTTCCATTTGATGTTGGAAATATTTGAATGATACTGTAATCTCCACAACACAAGAAATTGGGCCTCGGAGATTACTTGACATGCTTCCTATCCTTGAATGAATTTTTAGCAGAAACCAGAACAATATTAAGTTCTCCGCAGCATTCATTTATACATTTAACCATAGACATTTATTGAGCACTTTCTTTGTGCCCAGGTATTGGTGATACAGAGATAAAATTTTTGTGTTATCTTAGTCCTTGAGAAAAAAATTAACATAAGGATGAGGGCTGGAAGAGAAGTACATGAATCACATACAATGAGGGTCATATTTGATGGAGTGATTTATTCTGCTTGGTAGTACAGGATAGTTGGCACAAGGTTCTTGGGTCCTCCCAGTTTATTCATTTAATAAACATAACCTTTAATGTTTCTTCTAGTTCTAAAATTTTTTATTTGTGGCTCATTGGTCTGAGATCCATCTCTCAGATTATTTAGCATTTTAGTGCCTGAGCTCTCATTTATAAAATGATCACCTATTACGTTATAGGCTTCGTGAGTGCCCAAGAATCAAGGATGGGTAAGGTCTTTGCTTTTGATCTCCCAACTTAGTGAGGAATCAGAACATATAAACAAGGATTGATAAAACAGTGTCAGGTAAGTAACACAGTGTCAGGTAAATGTAGGCAATGATACCAGCCAGAGAAAAGGGCAATCAATGCTTTCTTGTGTGAAGTAGCATGAACAAAAGCCACATTGTTAAGGATCCATCATGTCAGGTGAAAGAACTTGGACTCTCCACTTGAGCTAAGGAAGTATTTTAAATAATGTAGTTAAATATTTATTTTAGTCTCAACTACCATCTTAGAAAGGGCTTTCCTGGTGGCCCAGTGGTAAAGAATCTGCTTGCCAGTGTAGGAAATGTGGGTTCAGTCCTTGGGTCAGCAAGATCCACTGGAGAAGGAAATGGCAACGCACTCCAGTATTCTTGCTGGGAAAATTCCGTGGATAGAGGAGCCTGGCAGGCTACACTCCATGGTGTCAGAAAGAGTTGGATATGATTGAACTACTGAATAACAACAACCATTTTAGAAAGATACCTCTGGAATTTTGATCTGTGTAGTGGGATAAATTCATATCTCTGTCTCTCTTGCTATGCTTAATTTCTTAAATTCAGAAAAGATACACAAAAAATAAATTCAAAACAATGCTTATTAATGAACCATATTGGAAATTTATGGAAGATAGAAAGCAGATAAGATCAGATTGACTGGAGCAGCAGAAAGTACAGCTGCTCTGTGTATGTGGAGGAGAAAAATCCTAGGAAAGTAACAGTAGCTCCAGAGAAAATGGTGTGAGAGAATATATATAAAAACAGGAAAGAGTCCTGGGTCATCTTCAAGAGTAAATTAATTTAAATTCTGTGATTGAAAAAGCTGGAGCAGCCTCCATGTTAAGTGAGCAAAAGGTATCAGAATGTTGATCCTAAGCTTAAAATACACTTTTCTAAAGAAAGTACACTGCCTCTTTGTAAATTACCCATATCAGGAGAATGCCTGATATGGGTACAGGGGCCTGAGAGAGAAACAGCAGAACTGGAGTTAACTATAAATCTCTATAGCAGGTATAAAGTAGAGGAAAAGGAAAAGTAGTTCTCCAGTGGAAAAAAATACATTAAATTTATGCATCCCAAAGATAAATTTCTTATGCTTTTGATAACTGGGAGAAGAGGAATCTCTACCCATACTCTTCCGTGCTGACACACTCTGAAATGATACTTATCAGTTACCTCATCTGTATAACTCATATACAGACTACATCAGACTGCCCATTCAGAGGACGAGACAGGAGAGAAGCACACTCACATGACTACAGAGGAAGCACATGCTAGGTGTATACACTGATTAGTCTGATTTTTTGCTGATAAATATGAGCAGAGAGCCTAGGCACTTGAGAGGAACAAAGCATTAAAGAGAAGGACCATGATAAATAAATAAAACTGATGCCAGAGGAAACTGATAATTCAGGAAAGAAAACTAAAAAGAACTCTAATATTAGGTTGGCTAAAAAGTTCATATGGATTTTTCTATAAGATGTTTCAAAAACTGGAATGAACATCTTGGCCAACCCCGTATATTCAAAGGTTTTATAGATATTGCATCTCCCAAAACATGCTACAATCATAGCAGGGTTCCCAACCTTTTGGCTCCAGGGACCAGTTTTGTGGAAGACTATTTTTCCATGGATTAGGGGCAGGGGGAGTGAGGATGGTTTGGGGGTGATTCAAGTGTATTACATTTACTGTGCTAATGATAATCTATATTAGCAGTTACTCCCCAGCACTGGCATCATCGCCTTGACTCTACTTCCGAGCAGGCATTAGATTCTCATAAGGAGCACACATCCTAGATCCCTCATGTGTGCAGTTCATAAGAGTGTTTGTGCTTCTATGAGAATCTAGTGCCGCTGCTGATCTGAGAAGAGGTGGAGCTCAGGCAGTAATGCAAACATGGAGAGCAGCTGTAAATACAGATGAAGCTTTGCTCAGTGGCTGGCTTGCTTACTTGTCTGCTGCTTACCTCTTGTGGTGTGGCCCGGTTCCTAACAAACCATTGACTTGTACTGGGCTGTAGCCCTGATGTTGGGGACTCATGGATTAGAACAATCAGAGGATAAAAAAATAATTCTTAGAAATTAAAAATATGATTAAAGAAATAAATTCCTAAGGATTAAAAAATGCACATAAAGGTGGATTAATGATATAAAGCATAAAGACATATGGAAAATTAAAGCATAAGTGATATGGGACATTATTCAGTGAAATTCAGGAAGAACTAGAGGATTAAGACATTCAGTTCAGTTTAGTCGCTCAGTCGTGTCCGACTGTTTGCGACACCATGAATCACAGCACGCCAGGCCTCCCTGTCCATCACCAACTCCTGGAGTTCACTCAGATTCAAGTCCATTGAGTCAGTGATGCCATCCAGCCATCTCATCCTCTGTCGTTCCCTTCTTCTCCTGCCTCCAATCCCTCCCAGCATCAAAGTCTTTTCCAGTGAGTCAACTCTTCACATGAGGTGGCCAAAGTACTGGAGTTTCAGCTTTAGCATCATTCCTTCCAAAGAAATCTCAGGGTTGATCTCCTTCAGAATGGACTGGTTGGATCTCCTTGCAGTCCAAGGGACTCTCAAGAGTCTTCTCCAACACCACAGTTCAAAAGCATCAATGCTTCGGTGCTCAGTTTTCTTCACAGTCCAACTCTCACATCCATACATGACTACTGGAAAACCATAGCCTTGACTAGACGGATCTTAGTTGGCAAAGTAATGTCTCTGCTTTTCAATATGCTCTCTAGGTTGGTCATAACTTTTCTTCCAAGGAGTAAGCGTCTTTTAAGACAGAGTAGAAAAATAAAGGAATAATGGAAGAATAATCTCTCAGCTAAAGAAAGGTATGAGTCTTAAGATGGAAGAGCCTACCAATTACCAAGTCAGATAACTGTAAAGAGACCCAGGAATAAAGAGAAATATTTTCAAAGCTTTCAAAATAAAAACACAGCTAATGTGGCTCATTAGCAGTAGTGGTCAAAGGGCAGTATTTTCAGAGGTAAGAGGAAAATTATTTAGAACCAAGAATTCTGTACCTAATCAAACTAGCTTTCAAGCATGAGGTCAACATAAAGGTATGTTTGGACATGTGATGGTCTAGTTTACCACCCTTGGAAAGGCTAAACACTAAATATTAACAGTATTTACCTGTTGGGTAAATCAAATCCTTTATGATTATATAGTGAAAGTGACAAATAGATTCAAGGGATTAGATCTGATAGAGTGCCTGAAGAACTATGGATGGAGGTTCATGACATTGTACAGGAGGCAGTGATCAAGACCATCTCCAAGAAAAAGAAATGCAAAAGGCAAAATGGTTGTCTGAAGAGGCCTTACAAATAGCTGAGAAAAGAAGAGAAGCTAAAGGCAAAGGAGAAAGGGAAAGCTATACCCATTTGAATGCAGAATTCCAAAGAATAGCAAGGAGAGATAAGAAAGCTGTCTTCAGTGATTAATGCAAAGAAATAGAGGAAAACAATAGAATGTAAAAGACTAGAGATCTCTTCAAGAAAACTGGAGATACCAAGGGAACATTTCATGCAAAGATGGGCACAATAAAGGACAGAAATGATATGGACCTAACAGAAGCAGAAGATATTAAGAAGAGCTGGCAAGAATACACAGAAGAACTATACAAAAAAGATCTTCATGACCCAGATAATCACGAAGGTATGATCACTCACACTCACCTAGAGCCAGACATGCTGGAATGTGAAGTCAAATGAGTCTTAGGAAGCATCACTATGATCAAAGCTAGTGGAGGCGATACAATTCCAGTTGAAAAAAAAAAAATCCAGTTGAGCTATTTCAGATCCTAAAAGATGATGTGAAAGTGCTGCACTCAATATGCCAGCAAATTTGGAAAACTCAGCAGTGGCCACAGGACTGGAAAAGGTCAGTTTTCATTCCAATCCCAAGAAAGGAAATGCCAAAGAATGTTCAAACGACCACACAATTGCACTCATCTCACACGCTAGTGAAGTAATACTCAAAATTCTCCAAGCCAGGCTTCAACAGTATGTGAACTGTGAACTTCCAGATGTTCAAGCTGGATTTAGAAAAGGCAGAGGAACCAGAGATCAAATTGCCAACATCCATTTGATCATCGAAAAAGCAAGAGAATTCCAGAAAAACATCTACTTCTGCTTTATGAACTATACCAAAGCTTTTGAATGTATAGATCACAGCAAACTGTGGAAAATTCTTCAAGAGATGGTAATAGCAAATCACCCGCCTCCTGAGAAATCTGTATGCAGGTCAAGAAGCAACAGTTAGAACTGGACATGGAACTAAAGACTGGTTCCAAATAGGAAAAGGAGTACATCAAGGCTATATATTGTCACCCTGCTTATTTAACTTATATGCAGAGTACATCCTGCAAAATGCCAGGCTGGATGATGCACAAGCTGGAATCAAGATTGCTGGGAGAAATATCAATAACCTCAGATATGCAGATGACACCACCATTATGGCAGAAAGCGAAGAACTAAAGAGCCTCTTGATGAAAGTGGAGAGTGAAAAAGTTGGCTTAAAAGTCAACATTCAGAAAACCAAGATCGTGGCATCTGGTCCCATCACTTCATGGCAAATAGATGGGGGAACAGTGGCAACTTTATTTTTTTGGCCTCCAAAATCACTACAGATGGTGACTTCAGCCATGAAATTAAAAGATGCTTGCTCCTTGGTAGAAAACTTATGACCAGCCTAGATAGCATATTAAAAAGCAGAGACGTTACTTTGCTATCAAAGGTCCATCTAGTCCAAGCTTTGGTTTTTCCAGTAGTCATGTATGGATGTGAGAGCTGAACCATAAAGAAAGCTGAGCATGGAAGAATTGATGTTTTTGAACTGTGGTGCTGGAGAAGACTCTCAAGAGTCCCTTGAGTGGAAGGAGATCCAGCCAGTCTGTCCTAAAGGAAATCAGTGCTGAATATTCATTGGAAGGATTGATGCTGAAGATGAAACTCCAATATTTTGGCCACCTGATGCAAAGAACTGACTCATTTGAAAAGATCCTGATGCAGGGAAAGACTGAAGGCTGGAGGAGAAGGGAACAACAGAGGATGAGATGGTTGGATGGCATCACTGACTCGATGGACATGAGTTTGAGTAAGCTCCAGGAGTTGGTAATGGACAGGGAACCCTGGCATGCTGCAGTCCATGGAATTGCAAAGACTTGGACACGACTGAACAACTGAACTGAACTGACATTTTGGGTTGATGGTAATTAAGAATATTCACTTAAAAATTCTTTTTACCCAAGCATTAGATTAAAATATCAGTTAGAACGAAAATCCTGGTAACTAATAGCTGTCATTCTGGGGTCTTCCTTCACTATTGTCTTTGAAATTTCTTTGCATTTCTGTGTTGGAATTTCTATTTCACTTGCAGTGCTTCTTCATTTTTAGTTTGCTTCCTAGTTTGGTGGATCCCATCTTCCAGTAGCTTTGAGAAAGTAGGTGGGAAGTAAATACTTAGTATCTTTCAGGTCTCAAAATGGAGCACTTCTATTCTGCCTCCCATTTGATTGATATTTGGCTATATATGGAATTCTAGGTTGAAAATAATTTTCCACCAGAATTTGTGAAGCACTGCAGTTTTGTTATCTAGTTTTCAGCTTTAGCTATTCAATTTCAAAGCCATTTTATTCCTGCCTCTTTGTACCTGAGCTGTTTTTTATTTTTATTTTTTCATTTGGGAGGCTTGTGGCATTATTTTTTTGTCACCATCACTTAGAAATTTCATAATTTCATCTCTGTATTCACCTATTCATTTCATGAGGAGCTTTGTGAACTCTTTCAACCTGGAAACTCAAGCTTTCAGTTTTAGGAAGTTTGCCTGAGTTGATGATTTCATCCCCTCTTTCTTTGTTTTCTCTTTCTGGAGCTCCTGTATTTCTTAAGACTTGTTGGACTGAATCTGATTTTTAAAAATATTTACTCTATTTTCCTTGCCTTAATTTTGCAGCATAGATATGTAGATTGTTTTTCAGATTTGCCTACCATCAACTTGAGATTTGGTCTTTTAACAATTACTGCTCATCTATTTTTCTTTGCCTCCTTTGCTTATCCTGCCTTCTTTCCTGTTTTCCCCAACCTTCTGGGTTTAATGGCTTTAACAGGCCATTATTTATAAAGATGGGCTCGATAAAGGACAGAAATGGTATGGACCTAACAGAAGCAGAAGATAATAAGAAGAGGTGGCAAGAATACACAAAAGAACTGTACAAAAAAGATCTTCACAATCCGG
Organism: Nanger dama; assembly: GCA_917880005.1. NCBI lineage: Eukaryota > Metazoa > Chordata > Mammalia > Artiodactyla > Bovidae > Nanger > Nanger dama. Next base: position 4,650,444 of record CAKJTW010000058.1, on the reverse strand, counting down.
ATAATTACAATGGTGTGATCACTCATCTAGAGTCAGACATCCTGGAATGTGATGTCAAGTGGGCCTTAGAAAGCATCACTACGAACAAGGCTGGTGGAGGTGATAGAATTCCAGTTGAGCTATTTTAAATCTTGAAAAATGATGCTATGAAAGTGCTTCACTCAATATGCCAGCAAATTTGGAAAAACTCAGCAATGGCCACAGGACTGAAAAAGGTCCTTTTTCATTCCAATCCCAAAGAAAGGCAACGCCAAAGAATGCTCAAACTACCGCACAATTGCACTCATCTCACAGGCTAGTGAAGTAATGCTCAAAATTCTCCAAGCCAGGCTTCAGCAATACGTGAACCGGAACTTTCTGATTTTAGAAAAGGCAGAGGAACCAGAGATCAAATTGCCAACATCTGCTGGATCATGGAAAAAGCAAGAGAGTTCCAGAAAAACATCTATTTCTGCTTTATTGACTATGCCAAAGCCTTTGACTGTGTGGATCACAATAAACTGGACAATTCTGAAAGAGATGGGAATACCAGACCACCTGACCTGCCTCTTGAGAAATCTGTATGTAGGTCACGAAGCAACAGTTAGAACCGGACATAGAACAACAGACTGGTTCCAAATAGGAAAAGGAGTGCATCAAATCTGTATATTGTCACCCTGCTTATTTAACTTACATGCAGAGTACATCATAAGAAACGCTGGACTAGAAGAAACAGAAGCTGGAATCAAGATTGCGGGGAGAAATATTAGTAACCTCAGATATGCAGATGACACCACCCTTATGGCAGAAAGTGAAGAGGAGCTAAAAAGCCTCTTGTTGAAAGTGAAAGAGGAGAGCGAAAAGTTGGCTTAAAGCTCAACATTCAGAAAACAAAGATCATGGCATCTGGTCCCATCATTTCATGGGAAATAGATGGGGAAACAGTGGAAACAGTGTCAGACTTTATTTTGGGGGCTCCAAAATCACTGCAAATGGTGACTGCAGCCATGAAATTAAAAGATGCTTACTCCTTGGAAGAAAAGTTATGACCAACCTAGATAGCATATTCAAAAGCAGAGATATTACTTTGCCGACTAAGGTCTGTCAAGTCAAGGCTATGGTTTTTCCAGTGGTCATATATGGATGTGAGAGTTGGATCGTGAAGATGGCTGGAACACCGAAGCATTGATGCTTTTGAACTGTGGTGTTGGAGAAGACTCTTGAGAGTCCCTTGGACTGCAAGGAGATCCAACCAGTCCATTCTGAAGGAGATCAACCCTGGGATTTCTTTGGAAGGTATGATGCTAAAGCTGAAACTCCAGTACTTTGGCCACCTCATGCGAAGAGTTGACTCAATGGAAAAGACTTTGATGCTGGGAGGGATTGGGGGTAGGAGGAGAAGGGGACGACAGAGGATGAGATGGCTGGATGGCATCATGGACTCGATGGACGTGAGTCTGAATGAACTCCGGGAGTTGGTGTTGGACAGGGAGGCCTGGCGTGCTGCGATTCATGGGGTTGCAAATAGTTGGACACGACTGAGTGTCTGAACTGAACTGAACTGAATGAAATTTTAAGAAATAGATGCCTATGTTCAATCTGCCATCTTTATCAGGCATTCCTGAGGAATTTTTACTTTAACTCCTTAAATATCTGTATTATGTAGAATGCAAGATAAGAACCTGTTGTTTTTTACATATAACTTAAAATTTTTACTTTTAAAAGGTAGCATTATTGGCTGTTATTTGTATCCTGTAAAATTCATCCATACTAGTTGAATTGTGTAATACAATGATTGTATTTAATTTATAGACTTGTGCAGCTGTCTCTACAATCTATTTCTGGAATATTCCCATCACCACAGAGTTCCTTAGTATTATTTTACAGTTCAAACTCCCATGCCCAACCCTAGGAAACCACTTATATTCTTTCTGTCTATATAAGTTAACATTTTCCAGACATTTTATATAAATGGACTCATAGACCATGTAGTCTTTTGTGTCTGCTGCTGCTGCTGCTCCTAAGTCGCTTCAGTTGTGTCCGACTCTGTGCGACCCCATAGATGGCAGCCCTCTGTGCTCCCCCGTCCCTGGGATTCTCCAGGCAAGAATACTGGAGTGGGTTGCCATTTCCTTCTCCAATGCATGAATGTGAAAAGGGAAAGTGAAGTTGCTCAGTCGTGTCCGACTCTTAGCGACACCATGGACTGCAGCCCGCCAGGCTTCTCTGTCCATTGGATTTTCCAGGCAAGAGTACTGGGGTGGGGTGCCATTGCCTTCCCCGCTTTTGTGTCTAGCTTCTTTCATTTAGTATAATACCTGTGAGTTTCATCCATGTTCTAGCATGTATCAGGACATCATTCCTTTTTATAAAAGTCTGAATAATATTTTATTGATATTCATCAGTTGATGTGCATTTGGCTTTTTCTTCTTTTTGATTAGTATAAATAATGCTCATACTAACATTCATGTACAAACTTTGGTGTGGTTCTGTGTTTTCATTTCTCTTTGGCATATACCTAGGAGTAGAATTTCTAAGCCACATGGTGACTCTATGTTTAACCATTTGAGGAACTGCTAGACTGTGTTCTACAGTGGCTGCACCTTTTTACATTCCACCAACATTAGGATGCTTCTAATTTCTACATATCTTCTCCCGCATTTGTTATTGTCTGTCCTTTGATTATAGCCATCTTAGTGGATATGAAGTGGTATCTCATTGTGGTTTTGATTTGCATTTCCTAATAATGGTGTTGAGTATTGGCCATGTGCTTGTTGGCCATTTGTTTATCTTCTTTCGAGAAATTTTTTGTCGTTGTTTATCTCTAATTTAATTCTACTGTGGTTAAATAAGGCATTTTGTGTGTTTTCAGTCATTGAAAATTTACTGAGATATGTTTTATGGCCCAGCATATATTCTATCCTGAAGAATTATCCATAAGTGGTTAAAAGTAATGTGTGTTCTTCAGAACTTGGGTGGAATGTTTTGTATATGTCAGGTTGCATTGATTGATAGTGTTGTTAAAATCTATATCATTGCTTATTATTGAGATCTCTTTGAGGGCAGTCTAGAAACTTTAACTTTCTGCTTGTCCCTTTTGAAGCTTTTATGTATGTGCACAGAGTCAGGCATGTATGACTAGTGTGAGACCTCTCTCTTATGTCTGCTGTATCTTTGAGCAGTCTTGGCCAGAATTCATTTGCCCTATCCAGAATTGCAGCCTCAGGCTAGCAGCGGTTGACCCTCTCCTGCTGCCATCTCTGGGAGGTTACTTCCACTGATGGCCCCACTGGGCCTGGGCACTGCTTACTCCTCCAAATGAAAGTGAGACCTCTTGGACCACATAGTTGCAGCCTGCCTTCCTGGAAGAAACCTTGCTTTAATGAAGCTAGGGTGGGATGGATAGGACAAATCCTGGGCCAGAACATCAGAGATCCCTATGTTTTTACCCAAAGTTCAGCAGTTTTAAAATGATAAGCACTTCTCAGTAGTATATGTAGGCACCTGGAGGTTTCGGGAACATTCCAAGCATGTTCACTTCTCAGAGTCTTTGTATCTCTTCCATCTGCCAGGAATATTCTTCTCCCAGAGGGTCTGATGGCTTGTTTTCTCATTTTGTTCTGGCCATTAAAGAGGCCTTTCTATGACTACTTACATCTAAGGTAATAATTCCTTACTTTCAATCAATCTCTACTCTCACATGTTTCTTACTACTACCTGGCCAATTTGGTGATGAATTTTAAATGTATCTTCTTCTAAAATGTAAGCCATAGGACCAGGCACTTTATCTACAGTGAATCAGTGGATGAGTTGGAGTCACTTTTAAAAAGAGGTTTGTGGTTATTAACCATAATGATAATTTAATTGATTCCTTACATCTTTCTAACTGAGTGTTTTTATACCCACATCACTTCATTTCTTTCTCCATGTGGTCCTCTAAGGTGGGCAGAGAGCTTCTTGTCATCATTTCCATTTTATGGATGAGAACTTTGGCTTAAAGTGGGATAGCCTTGGCAAAGGACACAGGGATAAGAAAATTCTGGGAAAGAAATCTATATCTCTTGATTCTGATAGTCGTTAATACAACCACCCAAAGCCATCATGTGTGGAAACCAGAATGTGTTGCTAAGGGAGGTGATGAAATCCCCTCCTCCACAGTTTTAGGGAAGCAACACACTTGACGTTTATCGTCTACAGTGGGTAGCCCTAGGGCCCCAAGAAGATGGAGAGGCTGCTGAGTTAACCTCATTCTCATTTTGGCTTCCTGGTTAAATTTTGTTGAGTGGAATATTAGGGGAAAACAAATTAGAGTGGAAAAGTATCAAAATATGTGCTTTCACAGGGAAGGAACTGCTATTGGATTTTAGAACTGAAAGTGACTTAAGAGCACCCCTCAAATTAATACCAGTCCTCACTTCCACATTCCTCAAGTGATGAAACTTGAAGCTGAGAGGATGAATTCATTGCCTGTAGTCATTAAAACTAGTTGCTTACAAGTGCCTGTCACTGGCAGTTTTTAAGTTATGTCCTGCACTGGAGGTCCTGTTAGAATCTATGAGGATGCCACCTTTCCTTACTTAGTATGTCAAATGTGGTAAAGGCCACTCTCCCACACATAACTCTAGTATAATATTCAACTAAATAAGTTCCTTCACTTATCCCATGTTGTTCTGACATTCCTCTCTCCAGCGGCCTCAAATGGCAGCAGAAGGGGAATTGTCCGTCCGTCTGTCTCCTGCATCAGATGGTGAGCTACTTTTAGGACTTGGACCATCTTTTTCATCTTTGTACATTTATATCAAAAACATCCATCACAGTATCTTACTGAGCACAAAGTAGATGGTCTGAAAATATCTGAAACTATTGAATTATATCAATATCTACTAAAAGATCTCTATTGCTTCTCTGGCCCTATACTATAATCATTTAATCTCTATCAAAAATCTCATATTTTGGAGCTATTTTATCTCTTGAACATGTGTTGTAAACAGTAATGGTAAGATCTTTTGCCTGGTCTTGCCCTGAAACCTGCCAGTCTTGGCCCAGCTTTGTTATAGTTTGTGTGGGAAAATCAAGTTTCTCAGATTAGTGGTGCTGGTAAGGGTCATTCCAAGAAAGGGGAGAAGCTTAAGGAAATAGGTAGCATCTGATCTGGGGAAAATCTCATTGCTTCTTGTGACAAGAAAATCTCATTGCTTCTTGTGATGTTCAGTATCTGCAGGTTGAAGTGAGGGTACCTGTTAGCATAAGGGATGCAGTATATTTTGGTAAAGAAGGAAAAGGAGAGGCAAAGACCTTTCAGAACTTCTATTTACCATATCAGAAAGGACTACAGAATTATAATGATAAACTTCGTAAAATTCTGAACTCTTGATCTCTTTCCTACATATTGTGCCTTATCCTCTATTCAGCACAGTAAAATTCATAGAGAAGAAAGAAATATGAGCTTGTCTTCAGGGTTTGGTTTGGGGTAGGCAGGTAGAGAAGCTGTCAGTTGGTTTCCCCATCCACAATTAGACTTTGGGTGGGAGAAGGAAGCCCTCCAGGGACTGAAGGGGGAGTGGTGGCTAAAAGAAGAGAGGGGAGATGGCTGAGTTCCTGAGGCCAGCTACAAAGGTGGAGGGCTTGGAGGCTGATGTGTGTTTCAGAAAGAGTGTCAGGAGAAGGTTTCTTCTGGGAGATTGGTGATCCTGGTAGTTTAAATTCCATGTTGGCTTAACCTAACGAACCTGGCTTTTGTCACTGTGCAGAATGTGAAGGCGGTGTCTGAGACCCTGCAGTGCCACCAGTTTCAGAAGATGAAGATGATGATGATGATGCTACCCCACCTCCAGTGATTGCTCCACGCCCAGAGCACACAAAATCTGTGAGTCTTTGTGATTTATTAGAGTTTGGAGGTGGGGAATAAGGGATGGGTGCCAAGGTCTAGAAGTTTAATACTCTGGTAGGGGTCCTGAGATTTTGAAGGTGGTGAAATAACCAGATTACCTTGATTGAAAGGTACTTTCTGTATGATTAAAGACAGGAAGTGGTGTATTTATTTATCATTGGTTTGCAGATAGTCCCAAGGTGTCCTAAATAGTCGATCTTTGTACCAACTTAGCCCTACTTTCTTTACAGACAGGAAGATATACAGAATTAGTGTTACTTAGTGTAGAAGTAACATAAATTGTTCCAGTCTCCTAGGTGGCAACAAATTAGCCTGCTATAGATTTTTCTTCTCTGTTAAAGCCCAGTGTTCAGGCTTTTAAGACATTATTGATGATACTGAAAGACTCAAGAGAATTTGTGAAAACATTAGTGCTATTAATATCCTGGACATCAGGAGTGCATTTTGATGCTGGATATTGGCAGTGATTTTTATTTAACTTCCTTTGAGGTTCTTGCATTTCATAATATCCATGGTCCCTTTGCCCTCACTTTGCATAATTTGCGTTTTACATGTTTTAGCATTATTGAGCACTGATCTATCATTAGATGATACTACTAGTGTTTCTTTGTTTGGACTTTTATTATGACAAAAACAAGAATGAAAGAATGATTTAGGGCTTAAACTCTGTGGTAATACAAAAAAAAGATTCTCTGAACTAGAGAATTCATGGAAGTATTCAAGCAGATGTTGGTTGACTGAGTATGGGAGATGCTGTGGAGGCAATTCAAGGGGATTAGATGACCTTTTAGAATTATAATTTATAAGCAGAATCTGTGGAATCACCACTTCTATAGGTTACAAATTCACTTTAAGGAAAATGAGCTTCAGAATCAGAGATTTTTCCAGAGATGTCACATTGGAAAGGTTTTTTCAATTTGCAAGCATGTTCATTTAAAAATTTTTCCCATTAAACCATGAATTCCTTACAAGTAGAGGAAATATATATATGTGTCTGTGTATGTATATGTAGAGGATATATATGTATGTGTATATATGTATACACACACACGTAACACACACACACACACATACGTGTGTGTGTTTGCAGTGCTTAACATAGTTCTTAAAATGTTTTAGAAAATCACTATTGAATGAACTGATAAATTTGATCTTCATAGCATTCCCCCCAAAAAAGATACTGTTAATTCCTAGTTTATAGGAGAAGAAGAAGTTGAGATTTGGAGAGGTAAATTGATCTATCCAAAGTCTCTAAGCAAAATAGCCAGAACTGAAAGCAAGTAATTTACCCCAGGTCCAGGTTATATTCCAGCATAGTACAGTGGCCTTTTTTATATGAGCAGACCTGTGTTGGGAGCCAGAAACAGAGAATGTTAGAGAAGGAAAAGGCAGGGTTCTTCCCCTCAAGGAGCCATGTCAGAACTAAAGGAGAAGGACAAGGCATGAAATTCATGTTTAGGTGCCAGGGATATAGTTTGTCTACATGTGCAAGAATAGAAAATTAAGAAATCACTATGCAGGAGTGGTCAGGAAAGAAACAATAATGTCTGATCTCAATGTTTCAGCTTATTGCTATTTCCACTAGCAATAAGTTAGTGGAAAGTTCTCTTCCATTTCTGCCTATTATAACCATGTCCATCCTTCAAGATCCGGTGAAGAACCCCATTTATTTGTTTAGTGATTCAAGAAACTTTTACCTGAATGCTTTTTGTTAGATGACTGGTTAGATATAGAAGCGCAGTGATGAATGACTTGGATTCTCTGTCTTCATAGAGCTTTTAGACTAACCCCAAAATTGTTGTGATGTTTTTATGAAAAAAGTGATAAATGCCTTGAAGCATCTCTTGGGGACGGACAGTAGAACATGTGATCACTTCTTCTGAACCTCAGTAGTATATAGATTGTACTTTTTTCTGATATTTGTCTTTTTCTGCCTTGTAGTTAGGACTTTCTCCAAGACTTCCTTCACAGAAATAGTGGATGGGCCAGCATTTTGTACAGCATGGCAAAGAACAGATTCTCAGTAAATGCTTATTAAGTAAATGAATGAATAGGCAGTATAATAATATTAGCCTAAATTTGAAAGCTTAATGTCTCCTGAATGTGATGTTGCTTATTTCACACGTTAATTAGTTTATTTATGGTTTATTAGCAACTCTATGGAGAAGGCAATGGCACCCCACTCCAGTACTCTTGCCTGGAAAATCCCACAGACAGAGGAGCCTGGTGGGCTGCAGTCCATGGGGTTGCTAAGAGTCGGACACGACTGAGCGACTTCACTTTCACTTTTCACTTTCATGCATTGGAGAAGGAAATGGCAACCCACTCCAGTCCTGGAAAATCCCAGGGACGGGGAAGCTTGGTGGGCTGCCATCTATGGGGTCGCACAGAAGTCAGACACGACTGAAGTGACTTAGCAGCAGCAGCAGCAGCAGCAGCAACTACTCTATAAGTATCACTAACATCATTATTTTACAGACAAGGAAACTAAAGCATAGAAAAATTAAGTAGTCTGCCCAAAGTCATACAAATGGTAAGAATAAGATTTGGAATTTAAGTCTGGGCAGGCAGGTTCCAGAGTCTGTAATCTAAATAACTCTATCTTATGGCCTCTTAAAGAACAATTGCAGTTTTTCCTCTGAGAGCGTTCAGGATTTAAAGAGGGTAATGCTCAATGTTGTATTAGCAGTGAAAAGTACTGTAGGAATACAGGATATTCATTTCAGCTTGGGAAAGAACAGAATTTTACAGATGAAGGGATTCCCATCTAATGATAGGATGTCCTTTAAACTCTTTATAGTGAGAGTTGTGTAGCTTATATTGATTATCTTAAGTGCTCAGACTCTTACTAACCCTTGTTGTAAAAAGTGAGAGCAAGGAAGATCATTCCATTCTCACAGCCTGGGCGTAGAGGGAGAGTATCATAGGATACTCTTCATTAGCAACTCTATGGAGAAGGCAGTGACCCCAAAGGCGTAGGAGAAGAGATAAGTTTACTGAGATTTGTTCTTCTTTGGATGTTCTAACACATAAATCTAAGAGAGGCTGGCCTCACCAAATGTTTGCACCAACAATGCAGGTATACACACGGTCTGTGATTGAACCACTTCCTATTACTCCAACTCGGGATGTGGCTACATCTCCCATTTCACCTACTGAGAATAATACCACTCCACCTGATGCTCTGACTCGGAATACTGAGAAGCAGAAGAAGAAGCCTAAGATGTCCGATGAGGAGATCTTGGAGAAATTACGTAAGCACTTTGTAGGTTTTTTGATTTCCCTCTGATATGTGACTGGTTGAGCACAAAGAGAATTCTGTTGCTATAAAGATCTAGGTTTTATGCTAGGTATATGTCAGTGGCGGCTGTGCTTTATACCTTGCCAGACTGTGCCTCTTCTCACCTGTCCCTATACCCACCTCCTCTGTCTCACCAGCCCTGATTAGATGCTATGTTAGGATGGGACTATGATGAGAGAGTATGTGAATAGCCTACTTCAAAGGCTGGGAATCACTTACCACAGGCATGGCTTATGGAGATATAAAAAGCTTTTACTTACAATATAATCTGAAAGGTTGTGCTGAGAAAGACTGAGGCCTTGTGTAAACCTGGTGAGGAAGAGTGCTGTGTTGATTATTGATGTTTCTGTTGGCAGAAGACGGAGCTGCCATTTGGTTGTAGAAAAGGAAGGGAAACTAACAACATTTTGATAGCCTGCAGTATGTACCAAATGAACATTTATTCCTCATTTTAGCCCTGTGATGAAGACAGACATTATAATCCTTATTTTTTGCAGTTAAGTTATTTGAGGCTAGGAATGCTAAATACTCTGCAAAAGCCAAAAAGTGTAGATCTGGGATTAGCATGCAGCTTGTGCTCCTGTAATCAGAGCATGCTATTTCTTGCAGTCAGGTGGGAACTCCCGTTTTGCTTTCTTTAGTGATGAGAAATATTAGGGCAACTTGTTTCTCTTTTTCAGTAATCTGCAGGAGAATTCATATGAGAAGAAAGGAATGGGTTGGCCTGTAGGCTTGAAAAAAACATCTGACATCTGACAAGGCTTTTGATTTATTCTTTGAACTTATCTACTTCTAAAGAGGATTTGATGTGACTGATCTGGTGAAGTCTGCCCCTGGCATTGCTTTCTAAAGCTGAGGTTTCTGGTTCCTCAGCTTAGTGGCTTTTGATTTCATCCTGATAATTCTTATTTGACTTTAAAAAAATTTTCATTCTCTCCAAAGTTGCCCTTGCCCAATGTTAGTTGCTCAGTCATGTCCATGGACTGCAGCCCAGCAGGCTCTTCTGTCCATGAAATTCTCCAGGGAAGAGTATGGAGTGAATAGCCATTCCCCTCTCCATGGGATCTTCCTGTCCCCAGGATGGGACCCGAGTCTTCTGCATTGCAGGTAGATTTCTTTACTGTCTGAGTCACCAGGGAAGCCTCGCCCTTACCCAGCGCCCTTATGAAATGATGAAATAAGAAAAGCCACTTAACCTTGGCATCTATTTGCTCCTGTATATATTCTTTTCTCGGAATCAGATTTTTTTTCAGAAACAGTAATACTTAGAACATAAGATTATGCAAAAATAGATTGGCCTGAGAGTTAAGGATCCTTGGGCTGAAGCCCTAGCTCAGTCATCAACTTGGGTCTTGGGCAATTTTCTACTGTTTCCTGACCGTCTTTTTTCTCATCTTTTAAATAGGAATGTTAATCCCTGTCTCATTTATAAATCGAATGGGATAATGTATTTGAAAAGTATCAAATCCTAGTAATATGATATTATTGGAAAGCACTTTGGACTGAGAGACCAAACCTGAACTCCTAATCTTAACTCTGACACCAGTTTGCTGTGTGACCTTAAGGGGAAGTATCTTCCCTTTGGTGGGGCTCAGTTTTACCATCTTCAGAAGACTTTTTTTGAAACTGTGAACTTTCTCATACCTCTGTGTTTTTGCACTTGAAATACTTTTTTGTAACCCCTTCTTGACTTTCTCTCCCTGGCAAAATCCTTCTAACCTTGTAAAAATTAGTACAGGTTCATTTCCCTTCTGAGGCCTTTCTGGTCTATATTTTTGCTTCTTTCTGTATCACAGCAATTATTATATGTTCATGGAACTTTATACATGGTGTCTGTTTCCTGTATGAGATTACAGCTTCTTGAGAGCAGAGACTGTCTTAACTGGGTCTCATCTGTTGGGTCCATTAACTAGGTCTTCATTTGTTGCACTCAACCTAGGGCTTAGTGCATAATAAATGAGCATATTAAAATTAGTGAATGTTTATTGAATTGATGAATTTAAAAATGAATGAATAACTTTTAGGAGATTAGAAGTGGATTAGGGTACTATTAATAAAAGTGGTAAGGAGGTGAGACTTTTGGTTGAAACTTAAGAGGGAAAGCTAAGCACCTTAGTGTGGTTTTAGGGTATTAGAGATAGTTCTTTAAACTTTGCTGGCTCAGAGTTGGGGAACATGGAGCTTGTTTTGTATTATTGGTCTGGGAAAAACTGATTTATGTTCTCTGTTTCTTTCAAAGGGAGCATAGTGAGTGTGGGTGATCCTAAGAAGAAATACACACGGTTTGAGAAGATTGGACAAGGGTTAGTAAGCGCCTTTTGTTTCCCTAGAAAAATGACTTAAAATGTGCTGATATATATGCGTTTGCTTTTGTTTTGCCTCTTATAAACCTTTTTCTTCATTCTCCACTTTACCCCTCACCCATCTGAAGGTGTTTTTTTAGGCTGATCTCAGGCTTCCAGATTATGTTTTAATATGTGAGATGTGCCATTAGTTGACATTGTTGCTAAAAATATCCCTGCATTGAGAGTGCGAAAACCATTTATTTTCTTAGCATAAAAACCTTCTTCCCAAATTATAGCTCTGCTTTTCCATATTAACCTTGTTTACCTGGTGCTGAGACTTACCAGCACTAATATGAAATGAAAGACAGACTTACAGACTCTTCTGCTAGTATATGGGACCTGTTTTTCTAGTGGATGACAGAAATCGTATCTCTTACTCTCTGATTCCTTTTCTGGATCTTGTATTCTGACCTCAGCGTACTGATTCAGCAAATCTTAGCTGAATCTCTGTTAGATACTAGGTGCCATGAGTACAGCTATGAATCGGACCGTATCTGCTTTCAGAGAGACCCTCATATCTACAGAAAGAGATAGACAGACAAACAAAAAATTATAATATACTGTGATAAGTCTTAAAAGTGTTTTTGAGCAAGAGAAGCCAGATATAAAAGAGCCAATACTGTGTGATTTTTTTAATATATGGAATTAAAGAACAGGCAGAAATAATACATGCAAATGTAAGTCAGAATAATGGTGTGTTTGGGAGGATTAGGAAGTAGCATGAGGGAACCTTGAGGGGTTGATGGTGAACATGTAGGTGTGTACATACTGAAAAATAATCAAGTTGTATATTTAAGATTTGTGCAGATTAGTTTAAGTAAGTTATGCCTTTATATAAAAAAGAAAAAGAATGAGATTTCTATAGAGATATCCAATTAGCTAAAATTAAAAAGAAACTGAAAAAAGTATCTGGCTTGTAGAAAGCTCTCAGTGTTACGTGAATGAAAGTATTGTTATTAATGAAGTCATTGACGTTTTCTGTTTTTCTTTCTTTTTAAATTTTTGATATATCAGGGCATCAAAAATTGTGGCACCATAGTTGTAGCACATGGGATCTTCCTTGCAGCATGTGGGATTTTTAGGTGTGGAATGGTGGCTTCTCTCTAGTTGTGTTGTGCAGTCTCCAGAGTGTGTGAGCTCTGTAATTGTGGTGCATGGGCCTCACAGTTTTCAGTACATGGACTCTCTAGTTGAGGCATGTGGGCTTAGTTACCCTGAGACATGTGGGATCTCAATTCCCCAGCCAGGGCTCGAACCCGAGTCCCCTGCATTGGAGGGTGGATTCTTAACCACTGGAATGCAAGGGAATTCCTCAGATTTCTTTCTTATATAAGAACTTCTGAAATAAGATAAAATAATGCGTAGTATACTGATGTTGTATTTGTACAGTACTTATAGCTTACAACTGTTATTTGCATCTATTGTTCAATTTAATCCTCAAAGTAGCCCTGGACTTGAGTGGATCTCCTTTTCCCTGGTCCAGTGCTTCTGCTATTAGACATGCTTTTCTGAGTCTGACCTAGTGTAAGGTAGTTAACACATTGAGAAGACATTATTTTCCTTGCCTCTGAGTAATCTGGGATGGTATTTTCTTTAGCTAATTACATTGAGATACTAAGAATGTAGAAGAAAGGTACACAGACAAGTGTGGATAAGTCAGGTCCTATCTCTGGACATCAGTTTCTTCATTTCAGGGAGAGGGATTGTGGATTCAGGGTCTTTCACCTCCCAAACTGTTGATTATATATTTTATATATATGCATATGCAGATGTATGTGGTCCATAAATAGGCACTATCTGCAAAAGTTTTGTCCTTGCTTATTTGACAGGTATGTTAGTGATAATAGAGGATTGCAATACTTACTAAGCACCTATGCTGATGTTTCCACAGTCCATTATTTTAAAACTATACATGAAGTACTTCCCTGGTGGTCCAGTTGTTAACACCTCGCCTTCCAATGGAGGGGGGTGTGGATTTGATACTGCACCCCTGGTTGCAGTTGGGGAGCTAAGATCTCACATTCCTCAGGGCCAAAAAACAAAACAAAACAGAAACAATATTGTAACAAATTCAATAAAGACTTTAAAGATAGTCCACCTGAAAAAATCTTAGAAGAAACAAGATGGCAGAGTAGGTGAAGGTAGAGTACATCTCTCTCCATGGATACGCCAGGAATACACCTTCAGACACAGAAGTGCATGCAGAATTCCAGCTGAGAGTGGACAGGAGTGCCTGACCAGTGGAAGGAATATATAGAATAATGCAAAACGCGGTAGGATGAAGCAACTAGGGGGAGAAACAGGAGTGTTAGTAGGACTGGACCCTCAGCCAGTGGGGGAACTGAAGCAAGGGTCCAATCCCACATCGGGGCAATTGTCTGAGCCAGAGGAGAAACACTGAAGGCTGAGAGTGAAACAGCTGATCTGTGGCAGCCTAAATGAAATGAGAATCAGACAGTCCTTGCTACAGCCATACATACCCCGGACAGGGATGCAGGTCCCCTGGAAGGCATAGTGGCTGGGGTTGGAGTTTAGGGATTGTGGAGCAATCCCAGGGCGAGGGCTGCTGTTGACTACAGAGAGACAAATGGAGGGGATGTGAGGGAGGAGATTGTGGTGGGAATGCTGGTGGGGGAAAGCCAGGGAGCCATGGAAGCAAGATGATACTGCTGAGTCACGCATAGAAGGGTGGAGCCATCACCATAGCTTCTCTCTCTACATGTGCCAACATCAGCTGCTGAACAGTAGAAAGGCTGGCCCATCAAATGCCTGACACACTGAACTACAGAGTGGGACCCCACCCAGGGTGCCCTTTTAAGTGCCTGATGTGCTGGTCTACAGAATAGGACCCCAGCCAGGGGGTCCCCTCTCTGTGCCTGATGCACTGAACAACAGGGTAGGACCCCAGGGAAGGGAGCCTTCTAAGTGCCTGAATGGGTGGAGTTACGGAGAAAGACTGGCCAAAGAGGCCTTCTGATAGCCAGCTATAAGAGGCTCAAAAAGACTCTGATAGGGCCATAACTCCTGCTGCAGAGGCAGTCCGTGTCCCCGCACACTTGGCACTGCCAGGGTCCCTGTAAGCCAAGCAACTGCGTCACCTTCATGCTCAACTCTCAATGAGGCAGAGCTGCCACAGGCAAAAAAATGTCCTGTATGTATGCTGGCAGGATCGCTTCAGTAGTGTTTGACTCTGTAATCTGTGGCCTGCCAGGCTTCTCTGTTGGGGAGGGGGGTTCTTACAGGCAAGAATATTGGAGCATATTGGCCAATACTGGTTGCTGCTCTGGAGGACTTGGTTTTGCCCCTGTGAGGGCCAGGTATGGAGGTGGTGCAGCTGCTTGGATCGCAGGGGTTCTAATAGCACCAAGTATTCAAGGGAGTTGGAGGCTAGGGCAGCAGAAAATATAGTGCTCTCGAAGGGTATGGCAACCAGTATTGTTTGCTTCTCCTACTGTTCTTTTCCCCTTGCAGTTAATCTTTAATGTATATAAATCTTCTTTATTAACCTCTATTTAACTTTACATATCAATTCTTTCCTTTCTCTTCTTTCCTCTCAATATATTTGTTAATTTTATTTTCATTGCTTTATTTCCCAATTGGCACCTTGCTTTAGTTTTGTTTTCCAGTTTGTGCTTTAGTTAGTTTTGTTCTGGTAGATGTAATTTTGGGTTTCCTTTGTTTACTGGGTTAATTTATTGTACTTTATTTTTGTTGGACTGTTTTGATTTTGCTTATGGGTGTATATGTGTATATTCTGTCACTTTTTTTTATTCTTAAATTTTTATTGGAACATAGGTGGTTTACAGTGTTGTAATTACAGTGTTCTGCTGTACAGCACAGTGAATCAGTTATACATATATTCACTTTTTTTAATGTTTGTTTTTAATTGAAGGATAATTGCTTTACAGAATTCTGTGGTTTTCTGTCATACATCACTAAGAATCAGCCATAGGTATATCCATGTCCCCTCCCTCCCAGACCTCCTCCCATGTCCCTCCCCCACCCCACCCTTCAGCCTGTCACAGAACTCCTGTTTGAGTTCTCTGAGTCATACAGCAAATTCGCATTGGCTATCTGTTTTACACATGGTATTGTAAATTTCAATGTTACTCTCTCCATACATCGCCCCTTCTCCCTCCTCTTTTCCCACCTTGTCCATAGATCTGTTCTCTATATCTGTTTCTCCATTGCCACCCTGAAAATCATTCATCAGTGTCTTCTCTTCAGATTCCATATATATATGTCAGTATACGATATTTATATTTCTCTTTCTGACTTACTTCACTATATACTGGGCTATAGTTTCATCCACCTCAGAACAGATTCAAATGTGTTCCTTTTTATGGCTGAGTAATATTCCATTGTATATATATACCACAACTTCTTTGTCCATTCATCTGTCTATGGACATCTAAGTTGCATCCATGTGCTAGTTATTGTAAATAGAGCTGCAGTGAACAATGGGGTACATGTGTCTTTTTCAGTTTTGATTTCCTCAGGGTATATGCCTAGGAATGGGATTGCTGGGTCATATGGTGGTTTTATTCCTTAAAAAGCCAGGAATAAAACCACACATATATACTGAGAGTGAAAAGATGAGAGAATATATTCCATGCAAATGGGAAACAAAAGAAAGCTAGAGTAGCAATCCTCATATCAGACAAAATAGACCTTAAAATAAAGAAGATTACAAGAGATAGGGAAGGACACTACATAATGATCAAGGGATCAGTCCAACATAACAGTTGTAAATATTTATGCACCCAACATAGCAGCACCTCAATACATAAGACAAACACTAAAAGACATAAAAGGAAAAATTGACAGTAACACAATAATAGTAGGAGAGTTTAACATCCCACTCACACCAATGGACATATCAAAACAGAAAATTAATAAGGAAACACAAATCTTAAGTGATACATTAGATGAGATGAATCTCATTGATATTTTTAGGACACTCTATCCAAATGCAGAAGAATACACCTTCTTCCCAAGTGCACATGGAACATTCTCCAGGATAAAACTGTATACAGAAAATGATAAGACACTAATGAAAGAAATCAAAGATGACATAAACAGATGGAGAGATATTCCGTTCCTGGGTAGGAAGAGTCAATATTGTGAAAATGACTATACTACCAAACACAATCTATAAATTCAATGTGATCCCTATCAAATTACCAATGGCATTTTTCACAGAACTAGAACAAAAAATTTCACAATTCATATGGAAACATGAAAGACCCTAAATAGCCAAAGCAGTCTTGAGAAAGAAAACTGGAGCTGGAGGAATCAACCTTCCTGACTTCAGATTATACCACAAAGCTTCAATCATCAAGACAGTATGGTACTGGCACAAAAACAGAAATATAGACCAATGGAACAAAGTAGAAAGCCCAGAAATAAACCCATTCACCAATGAGTACCTTATTTTTGACAAAGAAGGTAAGAATATGCAATGGGGCAAAGATAGCCTCTTCAGTAAATGGTGCTGGGAAAAATGGACAGCTACATTTAAAAGGATGAAATTAGAGCACTTCCTAACACCGTATAAAAAGATAAACTCAAAATGGATTAAAGACCTAAATGTAAGACCAGAAACTGTAAAACTCTTAGAGGAAAACATGGGCAGAACACTCAGTACATAAATCTAAGCAATATCCTTTATGACTCACCTCCTAGAGTAATGGAAATGAAAACAAAAGTTAACAAGTGGGACCTGATTAAACTTAAAAGCTTTATAGCAAAGGAAACTATAAGCAAGGTGAAAAGACAACCTTCAGAATGGGAGAAAATATTAGCAAATGAAACAAGTGACAAAGGATTAATTTCCAAAATATACAAGCAGCTTATACAACTCAATGCCAGAAAAGCACACAACCCAATCAAAAAATGGGAAAAAGACCTAAACAGACATTTCTCCAAAGAAGACACACAGATGGCTAACAATACATAAAAATATGTTCAACATTGCTCATTATTAGAGAAATGGAAATCAAAACCACAATGAGATATCACCTCATACTGGTCAGAATGGCCATTATCAAAAAGTCTACAAACAATAAATGCTGGAGAGAGCATGGAGAAAAGGTAATGCTCTTGCTCTGTTGGTGGGATTGTAAATTGATACAGCTACTATGGAAGATGGTACGGATATTCCTTAAAAAACTAGGAATAAAACCACCATATGATCTAGCAATCCCACTCTTAGGCATGTACACTGAGGAAAGTAAAGTTGAAAAAGACACATGTATCCCATTGTTCATTACAGCACTATTTACGATAGCTAGAACATGATAGCAACCTAGATGTCCATCGATAGATGTATGGATAAGGAAACTGTGGTACATATACACAATGGAATATTACTCAGCCATAAAAAGGAACACATTTGAGTCAGTTCTGATGAGGTAGATGAACCTAGAACCTATTATACAGAGTGAAGTGAGTCAGAAAGAGAAAGACAATATCGTATTCTAACACATATATATAGAATCTTGGAGAATGGTACTGAATAACTTATTTAAAGGGCAGTGGAGAAACAGACATAGGGAATAGACTTATGGACATGGGGAGAGGGGAGGAGAGGGTGAGATGTATGGAAAGAGTAACATGGAAACTTACGTTACCATATGTAAAATAGATAGCCAGTGGGAATTTGCTGTATGGCTTGGGAAACTCAAACTGGGGCTCTGTATCAAGCTAGAGAGATGGGATGGGGAGGGAGTTGGGAGGGAGATTCAAAAGGGAGGGGATGAATGTATACCTATGGCTGATTCATGTTGAGGTTTGACAGAAAACAACAAAATTCTGTAAAGCAATTAACCTTCAATAAAAAAATTAAATCATCTTAAAAAAACTATACATATTACATATATATGTGATAAATTGGTACTATTATAATTGTTGCTTTTTTTTTTCTTCCCTTTAAGAGTGAAGAATTTAGTTTGTTTGACTTGAAATTCATGTGTCTAATTATATGTCTATTGGAGGTAGAAACAATTAAGTACTACCCAGTGGGCCTGAGTAGCTTTTCTCTATAATTATGGAGAAGCAGTCTGAAAATGTCCAGTCCTATAAGCCTGGGCATTTTGCCCTTTAAGAATGGCACATCTGGTGGGATGAGGGGGAATGGGGACAGGAATATAGACATCAATTTTATGACAGAAGAGGGCTAGAGGTAGGATGATTAGTAATGACTAAGTAACTGCTAATGTAGAGAATCCAGTCCTTATTTGATTGTCTATATCTTTGATCTCAACTTCCTGACATGTAGCTACAATAAAATCCTAACCAAAGAGTTGTAGTTTGGAAGATGATGACCATAATTTCTGGCTTCCAGGCAAACTTAAAAGTGACTTTTCTCCCTGAATTGACATGACTTCTCTGGGAAGCGTAATCACAGGGTTAACCAAGAACACTTTTTTGCAGTACATAGGATTTTAATTTTCTTCCAATCACATCGTGTAAATCTGACACATTGTCATGTAAGGTTCAAATACTGTTGCATACCTCTCACAGATATACAGAATTCATGGTTATAAGCATAAAGTGAGATTTTTAGTCCTTTAGAATGGACATGTTCACTTTCTTAGCATTATTCTAGTATTTCTCTGCTTTCTTCCTCTGTCCCTACTTTATTTCCTCACTTCCTGATGGCCACTTGAGCCTGTATTCTCTTTGCTGCTACATACTGCCTTTCATGAGAGTGGAAGAGACAACGGGGAGGATCATTTTTGCTACTATTTTTATTAACACTTGCATTGCTAGATTGTGAGTGGAGAGCTTCATTTGACAAATGCCACCTTATCTAACACCTGTTTTTTTTTTTTTTTTTTCTTCCCACACCTGTTCAGTGCTTCGGGCACTGTGTACACTGCAATGGATGTAGCCACAGGACAGGAGGTAAGTATCCACCACCAACTACTACTCCTTCAGTTTTACTGTTTCTTACTCTTTTTGTTAAGTTTTAGCCCTTCTTAGCTCAACAGGGACTCTTCTAGTTTCTTACTATTATAGACTAGAATTCTTTCAACATGGTGAAACTTACAGATTTTGGAAAGTTACTGTGGCTGCAATGTGGAGAAGAGATTGGAAGAGATGAGTGGAGCAGGTGACTCAGCAGGTTATTGGGTAATTTCGTGTAAGGGATGATGTCTGGACTAAGGTGGTAGCACATTATAAATGGGGAAAAGTGATGTATTTGAGAGGTACTTAAGTAGATTTGGGGGCTTCCTGGTGGCTCAGATGGTAAAGCGTCTGCCTGCAATGCAGGAGACCCAGGTTCGATTCCTGGGTTGGGAAGATCCCCTGGAGAAGGAAATGGCAATCCACTCCAGCACTCTTGCCTGGAAAATCCCATGGACAGAGGAACCTGATAGGCTACAGTCCATGGGATCTCAAGGAGTCAGACACGACTGAGCGACTTCACTTAAGTAGATTTGAGGGACTTCCCTGTTGGCTCAGACAGTGAAGTGTCTGCCTATAATGAGAGACTTGAGTTCAATCCCTGGGTTGGGAAGATACTCTGGAGAAGGAAATGGCAGCCCACTCCAGTACTCTTGCCTGGAAAATCCCGTGGATGGAGGAGCCTGGTAGTCTGCAATCCATGTCTCAAAGAGTCAGACACGATTGAGTGACTAAAGTTTCACTTTAAGTAGATTTGACAGCATTTGGTGAAGGTGAGGATGACTCACAAGTGAGTGATGTGTGTGTGTGTGTGTGTGTGTTCTTAGTTGTGTCTGCTCTTTGTGGCCCCATGCAATATAGCCCACCAGGTTACTCTGTCCATATAATTTTTCAGTCAAGAATACTAAAGTGGGTTGGCATTTCCTTTTCTGTGGTGCCTTCCCCACCTGAGGACCAAACCTGCATCTCTTGTGTTTCCTATGTTGGCACATGGGTTCTTTACCACTAACACCACCTGGGAAGCCCAAGTGAGTGATCAGAGGAAATAATAGATTTGAAGAAGTTAGATACTGCCTAGAGACCTTGTAAAACTGCCTGGTGGACAGTTATTTTTACAAATTTGGTGTTCAGGAGAGAAATCTGATACAGAAGAGATTTAAAACCTTGTCTCATCTCGAATCTAGTGGGTCTTCCATTACTCTGTACCTAGGATTCTGGTAGACATTGAAGTTCTCATTTGGAGGCACCTCTTTGTCTCATGTTTCATAAGCTGGGAAATCTCTAATCTTATTGCTAAGGCCTGATGACCCAAGATCTTATCTTCAGCAGAAGGAAGCCAGGAAGGAATCTAGAATGCTTAAAGTTTCTTTGCATTGTACTCTTCGGTTGCAGAGCAGGAATGTTGGCAGGTGGGTTGTGGATGGAAGTTACCTGGGAAAGGTCTTAGTTTAAAGACTAATGGGGCTCAGAACTTGAGAGGCACCTCTTGTTCCAATGAAAATAGAGTTGGGCTCCTCTGAGGGAGGCTACTAGGACTTGCTTGTATATGTTTGGTGGTTGAAACCCCATGATGTACTAGAGAAGTCACATAACTCACTGTGCTCTTATCAGGCTTTTACAAGTGTCTGAGGCAAATATTGAGGCTCCATTGAGGGTAAGTCAACTTCAAAAAAAATTATATTGAAGATTTACTAATTGTTCTTTGATGTGAGAACCAGATAACTAGATATTTACCTTTAGTGGATAGTGAAAGTCTCTCAGTTGTGTCTGACACTTTGCGATCCCATGGACTATACAGTCCATAGAATTCTCCAGGCCAGAATACTGGAGTGGGTAGCCTTTCCCTTCTCCAGGGGATCTTCCCAACCCAGGGATTGAACCCAGGTCTCCCGCATTGCAGGCGGCTTCTTTACCAGCTGAGCCACAAGGGAAGCCCAGATGTTTACCTTTACTTACTTATAAAAGCTTGGAAAAGTCGTTTGACCCTCTGGAGCTTGAATTTTATTTCTTTATAAAATATGCATGATAATGTACATCTCACAAGCCTGTTGAGTGAAGCAATGCATGTGAAAAAATACATAATAAACTAAGAATTACATATATATTAACTTTTATCTGCACATATTTATTTCACACAGTGTTTACTGATCATTTACTTTCTACTACACTTATGCTAAGAACTATGAAAGATTCAGACATTAAAAACATATATATATATATATATATATATATATATAATATAAGTGTAAGAAACCATACTTTCTGTTGTGTACATATAAAACTCTTACAGTGCTGACAGAAACCTGTATTGAAATAATGGCAAGGAAGGAAGGAAGGATGGTATCATTCTGCTGATTTTAAATATGCTATATTGGAGGCAGAGATAGAAAAGAGGAGGTTATATGAATACTAAAAAGAATCCTACACTGTAGGCAGTATTATTTCCTTTTTACTGATGAGGAATTTGAGGCTTGGAGTTAAAGTAACTTTTCGGGGTTGTACTGCCAGCAGTTAGCAAGGACTGGGTTAGAATCTTTTGATTCAGAAATCTCAACTTGTGTTTTCTTGACTGCTAGGCTGCAGCAAGGTTTGGCGCCATGGCCTCTTGTCATCTTTCTGACCTCTGGAGCCTCACAGCCCTTGATGGGAGGCAGGCTGGTGCTGGCTAGTTCATTGAAGGTCTGGAGTTGCATGTGTGAGAAGCTGGCCACAGGAAACAAACTTGATGTCATGTGCTTGCTTTGTGGTTACAAAACTATGAATGGAAGCAAGTCCATTAGGGCACTAATGCAGTGTAGCCAGGAAGGCCTCATTTTCTCCCCCAGGGAGTATAAATCTTTAGTGGAGCTGGCGGGATGCTCTGTCTTTGTGAGTGACTGCATATTGAGAGTTATCCGATGGGAAAAGAGAGCTATTGCCTGTCACATAGAGGAAGATTAGCATGTTAGTGCTGGAAGTCTTCTAGTTACACATCCGACAATTAATTTTCAAGCCTATTTTTAGAGGGAATGTGTATAATAGAGAAAATAGACTGGAAGATGCTTTGAAGTCATACAAGCCTGAAGGTATTGATGATGACCTTGGGCAACTTCCTTCTAAGTCTTAGTCTTTATTTTCTTATCTGAAAATGCAGAGGATGATTTTCACTTGACAGGGTTGTTTTACAGAGACGTTGTCAGTTGAGCACCTAACGCTGTGGTGGGAGAGTGGTTGGTTTTGCTGTCATTCCTGCGGATTATGTTGTCATTCTTGCTGCTCTGTGCCGAGTACTCATCAAATGCAGTTATGACAGTGATTAGCATTTTCACTATTGTATTACTGTATTATTTAAATTTCTTATGTATGAGTAACACATTGGCCACTATTTCTTTTAGTCCCCAAAAGAATCCTATGAGGAGGGAAATCAGGGTGGGGATTATTATCTTTAGTATTGATAAAGAGATGGAAGCTCAGGGAGCTTGTGATTGGTCAAGGCTGGTAAGTGACAGAATCAGCCCCAGAGCTTAGGCCCTTAGAGTTCAAGTCCAGCTCTTTTTCTGCTATGGGAGTGCTGTCTGCTGGCTTGAGTTAAGAGGGATCTGATCGGGTGAAGGACGTTTAGCCTAGCCCATGTTTAGTCAGTAGCTGTTGGAAAGGACTGTCTCCTCCTCTGTCATCCATAGCCTGCCTCTCTTCCCCTTGCTGCTGCCAGCAGTGACCTCTGTGAAGTTCACAAGCTCTGTCTCATCCTCCAGGGTGGCCTTAGGAACAGCACAGGGTCCAGATCTTAATACGTGTTATAAGGGCTTAAAGTCTTAATGTGATGGGCCTTTAGATCAATGTTTTCCTCTTCAGATGTTAGAAAAAGCTAATCATCAGGTGTTACAGAAAACTGTAGCCAGACCAGATGCCTTCCCTGATAGGAGACCCTGCTGCTGCTGCTGCTGCTAAGTCACTTCAGTTGTGTCTGACTCTGTGTGACCCCATAGATGGCAGCCCACCAGGCTCCCCCATCCCTGGGATTCTCCAGGCAAGAACACTGGAGTGAGTTGCCATTTCCTTCTCCAATGCATGAAAATGAAAAGTGAAAGTGAAGTCGCTCAGTTGTGTCTGACCCTCAGCGACCCCATGGACTGCAGCCTTCCAGGCTCCTCCGTACATGGGATTTTCCAGCAATTTTTCTCACTTAGAGTAGGGAGTGGAGGTGGTCAAAATGTTTCAAAAAAGTAGTTTCTTTTCTTACTGATAAATGACTCTTGGCAGAAGACTGTCCATACTTGATTTGAAAAATAATAGTGTGAAGTTTTCCCATAAAAGTTGAATTATTCATCCTCTACTTTTCTGGATGATTCTAGAACGAATAGTTGTAGTTGTTCTGTTAGATGTTCATGTTCTTCAATATTATTTCTAGGAAATAACACTTAAATAATTTAAAGTCTAGTCCTGTGGGATGAAGTAGCCTATTGCTGATGCTCTTTGTGGTTTAAAAACAAAGTATTTATCAACCCACTGAATTCTGTCTTTTCCTCTTCATTGCCAAAAAGATTTGCTGAACACACACTGTATCAGGCCCTATGCTTGGCATCAGGGATTCTGAGCTTTCAAACGAGCTCTCAAATGTCTCGAGATATACACCCTAACTAATCATCATACAATTCAGTATGTGGTGAGTTCCACAAGAGATGTGTAAATATGGTCTTATAGGGCTTTAAAGAAGGCAAAAAACCTCTCTGGTTTGGAGAAGGAAATTTCTTTTGGTCTGATACAAAGTATAAGAAGGTTTTGAACATGTGAAAACAGTGTAAAAGAAAGAAAGTCACTCAGTTGTGTCCGGCTCTTTGTGACCCCATGGACTGTAGCCTACCAGGCTCTTCTGTCCATGGGATTTTCCAGGCAAGAATTCTGGAGTGAGTTGCCATTTCCTTCTCCAGGAGATCTTCCTGACCCATGGATTGAACCCAGGTCTCCCACATTGTAGGCAGACACTTCACCATCTGAGCCACCAGGGAAGTCGAAAACAGTGTACGATGTTCCAAATGGAGAGAGGCTCAGATATGAGCATACATCTTTCATTGGAGCACATGAAAGAATATAGTGAGAAGTAAGATAGAGGTCAGATCAGAAGTACTTTGAATGTTGGGCCAAGGAACATCTCTAGGAACAGGAACCTTTTGAATTTTGAATCTGGGAGTGTTATCAAATGTGTACAGTGGGGAAGGTTAATCTGGCTCAGTGTGCAGAATAAATGGGCATTGCTTTTGAGATTCTAATCCTGACTCTGCTACTGAATTGTTGTGCTTCCAAGTCACATATCCTCTCTGAATTACAATTTCCTCATCTGTCAAACATGGTTGGTAGTAATATTTAAGTCATAACATGTCTCAGAGGATTAAATGAAATACATTTGAGAATATTCTATATAGTATCTGACACACTGCAAAAATGGATGCAAAAGTGTCTTGGAAACTAACATATTCCTTAAGTTGGTATTATGTGAAAATTCGTTTAGTTCTGTAGACAAAAAGCCTATCAAGATCTTTTTTCATACATAAACATTAAGGATCCCCTTTTTGTATTTTCTCTTAACCTGGTCAACTCTGATTTACTTTTCCAGAGTTTAAAAGGCATCTCCCCTTTATGAAGCCTCTACATTGATCGTGTAAAAGAGTCCTTGCCAGTTTTATGTTTCTGTAACATTTTGTGTGGGCATTGTTAAGGCACATCTCCTTTATATTGTGAGTTTTAAATGTGTTTTCTCTAATATAAGTATTTTGTAGCAAGTTTGATCTTCAAACTTTGGTTCACATTAGAATTACTTGGAAAGTGAAAGTGAAGTTGTTCAGTCATGTCCAACTCTTTGCTACCCCATGGACTGTAGTCTACCAGGCTCCTCCGTCCATGGGATTTTCCAGGCAAGAGTACTGGAGTGGATTGCCATTTTCTTCTCCAGGGGATCTTCCCAACCCAGGAATCGAACCCAGGTCTCCCATATTGCAGCAGATGGCTGAGTCACTAGGGAAGCCCCAAATTACTTGGAGGGCTTGTTAAAATACAGGGTTTTTGAGGAAAAGGAAGTCCCTATTTATCAGTACTTGAGCTTGGATTAAGTAGAGATCTAAGAAGGTAGAGAGATGAATGGAAAGATCAATTTTTAAATTCTTTTACTTTCTCATTTAAATTCTTCATAACCACGTCTTATCCTCACCTCCAGTGACACCAATACCAATGCCAAGTAATAAATGATCTTTATACGTAGCAAGTGAACTTTTCCATTAAATAGAAAATTTGTGCAAACTATACACCCCCCCGAAAAACAAACAAACAAACAAACAAACAAAAAACAGAGATTCGGATTCAGTAGGTTTGGTTGGGGCCTGAAATTTTTCATTTCCAGTGCATTCCCAGATGATGTTGCTGGACTTTGCATTGAGTACCATTTGTCTCCAGTGATAAACTGTGAGTTCCTCAAGGGCTCAGACCATATTTTATTCATCTCTGTCTCCTAAGTGTTTATGTCTGGTACTTAGTAGGTGCTCAGTAAATTTGGAGTGACTCTGGTTATACACTGAATGTACTTTGGTTTCAGGTGGCCATTAAGCAGATGAACCTCCAGCAGCAGCCGAAGAAAGAGCTGATTATTAATGAGATCCTGGTCATGAGGGAAAACAAGAACCCAAATATTGTGAACTACTTGGACAGGTATGGAGTGGTAGTCCTGTCAGAGAAATAAGGCCTTTGGGACTGATGGATGGTAGTGCTATTAGACAAGGCAACACCAGCACTCAGAACTGTTTCCATTCAAGAATCTTTTAAGGTACTCAGCTCTGTGCCTCTGAGCCTGCATGTTGCTGGACATCTCTAACTGCTGCACAGTCTTCTGGGTTAGGCTGAACCCTACCACCCTGTGGCTTCTCCCAGCTGGTCCTGCCCCAGGGAATGCCTTCAGCCCATCTGCCTGAGTCAGATGCAAAGGTCTTTAAATCATTCTGCATCTCAAATCTTTTCCTGATACTGCTTACCCTGCTGAATAACTTCTAGTTTGTCTGCATTATCTTAAAATGTGACATTCAGTAGTTTTGTTTGAGATTTGAGCTGTATGGAGACAGTGCAACCCCTCCTTTGTTCTAAACTCTATGGAACTTGATTTTATTCTTTTTGTTGTTGCTGTTCATTTAAAAAAAAATTTTTTTTTTAAATTTTAAGTGTTCTGTTTTCATTGTTGACCCCTAGTAAGTATGTAGTAAGTTCAAATCTCTGATCCTTTTTTTTCTCCTTAACAAGAGCTTGCCTTAAACTGGTAACATAGATTTTTGGTTATCTTCATTAAATTCCATTTTGATTCTTTTAACCTATCTTTCCAGCCTGTAAGAATTCTGCTCTTTAAGGTAATAATAAAGAGTTGTAGCTGATATTTGTGTTATGCTTTTCTTTGTACTAAGCACTTTTGTGAATAGCAGTATCTCATTATGAGGTAGGGTTTATTGTCTGTATTTTACAGATGAAGAAACTGAGATTCATAGAAGTTAATAACTTGTCCAAGACCAGTAAGCCAGTAAGTAGCAAATGAGGGTTTTGGATTTGAATATTCCTAGCATCAACGTCCATGCCCTTTCCATCATATTATGTTCTTTTCTACCATATCTGAACAAAAGAAAGTGCTTCTTGCCTGGGTTTCAGACACATCAGAGGTGAAGGTGACATTGGACCAAGTCTTAGACTTCGAGTAATTTTTCTTACTATTTATCGTGCATTGCCAACTTGTTTTCATTGCTGCCAGATTATGCCAGATTTCTTGTTCTGAATCTAAAAGTGGTAAGCATTCATTTCTTTAAAGAGGAAAGGAGTTGGACTTTGGCCTTCTCTGTTTTGGAGATGATAGTCTCTCCATGATGTAGGTCATGACTGGCTCTGAAGAATCCTCTGAAGTTATTCATCCTCCCATCTCTTTTAAGAACTTATTATATGGAGAATAAAGCATGGATAAGCTTCTGAAGGTTATAAGGATACCACATTTTGGCTCAGGATAAGGAAAAATGAAAGCTGTCTTAAGGGTATGGCCTATCTCATAAAATAGTGAGTTCCTCATTAGTGGAGGTAAGTAAACAACAAAATGCATGTGCTTGAATGAATCTGTGTTCTGGGAATGGGATTAGAAGGTTTATAAATTGTTTATCATGCCTTTGCCAGTGTTTCCAGAGGCTTATTATATTCTGTAATCAGAAATAAATTTGGCTCAGTCCCTATCATCAGTTGTAGTCTGGTGTAGAAAAACATACCTAGGAATTCTTGCTGGAGGAGAAGAGTGGGTACTCTTAAGCTCAACATTCAGTGAAGGTGCTACATTTGAGAGTCTGTGGTTTTTGTGAGTTCCCAGAGGAGAACTCCACTCATATTTTTTCTTCTCTAAATATGGGATGCTCTGAAGCTTTTTTGATGGTACCTGGCACAGTGTATAGCTGCATAGTAATTGAGACAACATGAATCTGGTCTTGAGAACATTATGTGAGGCCCAGCTAAAGGGACTCTGCTTTGTCAGTGTCCACATAATCTTTTGTACACTCGTGTTTTCCCCCAGTCAGTCCAAGTTGACAGATGTCTTTTCGATGTGCTGGGGTATGGTCTATAAATGCATGTTCTTTGTCAGGGATGAAATAGGCTTATGGCAGTGGAGGGCTTTTTAACCCAGGCCTGAATTCTCTTTTGGTCCAAGTCCCCACAGTCTTCTCCTAAGAGATTGTTGAAGGAGAAATTAATCTATTACATTTATTCTTCATGGACATTAAAAAACTGCAAGACTGATGTACAGAGAATGCATAATATTATAGAAAGAGGACTGAATTGATTAATAGGCAAGAGGATATGATTTAAATCTTATCCTTTACTTGAGACTGTTTATTTTTTCCAGTAGCCTCCCATCTGCCCAGCAGTAGTTCCAATAAGGGGATGAAGATGATATGACATACCACACAGCTCAAGCCAATTCAGTCTGCCTCCTTTGTCTAAAGCTAGCGCAAGAGTTTGTAGAGCTCTAGACTATTTTTGTTGTTTATTTGTCTTATTTTGTAGCAGAGGAAACTGACAGGCTAAGTGACTTTTTACTTATCATATAGCAGAGCTGAGTGATCCAGTCCCTGAGTGAAACTTTCAGTTTTAGCCCTTCTCAGCCCCAAAGTCTGTCTAGTGATACAGTACTAAATTGGAAACCCTTGGCTTCCAGAAGAGGCTTTGGTTCTGTAATCCTTACCTAATTCATTCCCTTCTTAGAATCAGAGATGTTCAAAATGGAGATCATTGTCAGCAGAATGGCTGTGTGTATAAAACTCTACAGCTTTTTAATGGTTTTATAACTATTACTTTATTTAACATTTGCAGTTATCTTTTATTTTACTCATTGATTTATTCAGTAAATAATAACATATACTGTGCCACTCTCTCTGGGGATGGAATCTTGAACATGACCTGGTACTGATCTCATGGATCTTAAATCTAGTAGAACTCTCAAGGATGTTTAGTGACTTCCCTAATATTGGTAACATGGACTCCAAATCCCATCTTCATCAGATGTTTGGGTACTCTCTGCTTTCAGGCTTCTAGAGGTGTGGGAACCATGCCTGATTTTAAAAATACTGCTTTCTGTTGTGATGAAATGAAATTTTATTGCAACTTCAACCTAGTGATTTTAGTTCTATCTTTTGGGGCTTCACAGGACAGTCTGTTTTGTTTTCTCCAGTCAAATCCTTAAGAGATGTCAAGCTAGTGAAATGGTCCCAGAGATTCTGCTTTTCTTCAGAAAAAAAGGACCCTAGAGCCTTTCAGAATTGAGGGAAATGCAGAGTCACTCTGTGTATATGCTTGTCCTTTGAAAGCCACTGCTATGGCTCAGTGTACCCTATTCCTACTCACTTTTTACCTTTACCCCTGCAGTTACCTTGTGGGAGATGAGCTATGGGTTGTCATGGAATATTTGGCTGGAGGTTCTTTGACAGATGTGGTAACGGAAACTTGCATGGACGAAGGTCAGATTGCAGCTGTGTGCCGTGAGGTAAGGTCAACAGCCAATTAGACTTGAGCTGGACATGGCTTCCATTTCTATGTATCTCAGGGTTTTGCATCTGATGGGATCTCAGCCTGGGCACTGTAGAGGTGGGAGAAATTAGTTGTATTCTCCCATCATCCTTTTATGATACCTGTTTTGAGATTTTTATCATCATTCTTTTTTCTTTAAAGGTAACTATATTCTGAAAGAAAGTTCATACACACACACACACACACACACACATACATATATATAATCATGTATTATTTTGGCCTCTTAAAAATAGCTGCTGTGAACACTTATTTTCCTTTATCTCTTTAATATGGGTATATATTTTAGTCATATTTTTTATTCTGCTTTCCTGCTTTATTCATGTGTTATGAAGGAAATAAAGCAGAGTAAAGAGATAATGACAGAGGAGATACTATTTCAGATAGGGAAGGTTTTGCCATATATTTGAGTAAAGATCTGAATGATATGAGAAAGTAAGCCAAGCAGAAATCTAGGGTAAAATACTTCCACGCAAAAGGAATAGGAAACAAAGTTTAAATCAGTATTCTTCTCTCTCCTCATTGCTGTCAAACATCTAAAGTCTGTAAAATGCTTGTATAAGGAGGGAGAGTAAAAACCTTGCAAGGCCTACATGAGAAGCAGTGTCCTTAGGGGATGGCCACATCTTCATTAGAGCGAGAGGATGAAGGGAGTATTTGGAGAAGTTGAGTGTATTGGGTGCTTTGCTGATAAGAGACTGAAACTTTCTCATAGCCTACTAGTATAAAAGTTTGGGAATTAGGGAAAGAGAGCATGATTAAGTAGTTAGAAGATTAGATAGAGTTTTATGGGGATGAGTATGCCTAGGGTTTGATGATAGAGGAATTAGAATCATGCAGATGAAATTACATGGTTTTGTAATAATATGAGGAAAAATAAAGTCATGTGAAATCACTACTGTCCTAGAAAATATGATCATCTTTTAATTAAAAACCCTGGTATCTAGAACACATACACAGGTAGGTTAATGGAATTAACACAGGCCTGGGATCTTAGGAGATCTGATTTATTTTCTTTACTGTACCACTGAGGTGGTGTTCAAGTTTGTTTCATTATTCTCCCTCCCCACCAGGAAACTTTCAAGATTTTTTTCCTAATCACATTTCCCCCATGGAATTTAATATCATAGATAAACTATGTATCTGTATTCTGGTGAACTTTGGAAATGAAGAGTTACTGTAATAACTAAAATGTTATTCATTTCAGTCATCCAAAGAACTGACTTTTACTGATTGAGAAACATGCAAATGTGTGCTTGCGGAAATCAATATGTCTCAAGTGATTTATCTTAGGAATTGCAACATTCATACTGTGTATACCTTAGGGGTACCATGTGGATCAAAAAGCATTTGGAAAAACATTTAAATGTTATGCAAATACATGGCATTACTATTATCCATAAGTTCTCATAGAGATAATTCACCTTTCTAAAAATACCGTTATTGAGATATAATTCACATACCATATTATTCGCCCATTTAAAGTACATAATTTAAAAGATATTAGTATATTTAGTTATACAGCTATCACCATAATCAGTTTTAGAACATTCGCATCACCCTAAAAAGAAACAAAGAATGTGCAAACTACTGCACAATTGTACTCATCTCACATGCTAGCAAAGTAATGCTCAACATTCCCCAAGCCAGGCTTCAACAGCATGTGAACTGTGAACTTCCAGATATTCAAGCTGGATTTAGAAAAGGCAGAGGAACCAGAGCTCAAATTGCCAACATTTGTTGGATCATTGACAAAGTAAGAGAGTTCCAGAAAACCATCTACTTCTGCTTTAATAACTATGCCAAAGCCTTTGACTGTGTGGATCACAGCAAACTGTGGAAAATTCTGAAAGAGATGGGAATTCCAGACCACCTGACCTGCCTCCTGAGAAATCTGTGTGCAGGTCAAGAAGCGACAGTTAGAACCGGACATGGAACAACAGACTGGTTCCAAATTGGGAAAGGAATACATCAAGGCTGTTTATTGTCACCCTCTTATTTAACTTATATGCAGAGTACATCATGCAAAATGCTGGGCTAGATGAAGCACAAGCTGGAATCAAGATTGCTAGGAGAAATATCAATAACCTCAGATACGCAGATGGTACCACCCTTATGGCAGACAACAAAGAAGAAATAGAAAGCCTCTTGATAAAAGTGAAAGAGCAGGGTGAAAAAGTTGGTTTAAAACTCAACATTTAGAAAACTAACATCATGGCATCTCGTTCCATCTCTTCATGGCAAATAGATGGGGAAACAGTAACAGACTTTACTTTTTGGTCTCCAAAATCACTGCAGATGGTGACTTCAGCCATGAAATTAAAAGACACTTGCTCTTTGAGAGAAAAGTTATTACCGACCTAGACAGCGTATTAAAATAAAAGCTGAGACATTACTTTGCTGACAAAAGTTCCGTCTAGTCAAAGCTATGGTTTTTCCACTAGTCAAGTACGGATATGAGAGTTGGACTATAAAGAAAGCTGGGCACTGAAGAATTGATGCTTTTGAACTGTGGCATTGGAAAAGACTCTTGAGAGTCCCTTGGACTGCAAGGAGATCCAACCAGTCCCTCCTAAAGGAAATCAGTCCTGAATACTCATTGAAAGGACTGATGTTGAAGCTGAAATTCCAATACTTTGTCCATCTGATGTGAAGAACTGACTCCTTGGAAAAGACCCTGATGCTGGGAAAAATTGAAGGCAGGAGAAGGGAACAACAGAGGATGAGATGGTTGGATGGGATCACCGACTCTCGATGGACATGAGTTTGAGCAAGCTCCGGGAGTTAGTGATGGACAGGGAAGCCTGGCGTGTTGCAGTCCATGGTGTTGCAAAGAGTCAGATACAAGTGAGCAACTGAACTGAACTGAAAAAGAAACTCCATACCTATTAGCCACCGCCGTCACCCCCTCCCCCCGCACCACCCTCGCTCAGCCTGTTTCCCATCCCTTCCAGCCCTATGCAGCCACTAGTCTATTTTGTGTCTCTGTTGATTTGCTTATTCCAGGTATTTCATATAAAGGTAATATGTGTTCTGATTGGCTCATTTTGCTTAGTATAATATTTTGAAGGCTCATCTGTTCTATAGCATATGTCCTTTTATTAACAAGTAAGATTCTGTTTTATTTGCCTGTCCATCAGCTGATGGACAGTTGAGTAATTTCTACTTTTGACTCTTATGGATAATGTGAACATTCATGGGTAAGTTGTTGGTTGAATATGTTTTTACTTCTCTTGGGTATGTGCTTAGGAGCGGATCTTCTGGTCATGTAGAGACTTTATGTTTAATATTTTGAGGACTGGCCAAAAGATTTACCACAGTGGCTGTACCATTTTATATTCCTACCAGCAATGCATGATGGTTCCAATTTCTAGAAATCATCCTTTCTGTTTATAATTTTTTACATCCAGAGGCCAAAGTCTCCAGCCTCCTTAGGAAAATAGGTCTTACTTTTCCATGGAAAAGCCGCTTCTGAATATTGGTTTGTTTTTAATTTAGCCATTGATGTATTCTTAGAAAGTGAAGTATTAAGTTGAGAATATTTCAGTACTGTCCTCTAATTGGTTTGCATCTTTTTCATGTTTTTTAATTGGTGGAAGCCTCTAAATTTTAGCTTTGGGTTATGAACTTCCTAATAGATTTAGTAGTAACCTTTATAGCATCTTTTCTGATCCTCACCTTTTACAGATGGGAAGACAATAGCCCAGAGGGAATAAGAGATTTGTCTAGAATAATTTTATTGGTCAGAACCAGGCATTTTTATTATTCTTTTCAGTCTCTATATTACCATTCTGCCTGTTGAGTCTGTTTGTTTTCCAAGGTTCTTTTCTTTCTTCTTTATTTACTAGCATTTGCCAATTTCAACCATTACCATAACTTGAAAGACTTGTAAACATTTATTTCAAGTCCAGCTTCTCTACAGCACTCAAGATTCACACCTGCAGTTGCCTGCTGGACATTTGTCTGCAGATGTTTATGGGCATGTAAAAAGCAGAATACAGCAAACAGTACAAACTACCTCCTCACCAAAATAAGATTATCTTCCTAAATTCACAGCTTCTAGTATCATTTCCATTTGTTTAGTTTCTCAAATGTGACTCTTGTCATTTTCCTGTAGTTTTTCTTTACAAATTCCTTTCCATTCTTCCTCAGTATTTTTTTTTTTTTTTTGCCTTGGGTTCTTTGTCAAGGTGCTAATGTTCTGTAACCAATTCTAAAATACTTTGGAGGAATTCCTGTACCTAAAACTGTTATAAGCTATGTTACAATACACTGTGGTCAAGTATCTTATAAGAAAAGCATGAGGCAGCACCGAGTATTAAAAAAAAGTATGTTTAGTAATGAGACAAGAGACTGGATTTTAGACCTGCCTCTTCCATTTATTTGGAGTAAATTCTTTTACTCACTGGGGTCTCACTTTTGTTGCCATAAAATAAGGAGGTTGGATTAGTGATTTTCTGTAGGTCTTCATAATTATTTGTCCTTTCTCTCTCCTTCTGCCCACATCACTTCAACAGTGCCTGCAAGCTTTGGAGTTTCTGCATTCGAACCAAGTTATTCATAGAGACATCAAGAGTGACAACATCCTGTTGGGAATGGATGGCTCTGTCAAGCTAAGTGAGTAGGAGTGATAATCACTTCTCTTCTCTCTGGGACCCTGTCTCCTCTGGGATGGTAATCCTATGAGAGTAGCTACAAGACTCACCAAAGAATCTATTTCCTTGGATATGCAGGCACTTTATGTTACTCGCCACTATATAGGATGACATTTTCCCCCACTCATTTATACATTCAATGAAAAACATTTATTGTGATGGGCAACAAGGATACTTTTGCCTGTATTTAAGTAGTTCTCAATCTACTATGAGAAACATAAAATACATAATTAGAAAAGAGAATTTAGTGTAATAACTTTCATTCAGTCATTCATTTAGCAAACTTTTATAAAATGTCTGTTTATGTGGTTGGCCATCTGAGAATGAAAAATGTGAGTAAGAACACACAGTTCTTATTCAAGGCCTTGTAATTAAGTGAACATATAATAATAGCAATATAATGGGAATGAATTGCAGGCAGAACATTCTGTTCAGAAGTGTAAGGACCAAGAATCCAGACAAACAGATTGTGTCACAGGTGGATGGGCAGCTTATGGGAGGACTGTTAGCAGTCTCTACCCTGGGGCACAAGAGGAGGAACTTATTAAAGCAGGGTCATGCCTCAGTTCAGTTCAGTCGCTCAGTCGTGTCCAACTCATTGTGACTCCATGGACTGCAGCTCGCCAGGCCTCCCCGTCTATCACCAACTCCGGAACTTGCTCAAACTCATGTCCATCAAGTCGGTGATGCTATCCAACCATCTCATCCTCTGTCGTCCCCTTCTCCCGCCTTCAGTCTTTCCCATCATCAGGGTCATTTCCAAGGAGTCAGTTCTTCACATCAG
This sequence comes from Nanger dama, assembly GCA_917880005.1. Taxonomy (NCBI): domain Eukaryota; kingdom Metazoa; phylum Chordata; class Mammalia; order Artiodactyla; family Bovidae; genus Nanger; species Nanger dama. The sequence goes on along the minus strand of CAKJTW010000058.1, from coordinate 4,615,514 downwards.
GTGGACAAAGTATTGGAGTTTCAGCTTCAACATCAGTCCTTTCAATGAATATTCAGGACTGATTTCCTTAGGATGGACTGGATGGATCTCCTTGCAGTCCAAGGGACTCTCAAGAGTCTTTTCCAACACCACAGTTCAGAAACATCAATTCTTCAGTGCCCAGCTTTCTTTATAGTCCAACTCTCATATCCGTATTTGACTAGTGGAAAAACCATAGCTTTGATTAGATGGAACTTTTGTCGGCAAAGTAATGTCTCAGCTTTTATTTTAATATGCTGTCTAGGTCGGTAATAACTTTTCTTTCAAGGAGCAAGTGTCTTTTAATTTCATGGCTGAAGTCACCATCTGCAGTGATTTTGGAGCCCCTAAAAATAAAGTCTGTTACTGTTTCCCCATCTATTTGCCATGAAGTGATAGAACCAGATACCATGATGTTAGTTTTCTGAATGTTGAGTTTTAAGCCAAGTTTTTCACTCTCCTCTTTCACTTTCATCAAGAGGCTCTTTAGTTTTTCTTCGCTTTCTGCTATAAGGGTAGTGTCATCTGCGTATCAGAGGTTATTGATATTTCTCCTGGCAGTCTTGATTCCAGCTTGTGCTTCATCCAGCCTGGCATTTCTCATGATGTACTCTGCATATGAATTAAATAAATAGGGTAACAATATACAGCCTTGACCTACTCCTTTTCCTATTTGGAACCAGTCTGTTGTTCTATGTCCAGTTCTAACTGTTGCTTCCTGACCTGCATACAGATGTCTAAAGAGGTAGGTTAGGTGGTCTAGTATTCCCATCTCTTTCAGACTTTTCCACAGTGTGTTGTGATCCACACACTGAGTCTTTGGTGTAGTCAAAAGCAGAAGTAGATGTTTTTCTGGAACTCTCTTGCTTTTTCGATGATCTAATGGATGTTGCCAGTTTGATCTCTGGTTCCTCTGCCTTTGCAAAACCAGCTTGAACATCTGTAGGTTCACAGTTCATGTATGTTGAAGCCTGGCTTGGAGAATTTTGAGAATTACTTTACTAGCATGTGAGATGAGTGCAACTGTGTGGTAGTTTGGACATTCTTTGGCATTGCCTTTCTTTGGGATTGGAATGAAAACTGACCTTTTACAGTCCTGTGGCCATTGTTGAGTTTTCTTAATATGCAGGCATATTGAGTGCAGCACTTTCACAGCATCATCTTTCAGGATTTGAAATAGCTCAACTGGAATTCCATGATCTCCACTAGCTTTGTTCATAATGATGCTTCCTAAAGCCCACTTGACTTCACATTCCAGGATGTCTGGCTCTAGGTGAGTGGGCATACCATCATGATTATCTGGGTCATGAAGATCTTTTTGTATAGTTCTTCTGTGTATTCTTGCCACCTCTTCTTAATATCTTCTGCTTCTCTCATTTACTGTGCCCATCTTTGCATGAAACGGTACCTTAGTATATCTAATTTTCTTGAAGAGATCTCTAGTCTTTCCCATTCTATTGTTTTCCTCTATTTCTTTGCACTGATATCTGAGGAAGGCTTTCTTATCTCTCCTTGTTATTCTTTGGAACTCTTCATTCAAATGGGTATATCTTTCCTTTTCTCCTTTGCTTTTTACTTCTCTTTTTTTCACAACTATTTGTAAGGCCTCCTCAGACAGCCATTTTGCTTTTTGCATTTCTTTTTCTTGGAGATGGTCTTGATTCCCATCTTCTGTACAATGTCACAAACATTCTCCCATAGTTCTTCAGGCATTCTATCAGATCTAATCCCTTGAGTCTATTTGTCACTTCCTCTATATAATCATAAGGGATTTGATTTAGGTCATACCTGAATGGTCTTGTGGTTTTCCCTACCTTCTTCAATTTAATTCTGAGTTTGGCAATAGGAGTTTGTGATCTGAGCACAGTCAGCTCCTGGTCTTGTTTTTGCTGACTGTACAGAGCTTCTCCCTCTTTGGCTGCAAACAATATAATCAGTCTGATTTTTGGTATTGACCATCTGTTGATGTCCATGTGTAGAGTCTTCTCTTGTGCTGTTGGAAGAGGGTGTTGCTATGACCAGTGAATTTTCTTGGCAAAACTCTATTAGCCTTTGCCCTGCTTCATTCTGTACTCCAAGGCCAAATTTGCCTGTTACTCCAGGTGTTTCTTGACTTCCTAGTTTTGCATTCCAATCACCTATAATGAAAATGACATCTTTTTTGGGTGTTAGTTCTAGAAGGTCTTGTAGGTCTTCATAGAACCATTCAACTTCAGCTTCTTCAGCCTTACTAGTTGGGGTATAGGCTTGGATTACTGTGATATTGAATGGTTTGCCTTGGAAACGAATAGAGATCCATCTGTCATTTTTGAGATTGCACCTAAATACTGTATTTTGGAGTCTTTTGTTGACTGTGATGGTGACCCCATTTTTCCTATGGGATTCTTGCCCACAGCAGTAGATATAATGGTCATCTGAGTTAAATTCACCCATTCCTGTCCATTTTAGTTGGCTGACTACTAAAATGGCTATGTTCACTCTTGCCATCTCCTGTTTGACGACTTCCAATTTGCCTTAATTCATGGACATAACATTCCAGGTTCCTATGTGATACTGCTCTTTACAGCATAGGACTTTGCCTCTATCACTAGTCACATCCACAACTGGGTGTTGTTTTTGCTTTGGCTCTGTCTCTTCATTCTTTTTGGAATTGTTTCTCCAATGATCTTCAGTAGCATATGGGACACCTACCGACCTGGGGAGTTCGTCTTTCAGTATCCTATCTTTTGGCTTTTCTTACTGTTCATGGGGTTCTTAAGGCAAGAATACTCAAGTGGCTTGCCATTACCTTCTCTAGTGGACCACATTTTGTCATGCCTAGTTGTAGATGATTAGGGTTTCATGCCTGGGAAATTAAATAAGGACATAGGAACCAGATACTGGTGTATGGGGATGGTTTTCAGGAAGAAAGCAAAATTTGGGCAGGTAATAAATGTCAAAATGGGCAGCTTAGCCTTTAATGTTAGTGTTTCTGGTTTGAGGAGGAGTAGGAAGGCAGAAATGATGTTTCATGTTCCTCCTTAAAGTCTGACCAGGGAATAGCCTAGGAGCTGGATATGAAGGTGGCAGTTATGTGACTCCACCTTTGGAGAGACAAGGGATGTAGTGGTTAGGACACTGGCAGAGCTTGATACCTAGGGGTAGGCACACAGTATTTACAGAGAAACACTCTGCATATGAACCGTTTCTGTCTTTTTCAGCTGATTTTGGATTTTGTGCTCAGATCACCCCAGAGCAGAGCAAACGCAGCACCATGGTGGGAACACCGTACTGGATGGCACCAGAGGTTGTGACCCGGAAAGCTTATGGGCCTAAGGTTGACATTTGGTCCTTGGGCATCATGGCCATTGAAATGATTGAAGGAGAGCCCCCATACCTCAATGAAAACCCTCTGAGAGTGAGTATTACTAGTCCCATATCAAGATGTTTGGGCTGTTGGATTTCTCTTTTCTGGATCAAAGTAGGCAGTGATAAAGTATACATGCTTAAAGAAAATGTAAATTAGCAGTCATTCATTCATATATTCGGTGATTATTTGAGTTCTTATGGGCAAGAAACTGTTCTGATAATAATAAACTAATATATAGCAACAGAAGATAAGGGCTGTGAAAGAAATAGTAAGGGTCTTAAGAGAGTAAGAGGACAGAGAAGTATGCTGTTTTATTCTAGGTGGAGAATGAATTCTTCTCTTATAAGTTATCTGAGGAGACACCTGAAGAAAAAAAAGGAATGAAAAAGTAAAAAGAAAAATGAAAAAGGAATGAGCCTTGAGATTAATCTGAAGTAAGAATTTTCAAGTTATCAAGTGTGTAAAGAACTTGTTTAGAGAACATACTTGATGCATCCTTGGGAAAACCAAGGAGATTAATGTCCCTGAAGTGAGTTCTGACCATGTTAAGTTAAAATGTTTATCAGACATCTTAAATGGAGATATGGAGTAGAATTGGGCATAAGAGTTCAGAGTTCAAGAGTGAGCATTCAGGACTTGAAATACAAATTTATTAGTAGGTATTATATAGTTGGTTTATTTAAAAATCAGAGGTAGATGATAATGAGATCACTCACCTAGGGAGTGAGGTAGTACTGAGACCTGGGATACTCTCATATTTACAAATTAGAGAAACCAGCAAAGTTGATCAACGGGCAGCCTTCCTGGTAGAAGGAGAACTGAGAGACGTGTCCCGGAGGCCAAGAGGACAAAGTGTTTCGAGAAGGATGGGCCAGTGTGTCAAATGTGACTAAGTTGCATTTAAGCCAATGTGAAGTAATGATCATTAGATTTGCCCGTGTGAAGGTTGTTGATGACTTTGACAGTCAGTTTCCCTGGAGTGATGGGAATGAAAGCCTGATTAGAGTAAATCCACCAGAGTGAAGAAATGACATGTATAAGCAGTTACTTTTCATCATTTTCTTTCAGAGGAATTTTGCAGTTATGCTAACAGAGAAGTGAGTGGAGCCATATCTTGAAGTAGAGACTGGAGGGGGTGGTTTCTTTTTTGTTTTGTTTTTGAAGATGATATTATCATAGCATGTTTTTGTGCTGATGAGAATTATCTAGTAGAGAGGAAAATGGTCATGTACAAGAAGGATGTGACATTTGTAGGAGAGATAGTGATATCCTTAAGTAGATCAGGGGGCTTGGATCAAGTACTGAAGTAAAGATCATCAAATTAGAACTTGGACAGTTTGTTATTATAATAGGAGAGGGAAAGCAGCATAAGTGAATACAGATACAAGTAGGCTGGTAATTTTGATCATGGGCAAATGTGAGAGTTATTCTGATTGTTTTTATTTTGTTATTTATTCCAACCTCTCAGTGCAAGAATTCCCAGAGTTTTGTTGCTAATCAACAGTCATGTAGTTTTAGCCAGTTACCTCTTGGATAGCCCTGATTATTGAAAAGTGTTTTAGTGTACCAAACTGAAACTACCTTCCATAGTTTCTTCCCTTGCCTCCCAGTATTGCCCTGTGGATCCACATGCCACTCATCTTCCTCCACCTTAGAGTGGCCTTGAAAATGATGATGAGTAGTAGTAACAGAAATAAGACTGGGATCAAAGTCAGAGGATATGAGCTTGTGTAAACAGCATGATCCCAAGCATTTCTCTTGATGTTTTAGGACTTTTTCTGTGAAATGGGGATGATAATTCTTGCCCTGCCTATTACCCAAAGTTATTCTGGTCATTAAATGAGATAGTGTTAGTGTAAACACTTTATGAAATAAAGTTCAGATTGCTTTAAAAGATTTAGTATGATGTTTTTCTTTATCTTTCCCAGGATATGGTAGAGAACCAAGATGGCAACAGTGAAACAGATTGCTCCTTTACAGAACGGTTCCTTTACATATTCTTTTCCTGCTAGAAGAGATCAGTTTTTAGATAACTGAGATGATGGCACCAGGAATAATAAATTTCCTTCAGTAAATGGGCAGGTGTTTAACTCATTAGGCTAAATGTATAGTAAACCATTTAAATTTAAATCCATAATAATAAATCCTTGGATCTGTAACATACTTCATAAGCTTATGAAGTACTTTCAATATGTTATCTTGTTTTATTTTACAGACATATGTGATAGGCACTGTTAACATCCATGTTCTACAGATGAGGAAGTTAGAAATTCACTGGAAATTTGGCTCTTAAGTCATATATATTCTCTCCAGTATACCAAAGCTGCCTCTTTGTCTTCTGAAGGCAGAAAGCAGCTGACTATATTTCTTGGGGGCCTGTCTGGGAACCAGGAAAGAACCCCAGGTAGAGCCTAGGGCAATTCTGTTTGTATTTCCAGGCCTTGTACCTCATTGCCACCAATGGGACCCCAGAGCTTCAGAACCCAGAGAAGCTGTCAGCTATCTTCCGAGACTTTCTGAACCGCTGTCTTGAGATGGATGTGGAGAAGAGAGGTTCGGCTAAAGAACTGCTGCAGGTAACTGTCCCTATGTAGGGAGGCACCTAATTCAGAGAATCACATAACCAACACTTTTTTGCTGCATTTTTGTATGACTGTTATAGAACTAGGCTTTTCTCCTAGCACGTCCCACACTCCTATTTCCCCTCATCTTGTTCATCCCTGGACCTTTGCTCATGTTACTCCCTTGGGCTCTTCCTCAGCCTATTAAAACTCTGTACTTTTGTAGGCTGTATCTTACAGAGTTATTTTCTGAGCTCTTATTGAACTTTGCCTATATCTTCCTTTGGTGCTTGTTATGTTCTGCCTGAATTAGTCTAGCAGAGTTTTAGTCTTGATGAGAAGAAATTTTTGAAGTGCAAATCTTATACAAGTTGTATTTTACTGGGATAAACTCAAAAGATAGATTTTTAAGAAAGGATATCAGAAGACATTCATTTAGAGGATAGTTAGTGCAACATTTCAAGTCTTCCCAGTTTCTTCATGGAAACCCTTGCAGATGGTGGGAATGATAGTCTGCTTGTTTGTTCATTTATTTCAATTTTTTGGCCATGCCACATGGCATGAGGGATCTCAGTTCCCTGACCAGGGATCAAACCTGTGCCCTCCTGCAGTGGAAGCTTGGAGTCTTAACCATTGGATCACCAGGAAGGTCCCTATAGTCTGCTTGTTTGGAGTGAGATCCTGACAGGCTGTGGGGAACCTGAAGTTGGGGGTTTACCAAGCCTTGTATATTCTACCAGCTTAATCCTGAAGTTATAGCATGATTATTTCATATGGTTTCAAAATTTGCTTTTAGTTGACCACATTATCTATATTTAGCAGTTATGTTTCAGTTACAATTTCTCATTACTAGTGTTATTTTACTACATTGCCAACTGGTGATTTAATAAGTGTGACTGGCAACTTACTGACAATGAGTAATGTGTAGATTTGCACAGTCAGTATACAAAAGTCATAAAACTTTTGTATTTTGAGGACTGACACAGGGCAGAGCAGGGCAGGATATACCATACTGCATCACATTAAAGCTAATTATGAACAATTCTGTCTTCCTTACTGTTAGTAGATCATAACTTCTATGTTATTAATCCTTGGTTTCCTCTTACCTGAGACCTGAATCAAAATAGGTATTCAGTGGGAGAAAACATTTGCAAGTGATATGACTGATAAAGCATTAATATCCAAAATATATAACCAGCTCATACAATTCAGGAAAAAAAAACAAAAAAAACCTACAAACAACCCAGTTAAAAATGGGCAGAAGACCTGAATAGACATTTTTCCAAAGAGAAAATGCAGATGGTCAGCAGGCACATGAAAAGATGCTCAGTATCACTAAGTATCAGGGAAATGCAAATCAAAACCACAGTGAGAAATCACCTCACGCCTGTCAGAATGGCTGTCATCAAAAAGAATCCAAATAACAAATGTTGACAAGGATGTGGAGAAAAGGGAACTCTCCTATACACTTGATGGGGATATAAATTGGTACAGCCAATATGGAAAACAATATGGAGGTTTCTCAAGAAACTAAAAATAGAACTATGATATGACCCAGTGGTTCCAGTCCTGGGTATATATATGAAAGAAACAAAAACTAATATGAAAAGATACATGCAACTCAATGTTCATAGCAACATTATTTATAATTGCCAAGGTATGCAAGTGACCTCAGTGTCTATCAGGAGATGAATGGATAAAGAAGAAGTGGATGAATACTGAAAGTGAAGTTGCTCAGTCATGTCTGACTCGTTGCAACCCCTTGGACTGTAGCCTACTAGGATCCTCAGTCCATGGGATTTTCCAGGCGAGAATACTGGAGAGGGTTGCCATTTCCTTCTCCAGGGGTAGATAAATACTACTCAACCATAAAAAAGAATGAAATCTTGCCGTTTGCAACAATATGGATGGACTTGGAGGATATTATGCTAAGTGAAATAAGTCAGACAGAAAAAGAAATATTGTATGACATCACTTATATGTGGAATCTAAAAAGTAAAATAAACTAGTGAATATAACAAAAACAGATTCACAGATATAGAGAACAAATTAGTGGTTACCAGTGGAGAGAGGGAAAGTGGGGGAGGGACATTATATGAGTAGGGTATTAAGAGACATAAATTATTATATGTAAAACAAGCTGCAAGGATATATTGTATAACCCAGGAGATATAGCCAATATTTTATAATAATTATAAATGGAATGTAACCTATAAAAATTTGAATCACTATATTTTATACCTGTGATTTATGCAGTGGGCTTCCCTGGTGGCTCAATGGTAAAGAATCTACCTGCCAATGCAGTAGACGCAGGTTCGATCCCCGGGTTGGGAAGATTCCCTGGAGAAGGAAATAGGAAGCCACTCCAGTATTCTTGCCTGGGAGATCCCATGGACAAAGGAGCCTGATGGGCTACAGTCTACCGAGTAGCGAAAGAATCGGACATGGCTTAGTGATTAAACGACAACAATTTGTTGTTTAATCTTTAAACTTATATAACATTGTATATCAACTATACTTCAATTTAAAAAAATAGATATTCAGAAAATGTTTGTTGAATTGAATGGCATTGCTTAAACCTTCATTGAAATGTTACCTTCTGGAGATACTTAGCATCTCTTTGTAATCAGAGTTACTGACTACAGAGCATTGATATATTAGATATGAGATCTGGGTTCTACCAAACCCATTAGTTTCTAGCATCCTTTGGGACAAAACCTCCTTATAACAGGCAGGTTAGGATCCTTTTCCTTTCATATGAAGTTTTTTTCTGGAAACACTGAGCTTTGGGAAATGTGCAAATAGTCTAAGCCTCAAGATAATATTGTTAACTAGGTATTAAAACATAGTTACTGAAAGATTAATGTCCTCTCAAGTTTTTTTGCTGATATAATAATACATGACAAATAATAAATGCATTGTTTTGAATCTTTACCACATTCTAGGCTCTAAGCATTTTACATATTTTTAACTTACTCTTTTTAATAAACCTGCGATTTATAGATTTTTGTATTCCCATTTTTACAGGTGAGGAAACTGAGATTTCAAGTGTTCAATAACTTTGCATGATTAAAAAGTAACTGAGAAGTAGTGGACCCAGGATTTAAATCTGTGTGTATTTGGCTCTCAAGTTTGTATATTCTTGGCCCCTGCCTGGTTCTGAGTGTTAAGCTGGAAAGACCTTAAGGCTTATCTTGTCTGATTTGTTCATTACACAGAGAAGGAAACTGAGGCATCCTAATTAGGTGTTGGATCATGCTGCTTTCTCAACTCAGGGGAGTTGTATAAACATTCAGTCTAAGAACACTGACTCTTTAAGTTGTAACTGTACATTGTAAATATTCTAAACGATGACTTTCAGAATCTCAGATCATGAAAGCTTCGCATCTGTTTCTCCTGTGAGAACGATATATATGGATAGAAATACATAGGAGCTTTTGTTGGAATTCATATCTTCGTAATTTAGCCAAGATCTTTTATTCCTTTTATAGTAATAGTTTCTTATTCTCAGTACCTCTTTGAATCCCATCTCTGTTCAAAAAGAATTTGAAGCACTTCTAGCAAAGAATATTTGTAGATATTTCTATATTTAGAAATATAGAAATTTTACGTTAGTTAGTTCCTATGTTTCTTATCCAAGGGGGAGAAACATCCTACACCCTCAAGACAAAGCCTTTTCACTAGTAAATGAAGAAAAGTTATTTTTAGTTGTGTAGTCAGAGTTCTGTGATGATCATTTTCCATAATGTTTTTTTACTGAAAACATAAAAGTAATTTTCAAATGGTGTTTTTTTCCACAATGGTCTTTAATGGTTGTGGGTATGGCCCACAGTACAGCCCAGTGAAAGTGATTTTGGAAAAGGACCAAGTCCTTCCTGGGTTAATTAACCTTACTAAACTCAAGGATAGAACAACAAATTCCCAAATCAGTGCTTCTGAAATGCAGAATTGGAGTGTACCAAGGGGTCATGATCCGCTAATAACTTTCCCTCTGAGCTCATTATTATTCTGATTATCACTGTATTTTGGACTTATCTAATATAAAATGAAATCATACAGTGTGAACTCTTCTTATGTATGTGTTCTTTCATGCAGCATGTCTTCTGTGGGATTCATCCTATTATCAGTGTATCAATTACTTATTCCTTTTCATTGCTCTGTAATTTTTGTATATTATTCTATGAATATAATGTTACTCATTCTTTCAGTCTCTTGGACATTTAGGTTCTTTCATTTATGACTGTCATAAGTAAAACTGCAGTGAGCATTTATGTGTGTGTCTTCTGATGAATTAAAAACTTACTTCTCTTGAAATATATCTAGAAGTGGAATTGGTGGGATATAAGATAGACATGTGTTTAGCTGTAGGTAGTTATTGCCAAACAGTTCTTCAAAATGATATGTTATCTTTGAAAGATGTCCTTCAATTTGAAGTTGATGATATGCACAGTATACAAACATGGATGCCCTGAAAATCTTGTAATGGTTGCTAAAGAAGAATGGTAAATTGTCATGAGTCTTTTGTTCTTTTCTCCTTTCTAGCATCAGTTTCTGAAGATTGCCAAGCCTCTCTCCAGCCTCACTCCACTGATTGCTGCTGCAAAGGAGGCAACCAAGAACAATCACTAAAACCACATCACCCCAGCCTCATTGTGCCAAGCCTTCTGTGAAATAAATGCTCATTTCGGAAATTCCAACCCCTGATGCTCTTCCTTGCCTTCTCCTCCCATTTCCTGGTCTAGTGCTCTCAAGATGATCCTTGAAAACCATGTGTCCAGCATTGAAGAGAACTGCAATTGACTAATTGGATGATGGCCATTTTAAAATAAGGAATTTGCTCCCAACCTGTGGATGTGAGGGTGATTTATGATCAAGGACTTACATGACTAAATCCTTGGACTCCTATTTCTGCCCCCCTCCCCAACCAACCAATCAGTTCTTGACTATATAAATTTTTGACTTTATAACATTATCAACTTGTGATCCGTTGAGATATTTTTCAGTGCTTACTTTTCCGTTATCAGACTGCCCAAACACTTTATTGTACTTGAAAATTAGGATAGCCCAAGGAATGCCATGAGGGTAATACTCAGCCAGGACAGGAAATGGCTCTTTTTTTTGGACCATGACTTTGGCACAGCTGATCCTGATATGGGTGGGAGAGCTACCATGTTTTTCTTTGTGTATGCTTCAGGCATCTTTTTGGGAGGATCTAGATCCAATCGTGTTCCCCATGCTATTTCTTGTGAAATGATCTTGGCTATGTAGCAGCTTTTGACTCCCTAAATTCCCTAGGCTGCTGCCCCCATTCTGCCCTTGTTTAGAACATTGAGAAGTTTCCTAGAGCACATGCTGGGTGAGAGTAGTGTGAGAAGTCAAGGGAAAAAAAAAGCTGCTTTTAGAACAAAGCTGGGCATCAGCATCTGTCCAGCTATACCTATGTGATGTTTGAAGAACTCAGCATGTTTTTCCATCTGCAACAAGGAGCTAAAAGAGTAACTTACCTTCTGATTGCCCTGATCTCTGGGTCAAAGAGAAAGAACTCTAAATCTGAGACTACATGTTAGTTTTGGATGGATTTGTTGGCCTGAGATGATAGTCTGCCAGCTATGAGGGGACCCTGTTTTTACATTGCATGGCCAAGCTCTCTGCAAATGGAAATGCTTGCACTGGGTGTTGGGGATGTTTGCTACCTCCTGCTGTCTTTGTGGTTTTGGTCCTCCCATTATGGTAGGACCCCTGGCCAGCATTGTGGCTTGTCATGTTAGCCCCAGTGGCTACCTTGTCATGCTCTGAGGTACCACTGCCTCTGCAGTTTTATTTCCTTCAATAAAAGGAGATGAAAATATTCTATTTGCCTTTCTTTCCTTTTTCCTTCTCTTTTCTAATTTTTATTTTGATTTTTTCTAAGTTAAGAAAAAAATGTATATATTATAAAAATATTCTTTCTTCCAGAATCATTTGAGATTAAGTTGCAGATAAGATGCTGCTTTACCACTGTATACTTACTTTATTGTGTATTCTTTATTCTTAACACTTTTGCAGAGGTGAAGACCCATGAAAGCCAGTGGTGTAGTTTGAAGACCAGATAGCCAAAGAGCAGTGGTGTAGATTCTAGTGGAAGTCTAGGGGATTCCTTGGTGATTTAATGGTTAGGATTATGCCCTTCCCCTGCGGGGGCATGGGTTTGATCCCTGGTCGGGGAACTAAGATCCTGCATGCTGTGCTGCTGCTGCTGCTGCTGCTGCTAAGTTGCTTCAATTGTGTCTGACTCTGTGCGACTCCCATAGACTGCAGCCCACCAGGCTCTCTCGTCCCTGGGATTTGGAGTGGATGGCATGGTCAAAAAAAAAAAAAAAAGCAGGTCTGCACTGCTATATTTAAAATGGATAAGCAATAAGGCCCTACTGTATAGCACAGGGAACTCTGCTCAATGTTATGTGGCAGTTTGAATGGGAGGGGAGTATGGAAGAGAACGGATATATGTTTATACTTTTGATTGAGTCCCTTTGCTGGAGAAGATCAGTCTCCTACTGGTACAATCAGAGAATAGCCTTTCTCCACATTTTTGTTCTGTTCAGACTCAGCTAATTGAATGATGTCCACCACCTTGAGGAGGCACATCTCCTTTGTTCAGTCCATCAATTCAAATCCTAAACTCTTCTGGATACACCCTTAAAGGCACACCCAGAAATAACATTTAATGAGATATGGGGCTCCTGATGACCCAGTCAGGTTGACAGGATTAACCATCACACTTTCCATTCCCACCTCCAAATGAAAGTGATAACTCCAGGGAGGACTGGTCAGCTGACAACTCTTATAATGCTTGGTGATTATGGCTTTTAGATTAGGGGGTCAAAAGTGATGATTAGTGAGACCTGATACTGTCTTATGAAGAAAAATGCAGAGCAACAGGAGATCCTCCTATAGTTACTGAAAGGACAAGTATGATAGGATTGCTTCTGTGTAAGACAGAAGGAATATTAGATAATGTTCCAGAAGAAATGATGAAGATCCAAACATTGAACTTCCTCACTCTTAGACTGTAGTGGTAAACTGGTTAGTCTAATGAGGGCTGAAAATTGTTTGTTAATTGCCTCTCTGGAATTTTAGAGTTGATTAGTTGGGTCATGTCTGACTCTGCAACACCATCGACTGCAGCATGCCAGACTTCCCAGTCCTTCACCATCTCCTGGAGCTTGCTCAAACTCATGTCCATTGAGTCAGTGATGCCATCCAAGCATCTCACCCTCTGTCGTCCCCTTCTCCTGCCCTCAGTCTTTGTGTCAGATAGCTAAAGTATTAGAGCGTTAGCTTTAGCATCAGTCCTTCCAGTGAATATTCAGGATTGATTTCCTTTAGGATTGACTGGTTTGATCTCCTTGCAGTCCAAGGGACTCTCAAGAATCTTCTCCAACACCACAGTTCAAAAACATCAATTCTTTGGTGCTCAGCCTTCCTTATGGTCCAGCTCTCACATCTATATGTGACTACCAGAAAAACCATAGCTTTGACCAGACAGACCTTTGTTGGCAAAGTAACGTCTCTGCTTTTTAATATGCTGTCTAGGTTTGTCATAGCTTTTCTTCCAAAGGGCAAGTGTCATTTAATTTCATGGCTGAAGTGTCCATCTGCAGTGTTTTTGGAGCCCAAGAAAATCAAGTCTGTCACTGTTTCTACTGTTTCCTCCTCTGTTTGCCATGAAGTGATGGGACCAGATGCCATGATCCTACCTTTTTGAATGCTGAGTTTTAAGCCAGCTTTTCACTCTTCTCTTTCACCTTCATCAAGAAGCTCTTTAGTTTCTCTTTGCTTTTTGCCATAAGGGTGTTATCTGCATATCTGTGGTTATCGATATTTCTTCCAGCAATCTTGATTCCAGCTTATGCTTCATCCAGCCTGCTATTTTTTATGATATACTCTATTTAAGTTAAATAAGCAGGATGACAATATATAGCCTTGATGTACTCCTTTCCCAATTTGGAATCAGTCCATTGTTCCATGTCTGGTTCTAACTTCTGCTTCTTAACCTGCATAATCAGGAGGCAGGTAAGGTGGTCTGGTATTTGCATCTGTTTAAGAATTTTCCACAGTGTGTGGCAGAAGTCCTCTTGGAGGAGGTTGCCATTGGCCCCACCATAGAGCCTCTGAGCAGACAACCCCAAACTGCAGAACACTTACACCAAAGAAGTTCCTGCATTGTTGCAAAAGTTCTAGGGCCCACAGTAGATTTCCCAGCCTGGGGATCTGGCAAAGGAACTGAGAACCTCAGGGAATTTGACATAGCCGTCAGTTCAGTTCAGTTCAGTCACTCAGTCGTGTTCGACTCTGCGACCCCATGAATCACAGCATGCCAGGCCTCCCTGTCCATTACCAGCTCCTGGAGTTCACTCAGATTCATAGAATATGACAAAAACTGGTTAGAACCAAGATGGCAGATGATTCGACTTCCAGTAGACCTTGAGCCTCATTATATGTTCATTATAATGCATTAGCATATTCTAAATGACACATCCACCAATGCCATGATGGTTCTGAGACCAACTATAAAAGGCCAAAAATGGGTGATGGCCCAATCCTACAACTCTCCACCCTTTCCCTGAAATAGTTGGAATAATCTTCCCACTCGTTAACCTATGAAATTACCCAGCCCGTAACTAACTACAGCATATTTCAGGGCCTCTCGTATTCTGAGATGGCACACACTCTTGTCTGTGGAGTGTATTTCCCCCAAGGCTGTTCTTGCTTTTTGAGATGAACTACATTCTGTCTATGGAACGTGTATCTCTCTAAGTAAATCTATTTCATATCTATGGCTTTGTCTCTCACTGATTTCTTTCTGTGATGAGTCATAAAAAACCTGAGTTTCATTGAGTCCTGAGATGAGTTGTGTGATTTCAGTTAAAAGACCATGGATTCAAGTCCCAATCTGGCTTTCGGCTGGGTTTGAGTCCCATCATGTGGGTTCAACTACCATCTCAGGGGCAGTGTTTCACAAGCATTAGCTCTGCTGTGAACTTTCCAACAATTTAAGCATTAAAGTGATGACTGTCTATGTAATCAAGCAGGACCCCATTGGGCTCTGCTGGACACAAGAGTGATTCTGTATTCCTTGTTTCTTATTTGCAGGATCTAGGCTTCGGCCTTCTAGACAGTCCTGAGTTCCAAAGAGTAGATTCAAACAGTTTCTAGCCAGCAAAGTAAGGAAATGCAGAAACAAAGGAAGAACAATCAAGAAGCTGTAGTGCAGCTGTTAAAAGCAGGATCCTGGTTCCTTCTCAAGGGATATGCATTAAGTGTCTGAGTACTTCTGTAGGAACTAAAGCCCTCACACAGGTGGAGGATGGCAACTTTAGACTGAACACAAGATTCCTGGAATACTGACCTGTTACTTCACCACCAACCAGTCAGAAGGAGTCATACATCCTGCAACCCTCATCCCAAATTTTGACCTGTAAAAACTTTTCCCTAAGAAGCATTGGAGAGTTGGAGTTTTTGAACATGAGCCACCTATTCTTGCTTTGCCCTGCAGTAAGCCTTTCTCTGCTCCAAACTTTGATTGGGTTTGTTTGGACTTACTTTGCATCTGTGCCTGCGTGGTCAGTCGCTCAGTCATGCCTGACTCTTTGAGATCCTGTGGACTGTAGCCTGGTCGGCTCCTCTGTCTATGGGATTTTCCTGGCAAGAGTACTGGAGTGGGTTGCTATTTCCTCCTCCAGGAGATCCCCTCACCCAGGGGTCCAATTCGCATCTCTTGCATTGGCAGGTGGATTCTTTACCACTGAGCCATGCAAACTTTTGTTTGGTATCATTTACTATGGGGATATCTAGATAGCCACTCACATAGTGAATATTCTTCATGTCCATGCAACTGAACAGCAAGTTTCCTTACATTTCATTGCCTTCAGAGTGTGGAACCAGAACTCTGAAACTGTCTACTCACATAACCACTACTTGTCTAATTCTTCATGAGTACTGAACACATCTGTCCCCTATGTTAGTTTTCTATTGCTGCGTGACAAATTATCACAAACATCATGGCTTAAAACAACAGGAACTGTCTCACAGTTTCTATAGGTCATGATAAAGGAGCATGGTGGAGCATGATGTGGTTGTGTTACCGAATCAAGTCCAATTGCTTTTTGCTCAAAAATCAATAATTGAGAGAGAGAGAGAGACAAATGTTAGAAAGGAGTAGCTTTTAAACAGAATGTCAACCATCTGGGAAGATGGTGGATTTGCTGTCTCCTGAAAACCATCTCCAGTGATTCTGCTCCTCCCTGAAAGTTTTTAAAGGGAAAAAGGGAAGTAATTTCAGTTAATCGTTGAAATGATGGGAGTTAGAGTTGCCACCATCCCCCACTATACAGGCTCATGTGCAGGCTTGCCAACTTCTTGTGATTTTTTTTTAGATGCTATTTTGTTCACACAGTTTATTCACAAAATTACTGAAGGGGAAGAGATCTGATCATTGGTTAATTCATTTCTACTTCTTTGATCTACAGAAAGAGCCAGCAGATTAGGCAAGATATTGTGTGATCAAAAGATTTGAAAGGTATGCCAGGGCCAGAGATAAACAGAGCATGAGGGTGCCTGGTTAAGGTTAGTGACAAAGGGTGCACCCTGCCGTGAGCTCTTTCCTGCTGAAAGCCATTTACAAATCCCCACTTGTTAGAACATCATTCCATTTCTATGGGATTATGGGCAAAGGTTGGTCTTCTATAACTCTATCATGCTGACATAGGGCACCATGTTCTTGAGTGGAAAATATTGACATGGGTCTATACCATCTCTTTGCTGACGATTATAGTTGCCCATTTACATATAAAGGCAGAACAAGCTACAATTATTTTGATGTCCACAAATATATAGATTATTATGAACTATAGTGTTAATCCCATTCTCTTAAGGCCAGTTCTTGGAATTGTGCTAGCCATAGATTCAGTATTACTCAATATGGAGCAGTTCATAGCATGGTTGCAATCCAGTCATCCTGCGGTTGTTTTCCCCCTCTGATGTCAATTACAGTATCTATAGAACAACTCAGGAACATGCATCAGACATGAATCTGTGATTCTGCTGTCTTAATCATTAGCTGCTTGAGCCTTCTCATTTGTGACTCAGGAAGGCCTGGAAGAATTCAGCTTTTCTATAAAGAAAAGGCAGGAGATATGGAAGGGGCCTTTGTACTGGGGTGAGGAAGGTGGCACAGGGTTCTGCTTGGTTCCAGCTGGATTTTTGCTCAAGCTCCCATCAGGCTGAAAATCCAGGTGTTAGTCAGGGTTGTAGTTCATGTGGGGATTGGAGTCATCTAGTCTCTCTGGTTGTTGGTTGAATTAATTTACTTGTAAGACTGGGGTCCTCTTTCTCTTACTAGCTGTCAGCAGAGGACCCAGCTCCTAGAGGCTGCCTGAAGCTTCTTGCCACATGGATCCCACAGGCAGTTCACAAAAGGAATGTTTGGTTTCTGCTAGACCAGCCAGAACATAGCTCTTTGATTTCCACTTTCTCTGGCAATGCCAGAGAAAATGGCTTTTAAAGGGCTTATATGAATAGGCCAATCTCACTTAGATAATCACACTGTCTTAAAGTCAAGTGATTTGGGAACTTAATTACATCTGTAAGACTCCTTCACTACAGGACCTTAGATATATCCAACTGAATACAGAGTTCCAGATAAAAGCAAGGAGAGATAAGAAGGCCTTCTTTAAAGAACAGAACAAAGAAGTAGAGTAAAACAATAGAACTGAAGAGACCAGGTATCTTACCAAGAAATCTGGAAATACCAATATAATATTTCATCCTAGGATGGACATGATAAAGGACAGAAATGGTAAGGACCTAACAGAGGCAAAAGAGATTAAGAGGTGGCAAGAATACACAGAAGACCTATACAAAAAATGTCTCAATGATTGGAATAACCACTCACATAGAGCCAGACATCCTGGAATGTGAAGTCAAGTGGGCCTTAGGAAGCATCACTATGAACAAAGCTAGTGGAGGTGATGGGATACCAGCTGAGCTATTTAAAATCTTAAATGATGATGCTGTTAAAGTGCTGCACTCAATATGTCAGCAAATTTGGAAAACTCAGCAATGGCCACAAGAAAGGTCAATTTTCATTCCAATCCCAAAGAAAGGCAGTTCCAAAGAAAGGTGTTCAAACTACCAGACAATTGTGCTCATTTCACATGCTAGTAAGGTTATGCTCAATTTACTTCAAGCTAGGCTACAGCAGTACATGAACCGAGAACTTCCAGATGTACAAGCTGGATTTAGAAAAGGCATAAAAATCAGAGATCAAATTGTCAACATTTATTGGCTCACAGAGAAAGCAAGGGAGTTCCAAAAAAAATCTACTTATGCTTTATTGACTATGCCAAAGCCTTTGACTGTGTGGATCACAACAAATTGTGGAAAATTCTTAAAGAGATGGGAATACCAGACCACCTTACCTATTTCCTGAGAACCTGATGTGAGTAAAGAAGCAATAGTTAAAATTGAACATGAAACAATGACTGGTTCAAAATTGGGAAAGGAATACGACAAGGCTGTATATTGTTGCCCTATTTATTTAACTCCCTTGCAGAATACATTGAGAGAAGTAATTCTTCAGTTCAGTTGCTCAGTCATGTCTGACTCTATTGACCCAATGGAGTGCAGCATGCCAGGCTTATTTGTCCATCACCAACTCCTAGAGCTCAAACTCATGTCTATCAAGTTGGTGATGCCATCCAACCCTCTTACCCTCTGTCATCCCCTTCTCCTCCTGGCTTCAATCTTTCCCAGCATCAGGGTCTTTTCAGATGAGTCAGTTCATGAGGTGGCCAAAGTATTGGAGTTTCAGCTTCAGCATCAATTCTTCCAATGTATATGCAGGACTGATTTTCTTTAGGATTGACTGGTTGGATCTCCTTGCCATCTAAAGGACTCTCCAGAGTCTTTTCCAGTACCACAGTTCAAAAGCATCAATTCTTAGGGACTCAACTTTTTTTTATAGTCCAACTCTCACATCTATACATGACTACTGGAAAAGCAATAGCTTTGACTAGATGGGCCTTTGTTGGTAAAGTAATGCCTCTGCTTTTTAATATACTGTCTAAGTTTGTCATAGCTTTTCTTCCAAGGAGCAAGCATCTTTTAATTTCATGGTATCTACAGTGATTTTGGAGCCCAAGAAAATTAAGTCTGTCACTGTTTCTAATTCTTAGATAGGTTGATAAGAAGTCTAGGGTCCCTGAGGAGGAGATAGGGGTATGGGCCTCTTGAGGAGGAGAAAGGGACAAACTTTTTTCCTATATTGCTTTGTCTTAGTCACATAAGATTTGTCTTAAGCCCTGAGTTGTTATGACAACAATCTTTAACACTAACTTTTTCAAACCCAGAGCTAATGATTATACAACAAAATAACTCATCTTGCTCAAGGGTATGTTTTTCCTTAAGCTCTGTACTAATGATTATATGACAACAATGTATCTTGCTCAAGGACATGTTTCTTCTTAACAGGAACCTTCTGACTAATCTTGTTATCTTAAGACATATGACTGGTTCTGGTAAAAGTATGTAAGCCTCGATAAGACTAGCAAGGGGGCCACTCTCCTTTTCCCTTCTGGTGTCTATGTCAGAAGCATTTTCTGTCCTTTTTCACCTTAATAAAACTTCTGCCACACAAAAGCTCTTAGTGATCAAGCCTGGTCGCTTATCCCAAAGCTAAATCTTCGGAGATCACCAATCCAGCATCATTCACCATAAGCTATCAACATCATGTGGAATGTTGGGCTGGATGAATCACAAGCTGTTATCAAGATTGCTGAGAGAAATATCCTCAGATACGCAGGTGTTACCACGCTAATGGCAGAAAGTAAAGAGGAATTAAAGAGCCACTTGAAGGTGAAAGAGGAGAGCGAAAAACTGGCTTAAAACTCAGCATTCAAAAAGTAAGATCATGGCATCTGGTCCCATCACTTCATGGCAAATAGAAGGGGAAAAAGTGGAAGTGTTAGACCTCATGGTCTCTTTTCGGGAATCCGTCGTCCAAAAGATCACCAAGACTCGGACTCAATGCAAACAGCAAGAGGATTTATTAGGCCAGCGCGCAGGGGTTCGATCACCACCAGGGAAGAACGAACCCCGAACGTTTGTTACAGAGCAGTTTTTAAGCACAAAAACCACAAACAGGTACAGCTAGGGTGGAACGACCTGATTGGTGCTCAAGTCTTGACGTTTTCAGGGATAGGTTCATTTGTTATCAGGTTGAAACAGCTGTCCGAGCTGCAGTTTTACTGTTAACTAGTTTTTCTGGAAAATAATTTCCTGGAATGGTTTTTGAGGTAAACATCCCCCAAAAGCCTCCCGGAGGCTGCATTCCTGAGATATGAGCCTCTTACACATTCTTGAGATAAGGGTTTGTCTTAAGATTAACAGGAGGGCCTGTTTTTCCTAAGGCCCTAGTGAAACTTTAACCTTTATTTTTATTCACCTTTCCTCTCATTCCCTCTCTTCTTTTAGTTTGGATTTCAATCCTGGAAATCATGGGCCGAGGTCCCCCTGAGGAAGTGCTGCATATTGTTGTCTTAACACAAGCACCTGCACAGTGCTTATCTGGTCTCGGATGAACGAGATTAACCAGTTGAGAATACAAGGCCCTATAGTGAGAAGGAGGAGTAAAATGACCAGTGGCCCCATTAGGGTGGATATTAAGGTGGCAGAACCACGGAGTCCTGTTAAACCAGGACTCAAACCACCCTTGGGCGCCCTCTCTTTCTTTCTGTCTATTCGCCAATCTTTCCCGTAACTTGTTCATGGAGTCAGTAATGACCCCAGAGTGGTCTACGTAAAACAGCATTCTTCTTTGAGGGCCACACACACTCCTCCTTCTTTTAAGAACAAAAGGTCTAGGCCTCTCCGATTTTGCATCACTACTTCAGACAGAGAGGTCAGAGGTTCTTTTAATTTGGTAATGGAGTCTTCTAGGACTCGTAGGTCTGCGTCTATGGCTTGCTGCAAACTAGCATAATACTGGGGTTGCTGAATAAGGGCAGCTGCGCCAGTTCCAACCCCAGCTGCCACTCCGAGGCCTAAGAGAGCTGCTAGAGTGATAGTCACCAGCTCCCTCTTTGCTCGGTGCTTCAGATAGGGCAAAACAAAAGCAAACCGCAGAATGGGTCAAGGGTTTTTCGTGGGGCATACAGCTTCTAGGAAAGACTCGTCAGAGTGATAGAGGAGTCGGGGCACCAGCCACACTAGAACACAGAAGTCAGATGATCTGTTAAAGACTGCCATAGATACGCAGGGTGTGAGTCCTGTCTTACACGCCCACCAGCCATCTTCGGGGGAATAAGATATCCTGCGTAGCCGGGGGTCTTGTCAATACTTTCACAAAGATGAGCTTGGTGAGGAGCGGGAGAGCCTATACACAGTCCTTGGCCTGTCACAGCCAAAAGGGTGAGTCTGACTGTTCCCTGTTGCTGTCATCTACAATGGCTGGGGGAAGAGGAGCTGTTTACCGTCCCTACGATTCCTGTGGCTTCATAATAAGGTGGGGCAGCTGTATAACAGAGCCAACAGGACTTAGTAGCTTCTGGGTTGGTGGCATTTAGGACCCTGAAAGCACTGTTAATGAGGGTCAGCATCCTGTCCTTACTTGAGGATATGTTGTAGGGAGCCACCTGGGGTGGGGCCATTGTGGCTCCTGTTGCTGTTATTTTACCTTTTTCAGTGGGAGCTGGCTCCCGGGGATTTAGAACTGGGTTGGGACCGATAGATTGGGGGTGGGGGGTGGAGAGTCTATTTTTAATCTGATGGAGAATGTGAGGCCATGGTGATGCCTTTTATATAGCTGTATGCCCTACGAAAAACCCTTGACCCATTCTGCGGTTTGCTTTTGTTTTGCCCTATCTGAGAACTTGATGTGGAGTGGGTTGCACCAGGAATTGCATTTGGGGACAGCTCGACTACCATCTGTGAGGTGCGTATAATTGGTCTTGACAGTCATAAGGTCCCAGCTAGAAGACGGCCCCCAGTATACATCACCCGTGGTCTCACAACCCCAGTGTCGACAATAGAAATCATCTTTTCTCCCGCAATGACTCAATGCTTGTTCCCGATGAAGCCCTGGGCATACATACAGAGAATAAGTCTTTAGCACAGTTCTCCTGATCTTATTGGCGCAACCCCCCAGTCTCCGAGGACAATTTAGTTAGGGTCTCTTTTAGAGTCCTGTTCATCCTCTCTACCTGTCCTGAACTCTGGGGTCTGTATGCACAATGTAATTTCCAATTGGCCCCCAGAAACTTAGCTACTTCCTGGCTTATTTGGGCGGTAAAAACTGGGCCATTATCTGACCCTATCATCTTTGAAGTCCCAAACCGCAGGAGGATTTCTTCTAAAATCTTCTTGGCCACTGTTAGTGCATTTTCGTTTTTGGTGGGGAAAGCCTCTACCCACCCCGAAAAGGTATCTATGAAAACCAACAGATATTTGTTGCCATACCTGGCGGGGCGCACTTCGGTGAAGTCCACTTCCCAGTAAGCCCCCGGCCTGTCTCCGCGCAGCCGCTTACTTGGCTCGTCTTGTTATGGCTGGCATTTACCTTGTTATGGCTGGACTATTTGGTCAGCCAATTTGACCAGACCCGGCACCTCGCATCCTGTCTTATTTAGAAGGGAGACTAGCTTTTTAGTTCCCAAATGAGTCCAATGGTGCATTTGCTCTAACATTTTTTTAGCCTCTTCCGCGTTTATAACCTGTTTTTTTCTTAGGTCGCGGGAGGGGCTGCTTTCAGAGTGAGTGACTAGCAGTTCCAAAATCTCGCCTCCTGTTGCCACCTCTCGTGCGACCCGATCTGCCATGTTGTTTCCCTTTGTCACTGGGGATTGATCTTTTGATGCTCCGGGCAGTGGATTATACTGACCTTTTGGGTAACATAAGAGCAGTTAGTAACTCCAGGATTTCATCTTTATTTTTAATTTCTTTACCAGCCGACATGAGGCGCCCCCTTTGCTGATATATGGCTCCATGCACGTGCGCAGTAGTGAAGGCGTATCTACTGTCAGTGTAGATGTTAACCCGTTTTCCTTCTGACAGTTGGAGAGCCTTTGTGAGGGCTATTAGCTCGGCTTTTTGGGCTGATGTTCCTTGCGGGAGGGCAGTCGCCCAAATCACACTAGTTCCATCTACCATTGCGGCACCGGCCCGTTGCTTACCTTCTTTGAGGAAGCTGCTTCCGTCCGTATACCACGTCACCTCAGCATCCTGAAGTGGCTGGTCGGAAAGATCTTTGCGGGTTCCGTGGACTTCAGCCAGTACTTCTTGGCAATTGTGCATCACCTCGGTTTGGCTGGAGTCTGGTAGTAGTGTGGCAGGATTAAGCCCTGTCGCCGGTGTGAACTTGATCCTTTCAGAGTTCAGGAGTAACGTCTGGTAGTGGGTCACTCTGGCTTTGGTCAGCCATCTCTGAGGGGGTTGGCGAATCACACTTTCTAAGGCGTGGGGCACGGTGACAATCAAGTTCTGTCCCAAAGTCAATTTATCTGCATCTTTCACCAGGACTGCCACGGCTGCCACTATACGTAAACAATTAGGCCAGCCGGCAGCCACAGGGTCCAGTTTTTTTGACAAGTAGGCCACAGGCCGGTTCCATGGTCCCAGCTTTTGAGTGAGGACCCCTTTGGCGATGCCATTATTTTCCGCCACATAGAGATGGAATGGCTTGTTCACGTCTGGGAGTCCCAGGGCAGGGGCTGACAACAAGGCGTGCTTAATGTTTCAAAAGCCTTTTGCTCGCTTTTTCCCCAGACGAAGGGTGTACTGCCCTTTGTCAGGGGGTACAAGGGAGCGGCCATCTCCGCGAACCCTGGAATCTAGAGTCTGCAGAATCCTGCAGTGCCCAGGAACTCCCTGACTTGCCGGGATTCCCGGGGCTGGTATTCTGGCTACCGCCTCTTTCTGGCCTCTGAAAGCCATCATTTCCCGTCCTTGATTTGGTACCCCAGGTAACTGACCTGCTGCCGGCAGATCTGAGCCTTCTTGGCAGAGGCGCGGTAACTGAGGGATCCGAGCTCGGTTAGTAGGGTCTCAGTCCCCTTCCTGCACTCTTCTTTGGTATCAGCGGCCAGGAGCAAGTCATCTACGTATTGGAGCAGAGTTACCTGGGGGTTGGTGGCACGGAAATGCGCGAGGTCCTGGTGGAGGGTTTTGTTGAAGATCGTTGGCGAGTTTTTGAATCCTTGCGGCAGCCTCGTCCACGTTAGCTGTCTGGAGAATCCTGTAAGGGGGTCCTTCCACTCAAAAGCAAAAATAGGCTGACTGACGAAGCTAAGTCGCAGGCAGAAGAAGGCATCTTTTAAGTCTAAGACAGTGTACCACTTTCGGCTGGGGGAAGTGTACTTAAAAAGTTATAGGGGTTGGGTACCGTCGGATGTAGGTCGGCCACCCGCTTGTTGACTTCCCTCAGGTCCTGCACAGGCCGGTAGTCACCAGTTCCAAGTTTGTGGACTGGGAGCAGGGGGGTGTTCCAGGCTGACTGGCACTTTGTTAGTATTCCTAACTTGAGGAGCCGTTGGATATGAGGGCAGATCCCATCTCTGGCCTCTCTGCTCATCAGATACTGACGGACAGATATGGGAGTAGAGGAGGCCTTGACTTCCACCACCACTGGAGGCTGCCGGACTGCCATCCCCATGCCCGAAACTTCAGCCCAGGCTAGAGGGGTTTTAGTCAGCCACTCCTGCATATCGGTGGCCTCAGGAGAGGGGCCCTCAAACAGCCTGTACTCGTCTTCCAGTTTTAAAGTTAGAACCTGTAGTGGCCTCCCCTTCACGTCTGTCACCGTAGCACCTTCGGTGAGAAAATGGATTTGAGCCCCCACTTTTGTGAGCAAGTCCCGTCCCAACAAAGGGTAAGGGCATTCAGGGATCACAAGGAACGAGTGGGATACCTGGCCCACACTGAGGTCCACTGTTCTTCGGGTAGTCCATGGATATTGCCGATACCCTGTGGCGCCCTGTACCCAGGCCTTTTCTTAGACAACGTCCCTTCTGACTGTAACAGGACCGAGTGTTGGGCTCCGGTGTCTACCAAGAACTGCACAGGCTTCCCTCCACCTTGAGAGTTACCCTAGGCTCGGGAGGGGATCCGAGCCCCGTCTCCCCCAATCTTCTTCTTCGAGAGCTAGGATCTTGTTGGGAGTGAAGGACTTTCCCCTCTTCTTTTTGGGGCAGTCCCTAAGCCAATGCCCCTTTTCTTTGCAGTATGCGCACTGGTCTTTATCCAGAGGTGGCCTGTTTGCCGCTTTACTTCCCCTGCAGTCTTTTTCTTCAGCCCTATCTCTCCCTCTTCCCTCTCTAATTACCGTGGCCAAAATCTTAGTTAAATTTCTCTCTTGTCTCTTCTCTCTCTCTAGCTCTCGTTCATCTTGTTCCTTTCTTTTCTCTCCTCTCTTTCTTCTTCTGTCTCCCTCTTATTGAATACTTTATCTGCTTCCCTAACCAGATCCTGAAGGGAGATTCCTTGTAGCCCATCTAGTCTCTGCAACTTCTTTCTGATGTCTGAGGCTGACTGATCAATAAAAGCCATTGCTATAGTTGCTCTATGCTCCTCGGACGTGGGGTCATAGGGAGTAAATCATCTAAATGCCTCCATTAACCTATCTAAAAACATGGTCGGTGACTCAGTGGATCCCTGAGTCACTTCTCTTACCTTGGCCAGATTTGTGGGGCGTCTTGCAGCCCCTTGGAGACCCGCCACCAGAGCCTGGCGATAGACCCTCAGGTGCTCCCCTACCTGCCGGGGAATTGTAGTCCCAGTTGGGTCTCGTCAGCAGAAAACCAGCATCTATCTCATTAGGTAGTGCCGTGGGGTGCCCATCGTCTCCGGGCACGTTTTTCCGGGCCTCCAGCAACACTCGCTGCCTCTCCTCGGTTGTGAGAAGAGTCTGCAGCAATTGTTGGCAGTCATCCCAAGTGGGCTGGTGCGAGAAAACAAGGGATTCTATTAGAGAAGTTAAAGCCTGTGGATTGTCGGAGAATGAAGGGTTATGAGTCTTCCAATTATAGAGGTCTGAGGCGGAAAATGGCCAATACTGGAGTGGCCGATTTCCATGATTATCGGGGGGCCGTACTCCCGGAGGGGAAGGATGGCAGAGGATTCTGGGGTGGCTGCTTGGCGGCTTCGCATCCCCACCACTGGGCCCTACTCTCCTCCATCCTGGGCAGGCTCGGACGGTGCAGTTGGCTGAGCCGCCGGGGCCATGGGGCGTGGGTCCAGCGAGGGGACTAACGCCGGCGGATAGGGGCGGAGGGGGGTCTAGGAGTAAAAGATCGGTCTGAGTATCTGGGTATATCTTTTGGCCGGAGCCTTCGCTTTTCTTCCACTCTTTCCGCTGGTTTCAAGGTGAAAATCCCGCAGCGGGTCCCGACGATGCTCCTGTAGAGAGAACAAAAGGCCAGACCCACACCAGGGGGAGAGAACCAGGTCCTCCCATACCATAAAAGCTCGAGCGTACCTCCGAATCCAGATGTCAGGGAGATCTGAGATGGGCAAGGGATTCCGGATGAGCCCCCAAAATGTTAGACCTCATGGTCTCTTTTCGGGAATCCGTCGCCCAAAAGATCACCAAGACTCGGACTCAATGCAAACAGCAAGAGGATTTATTAGGCCGGTGCGCCAGGGTTCGATCACCACCAGGGAAGAACGAACCCCAAACGTTTGTTACAGAGCAGTTTTTAAGCACAAAAACCACAAACAGGTACAGCTAGGGTGGAACGACCTGATTGGTGCTCAAGTCTTGACGTTTTCAGGGATAGGTTCATTTGTTATCAGGTTGAAACGGCTGTCCGAGCTGCAATTTTACTGTTAACTTGTTTTTCTGGAAAATAATTTCCTGGAATGGTTTTTGAGGTAAACATCCCCGAAAAGCCTCCCGGAGGCTGCATTCCTGAGATATGAGCCTCTTACACATTCTTGAGATAAGGGTTTGTCTTAAGATTAACAGGAGGGCCTGTTTTTCCTAAGGCCCTAGAGAAACGTTAACCTTTATTTTTATTCACCTTTCCTCTCAGAAGCAGTGACAGTTTATTTTCTTGGGCTCCAAAATCACTGTGGATTGAAATTAATGAAAGCAATGAAATTAAAAACTGCTTTCTCCTTGGAAGAGATGCTATGACAAACCTAGACAGCATATTAAAAGCAGAGGCATCACTTTGCCGACATAGATAGTCAAAGCTATGGTTTTTCCAGTAGTCATGTATGGATGTGAGATCTGGACCATAAAGAAGGCTGAGTGACGAAGAATTGATGCTTTTGACTTGTGGTATTGGAGAAGACTCTTGAGAGTCCCTTGGACAGAAAGGAGATCAAACCAGTCAATCCTAAAGGAAATCAATCCTGAATATTCACTGGAAGGACTGATTCTGAAGCTGAAGCTCCAACTATTGGCCACCTGATGTGAAGAGCCAACTCATTGAAAAAGACACTGATTCTGGGGGAAGGTTGCAGGCAAAAGAGAAGAGAGTGGTAGAGGATGAGGTGGTTAGATAGTATTACTGACTCACTGGACATGAATTTCATTGAACTCCAGGATATAAGAGAAGGACAGGAAAGCCTGGCCTGCTGCAGTCCATGGGTTTGCAAAGTGTTGGACTCAACTTAGTAACAGAACAACAACACAGTACCTAGATTTCTGCATGACTGAACAACTGAGAAAAGGTACATGTATGCCAAAGGCAGGGAATCTTGGGAGGCTGTCAATTTGTTCAGGCTGCTTAACAAAATACCATGGATTGGGCAGCTTATAAACAACAGAAATTTATTTCTCACTGTCCTGGAGGCTGGGACCACGAAAATCATGGTGTCAGTATGAACAGGTCCTTTATTTTCTTGGGCTCCAAAATCACTGTGGACGGTGACTGAAGCCATAAAATTAAGAGATGCTTGCATAATCTTTCCATTGTTTCCTTCCATGCATCTCTTATTTATAGTGGCCTCTTTGTTAATCTGTCACAATGCTGGATCAGTTACTAGATGCAGTAAGGAGAGCTTGAAGCATTCCAGTGTTTCCTAACACTTACATACTCCCAGTTTCCTATCCTACTCCACTGGATTACTACCCACTACTGGCCTAGGAAATTCACTGTAAACAATAGACTGTTATATCCCATGTTTACTTATTTCCCCACCTCCTGGGGTGACAGGATTCTTGAACAATAGAGTGGGAAAGACTAGAACAATGGAATGGGAAAAATAATACAATGGGTAAGACTAGAGATATCTTCAAGAAAATTGGAGATACTCAGGGAATATTTCATGC
Organism: Nanger dama; assembly: GCA_917880005.1. Taxonomy (NCBI): domain Eukaryota; kingdom Metazoa; phylum Chordata; class Mammalia; order Artiodactyla; family Bovidae; genus Nanger; species Nanger dama. Next base: position 4,587,277 of record CAKJTW010000058.1, on the reverse strand, counting down.
AAAGATGGGCACAATAAAGGACAGAAATGGTATAGACCTAACAGAAGCAGAATATGTTAAGAAGAGGTGGCAAGAATACACAGAAGAACTATCCAAAAAAGATCTTCATGACCCAGAAAACCACGGCGGTGTGATCACTCACCTAGAGCCAGACATCCTGGAGTGTGAAGTCAAGTGGGCCTTAGGAAGCAGCACTATGAATAAAGCTAGTGGAGGTGATAGAATTCCAGTTGAGCTATTTCCAGTCCTAAAAGATGATGCTGCAAAAGTATTGCACTCAATATGCCAGCAAATTTGGAAAACTCAGCAGTGGCCACAGGACTGGAAAAGGTCAGTTTTCATTCCAATCCCAAAGAAAGGCAATGCCAAAGAATGCTCAAACTACCGCACAATTGTGCTCATCTCACATGCTAGCAAAATAATGTTCAACATGCTCCAAGTGAGGCTTCAACAGTATGTGAAATGAGAACTTCCAGATGTTCCAGCCAGATTTAGAAAAGGCAGAGGAATCAGAGATCAAATTGCCAACATCCACTGAATCACTGAAAAAGCAAAAGAGTTTCAGATTTACTTCTGCTTTATTGACTATGCCAAGGTCTTTGACTGTGTGGATCACAACAAACTGCAGAAAATTCTTAAAGAGATGGGACTATCAGACCATCTTACCTTCCTCCTGAGAAATCTGCATGTGGTTCAAGAAGCAACAGTTAGAACCGGACATGGAACAATGGACTGGTTCCAAATTGAGAAAGGAGTACGTCAAGGCTGTGTATTGTTACCCTGCTTATTTAACTGATATGCAGAGTACATGATGTGAAGTGCAGGACTGGATGAAGAACAAGCTGGAATCAGTACTGCCAGGAGAAATATCAATAACCTCAGATATGCAGATGACAGACACTAGCCTTATGGCAGAAAACAAAGAGGAGCTAAAGAGCCTCTTGATGAAAGTGAAAGTGAAAGTGGAGAGTGAAAAAGCTGGCTTAAAACTCAGCATTCAAAAACTAAGATCGTGGCATCTGGTCCCATCACTCTATGGCAAATAGAGGGGGGAACAATGAAAATAGCGACAGACTTTCTTTCTTTGGGCTCCAAAATCACTGCAGATGGTGACTGCAGCCATGAAATCAGAAGATGCTTGCTCCTTGGAAGAAAAGCTATGACCAACTTAGACAGCATATTAAAAAGCAGAGACATTACATTGTTGATAATGGTCCATCTAGTCAGGGCGATGGTTTTTCTAGTAGTCATGTATAGATGTGACAGTTGAACTATAGAGAAGGCTGAGTGCCAAAGAATTGATGCTTTTGAACTGTGATGTTGGAGAAGACTCTTGAGAATCCCTTGGACTGAAAGGAGATCAAACCAGTTATTCCTAAAGGAAATCAGTCCTGAGTATTCATTGGAAAGACTGACACTGAAGCTGAAGCTCCAATACTTTGCCCACCTGATGGGAAGAGCCGACTCACTGGAAAAGACCCTGATGCTGGGAAAGACTGAAGGCAGGAGGACAGAGATGAGAGACGACAGAGGACGAGATGGTTGGATGGCATCACCGACTCGATAGACATGAGTTTAAGCAAGCTCCGGGAGTTGGTGATGAACAGGGAAGCCTGGTGTGCTGCAGTCCATGGGGTGGCAACATGACTGAGTGACTGAACTGAACCGAAGTGAACCACCTCCTGGGATAACAGGATTGTTGGTGATTGGAGACTTGGGAGTAATTCTACAAATCTTGGTTAGTCTTTTTCAAGTCTTGTACGTATGAATCACACACCCACACCCCACACCCCACACCCCACACCCCGCCACACCCTGCCCCAGACTGTTTTCTGGTGTGATCAAATGGCTGTTGCCTGTTTCCCTTCATGGACCATAACCTGGAACTTGAGGTGATAACTGAGCTGTCTCACGTTTTCTGTGATTTTTGGCCCGTAGCTACCCCCTGACTCAGATGTAAACGGAAAATTTCCCAGTTGGCTTTGGGGTGGGGAGGACACTACATAGGCTTACCTCTGGGTGAGGGTAATTGAGGCTGAAGACGACAGGAAATCTGCCAGTTATTCTTGGCTGGATAGCTTATGACTAGCTTCCCAGGTAGTGCTATTGGTAAAAAACCTGCCTGCCAATGCAGGAGGCATAAGAGACATGGGTTCGGTCCCTGGGTCAGGAAGATACCCTTGAGAAGGAAGTGGCAACCAATTCCAGTATTCTTGCCTGGAAAATTCCATGGACAGAGGAGCCTGACAGGCTAAAGTCCATGAGGTCGCAAAGAGTTGGACATGACTGAGAGACTGAACACACCAATAGCTTATGAGACTGCTCTAGCTACTGAGTGGATTAGCCTGAATTCCTTAGCCAGGATGATTTTAGTTTTATTTATTATTATTGTTATTTTAACCAGAGTGCATTTAAGTCACAGAACTGATCTTCACAGTCTTATAGCCAATGGACTGTCTGTGTCCTAATCAACACACTGTATTTTTATGAATCGTGATTAGTGGCAAGTAGAATAATCCATATTCTGCATGTGGGGGAAGGCAGTATAGTTATCTGTTGTACCCTATTCAGAACTCTGGTACCTCATTTCTTGTCTGAGTCTAAGCTCCCTAAGGCCCTGGTTCAGGAAAGGACTATTCATGGCTTTCATTATTCCAAAGGTTTCAAAGTGTGGTTCTTGCACCAGCAATATTAACATCACCAGAGAACTCTTCTGAAATGCAAATTCTCATTGACCTCTGTGGATCTGCAGATGAGCCCTCAAGGTGGCTCCAACAGTTTAACTTTGATAACACTGCCCTAGAAACTATACTAACCATTCTCCAGTGTTGCCTAAAGCTTGAAATGGTATATATTACTAATGGAATGGGGTGTGATGCATACAGGCCACACCAAGATTGGAGGTGGAGAACAACAGTGGTTGAGAAATAAGGGCCAACCTGCCTAAGATTCTTTGCAGCCTTCCCTGGTGGCTCAGCTGGTAAAGAATCTGCCTGCAATGTGAGAGATCTTGGTTTGATCACTGGGTTGGGAAGATCCCCTGGAGAAGGGAAAGGCTACCCACTCCAGTATTCTGGCCTGGAGAATTCCATGGACTGTATAGTGTATGTGGTCACAAAGAGTCAGACACGACTGAGTGAGTTTCACTTTGCAGGCTGGCCTCCCAGAAAAGGAGCTAGCTTTTTTTTTTTTAGGAGTTAGCTTTTGAGCCATGGAAACTAGCTACATTTGAATGCTTAAGGAAATCAGTTGTACTAGAATGCTGTCTACCATATCAAGACATGGCCTTTACTCCTTACTTTGTCAGGAAAGAGCCTGTGCGCTCCTGCCTAATGTATGATAAAGTGGTGAACAGGGCTAGGAGCCATGGTTCTGCCATGTCACACCATCTATTGAATCACAGCCTTGACAGGCAGCCACTCTGTGGTTTTTAAATGTCTTTCTTTGTGAAGAAACAACCTTCCTTACTGGCAGTGTGTAAGGAGGGAGTTGATTAAGAGACACTGTATAGCCATATTCATGCCAGTACCAGGATCACTTTTATTCCTGTGTGCTGACTCCAAATGCAGTGAGCAACAGGGGCTTCTAAACCTGTTGTTGGTTTCTTCCTGTAAATCCTATTCTAGAGGCCTGGTGTATATACTATCTGATCATCTGGGTTTGTTTGCTCTATGTTATTCAGTTGTATAAATTTGTGGACATTATTTATTCATTCTTCTGTTGAGCATTTGAGTTATTTGTTAATTGGGGCTATGACATGTAATGTTGCTGTGAACTTTACTGTGAATGTTGCTGTGAACATTCTTGTATGTTTATCCTGCCCATAAGCACACATTTATCTAGAAGATACCCTAGGTGTGGAATTATTCGATCACAGGGCACATACCTCTTCAACATTTTAAGATAATGCCTAAGAGTTTTCCAAGGAAGTTGGAATTTAGTCTCAATTTAGTCTCCCACCAGTGTGGGACTCCATACAAATTGCTCAGCCTTGTACTCACATTTGATACTGTCAGACCATTTCACTGTAACCAATCTGGTGTGTCTGTTGTAGTATTTCATAATGCTTTTACTCTTTTGTGAAGTGCCTTTTCAAATCTTTTCCTCATTTTTCTCCACTTTGTCATTTAAAAATATTTTATTTGTTGAAATTCTTTGCATATTCTGGGTAATTATTGTTTTTATATTTGTGTTATAAAATACTTTGTTTCTTGTCTTTAAAATTTAACTTCATTTAGAGATGATTATAGAGTCACATGAAATGTAAGAAACAATACAGAGGTATTCCACATATTCTTTATCCAGTGTCTTCCCTGGTAATACTTTGCAAAACTATCTAACAGTATAACAATCAGAATATTGACATTGATATTATAAAAATGCAAACATTTCTACTACCACATATTATTTATAGCCACATCTACTTCACTCCTGCTCATACTTCTTTATTATAATTTCCTTCTTTCTGCTAGCTTTGGATTTATTTTGCTCTTCTTTTTCTGATTTCTTGTGATGGGAGCTTAGGTTATTGATTCGCAACTTCCTGTTTTCTAATTTATGCATTTAGTGCAATAAATATCCCTCTCAGTACAGCCTTAGGTATGTCCCACAATTTTTTTGTGTTGTATCTTCACTTTCACTCAGTTTAGTGTGTTTTAAAAATTCATCTTGAGGTTTACTCTATGACCCATTGATTATTTAGAAGTGTGTGGTTTGGTTTCCAAATATTTGTAGATTTTTATGTTATCTTTCTGTTATGATTTCCAGTTTGATTCCAGTGTATGAGACAATATGCTGTGTATGACTTAAGACCTTTTAAATTTGTTGAGGTTTGTTTTAAAGCACAGAATATGGCCAATGTTTTATATATGCTATACACATTTGAAAAGAATGCATATGCTGATACTGTTGAGTGGAATATTCTATAAATATCAATTAGATCTTGTTTGTTTATGTTGTTGTTGAATTCTAAATATTTGCTGATTCTCAGTCTAATTGCCCTATCCATTGTGCTTTGGGTGTTAAAGACTTGAACTGTTATTGTGGATCTGTCCATTTCTCCTTTCAGTTCTACCAATTTTTCATTAACATGTTTTTCAATCCTGTTGTCTGCTGCAAATACACATTTAGAATTGCTATATCTTCTTTGTGGATTATTGACCCTTTTATCACTATATAATGCCCTTCTATTTCTAGTAATAATCTTTGTTCTGAAATATAATTTATCTGATATGAATGTAGCTTCTTCTGATTTCCTTTGATACATGATAAAACTTTTTCCATTCCTTTACTTTAATCCAGCCTGTATTGTTATATATGAAGTGAGTATCTTGAAGACAGCATATAGTTGGCTTATAAATCCTATTCTTCACATTATACAAGGGACATCATAACAAAAATCAGGTCTGTGAAATGAATACAATGGTAGTATTTAAGTCTCCAAGGAAATAAAATGATGTGTGCAAAGCTTTTAACACAATCCCTGACACATAGCAAATGCAGTCCTATTTTATAATGCTTGGAATTATGTGGGTTGTCAGGAGGCTTGGAAGAAAAGCTGTGACAAACCTAGACAAAGTATTAAAAAGCTGAGACATCACTTTGCCAACAAAGGTCTGTATAGTCAAAGCTGTGTTTTTTCCAGTAGTCACATACAAATATGTGAGTTGGACTATAAAGAAGGCTGAGTGCCAAAGAACTGATGCTACTTTCAAACTGTGGTGCTAGAGAAGACTTGAGAGTCCCTTGGACTGCAAGGAGATCAAACCAGTCAATCTTAGAGGGCGGTCCCAAGATGGCAGAGGAATAGGATGGGGAGACCAATTTCTCTCCCACAAATTCATCAAAAGATCATTTGAATTTTGAGCAAATATCACAAAACAACTTCTGAACACTGGCAGAGGACACCAGCCATTTAGAAAGGCAGCCCATTCTCTTTGAAAGGAGGTAGGACAAAATATAAAAGACAGAAAGAGAGGCAAAAGATCTAGGGATGGAGACCTGTCCTGGGGAGGAAGTTGTGAAGCAGGAGATGTTTCCACACAGTAGGAAACTCTCTCACAGGCAGGTCTGTGGGGAGTTTTGGAATTTCAGAAGGCAACATAACTGGGAGAAAACCCCCCCCCAAACACCACAGAATAAGTGCCTAACTGCAACTGCCAGTGGAGAAGGAACCCAGATGCTTGTGACAGCCACTAGCAAGCGAGGGCTGGGCAGGGGGACGTGGCCTGCATCTTAGGTCCTTAGGGTAAGGACGGGGCCTGAATGCCCTGAGGACAATCTGAGGGAGCTAATGTGAGATAGAAATCCAAACTATGGGATTCCAGAGAGAAATAAAAAGAACTTTTCTGTAAAGGGTCTAACGTGCAGCCTGGCCTGCTACTGAACAAAGAATTGAACAAATATCGAAGGAGAGCTAGCTGGCTACTTACAGGCCCCTCCCCCGCCAGAGGCAGAGAGGCAGGCATGCCACAGCCAGAGCCGGAAGGCAGGCGGCTGCCACAATCTTGGGCCCAGAGACAGCATCTTCCACCAAACTGTGAGCAAGCTCCCAGTTGCTAACCACATCTTCCGGGATCCTGGATGGTTGACATCAGCCAGGAGGGTCGCAGCCTGAGATCAGCTCCCCAGAGGAGACACACGGCACACCTGAGATGGTGCTCTTGCAGTGCCTCTGGGAAACTGAGCGAGCGGCTGGAAACGGGGAGGTGATTAAGATGCACAGCCCACCTGGGACGGTGCACTTGCCAGACACCTGCTTGCCTGAGCTGCTTGGACCTGGCAAGGGCACAAAACGCACACATAACCGGGTCTGTGTCCTTGTGGAGTACCCGGGAACCTGACAGGCTTAGACCTGGGAAGTGCATGAAACACAGGGCCCACTTGGGTCAGTGCCCTTGCAGGGTACCCTGGAGCTTGAGCAGTGTAGACCTGGGAGCACATGCTGCCTTGGGCTGTGGCAAACCCAGTGTGGTCCATACACCGTGAGCACTCCCCACACATTCCAGTGATACTTGTTTGCAGTGTCCCTCCCTCCCCACAACACAACTGAACAAGTGAGCCTAAATAAGTGACCACCTTCACCCCCTTGTGTCAGGGCCGAAGTGAGACACTGAAGAGACTTGCAAACAGAGCAAGCCAAAATAAACAAAGAAGAGGGAACCGCTCTGGAAGTGACAGAGGCAACAGATTAAAACCCTGTAGTTAGCACTGTGCATTGGAGGGGACCTATGGACCTTGAGAACAAGTACAAGCTGGAACAAGGAACTATCTGAAATTGAATTGACCCCACACTACCCACAACAGCTCCAGAGAAATTTTTAGATATATTTTTACTATTATCACTTTTAAATTTTTTTAAAAAGTTTAAACTCTTTACTACTCCTTTAATTTTCATCTTTATAACCTACTATTACTTTGGAAAAAAGACCCTATTTTTAAAGCAAATTTCATATATATATTTAAATTTTGTGTTTTTATATTGTATTTTGAGAGCCTAACCTCTGTTCTAGATTTTTAATCTTTGCTTTTTTGTATTTGTTATCAATTTTGTACCTTTAAGAATCTAATCTTCAGTATCCATTTTCACTTAGGGATGTGATTACTGGCTTGATTGCTCTCTCCCCTTTTGACTGCCCCTTTTCTTCTCTGGGTCACCTCTATTTCCTTCCTCCTCCTCTCTTCTCTAATTAACTCTGTGAATCTGTCTGGGTGTTCCAGGCTGTGGAGAACACCTTCAGTTCAGTTCAGTTCAGTCGCTCAGTCGTGTCTGACTGTTTGCTACCCCATGAATCGCAGCACGCCAGGCCTCCCTGTTCATCACATCTCTCGGAGTTCACTCAGACTCACGTCCATCGAGTCCATGATGCCATCCAGCCATCTCATCCTCGGTCGTCCCCTTCTCCTCCTGCCCCCAATCCCTCCCAGCATCAGAGTCTTTTCCAATGAGTCAACTCTTCCCACGAGGTGGCCAAAGTACTGGAGTTTCAGCTTTAGCATCATTCCTTCCAAAGAAATCCCAGGGTTGATCTCCTTCAGAATGGACTGGTTGGATCTGCTTGCAGTCCAAGGAACTCTCAAGAGTCTTCTCCAACACTACACTTCAAAAGCATCAATTTTTCTGCACTCAGCCTTCTTCACAGTCCAACTCTCACATCCATACATGACCACAGGAAAAACCATAGCCTTGACTAGACGGACCTTAGTCGGCAAAGTAAATGTCTCTGCTTTTGAATATGCTATCCAGGTTGGTCATAATTTTTCTTCCAAGGAGTAAGCATCTTTTAATTTCATGGCTGCAGTCACCACCTGCAGTGATTTTGGAGCCCCCCAAAATAAAGTCTGACACTGTTTCCACTGTTTCCCCATCTATTTGCCATGAAGTGATGGGACCGGATGCCATGATCTTCGTTTTCTGAATGATTACTGGCTAGACTGCTCTCTCCTCTTTTGACTCCACCTCTTCTCTTCCTGGTCACCTCTATCTTCCTCCTCCCTCTTCTCTTCTCTGTGTAACTCTGTGAATCTCTCTGGGTGTCCCTCACTGTGGAGAATTGTTTCACCATTAACCTAGATGTTTTACTGTCAGTGCTATATGGATGGAGAAGTTTTGAGGCTACTGTAAGAGAAGAACTGAAAACCAGAGGCAGGAGGCTTGACTCCACAACTTGGGAACATCAGAGAACTCCTGATTTCAGGGAACATTAATAGACAAGAGGTCACCCAAAAGTCTCCATACCTACACTGAAACCAATCTCCACCCAAGAGCCAACAAATTCTAGAGCAAAACAAACAACAATGCTAATTCTCCAGCAAATCAGGAACACACAACCCTGAGCATTAAAATACAGGCTTCCCAAAGCCATGCCAGACCTATAGACACCCCCAAAACTCATGACTGGACACTTCACTACAATCCAGAGAGAAAAGATCCAGCTCCACCACCAGAACAAAGATGCAAGCTGCTCCAACCAGGAAACCTTGGTAAGCCACTAGTCCAACCCCACTCACAGGGAGCAGACTCCACAATAAAGAGGAACCATGAACTTCCAGCCTATGGAAAGGGCACTCCAAACACAGGAATCTAAAGAAAATGAAAAGGCAGAGAAATATTCAGCAGGTAAAGGAACATGATGAATACCCACCAAACTGAACAAAAGAGGAGGAGATAGGGAGTCTACCTGAAAAAGAATTCAGAATAATGGTAGTAAAGATGATCCAAAATCTTGAAAACTAAATGGAGTTACAGATAAATAGACTAGAGACAAGGGTTGAGAAGATGCAAGAAATGTTTAACAAGGACCTAGAAGAAATAAAGAAGAGTCAATCAATAGTGAAAAATGCAATAATTGAGATCAAAAGCACTCTGGAGGGAACCAACAGTAGAAGAACTGAGGCAGAAGAGAGGATAAGTGAGGTAGAAAATAGAATGGTGGAAATAAATGAACCAGAGAGGAAAAAAGAAAGAAATGACAACCTCAGAGACCTCTAGGACAACGTTAAACATCCCACCATTCAAATCATAGGTGTCCCAGAAGAAAAAGACAAAAAGAAAGGGCATGAGAAAATACTTGAGGAGATAATGGTTTAAAACTTCCATAAAATCGGGAAGGAAATAGCCACCCAAGCCCAAGAAACCCAGAGAGTCCTAAATAGGATAAACCCAAGGCAAAACACCACAGTTCAGTTCAGTTTAGTTGCTAAGTCATGTCCGACTCTTTGTGACCCCATGGACTGTAGTACACCAGGCTGCCCTTCCCATCACCAACTCCTGACTCATGTCCATCGAGTCAGTGATGCCATCAAACCATCTCATCCTCTGTTGTCCCCTTCTCCTCATGCCTTCAATCTTTCCCAGCCTCAGGGTCTTTTCAAAGGAGTCAGTTCTTTGCATCAGGTGGCCAAAATATTGGAGTTTCAGCTTCAGCATCAGTTCTTCCAATGAGTATTGAGGACTCATTTCCTTTAGGACAGACCGGTTGGATCTCCTTTCTGTCCAAGGGACTCTCAAGAGTCTTCTCCAACACCAAAGTTCAAAAGCATCAATTCTTTAGTGCTCAGTTTTCTTTATAGTCCAGCTCTCACATCCATACATGACTATTGGAAAAACCATAGCTTTGACTAGATGGACCTTTGTTGGCAAAATAATATCTTTGCTTTTTAATATGCTGTCTAGGTTGGTCATAGCTTTTCTTCCCAGGAGCAAGCATCTTTAATTGCATAGCTGCAGTCACTATCTGCAGTGATTTTGGAGCCCCCAAAGTAAAGTCTGTCACTGTTTCCACTGTTTCCCCATCTATTTGCCATGAAGTGATGGGACTGGATGCCATGATCTTAGCTTTCTGAATGCTGAGTTTTAAGTCAACTTTTTTCATGATCCTCTTTTACTTTCATCAAGAGACTCTTTAGTTCTTCACTTTCTGCCATAAGAGTGGTGTCATCTGCATATCTGAGGTTGTTGATATTTCACCCAGCAATCTTGATTCCAGCTTGTGCTTCTTCCAGTACAGCATTTCTCATGATGAACTCTGCATATAAGTTACATAAGCAGGATGACAATATATATCCTTGATGTACTCCTTTCCCGATTTGGAACCAGTCTGTTGTTCCATGTCCAGTTCTAACTGTTGCTTCCTGACCTGCATACACATTTCCTAGGAGGCAGATAAGGTGGTCTGGTATTCCCATCTCTTGAAGAATGTTCCACAGTTTGTTGTGATACACAACAATTTTGGTATAGTCAATAAAGCAGAAGTAGATGTTTTTCTCGAACTCCCTCACTTTTTCGATGATCCAGTGGATGTTGGCAATTTGGTTCCTCTGCCTTTTCTAAATCCAGCTTGAACATCTGGAAATTCACGGTTCACATACTGTTGACACCTGGCTTGGAGAATTTTGAGCATTACTTTGCTAGTGTGTGAGATGAGTGCAATTGTGTGGTAGTTTGAGCATTCTTTGGCATTGCCGTTCTTTGGGATTGGAATGAAAACTGACTTTTTCCAGTCCTGTGGCCACTGCTAAGTTTTCCCAATTTGCTGGCATATTGAGTGCAGTACTTTCACAGCATCATCTTTCAGGATTAAAATGGCTCAATTGGAATTCCATTACTTCCAGTAGCTTTGTTTATAGTGATGCTTCCTAAGGCCCAATATTTTAGGATTTGAAATAGCTCAAGTGGAGTTCCATTACCTCCACTAGCTTTGTTCATAGCGATGCTTCCTAAGGCCCACTTGACTTCACATTCCAGGATGTCTGGCTCTAGGTAAGTAATCTCATCATCATGACTGCCTGGGTCGTGAATATCTTGTTTGTATAGTTCTTCTGTATATGGTTGCCACCTCTTCTTAATATCTTCTGCTTCAGTTAGGGCCATACCATTTCTGTCCTGTGCCCATCTTTTCATGAAATGTTCCCTTGATATCTCTAGTTTTCTTGAAGAGATCTCTAGTCTTTCCCATTCGATTGTTTTCCTCTGTTTCTTTGCATTGATTACTGAGACTTGTATGTGTGTGTCCAGGAATCTCTGGCAGAGGCATGGGTCAGCAGTGGCCTGCTGCAGGGTTGGGGGCACTGAGTGTAGCAGTGTGCATGGGATCTTTTGAAGGAAGTGGCCATTATCTTCATTACTTCCACTGTAATTTGACCTCAAGTCAAATAACAGGGAGCTAACACAGCCTTGCCCATCAACAGAAAATCAGATTAAAGATTTACTGAGCATGGCCCCGCCCATCAGAACAAGACCCAGTTTCCCCATCAGTCTTTACCATGAGGAAGCTTCCGTAAGCCTCTTATCCTTCTCCATCAGAGGGCAGACAGACTGAAAACCACAATCACAGAATACTAACCAATCTGATCACATGGACTATGTCCTGTCTAACTCAGTGAAACTATGAGCCATGCTGTGTAGGGCCACCCAAGATGGACTGGACATGGTGGAGAGTTCTGACAAAACGTGGTCCACTGTAGAAAGGAACAGCAAACCACTTCAGTATTCTTGCCTTGAGAACCCCAAGAACAGTCTGAAAAAGAAATGACATCGAAAGATGAACTCCCCAGGTCAGTAGATGCCCAATATGCTACTGGAGAAGACAGCAGAAATAACTCCAGAAAGAATGAAGAGGTGGAGCGAAAGCAAAACAATGCCCAGTTGTGGATGTCATTGGGATGGAAATAAAGTCTGATGCTGTAAAGAGCAATATTGCATAGGAACCTGGAATGTTAGGTCCATGGATCAAAGCAAGTTGGAAGTGGTCAAACAGGAGATGGCAAGAGTGAAAATCAGCATTTTAGCAATCAGCGAATTAAAATGGACAGGAATGGGTGAATATAACTCAGATGACATTATATCCTCTATTGTGGGCAAGAATCCCTAAGAAGAATCAGATTAGCCATCATAGTCAACAAAAAGAGTCCAAAATGCAGTACTTGGATGCAATCTCAAAAATGACAGAATGATCTCTGTTCATTTCCAAGGTAAACCATTCAATATCACAGTAATCCAAGACTATATCCTGACCAGTCATGCTGAAAAGCTGAAGTTGAATGGTTCTATGAAGCCCTACAAGACCTTTTAGAACTAACACCCCAAAAGATGTCCTTTTCATCATAGGGGACTGGAATGCAAAGTAGGAAGTCAAGAGATACCTCAACTAACAGGCAAATTTGGCCTTGGAATATGGAATGAAGCAGGGCAAAGGCTAATAGAGTTTTGCCAAGAAAATGCACTGGTCATAGAAACACCCTCTTCCAGTTACACAAGTGATGACTCTACACATGGATATCACCAGATGGCAGATACTGAAATCAGATTGATTATATTCTTTGCAGCCAAAGATGGAGAAGCTCTATACAGTCAGCAAAAACAAGACCAGGAGCAGACTGTGGCTAAATCATGAACTCCTTATTGTCAAATTCAGACCTAAATTGAAGAAAATAGGGAAAGCCTTTAGGTCATCCAGGTATGACCTAAATAAAATCCCTTATGATTATTCAGTGGAAGTTTCAAATAGATTTAAAGGATTAAATCTGATAGACAGAGTGCCTGAAGAACTATGGAAGGAGGTTCATGATATTGTATAGGAGGCAGTGATCAAGACCACCCCCAAGAAAAAGTAATGTAAAAAGGCAAAATGATTGTCTGAGGAGGCCTTACAAATAGCTGTGAAACGAAAAGAAGTGAAAAGCAAAGGAGAAGAGGAAAGATACACCCATTTGAATTCAGGGTTCTAAAGAATAGCAAGGAGGGATTAGAAAGCCTTCCTCAGTGATCAATACAAAGAAACATCCCAAGACACAGGTTAATGAAACTAATGAAGATCAAACACAAAGAGCAAATATTAAAAGCAGCAAGGGAAGGGCAACATATAACACACAAGGGAATCCCCATAAGGATAATAGCTGATCTTTCAATAGAAACTCTTCAGGCCAGAAAGGGTTGGCAGGACATGCCTAAAGTGATGGAAGAGAAAAACCAACCAAGATTACTATACCCAGTAAGGATCTCATTCGAATATGAATGAGAAATCAAAAGCTTTACAGACAAGCAAAAGCCAAGAGAATTAAGCACTACCAAACCAGTTCTTCAATAGATGCTGAAGGATCTTCTCTAGACAGGAAACAGAAAAAAATTATAAATTTGAACCCAAAATAACAAAGTAAATGTCAATGGGATCATACTTATCAATAGTTACCTTAAATGTAAGTGGGTTGAATGTTCCAACCAAAAGACAAAGACTTGCTGAATGGATACAAAAACAAGACCCATATATATGCTGTCTACAAGAGACCCACCTCAAACCAAGGGACACATACAGACTAAAAGTGAAGAGTTGGGAAAAGATATTTCATGCAAATGGAGACCAAAAGAAAGTAGGAGTAGCAATACTCATATCAGATAAAATGACTTTGAAATAAAGACCATGAAAAGAGACAAGGAAGGGTACTACATAATGATCAATGGATCAATCTATGAAGAAGATATAACAGTTATAAATGTATATGCATCCACATAGGTGCACCTCAATATGTAAGGCAAATGTTAACAAGTATGAAAGGGGAAATTAACAGTAACACAATAATAGTGGGAGACTCCAATACCCCATTCACACATATGGATAGATCAATAAACAGAAAATTAGCAAGGAAACAGAAACTTTAAATGATACAATGGAGTAGTTAGATCTAATTGATATATCTATAGGACATTTCACCCAAAACAATGAATTTCACCTTTTTCTCAAGTGTGCATGGAACATTCTTCAGGATAGATCACATTCTGGTCCATATACATCTAGCCTTGGTAAAATTAAAAAAATTGAAATCATTTCAAGCATCTTTTGGATCACAATGTAGTAAGATTAGATGTCACCTGCAAGAAAAAAAGCTATTAAAAATACAAACATATGGAGGCTGAACAACATGCCTCTGAATAAATCACTGAAGAACAGATCAATGAAGAAATAAAAAAGACAATCAAAATATGCATAGAAAGAAATGAAAATGAAAACACGACAACCCAAAACCTATAGGATTCAATAAAAGAAGTGCTCAGAGGGAGGTTCATAGCAATACAAGCTTACCTCAAGAAACAAGAGAAAAATCAAATAAATAACCTAAGTTTACACCTAAAGCAACTAGAAAAAGAAGAAATGAAGAACCCCAGGGTTAGTAAAAGGAAAGAAATCATAAAAGTTAGAACAGAAATAAATGAAAAAGAAAAAGAGAAGACTGTAGAAAAATCAACAAAACGAAAATCTGTTTCTTTGAGAAGATAAAAAAAATAGACAAACCATTAGCCAGACTCATCAGGAAAAAAGGGAGAAGAATCAAATCAACAAAATTAGAAATGAAAATGGAGAAATCACAACAGACAACACAGGAATATAAAGGATCATAAGAGACTACTATCAGCAACTATATGCCAGTAAAATGGACAACTTGGAAGAAATGGATGAATTAGAAAAGTATACCTTTTCAAAATGGAATCAGGAAAAAATAGAAAATCTTAATAGACCCATCACAAGCACAGAAATTGAAACTGTAATAAAAAAATCTTCCAACAAACAAAAGCCCAGGACCAGATGGCTTCACAGGTGAATTCTATCAAAGATTTAGAGAAAGGCTAACACCCATCCTACTCAAACTCTTCCAGAAAATTGCAGATGAAGGTAAACTGCCAAACTCATTCTATGAGGCCAAAATCACCCTAATACCAAAACCAGACAAAGATGGCACAAAAAAGAAAACTATAGGCCAATGTCACTGATGAACATAGATGCAAAAATTCTCAACAAAATTCTAGCAAACAGAATCCAACAACATATTAAAAAGATCGTGCATCATGACCAAGTGGGTTTTATCCCGGGGATGTAAGGATTCTTCAATATTTGCAAATCAATCAATGTGCTACTGCTGCTGCTAAGTTGCTTCAGTTGTGTCCGACTCTGTACGACCCCACAGGTTGCAGCCTGACAGGCTCCTCAGTCCCTGGGATTCTCCAGGCAAGAATACTGGAGTGGGTTGCCATTTCCTTCTCTCAGTGATACACCACATTAACAAACTGAAAGATAAAAACCATATGATTATCTTAGTAAATTCAGAGAAAGCCTTTGACAAAATTCAACACTCATTTATTATAAAAACTCTCCAAAAGCAGGCATAGGAGAAACATGCCTCAACATAATAAAAGCCATAAATGATAAACCCACAGCAATTATCCTCAATGGTGAAAAATTGAAAGCATTTCCTCTAAAGTGAAGAACAAGACAAGAGTGCCCACTCTCACCACTATTATTCAACATAATATTGGAAGTTTTAGCCAAAGCAATGAGAAGAAAAAGAAATAAAAGGAGTCCAGATTGGAAAAGAAGAAGTAAAACTCACTGTTTGCAGATGACATGATCCTTTACATAGAAAACCCTAATGATACCACTGGAAAATTACTAGAGCTGATCAATGAATATAGTAAAATTGCAGGATAGAAAATTAATACACAGAAATCCCTTGCATTTGTATACACTAAGAATGAGAAAACAGAAAGAGAAATTAAGGAAACAATCCCATTCATGATTGCAACGAAAAGAATAAAATACTTAGGAATAAATTTACTTAAAGAAGCAAAAGGCCTATATATAGAAAAGTATAAAGCACTGATGAAAGAAATCAAAGATGACACAACTAGATGGAGAAATATACCATGGATCAGAAGAATCAATATAGTGAAAATGAGTATACTACCCAAAGCAATCTATAGATTCAATGCAATCCCTATCAAACTACCAATGGTATTTTTCACAGAACTAGAACAAATAATTTCACAATTTGTATGGAAACAGAAAAAACCTCGGATAGCCAAAGCAATCTTGAGAAAGAAGAATGGAACTGGAGGAATCAACCTGCCTGACTTCAGGCTCTACTACAAAGCCACAGTCATCAAGACAGTATGGTACTGGCACAGGACAAAAATATAGATCAAGGGAGCAAAATAGAAAGCCCAGAGATAAATCCACACACCTATGGACACCTTATCTTTGACAAAGGAGGCAAGAATAAACAATGGAGAAAAGACAATCTCTTTAACAAGTGGTGCTGGGAAAACTGGTCAATCACCTGTAAAAATGAAACTAGAACACTTTCTAATACCATACACAAAAATAAACTCAAAATGGATTAAAGATCTAAATGTAAGACCAGGAACTATAAAACTCCTAGAGGAAAACATAGGCAGAACACTCTCCAACATAAATCACAGCAAGATCCTCTATTTCCTCCCAGTGAAATAAAAGCAAAAATAAACAAATGGGACTTAATTAAAAACTTTTGCATAACAAAGGAAACTATAAGCAAGGTGAAAAGACAGCCTTCAGAATGGGAGAAAATAATAGCAAATGAAGCAACTTTCAAAGAATCTAAAAATATACAAGCAGCTCGTACAGCTCAATACCAGAAAAATAAATGACCCAATCAAAATATGGGCCAAAGAACTAAACATTTCTCCACAGAAGACATACAGATGGCTAACAAACACATGAAAAGATGCTCAACATCTCTCATTATCAGAAAAATGCAAATCAAAACCACAATGAGGTACTATCTCATGCTAGTTAGAATGGCTGCTATCCAAAAGTCTACAAGCAATAAATGCTGGAGAGGGTGTGGAGAAAAGGGAACCCTCTTACACTGTTGATGGGAATGCAAACTAGTACAGCCACTATGGAGAACAGTGTGGAGATTCCTTTAAAAACTGGAAATAGAACTGCCATATGACCCAGCAATCCCACTTCTGGTCATGAACACTGAGGAAACCAGAACTGAAAGAGACATGTGTATCTCAGTGTTCATTGCAGCATTGTTTACCAGGACGTGGAAGCAAGCTAGTTGTCCATTGGCAAATGAACGGATAAGAAAGGTGTGGTATGTATACACAATGCATTATTATCCAGCTATTAAAAAGAACACATTTGAGTTAGTTCTAATGAAGTGGATCAAACTGGGGCCTATTATACAGAGTGAAGTAAGTCAGAAAGAAAAACACCAATACAGTATATTAACACATATATAGAGAGAGAATATAGAAAGATGGTAACAACGACCCTATATGCAAAACAGCAAAAAGACACAGATACAAAGAACAGAGTTTTGGATTCTGGGAGAAAGAGAAGGTGGGATGATATGAGAAAATAGCACTGAAACATGTATATTACCATATGTGAAATAGATGAAGAGTCCAAGTTTGATGCATGAACCAGGGCACTTAAAGCCAGTACACTGGGACAACCCAGAGCGATGGGATGGGGAGTGAGATGGGAGGGGGTGTCAGGATGGGGGCACACATATACCCGTGGCTGATTTGTGTCAATGTATGAAAAAAACCACCACAATATTGTAGTAGTTAACCTCCAATGAAAATAAATTAATTAAAAAAGAAAAACAAGAGTCAATCCCAAAGAAAATCAGACCTGATGCTGAAGCTGAACCTTCAATACTTTGGCCACCTGATGCAAAGAGCCAACTCATTGGAAAAAACCCCAATGCTGGGAAATATTGAGGGCAAGAGGAGAAGTGGGTGACAGAGGATGAGATGGTTGAACGGCATCACCAACTCAATGGACATGAATTTGAACAAACACCAGGAGATGGTGAAGGACAGGGAAGACTGGTGTGCTGCAGTCCATGGGGTCAGAAAGAGTCAGACATGAATAAGCAACTGAATAACAACAACCTGGTTTGTCATGAGACTTTATACTCTCTTATTGGTACTAAACTGAAGGTTTTATAGAAGAACCAACAACTAGGTGCATCTTAGCCAGTATCTGGTTCCTGGCCACAGAATCAATGGTCAATCAGCACTTATAAAAACCTGTATTTACTTGAAGCTGCTTGAGGCTCCTCTGTTCAAAATCCTGTCTGGGCCTCTTTTTCTTTCTTGCCAAAATGCTAAGAGAGTAAGCCCTAATATTAATATTTAGTATCTCTTTCAGACTTGCAGTTCAATATTTCTTTATCATGGTATATTAAAAGCAAAGCATTAATTTCAGTGATCTTTCACTTAAAAGGAGATTCATTTTTTAAAATAAGGATATTTCTTAAAACACAAATATCGTATATATTTAGTAATGATAATGCCCAAACTTTGGACTTGATATACTGCTGCACATATGGCTAGAATGTATATCAAACCCCAGGATGCTGCCAAGAAAGAGAAATCAGAGGCTAGCATTCAGCTGGTGAGAGGACATGTATCCATAGGTCTCAAGTTTATCCCTTTCTTTGTGTCAATTTTATCATTTTTAAGATTTAGATAACCTTTATTTAAAACAACTCATGACTTGTAACTCCTGACTCATCCTTCAGTCCAAGCAGTGAGCAATAAAACTGCTCTTATAGTAATTAGAAAAAAAGAAGTTGAGATAGCTATTGCCTAGACTTTCAAAAGCAGGCAAAGTTAGGAATTTGCTACACTTTTTATAATACTTATATAAGTATATATATATTATATACTAATATATTCTTATATACAAGAATATGTTATATAACATATAAGCCTCTTATATTTTGCTGTGAAATTTCTGTACACACAGCCTAGGTGACCATGCATCAGTCTGGGTGTTTAAATAGCAAATGACTTTGTGTGTATGTGTATGTGTGTGTGTGTGTGTGTGTGTGTGTGTGTGAGAGAGAGAGAGAGAGAGAGAGAGAGAGAGAGAGGAAGAAAATATACATTTTTAAAGTATTTGAATTAGGCTTTACAGTCTATAGCAAACTACAAATTCTCTTATGTTGTTTTTAGTAGATTTTCCCCTCAGATGGTAGTGTAACAATGATGACTAGGAAAAAAAAAAATCACAGGTCAGCTAGCTCCTTATGGAAACTTTTGGACTAAAAGCTTATGTTCTGCAGAAGGAAAGGAGAGTTTTGAAGAAATGACTAGCAAACTTTCAGTTTGTAGTTATGAAGGAGTCTTAAAATGTACTAACTCTTCCAACACAATCTTTCCGAGTTCATCATACTTTTATCTGGATTGGAAAGGGTCCATCAAACTTAAAATCAATTCATTACAAAAGAACAATTTAATTAGATTTATAATGAATTTACAAAATTGAGTTAGTTCTGTTGGGACAATAAAGCTGGGGAAAAAAACCTTTCCCAGGTATCAGTGGGAATCTGTGGTTTCTTATGTAAAACACATCATGTCCTGAAGTCAACTTTCATACCTGATTTTTAACATGGAAGTTAAAAGTTAAAGCCTCCCACAGAGATTAACTGAATACTAAGGTTCTTCAATATAAGAATGTGATAATTAGACTTAGTTGATAAGCTCTTTGGTGACCTTTTCTACATTCTGTTTTGCGTGCTTTAGTTTTGTTTTACTTGCCTCTGCTTTAAAACCAAGAGTGACAGGATCATGTCTGTATTTGCCCTAATGGGACCTATGCCTCATTCTCTGTTGATAAGAAAAAGGAAAAGATGTCTAAAGAAGAAATCAGAATGAAGTTCCAGACAATCTTCATATCACAAAAGATTGCTTAATCCCTTGCTTGCTACCTAATCTCAGTGGGTGCAACCATTTCAAGGGACATACAGGACAAGAGGAGCAAGTATTTAACCAAGTTTGCTGGTGACGAATAGGTGGTGATGATCAAAGAAGACTTCTTAAACTGAGTCTTACACTAACAACAGGTGTTAGCCAGGTGAAAGTTGAGAATGGGAAGTGGGTCAGCCTGGAAGTAGGGACATTATGAATAAATGTACATAGTGATGTAGGGGAGCAGTACAAGGGATTTGCTTTTGCTGGGGTTTCAACCTGATTGTGAATGAAGGAGAGTGAGGGGGAAGATGAAGCTGGAGAGAAAGGTAGGATCCAATTTAAGGAGCTTAGGAATGAATTTTAACCATGTTCAGGTTTGTATTTTATTTATTTTTTCTTCAATAATTATATTTATTTATCTTTGATGATTGATTTACAATATCGGTTTGATTTCTATTATACATCAACAAGAATTAATCATAGGTGTGCATATGTCCGCTCCCTCTTGAAACTCCCTTCCACCTCCCACCCTTTCTCATTCCTCTGTTATTACAGAGCCCCAGTTTGAGTTCACTGAATCATACAGAAAATTTCCATTGGCTGTCTATTTTACATATGTTCGTGTATATGCTTCCACACCACTCTCCATTCTTCTCATCCTCTCCTTCCTTTTCCCTGCCCTTGTCCATGAGTCTGTTCTCTATGTCTGCATCTTCATTGCTGCCCTGTGAGTAGGTTCATCAGTATCGTCTTTCTAGATCCCATATTTATGCTTTAGTACATAATATTTGTTTTTCTCTTTCTGACTTACTTCACTTTTTATATTAGGCTTTAGGTCATCCACCTCATTAGGACTGACTCAAATGTGTCCCTTTTTATGGGTGAGTAGTATTCTATTGCATATATGTACCACAGCTTCTTTATCCATTCATCTGTTGATGGATATCTAGGTTGCTTCCACATCCAAGATACTATAAACAGTGCTGCAATCAACATCGGGGTGCTTGTGTCTTTTTGTTTTGGTTTCCTTGGGCTAAATGCCTAGAAGTGGTATTGCTGGGTCTTTCAGTGGTTTTATTCCTAACTTTGTAAGGAATCTCCATACTGTCTTCCATAGTCACTGTATCAATTTACATCCCCACCAGCAGTGCAAGAGGCCTTTTCTCCACATCCTCTCCAGCAATTCTTATCTGTGGATTTTTAGATGCTGGTCATTCTGACTGGCGTGAGGTGATATCTCATTGTAGTTTTGATTTGCATTTCTCTAATAATAAGTGATGTTGAGCATTTCTTCATGTGTTTGTTAGCCATCTGTATGTCTTCTTTGGAGAAATGCCTATTTAGTTCTTTTGCCTGCTTTTAGATTGGATTGTTCGTTTTTCTGGTATTGAGTTGTATGAGCTGCTTGTATGTTTTGGAAATTAATCCTTTCTCAATAATTTCATTTGCTATTATTTTCTCCCATTCTGAAGGTTGTCTTTCACCTTATTTATAGTTTCCTTTGCTGTGCAAAAGCAAAGTGATGACTTTTAATGGAACATCTATAAGCTTTCATTTGTTCATCATTCAGGTATTTATCACATTTGATCATTATGTCTGACATCCACTCTACTAGATGAGACATCCACTCATTCAGAGTGTGACCATATGTCATTCATCCTTCTATGCCTATGTTATCCTGTTAATATATATTGATCTTAATCAACTAGGCCATATTATAAAAGTTATAGATGTTACAACTAAATTTATCAGAATATCAAGTTCTGTACTACGTGCTTTGAGAGTTAAGGCCACGATATTCTCATTCATACTGTATGTATTTATTTATATATTTACATTTGGCATTGAAATATACTTAATTATTTAATATCTTAATTTCAGGGACTAATACTATGCTTTATAGGGTTAATTAAAAATATGGGCAGAGGTCTCTGACATTGTACAGGAGACAGGAATCAAGACCATCCCCATGGAAAAGAAATGCAAAAAGCAAAATGGCTGTCTGGGGAGGCCTTACAAATAGCTGAGAAAAGAAGAGAAGTGAAAAGCAAAGGAGAAAAGGAAAGATATAAGCATCTGAATACAGAGTTCCAAAGAATAGCAAGAAGAGATAAGAAAGCCTTCCTCAGCGATCAATGCAAAGAAATAGAGGAAAAGAACAGAATGGGAAAGACTAGAGATCTCTTCAAGAAAATTAGAGATACCAAGGGAACATTTCATGCAAAGATGGGCTTGATGAAGGACAGAAATGGCCTGGACCTAACAGAAGCAGAAGATATTAAGAAGAGGTGGCAAGAATACACAGAAGAACTATACAAAAAGATCTTCATGACCAAGATAATCACAATGGTATGATCACTCACCTAGAGCCAGACATCCTGGAATGTGAAATCAAGTGGGTCTTAGAAAGCATCACTACGAACAAAGCTAGTCGAGGTGATGGAATTCCAGTCGAGCTATTTCAAATCCTGAAAGATGCTGTAAAAGTACTGCACTCAATATGCCAGCAAATTTGGGAAACTCAGCAGTGGCCACAGGACTGGAAAAGGTCAGTTTTCATTCCAATCCCAAAGAAAGGCAATGCCAAAGAATGCTCAAACTACCACACAATTGCACTCATCTCACATGCTAGTAAAGAAATGCTCAAAATTCCACTCATCTCACATGCTAGTAAAGAAATGCTCAAAATTCTCCAAGCCAGGCTTCAGCAATATATGAACTGTGAACTTCCAGATGATCAAGCTGGTTTTAGAAAAGACAGAGGAACCAGAGATCAAATTGCCAGCATCTGCTGGATCATGGAAAAAGCAAGAGAGTTCCAGAAAAAACATATATTTCTGCTCTATTGACTATGCCAAAGCCTTTGACTGTGTGGATCACAATAAACTGTGGAAAATTCTGAAAGAGATGGGAATACCAGACCACCTGACCTGCCTTTTGAGAAATCTGTATGCAGGTCAGAAAGCAACAGTTAGAACTGGACAAGGAACAACAGACTGGTTCCAAATAGGAAAAGGAGTATATCAAGGCTGTATATTGTCACCCTGCTTATTTAACTTCTATGCAGAGTACATCATGAGAAATGCTGGACTAGAAGAAACACAAGCTGGAATCAAGACAGCTGGGAGAAATATCAGTAACCTCAGATATGCAGATGATACCACCCTTATTCAGAAAGTGAAGAAGAACTAAAGAGCCTCTTGATGAAAGTGAAAGAGGAGAGTGAAACACTTGGCTTAAAGCTCAACATTCAGAAAACAAAGATCATGGCATCTGGTCCCATCACTTCCTGGCAGATAAATGGGGAAACAATGGAAACAGTGTCAGACTTTATTTTTGGGGGCTCCCAAATCACTGCAGATGGTGATTGCAGCCATAAAATTAAAAGATGCTTGCTCCTTGGAAGAAAAGTTATGATCAACCTAGACAGCATATTTAAAAGCAGAGACATTACTTTGCCAACAAAGGTCTATCTAGTTAAGGCTATGGTTTTTCCAGTAGTCATGTATGGATGTGAAAGTTGGACTGTGAAGCAAGCTGAGCACCGATGAATTGATGCTTTTGAATTGTGGTGTTGGAGAAGACTCTTGAGAGTCCCTTGGACTGCAAGGAGATCCAACCAGTCCATTCTAAAGGAGATCAGTCCTGGGTGTTCCTTGGAAGGAGTGATGCTGAAACTCCAATACTTTGGCCACCTCACGCGAAGAGTTGACTCATTGGAAAAGACTCTGATGCTGGTAGGGTTTGGGGGCAGGAGGAAAAGGGGACGACAGGATGAGATGGCTGGATGGCATCACCAACTTGATGGACAAGAGTTTGAGTGAACTCTGGGAGCTGGTGATGGACAGGAAGGCCTGATGTGCTGCAATTCGTGGGGTCGCAATTTGTTGGACATGACTGAGCAACTGAACTGAAAAATATAGTAAAATTTTATCATTCTAAACTTTGAGCATATATTTTGTAAAAATAATTTAGAAAACAAATGTCAAATAACTGTCCAGTTTATTTGTAATATATAGAAAAATCATTTTTCTTTTTTTCTTTCATACTTATGTTGTCATTAAGCTTTTTACACTTTTCCTTTTATTTGTATACATTTTAATTTTCTTTAGAGTAGTAATTGACTTCTAAAAGTAACTTCTAAAAAGAGGTCATTTTTCTAAAGATATATATTTAATATTTTCATCCTCTCAAGCTTGAATTTATGCTGTGATCTGAAAAAAAGAAAAAAAAATTCTATTCTTGCTGAGGTCCTTTTATTTTTCTGTAGTTTCTATGGGACTGTGATTGGTCAGGGAAATTTATGTTGGGTAACAGCTTTTGGTTCTCACTAGAGGTTGCCAGCGGAGAAGGCAATGGCACCCCACTCCAGTACTCTTGCCTGGAACATCCCATGGTCGGAGGAGCCTGAAAGGCTGCAGTCCATGGGGTCGCTGAGGGTTGGACACAACTGAGCGACTTCACTTTCCCTTTTCACTTTCATGCATTGGAGAAGGAAATGGCAACCCACACCAGTGTTCTTGCCTGGAGAATCCCAGGGGCGGGGGAGCCTGGTGGGCTGCCGTCTCTGGGGTCACATAAAGTCGGACACGACTGAAGCGAGTTAGCAGCTGCAGCAGCAGAGGTTGCCAGATGTCAAATTAACTGACCAGCCAACCAACACAGTTGCTAAATGTAGTCTGCATAAGGCCTCCTCTTTGTACAATCTGGGTAATGCTTCTCACAGCATGCCAATTAGAACACCATACACTAAAACACATTAAGGCAATTAGTGGCTAACTCCTGTAGATCACTTACTACCTGATCTTTGAAAGGTAGATTTTTGGGAAGGTAAATTGAAAGTAATGAGATTCTCTGGGAGTGAACTGTAGTAACTATAACTTCCTTAAAGGCTTACTATAGAAATACTAAGCAGTTGGTACCCAGGGAGGTGACTACAGGCCTAGGAGGCATTGAAATCAACATGGAATGACTAGGAGACATGGATAGAAATGAATATGAAGTATAACAAGCAGAACTTGGTTCCTATTAGGAGGGAGGGGGGGTTGCAGAGGAAAAGAAGGAGTTAAGAATGAGGCATAGGTTTTAGATCTTGTTATTTGGCAATCTGGAAGCACTCGCCAGTGATGGAGCGGATTAGAAGGGAAAGATAATTCAGGTGAGAGTTTACTGAATTTGACGTGTCTACCCCAGGACATTCAGATGAAGATGACCAGCAGGAAGATGGGTACAAGAATTTAGAGCTCAGAAATAAAATCAGAGCTGGAGAAATAGCTGAGTGAATCAAAGATTAAAAAAAAAACAAAGCTACACAGGTCTATTTTTTGAGGCAGCTTGGGGGAAAAAAGGGCAAGAAAAAATAGCTAAAAATGAAACTATGAATAACTGGGCTAGAATATAAATGCCTGAACTACGTGATTAACAAGAACTAAGTTTATGTTATTTTTAGAAGAACGAAAATAGTATTTTTAGAAGAATCAAAAATAAAATAAACACGGCATACTTTAAAAAACATTTTAAGCGTGATGGTCCGAGCTAAGGTTTGCGGTTGGCTTTAAATTCAGTCTTAGCGGCTGACTAGGCACCTGAGGCCACGCCCCTGGCCACGCCCACCGCGCTCCAGCCTTGTGCGTCTCATTTTGCCTGGCCTCCATCTTGAGAGATGTCGGCCCGTTCAGCTTGAGAGATGTCTGCCCCTTTAGCTTGAGAGATGTTGGCCACTCCAGCTTGAATTCCAGATTTAGGTTTCCTGTGGTGAAGTCACCATAAGTACTTCCCCCTTAAGCATCTCCAGAAAGAGAAAGCTACATTAATACTCTCAAGTTGGCAGGCACACCTGAGGCACTCTATCCTGTCAGCTCATCCTCACCACGTCCTCCAATAAAGCTGGAGCTACCATTATCCCCTGTGCTCTACAGAGGATGCTGAGGACCTGAGCCAGTCCCCAATCCCCATCTGAGACGGGAGTTGGGGAGGTAAGGAGTGGAGGAGTGAGGGAGGCTGAATAGGGGGAATGGGTGGGGGCCCGCCAGGCTCCGCTACATGCCCGGTGCCTCGGCTTATGCAGACGTCACTGCAGGTGTGAAGGGCATGTTCGTTGGTTTCTCTAATCAAGGATCTCTGCTCATCACTGCCTTTTGACCTCTTATAGTAGTTATATATATATTTTCCCAGTTTTCTAGTTTTTATGGGGTGAGGGTGAGTTTTTCTGGTATCACAATCCTTTTGCCTCAGGCAAGTAGGTGAAGAGTGGTGTCATTTACTGAAATGGGACAGACTTCAGGAGGAATAGATTTTGGAGGGAAAGTCAAGGATTCAGTGTTGGACATGTTAGTTTTGAAATGCTTGTAAGAAATTTAAGTGGAGATTTCAGTAGGCTGTTGAATACATGGGTGTGGAAATCTCAGAAGGAGCTGCAAAGGAAACAATATTTA
The DNA here is from genome assembly GCA_917880005.1 of Nanger dama. Lineage (NCBI taxonomy): Eukaryota > Metazoa > Chordata > Mammalia > Artiodactyla > Bovidae > Nanger > Nanger dama. Next base: position 4,560,820 of record CAKJTW010000058.1, on the reverse strand, counting down.
TTGATCTTTCCTTAAATTTATTATTGATTTTCGTGTGAACTTGGCTACTCTGGCTGATATACGCAAAGTTAGAGATCTGTACATATGGAAAATGGTTATGGTAATGATTCTGCTTTAAATGTTGCCTTTTATTTAGTATTCAAGCAGCTTACCTTCCTCCCAGACACAGAACTTTTGTTCACAACAAGTTCATGTAAGTTCATCAACCAGTTCAGACTGTTTTCTTACTTCAGTTGCGGTCATTTTCCTTTGACCCATGGGTTTTCATAAATATGGTGTTTAATTCCCAAGTGTGGGATTTTCTAGATCTCTTTTTCTTACTGATTTCCAGCTTAATTGTGTTTTTTGATGAATGTTCCATTTTCGCTTGAACATAAAACTCTGCAGTCACTGAGTACAGTGTTTTACAAATGTTAGTTAAAACTAGTTTATTAATTAAATGTTAACATCTTCTGTATCCTTACAGACACTTTCTTAATCTGCTTATTATATCATTTATTGAGAGCAGTGTGCTAAATTTCCTACCGTGGTTGTGGATTTGTCTTATTTCTCCTTCACAGACTATGTAATTAGGTGCCCACAAATGTTTAAAAATATTTCTTCATCATTATACATCTCCCTCTTTGTCTCTGCTAATGCTTTTGCCACAAAGGTTTTTGATTTAATGATAATATAGTGAGGTAGATTATATCATTTGGCTTCAGTTTTCATCCTTCCTTTAGTTACACCCTTGTGTTCACACCCTTTGCCATGCAACTTTACTGTGCCCTCTACCATGAGCTGACTTTGACTTCAAGACATCCCTTGACGCAGAAGCTTGAAATGGGCTTGCACATTGAGGCTTGCTCTCTTGGATGAATTCCATCACCATGAAAACATACTCAGGTCAGCCTGGTTGAGTGACACATGGAGCAGAGTTGTCTGGTCATAATAGCTGAGGCCAGTCTAGATCAGCAGAATGGATAGCAGATAAGCTCAGATGTATGAGTAGTAGAAGCTTTTTGTTATGTGTGATTGAAGTTTTGTCCATGCTTGGTCCATGGCATTATCCTGGTAGCTGAATGCTGGTATATGTACAAAGTGTGTCTTTTTATTTTTTCCTGTTTTTTTTTTTTTTTTCTGCATGGTCCAGCTTGCGGGATCTTAGTTCCCTGACCAGAGTTTGAACCCAGGCCCTTAGCAGTGAAAGCAGAGTCCTAAGTACTGGACTGTCTTTTTCCATTTTTTTTCCCTAAATTTATCTTATCAAACCAAACTCTTGTAAGGAGCTTGTTGTTGCTTGTTTTCTTAATCCAGTTAGTCAATTTTGTTGTTTTTTAAAATGGAGCATTTAGTTCATTTGCATTGAAAGGAATTACTGCTGTATTTTGGAGAAGGAAATGGCAAGCCACTCTAGTATTCTTGCCTGGAGAATTCCATGGACATAAGAGCCTGGTGGGCTACAGTTCATGGGGTTGCAAAGAGTCAGATATGACTGTGTGACTAACACACACTAATGTATTTAGGCTTAAATCTGGCATTTACTATTTGCTCCCTATTTGTTCTCCTGTTCTATATATCTTTTTTTTCTTGTTTTCTCTTGGATTGAGTAATATTTATGATTTCATTTTATCTCCTATTTGACTTATTATATATGTACACCTTTTTCCAGAGATCACTTTGAAGTTTATAGCATACTTTTTTTTCACATATTAGAATCTATTTTCAAGTAATACTGCACCACTTTATATATAGTATGAGAACTGTACAGCAATGTAGTTTCATTTTCTTCTCCTGGCCTTGGAACCATTGTCATACATTTTACTTTTATAGTTGTTATAAGCTACAGTAGTCGGTTTTTTTTTTTTTTTGCTTCTGCTTCAAGCAGTTTATTAAATTCTGAAGTAATTTAAAAAATAACAGTATTTTATATCCATTGATATATTTAATATTTTCAGTGTACTTTATTCCTTTATGTAGATGTGGATTCCTACCAGGTACTTTTTCCCTTCATACTCAATGCCTTTCTTTAAAATTTCTCATAGTATAAATCACTTATTGATTAATTCTTACTGTTTCAAATATCTGAAAAGGTTTTTATTTCACATTCATCTTTTATGTTTTTGCTGAGTTCTGAATTCTAGGTTAACTTGTTTCATTTTTTAAGTTCTTTACAAATGTTGCTACTCTGTCTTCTGGCTTGTGTTGTTTTCAATGAGAAATCATTGTTGTTGAAAGAATGTTAAGGAGAGATTCTTACCTTTTTTCCTCTACATGTAATATGTCTTCTTTGCTAGCTAGTTTTGAGGTTTTTCTCTTTATCAGTCTTTTAAAGCATCTGGATTATGAAGGGCAGGCAGCTGTGTGTCTGAGTCACTTATTAGTCAAAGACTGTTTTTGATGTAACTCCTTTGTGTTGCTTAAGTTTTCAGGTTATTTCAAGAGCATAATAAAGTTTAAAAACATTTTACTTTCCATATTATTGAATTTGATGTCTTCAGTGTCTGTTAGTTGTCTAGGGCAGAGAACATGGTCCTGTTTTTAGAGCTGGGAAAACTAAACTTTGAATGGTGCAATGACTGCAGGAAACACTCAAGTAGATAGTGGGAGAGATAGGATAAAGCTCTCATCTTCTACACCAAATCCAGTGCAGTATCCTAGATTGTAAAAAAAAAAAAATTAAATCCGTCTATTTTGATGGAACTTTCTATAGAATGATAGGGTAGGAAACATTTGAAGAAACTACTAGATCCTGATTGTTTTATTTGTCATTACAGCAAAAAGGTGAACCATGCCTATGAAGGCCAACAAGATTGAACCTCAGAGCCAGACAAGAAAACAAAAAAGGATCCTCCATGGATTTTACACATCTTCAACCACAAATGCTTTGTTACTACCATTATTGGCTGCTACAGCTGCCACTGGAAAATCAAACAGGAGAAAAAAATTTAAACATGGACAGTGCTGCTCTTTGGTACAGAGAGATGGGAAGAAGCTGGACCACATTTTCTTAATTTGGGGAACATGGGTTGATTCCTACCCTCATACAGGTTCACTGAAGTCTTCAGGACAGGGCAGGGGCTCTAGCTCTTCTGTGAAAGGTCTGCCACAATTCTGGGGCCACAGTTAAATTTTCCTGAAACACATGCTTATTTTCTTTCACTTTTATTATTAATTTCTGTCTTGTCATTCTGTTATTCACTTATTCATCTTTTCTTTTATTAATAAGTGAACCTGGAAGAAGTAAGATCTAGGTCAGTCAGATGTTCTTGGCTGTGGAGTATAGGAATAGTTGAATTTTTAAATTTCTCTTCAGTGTGAGTTTCCCAAAGGAGCTGTGCTTATGAAAAACAAAAACCAGCCGGTAGGAAATAAGGTGCTCCTTTATTAATGGTCAGGCAAGTATTTGATTTTCTCTACTGAAGGATCGCTGGTAAGGCTGAGTGGTGGCATGTGGTATATCCTCATTGAGCACCTCTTTCTTTCTTTAAACCATATTTTGGGGCTCGGTGCTGAGCACTGTGATGTAAGAGATGAAATGATGAGCACACTGATGTGAGAAAAGGACGGCCATATTATGTATCTTCACTTAATTATAAACTCGGTCTAGCTGGGTCTGGGATTCTGACCAGTTGGATTACTGAGTTCTATTGTCTGACATGAGGAGCTCAAGGAAAGCAGTGGGAATGGGAGGCTTCCCATTAGGCATGAGTGTCCTCCAGTCCATATATATTTCCCCCAGATCTTTGGTTTCTGTACCAGTGACTGAGGACAACACAAATTCCTCAGGCATTGTACCTACTCTCAAGGAATTCACAGTCTACTGCAGGAAAAGACAAGTATACATTTAATCGCAATATACTGAGAGAAATGGTATAATTGTGTGTGTGTGTTCATAGGCATGCATGTCTGTGTCCATGTTATAAGGGAGGGAGCTGAAAATAACTTTGTTTAGAATGTGCCGTGATTAAGAATTGGAGAGATAAAGAATAGAGGGTGGCAAAAGAAATGGTATTGGAGGAGGAGTCAAAAGGCTTGGTCTGAGGTTTATTTTAGGTGGAGCAGAAGATATGAATGGAGAAGTGACGGGAAGTGAACATAGAGAGGAAGTTGGTAGATGTAATGTGGTTTTAAGAATTTGACTTTTTCCGTGTAGGGAATTGAGAGTCCCTAAAGATTTTAAGCTATTACTGTTTTCTGAGCTATGTTTTAGAATGATTATTGGATCATGTGGAAGATGCATTAGACAGTATGAAAGTAATGCAGAAAGATGTCTTTGCCTTCAAAGAGAAAAGCAACAGTAGTAATCAAGGTTAGAGATGTTGGTGTCCTGGATTAGTGGAGTGATGGTAAAAATGGGAGAGCAGCAAATTGATGCAACAAGTATTTATTACTTACGAGTGATGAAGTAAGTTACAAGAGAGCTATAGAGGATATTGAGTGAAAGAAAAAGGTAGGCTTCCTAGGAAAGGTGGCATTGGAGGCAGTGTGGTATAATGGAAAAATCCTTGGACCAGTCCCTGGGAGTACATTTTGGTGCTTGCTCCAGCTCTGCTTTAGGGCTGGTTATATGCCATCTCTGAGCCTCTCTACAGAGGGAGTTAAACTATACAATTTTCAAAGTCTCTGGGCAATTCTCAAGGCTCTGTTTATGCTCGGGAAGATGTCTAGCATATAGCAAAAGAACAAATTCCTTGTGTTCTGGGGAAAGGCTGGCTGGATTCAATTTATGACTTCATCATTGACTATCTCCAAACTGGAGCTTAACCACTGTGGGACCTTGACCAGTTACCTAACATTCCAGTGATTGATTCCTCATTTAAATGATGGAGAGGGTAGCAGCAGTGCCCACTGATGGAGTTTGTTGGGAGGAAAGAAGAGATAAAATGTGTAAATACTTAGAACTGGGCTTGGCATACAGTTAGCACTGAATAAATGTTAGCTGTCATTTACTGTTTTTGGAGTCACTGACTTGTGAAGTCATCTTCCACTTATAGGAATGATGGTATAGGGGATTCTGGGTGGAGGAAATGCAGTAGTCAGAAGTCCAGAGATAGAGAAGCACAGTGGTGTGTTTAGGGAAAAGCAAATTTCCAGTATTGAATTTATGAGCAGATAAGGTGATAAATGGTAAGTGATCAGATTGGAAAGGAATATTTTATTTTTTATTTTATTTTTTTCAATTTTCAATTTTATTTTATTTTTAAAATTTTATTTTTACTTTATTTTACTTTACAATGCCATATTGGAAAGGAATGTTTTAATCGAATTATGCAGCATCTTTATGTCAGCCCAAAATATTTGAACTTTGTTCTATAAACAGTGGGGAGCCTTTGAATTTTTGAGCAAGAGTGACAGCAGTGATAATCAAAATAAGGAGATGTGTTTATTCAACAAGAACAAGTTTATTGAATGTGTATAAGTGAGTAAGACCACTAAGGCCTCTGGCCTTCCTATACCTCACATTCTAGTGGGATGAGTTAGGTAATAAACAGTAATGAAGAAAGATGGTTTCAGACAGTGATAAGAGCTTTGAAAATAATACATAGGAAAATGGGTTAGGTGGATGGGAACCTGGTTAGAGAAAATGCTTTGAAGCAATGTCACGTGAGCAATCTCTTAAATATAAAGGTGGAGCCAGCAGTGTATACATCTGGGGGCAAAAATACCCCAGGATGAGGAACCAGGAACTGTGAAACTCTTGAGGTGGGAACAGATTTGGTCATATTCTAGAAACAGAAAGGCAGTGTGGCTGGAGTTCAGAAATGGAGTCGATGTGTAGAGTGGGATGAGGTCAGGGATGGACAAGGCTTGATCATGTGCACCTTTGGGTCATGGCAAGGAGTTGGGATTATATTTTTGTATAGTGGGAAGATCTGGGAGTCTTGTAAGCAGGGGAGTAACTTTATCTGATACATGTTTATCCAAGTCCACACATGTTTTATGTAGAGAGTGAGTATAACCTGAGTCAAAACCTGTTCTCTTCAGCTTCCTACACTGCAGAAGTTGTGGTTTAGTGCCTTGATACCTATAATGTCTCTCATCAGAATGGGTCTGTCAGTACTCTGTGTTTTCTATTTTATTTCTTAATTATTACTTCATAGTAACTCCATATCTTGCACAAGGCAAAGATTATTAAATCCTTGTTTTGCAGAATACGAGCAGTGTGAAAGACACAAAGAAACAGAATTTTTCATCCATGTGATATAGAAATGTTAGGATTATAACTCAGGTAGCAACTTAAACCTAATGTTCCCAGGAAGGGTTTGACAACCTCTGATTTGGTTGACTTGTAATATAGTTTCAGTGCAGGGAGCTACCTTCAAGGCTCAGTTTGTACACCTTCTCCATAAAGATATCCTCCATCTTGGCTTTGGGTTCACAGATCTGGGCAATGCATCTGATACTTCTTGGCTGTGTCACCTTGCGTGAATTACTTTTACTTCTCTGAGACTTAGTTCTCTCTTCTGCAACATGAGGTTACCAATACCTTATATAACTATATTGAGAAATGAAGAAAATGAAAGTAGCTTTTGAAATCCCTGGCATTGTATTTGTGCAAGATAAACTACTCAAAAAAAAAAAAAAGTTTATTCTCTAACCTACTTTTCTCCTTCCTCAAATCTGGGAAAATAAATGGCTAAATGAACTGATGTATAATGAATGAATGAATTACTCAGTGAATGAATCACTGAACAAACATTTGGTAGACAGGAGGTGGATGAATTCAACAGATGGTTACAAAGAGCCAGCTGCATTTAAAGAACTGTGCTAGACACTGGCAATACAGAGATTTGTAACAAAAGTTCCTTTTCCTCAAAGAAGAAATTTGCATCAGATAAAAACATGATTGCATTTCAGTGTAATAAATGTTATAAACAGGCTTATACAAGCTTTCATAGGGATAAAAGAATATAGAGGTCTCTCTAGCCTGGGGAGGGTAATGCTGCACTGCAGTTATGCAGACCTCTGATGAGTGTATGCAGATGTTTCTGAGATACCATGAGTAAATGGAACTTAATTATACTTTCTTCTGTTTCCAGAGAGAACGATTATTTTACCCATGTCTGGTCATTTCATTTTGCATGTCTGTGCTTTTGGTGTTCATGTGGGTAGAGTCATCAAATGAATACAACGGCTTTGACTGGTGAGTTTCACCATTTTTTTTTCTTTTGTGTAAGGGCTCTGGTCTAATAGCTACATGGATCTTACTTCAGGCTCAAAAGATCTGGTGACATAAGAGGGAGGGTGCACAAGTTGGATTTTTGCAGCTGGTGGATTGGAGGCCTGACTCTGGGGAGGAGTAAGGATGCTCAGCACCCTCAGCTACTGTACCCTTCCCTGCTCATTCTCACTCTTTGACCAAATCTGGCTCAGCGGGAAGCTTTCTCTGTGCTTCCCAGTGCCCCCAGTCCTTCTATTCAGGTGACTCCCTGATACCTTGCTCCTCAGCCTTTTGTCTGGGTTACTGATTCCTACACCAGTCCATCTTCATGATCTTTGTCCATGAACCCTGATGTCTCTGCCTCACGTCCAGCCTCTGATTCTTCCTTCTGTCCCTACTGGGCTTCCAAAGACTATGGAGATAGAGACAGCACCTTTGTAGCCCAATTCCTACTCTGAACTACTCCAAGCTCTTTCAGTTTTTCTGACCCGATTGTTGAAAATCTTACTTATTATTTGATATTTGTGGGTAAAAGGGATGTGTTTGAGTATGGGGCTTTTTAAAAATGGAAGACCTTTTTACAGAAGTAATACATGGTTTTTATTTTAAATGTAAAAATACGAAGTAGAAAATATAAAATTCAACTTAGTTTTACTTTTGAGTAACAGTCACTTGATATACTTCCAGTTTTTTTTTTTTTTTCCCCTATGCTTGCTGCTGCTGCTGCTGAGTCACTTCAGTAGTGTCCAACTCTGTGCAACCCCATAGATGGCAGCCCACCGGCTCCTCCATCCCTGGGATTCTCCAGGCAAGAACACTGGAGTGGGTTGCCATTTCCTTCTCCAATGCATGAAAGTGAAAAATGAAAGTGAAGTCATTCAGTCTTGTCCAACACTTAGCGACCTCATGGACTGTAGCCCACCAGGCTCCTCTGTCCATGGGATTTTCCAGGCAAGAGTACTGGAGTGGGTTGCCATTGCCTTCTCCGTTTCTATGCTTACTTTTACATTATTATGCTCATGCCAGATATATAATTTTGCTTTTCCTTTTGCTTAAAATAGTTACACACATTTTGACAGATTGTTAAAACTCTTAATGAATATCATTCAAAGTGGTCTAAAAATATGTCCTGACATGAAAGTACTCTAATACATTTATTTAAAACACATTTTATTGTTCAGTTCAGTGCAGTTCAATTGCTCAGTTATGTCCAAATCTTTGTGACCCAATGGACTGCAGCACACCAGACCTCTCTGTCCATCATCAACACCCAGAGTTTACTCAAACTCATGTTCATTGAGTTGGTGATGCCATCCAACCATCTCATCCTCTGTCATCCCCTTCTGTTCCTGCCTTCAATATTTCCCAGCATCAGGGTCTTTCAAATGAGTCAGTTCTTCGCATCAGGTGGCTAAAGTATTGGTGTTTCAGCTTCAGCCTCAGTCCTTCCAATGAACACTCAGGACTGGTCTCCTTCAGGATGGACTGGTTGGATCTCCTTGCAGTCCAAGGGACTCTTCAAGAGTCTCCTCCAGCACCACAGTTTAAAAGCATCAATTCTTCAGTGCTCAGCTTTCTTTATACACCAACTCTCATATACATCCATGACTACTGGAAAAACCATAGCCTTGACTAGATGGACATTTGTGGGCAAAGTAATGTCTGGTTTTTTTTTTTTTAAAATTATTTATTTATTTATTTATTTTTAAATTACAATACTGTATTTGTTTTGCCATACATTGACATGAATCAGCCACAGGTGAACACAATCTCCCAATGCCGAAGCCCCCTCCCACCTCCCACCCCACATCATCTACCTGAATCATCCTGTGCACCAGCCCCATGCATCCTGCCTCCTGCACTGAACATAGACTGGCGCTTTGTTTCTTACAAGATAGTATACATGTTTCAATGCCATTCTCCCAAACCATCCCACCCTTTCCCTCTCCCTCAGAGTCCAAAAGTCTGTTTTTTAATATGCTGTCTAGGTTGGTCATAACTTTCCTTCCAAGGAGCAAGTGTCTTTTAATTTCTTGGCTGCAGTACAATCTGCAGTGATTTTGGAGCCTCCCAAAATAAAGTCTGTCACTGTTTCCACTGTTTCTCCATCTATCTGCCATGAAGTGATGGGACCAGATGCCATAATCTTAGTTTTCTAAAATGTTGAGCTTTAAGCCAATTTTTTCCACTCTCGTCTTTCACCTTCATCAAGAGGCTCTTCAGTTCTTCACTTTCTGTCATGAGGGTGGTGTCATCTGCATATTTGAGGTTATTGATATTTCTCCTGCAGTCTTGATTCCAGCTTGTGCTTCTTGCAGTCCAGCATTTCTCATGATATACTCTGCATATAAGTTAAATAAGCAGGGTGACAATATACAGCCTTGACATACTCCTTTGTTGATTTGGAAGCAGTCTGTTGTTCCATGTCCAGTTCTAACTGTTGCTTCCTGACCTGCATACAGATTTCTCAAGAGGCAGGTCAGGTGGTCTGGTATTCCCATCTCTTTCAGAATTTTCCAGTTTGTTGTGACCCACACAGTCAAAGGCTTTGGCATAGTCAATAAAGCAGAAATCGATGTTTTTCTGGAACTCTCTTGCTTTTTCCATGATCCAGCAGATGTTGGCAATTTGATCTCTGGTTCCTTTGCCTTTTCTAAAACCAGTTTGAACATCTGGAAGTTCACAGTTCATGTATTGCTGAAGCCTGGCTTGGAAACTTTTGAGCATTACTTTACTAGTGTGTGAGATGACTGCATTGTGTGGTAGTTTGAACATTCTTTGGCATTTCCTTTCTTTGGGATTGGAATGAAAACTGACCTTTCTCAGTCCTGTGGCCACTGCTGACTTTCCAAATTTGCTGACATATTGAGTGTAGCACTTTCACAGCATCATCTTTTAGGATTTGAAATAGCTCAACTGGAATTCCATCACCTCCACTAGCTTTGTTTGTATTGCTGCTTCCTAAGGCCCACTTGACTTTGCATTGCAGGATGTCTGGCTCTAGGTGAGTGATCATACTATCATGATCATCTGGCTTATGAAGATCTTTTTTTGTACAGTTCTTCTGTGTATTCTTGCTACTTCTTCTTAATATGTTTTGCTTCTGTTAGGTCCATACTGTTTCTGTCTTTTATTGAGCCAGTCTATGCCATCTGGTCCCATCACTTCATGGGAAATAGATGGGGAAACAGTGGAAACAGTGTCAGACTTTATTTTTTTGGGCTCCAAAATCACTGCAGATGGTGATTGCAGCCATGAAATGAAAAGATGCTTACTCCTTGGAAGAAAAGTTATGACCAACCTAGATAGCATATTCAAAAGCAGAGATATTACTTTGCCAACAAAGGTCCATCTAGTCAAGGCTATGGTTTTTCCAGTGGTCATGATGGATGTGAGAGTTGGACGGTGAAGAAGGCTGAGGGCTGAAGAATTGATGCTTTTGAACTGTGGTGTTGGAGAAGACTCTTGAGAGTCCCTTGGACTGTAAGCAGATCCAACCAGTCCATTCTGAAGGAGATCAACCCTGGGATTTCTTTGGAAGGAATGATGCTGAAGCTGAAACTCCAATACTTTGGCTACCTCATGTGAAGAGTTGACTCACTGGAAAAGACCCTGATGCTGGAGGGATTGGGAGCAAGAGGAGAAGGGGACGACAGAGGATGAAATGGCTGGATGGCATCACCAACTCAATGGATGTGAGTTTGGGTAAACTCTGGCAGTTGGTAATGGACAGGGAGGCCTGGCATGCTGCAATTCATGGGGTCGCTAAGAGTTGGACACGACTGAGCGACTGAACTGAACTTAACTGATGCATGAATTGTTTCCTTGGTATCTAATTTTCCTGAAGAGATCTCTGCTACTGTTACTGCTAAGTCACTTCAGTCATGTCAGACTCTGTGTGACCCCATAGACGGCAGCCCACCAGGCTCCCTGTCCCTGGGATTCTCCAGGCAAGAACACTGGAGTGGGTTGCCATTTCCTTCTCCAATGCATGAAAGTGAAAAGTGAAAGTGTAGTCGCTCAGTTGTTTCTCACTCTTCACGACCCCATGGACTGCAGCCTATCAGGCTCCTCCGTCCATGGGGTTTCCCAGGCAAAAGTACTGGAGTGGGGTGCCATTGCCTTCTCTGGAAGAGATCTCTAGTCTTTTCCATTCTGTTATTTCCCTCTACTTCTTTGCACTGATGATTGAGGAAGGCTTTCTTGTCTCTCATTGCTATTCTTTGTTGTTAGGCATTATGAATGTTTCTGATATGAGAGCACAGAGAAATCTTTGTGCTGTAACTGACATTCTTACAATAGATTCCCGTAAGTGGTATTGAGTTATGAAGAATAAACAGTAGTAAAATTGATTATGCCTATATTTTCTCAAAAGATTCTAGTAGTTTCCATTCACAACAGAGATATAGGAGTTTCTGTTTTAACATGCCATTGACAGCAATAAATGTTCTAATTTTGATCATTTTTAATTTTATGGATGGAATTTGTTTTAATTTAATCATTCATTAAATTCCAGAACTGGTTAATTTATTTTTCTGTTTTCTTGCTTTGTTTACTTTGTGGGATCTTTACTGATTTTTCATTAGTTTACATGCAGTCTTTACTTATGGATCCATTATAAATTATTCCACAGGACTTGAGATACAAAATTGTTTTCTTTTAAAGTAAAACTTCCTCAATTTTAAAAAATGTTTTATTGAGATGTATTATTTTGCTAGTTTTATATGGGTACAACGTAATGATTTGATATTTGTATATGTTGTAAAATGATCACAACAATAAATCTTTTTAACATCCATCACCACACGTAATTACAATTTTTTTGTGATGAGAAGTTTTATTTTTTTTTAATACTTTATTCTTTATTACAATACTGTATTTGTTTTTCCATACATTGACATGAATCAGCCACAGGTGTCCATGATCTCCCAATGCCGAAGCCCCTCCCACCTCCCACCCCATATCATCTCCCTGAATCATCCCGTGCACCAGCCCCATGCATCCTGCCTCCTGTATTGAACATAGACTGACGCTTCATTCTTACAAGATAGTATGCATGTTTCAATGCCATTCTCCCAGATCATCCCCCGCCCCGCTCAGAGTCCAAAAGTCCGTTCTATACCTCTGAGTCTCTTTTGTTGTCTCACATAGAGGGTCATCATTACTATCCTTCTAAATGCCATATATATGTGTCAGTATACTGTATTGATGTTTTTCTTTCTGGCTTACTTTACTCTCTATAATCGGCTCCAATTTCATCCATCTCATTAGAACTGAGTCGAATTTATTCTTTTTAAGGGCTGAGTAGTACTCCATTGTGTATATGTACCACAGCTTTCTTACCCATTCATCTGCTGATGGACATCTAGGTTGCTTCCATGTCCTGGCTATTATAAACAGTGCTGCAATGAACATTGGGGTACATGTGTCTCTTTCAATTCTGGTTTCCTCGGTGTGTATGCCCAGCAGTGGGATTGCTGGGTCATAAGGCAGTTCTATTTGCAATTTTTTAAGGAATCTCCACACTGTTTTCCATAGTGGCTGTACTAGTTTGCATTCTCACCAGCAGTGTAAGAGGGTTCCCTTTTCTCCACATCCTCTCCAGCATTTATTGCTTGTAGACTTTTGGATCGCAGCCATTCTGACTGGTGTGAAATGGTACCTCATTGTGGTCTTGATTTGCATTTCTCTGATAATGAGTGATGTTGAGCATCTTTTCATGTGTTTGTTAGCCATCCATATGTCTTCTTTGGAGAAATGCCTATTTAGTTCTTTGGCCCATTTTTTTGATTGGTTCGTTTATTTTTCTGGAGTTGAGCTGCATAAGTTGTTTGTATATCTTTGAGATTAGTTGTTTGTCAGTTGTTTCATTTGCTATTGTTTCCTCCCATTCAGAAGGCTGTCTTTTCACCTTGCTTATAGTTTCCTTTGTTGTGCAGAAGCTTTTAATTTTAATTAGATCCTAATTTTAATTAGTTGTTTCTTTTGCTTTTATTTCCAGTATACTGGGAGGTGGATCATAGAGGATCCTGCTGTGATTTATGTCGGAGAGTGTTTTGCCTATGTTTTCCTCTAGGAGTTTTATAGTTTCTGGTCTTACATTTAGATCTTTAATCCATTTTGAGTTTATTTTTGTGTATGGTGTTAGACAGAAGTCTAGTTTCATTCTTTTACAAGTGGTTGACCAGTTTTCCCAGCACCACCTGTTAAAGAGACTGTCTTTACTCCATTGTATATTCTTGCCTCCTTTGTCGAAGATAAGGTGTCCATAGGTGTGTGGGTTTATCTCAGGGCTTTCTATTTTGTTCGATTGATCTATATTTCTGTCTTTGTGTCAGTACCATACTGTCTTAATGACTGTGGCTTTGTAGTAGAGCCTGAAGTCAGGCACGTTGATTCCTCCAGTTCCATTCTTCTTTCTCAAGATTGCTTTGGCTATTCGAGGTTTTTTTGTATTTCCATACAAATCTTGAGATTACTTGATCTAGTTCTGTGAAAAATACTGCTGGTAGCTTGATAGGAATTGCATTGAATCTGTAGATTGTTTTGGGTAGTATACTCATTTTCACTATATTGACTCTTCCAACCCATGAGCATGGTATATTTCTCCATCTATTAGTGTCCTCTTTGATTTCTTTCATCAGTGTTTTATAGTTTTTTTATATAGGTCTTTAGTTTCTTTAGGTAGGTATATCCCTAAGTATTTTATTCTTTTCGTTGCAATGGTGAATGGGGTTGTTTCCTTGACTTCTTTTTCTACTTTCTCATTATTAGTGTATAGGAATGCAAGGGATTTCTGAGTGTTGATTTTATATCCTGCAACTTTACTATATTCCTTGATTAGCTCTAGTAGTTTTCTGGTCGAGTCTTTAGGATTTTCTATGTAGAGGATCATGTCGTCTGCAAACAGTGAGAGTTTTACTTCTTCTTTTCCAATTTGGATTCCTTTTATTTATTTTTCTGCTCTGATTGCTGTGGCCAAAACTTTCAGTACGATATTGGATAGTAGTGGTGAAAGTGGACACCCTTGTCTTGTTCCTGACTTTAGGGGAAATGGTTTCAATTTTTCACCATTGAGGATAATGTTAGCTGTGGGTTTGTCATATATAGCTTTTATTATGTTGAGGTACGTTCCTTCTATTCCTGCTTTCTGGAGCGTTTTTATCATAAATGGATGTTGAATTTTGTCAAAGGCTTTTTCTGCATCTATTGAGATAGTCATATGATATTTATTTTTCAGTTTGTTAATGTGATGAATTACATTGATTGATTTGCGGATATTGAAGGATCCTTGCATCCCTGGGATAAAGCCCACTTGGTCATGGTGTATGATCTTTTAATGTGTTGCTGGATTCTGATTGCTAGGATTTTGTTGAGGATTTTTGCATCTATGTTCATCAGTGATATTGGCCTGTAGTTTTCTTTTTTTGTGGTGTCTTTGTCAGGTTTTGGTATTAGGGTGATGGTGGCCTCATAGAATGAGTTGGGAAGTTTACCTTCCTCTTCAATTTTCTGGAATAGCTTCAGTAAGATAGGTGTTAGCTCTTCTCGAAATTTTTGGTAGAATTCAGCTGTGAAGCCATCTGGACCTGGGCTTTTGTTTGCTGGAAGATTTCTGATTACAGTTTCAATTTCCATGCTTGTGATGGGTCTGTTAAGATTTTCTATTTCTTCCTGGTTCAGTTTTGGAAAGTTGTACTTTTCTAAGAATTTGTCCATTTCTTCCAAGTTGTCCATTTTATTGGCATATAATTGCTGATAGTAGTCTCTTATGATTCTTTGTATTTCTGTGTTGTCTGTCGTAATCTCTCCATTTTCATTTCTAATTTTATTAATTTGATTTTTTTCTCTTTGTTTCTTGATGAGTCTGGCTAATGGTTTGTCAATTTTATTTATCCTTTCAAAGAACCAGCTTTTTGCTTTGTTGATTTTTGCTATGGTCTCTTTTGTTTCTTTTGCATTCATTTCTGCCCTAATTTTTAGGATTTCTTTCCTTCTACTTTGGGAGTCTCTATTTCTTCCTTTTCTAGTTGCTTTAGGTATAGAGTTAGGTTATTTGTTTGGCTTTTTTCTTGTTTCTTGAGGTATTCCTGTATTGCTATGAACTTTCCTCTTAGCACTGCTTTTATAGTGTCCCATAGGTTCTGTGTAGTTGTGTTTTCATTTTCATTCGTTTTGATGCATAATTTGATTTCTTTTGATTTCTTCTGTGATTTGTTGGTTATTCAGAAGGGTGTTGTTCAGCCTCCAAATGTTGGAATTTTTTTTTTTTTTTTACATTTATATACAGATTTTATTAGAGATCTAATGCATCACTGAGGCATTGCATCAACACCAGATTCATATTAAACTGGATATAGAAAATAAGTTAATGCCAGATTAAGACCGCCTAGCAGGGCAACTTGCAATTGCCATAAATGTTACAGCAAGTTTACAGGACTCTAGTCAATTAGTATTTAGTCCAAAAATACAGAAGACCAAAGTTAACGCTTGCATTCTGTTTGCAAAGCCAGGTTATATCACTAATAAATAAGCTTTCTTAGAACTCTAGAAGTTGAACAAGGTACAAAAGAATGTCTTCAGAACGTTGCAGTTCAGAGATCTGTGGGGTGGGGGAGCTATGGGGGAGCCAGAAGTTGGGGGGCAGGGAAAGGAGGAGGAGGCAACTGTGGGTCTCATTCTGAATGGGGGATGCGCTCTCTCCAGCCAGAGGGCCTTTAACTTGTGACAATCTCTTTGCTGTCTTCCACGAAGCGGGTGAAACGGAAGTTGGTTCCGTTCTCGCTGCTTGCCATCTTCTCCAGGCCGGCCAGGGGCGCGCTGGGCTCTGAGTTCTGGAGCTTCTCCAGGTTTCCTGTCAGACCACTAATAGGTGAGCTGCTTCCACTGCCCAGGCTTCCAGGGATTGGAGGGATGCCCCCATTCTGAATGACGGAGATCTCGTTGGCCTTCATCGCCAGCCCGTTGGAAAGCGCGGCTGCGTACTGATTCCAGAAACTGGAAGGATCCCCGCTTCCTGACCTGGCCGCCAAATCCTTCTGGAACATTTCTGGGAACTTGACCGGATTGCCTCCTAGAAATGTCATAGGGCCATCCACAGAGAGCCGGCCACCCCGGCGGGCGGGGTGCTATTCCACATGTGAGTGCCCATGTGTACCTTAAGATTGCCTTTTGTTGTGAAAGCTCTTCCACAAATAGTGCAAGCAAAGGGTTTCTCTCCAGTGTGAGTTCTCTCGTGAATCTGCAGGGCACTCGACGAGGAGAAGGTCTTACCACACGTGTTGCAGTAGTGCTGTTTGGGGGTTCTCCTGGGCAGAGCTGGGAGCAGAACTGGGGACGTGGCAGAGGATGACAGAGGCCCAGAAGGGACGTGACTGGTGGGCGTGTCCTTACTGTCCTGAGGAGTCACATGCACGAAGCCGTTGACCTCTGTCTTGATGAGAGATGCCAACGAGTTGGCGGGAATCACCGCCGAGTTCTGATTGGGGCCAAGGTTGGAACTGGGCTCAAAGAGCTGTGATGGTAGATCCCGCATCTGATGTGTCAACATGTGTTGCTTCAAATTACCCTTGGTGGAAAAGCCACGATTGCAGACTGTGCAAATAAATGGTCTCTCTTTGGTATGACTTCTGTAGTGAATGTCCAAGGCACTCTGACAAGCAAAGGTTTTGCCACAAATGTCACAAGCAGTGTTTTTAAATTTACCCCGGTCTCTGAAAGGGAAGAGGATTCCCAAGGTATCTTCTTTGATGATTTTCTCTGTGTGACTAGATGTCAAATCCAGAGCCCCACCATTCACTGGGGCGGGAGACAAACCATTGGCAAAGTCACTTGCCCCTGCTCTCTGCAGCTTCTCCTCGGCGCCGGGTGACTTGTGGAATTCCTGGGTGCTGTTGGATGGGGACAGAGCCTGCATGGAGGGAGGTAGACTCTGAGATGGCCGGGCTGCCTGCACTTTGGCTCTCCATGTCGCCACCCACCGAGGATGAATCGTTGGTCAGGACGTCCCCCTCGACTGACCCGTTCTCCACCGACTTCAGGCTGGCCTGCAGCTGCTCTGCCAGGCCAGCATTGATCATCTTCATCTGATTTTGTTCAGCCTCCAAATGTTGGAATTTTTAATAGCTTTTCTCCGGTAATTGAGATCTAACCTTAGTGCATTATGGTCAGAGAAGATGCTTGGAATAATTTCGATTTTTTTGAATTTATCAAGGTTAGATTTATGACCCAGGATGTGATCTATCCTGGAAAAGGTTCCATGTGCACTTGAGTAAAAGGTGAAATTCATTGTTTTGGGGTGAATTATCCTATAGATATCAATTAGGTCTAACTGGTCTATTGCATCATTTAAAGTTTGCGTTTCTTTGTTAATTTTCTGTTTAGTTGATCTGTCCATAGGTGTGAGTGGGGTATTAAAGTCTCCCACTATTATTGTGTTATTATTAATTTCCCCTTTCATGCTTGTTAGCGTTTGTTTTACATATTGCGGTGCTCCTATGTTGGGTGCATATATATTTATAATTGTTATATCTTCTTCTTGGATTGATCCTTTAATCATTATGTAGTGGCCTTCTTTGTCCCTTTTCACAGCCTTTGTTTTAAAGTCTATTTTATCGGATATGAGTATTGCTACTCCTGTTTTCTTTTGGTCTTTATTTGCATGGAATATCTTTTTCCAGCCCTTCACTTTTAGTCTGTATGTGTCCGTTGTTTTGAGGTGGGTCTCTTGTAAGCAGCATATATAGGGATCTTGTTTTTGTATCCATTCAGCCAGTCTTTGCCTTTTGGTTGGGGCATTCAACCCATTTACATTTAAGGTAATTATTGATAAGTATGCACCTGTTGCCATTTACTTTATTGTTTTGGGTTCGGGTTTATACGTCCTTTTTGTGTTTCCTGTCTAAAGTCTATCCTTTAGTATTTGTTGGAGAGCTGGTTTGGTGGTGCTGAATTCTCTCAGCTTTTGCTTGTCTGTAAAGCTTTTGATTTCTCCTTCATATTTGAATGAGATCCTTGCTGGGTACAGTAGTCTTGGCTGAAGGTTGTTATCTTTCATCACTTTAAGTATGTCTTGCCATTCCCTCCTGGCCTGAAGAGTTTCTATTGAAAGATCTGCAGTTATTCTTATGGGGATCCCCTTGTGTGTTATTTGTTGTTTTTCCCTTGCTGCTTTTAATATTTGTTCTTTGTGTTTGGTCTTTGTTAGTTTGATTAGTATATGTCTTGGGGTGTTCCGCCTTGGGTTTATCCTGTTTGGCACTCTCTGGGTTTCTTGGACTTGGGTGATTATTTCCTTCCCCATTTTAGGGAAGTTTTCAACTATTATCTCCTCAAGTATTTTCTCATGGTCTTTCTTTTTGTCTTCTTCTTCTGGGACTCCTATAATTCGAATGTTGGAGCGTTTCATATTGTCTTGGAGGTCTCTGAGGTTGTCCTCATTTCTTTTAATTCATCTTTCTTTTTCCCTCGCTGATTCATTTATTTCTACCATTCTATCTTCTATTTCACTAATCCTATCTTCTGCCTCCGATATTCTACTATTTGTAGCCTCCAGAGTGTTTCTGATCTCATTTATTGCATTATTCATTGTATGTTGACTCTTTTTTATTTCTTCTAGGTCCTTGTTAAACCTTTCTTGCATCTTCTCAGTCCTTGACCCCAGGCTATTTATCTGTGATTCCATTTTGATTTCAAGGTTTTGGATCATTTTCACTATCAGTATTCGGAATTCTTTCTCATGTAGATTCCCTATCTCTTCCTCTTTTGTTTGGTTTAGTGGGCATGTCTCCTGTTCCTTTACCTGCTGGGTATTCCTCTGTCGCTTCATCCTGGTTATATTGCTGCGTTTGAGGTAGCTTTTCTATATTCTGGGAATTTGTGGAATTCTCTTTATTATAGAGCTTCCTCTCTGTGTTTGGGGTTATATCAGTGGCTCGTCAAAGTTTCTTGATTAGAGAGGCTTGTGTTGAAGTTCTGGTGGGTGGAGTTGGATTTCCTCTCTCTGGAGTGCTGTGAAGTGTCAAGTAATGGGTTATGGGACATCAATGGTTTTGAAGTATTTTGAGCTGCCTGTGTATTGAAGCTCAGGGGCTTGTTCTTGTGTTGCTGGAGAATTTGTGTTGTATGTCTTGCTCTGGAACTTGTTGGCCCTTGGGCGGTGCTCAGTTTCAGTATAGGTATGAAGACGTTTGATGAGCTCTTATTGGTTAATGTTCCCTGTATTCAGGAATTCTTTGATGATCTCAGGATTTGGACTTACGCCTCCTGATTCTGGTTTTCAGATTTATTTTTACAGTAGCTTCATGATTTCTTCATCTATTCAGCACTAATGTTAAAACATCTGAGTTAATGATGATAGGTTTCTCCACTTTGAGGGTCGTCCCTCGAGGATCTCTGAGTTACTTGGAGGAGAGAAGAGGGAGGGGGTAGTTAAAGGTGAGTGGAATGGGATGAGGTGGAATCAAAAGAGGGAAAAGCAAGCTAGCCCGTAACCATTTTCTTGTGTGCACTCCAAAGTCTGGACCTCTCAGAGGTGGTCACAGAGTTATACATGGAAGAGGAGAGGGAGGAAGTAGATAGAGGTGGACAGGAGGATAAAAGAGGGAGATGCAAAGGAGGGATACAGATCCGGCCAGTGACCAGTTCCCTGAGGATTCTCCACCTTCTGGAACACACAGAGATTCATAGAGTTGGGTAGAGAAGAGGAGGGGGAGAGATGAGACAGAAGCCACCTGGTGGAGAAAAGAGAGATTCCAAAGGGGGAGAGAGTGGTCAAGCCAGAGTCTCGCACTCATGTAAAATTGGGTACTGAAGATTAGGTTTTTAAAAGTACAAAATTGGCAACAAATACCAAAATGTTGAGATTATAAATCTGGAGTAGAGATTGGATTTTCAAAGATAAAATATTAAAGATAAGAAGAAGGAGAGAAAATTAAAAAAAATGGAGGAGAAAAAATAAAATAAAATAAAAGACTCCAGAATTATTAAGAGACAAATTCCACCTCCAATAGGACTATATACGGCATTTGCTTTAAAGATAGGGTTTTTTTTTTGAAAAGTAATAATAGGTTATAAAAATAATAAATAGAAATATAGAAGACTTAAAAATTTAAGCAAGTTTAGAAAAAAACAAAAAGAAAAGAGAAAAAAAGAAAAAAATTTTTAAAGAAAAAAAATTCTTAAAGAAAAAAAAATCATGCTTCCACATCATCTCCCCCCCAAAAAAAAAAAACTGATCATAAAAGTAGTAACAGTATATCTGGCGCTTTCTCTGTCGTTGTGGACTGTGTGGGGTCGCTACCAAGGCAGTTCCCTCTGTTTGACTTCCTCTGTTTGCTGATCCCTTCCATGTCTGATTTCCGTCTTGACACAGGGAGGGTGGTGGTGGACTCTGCACTGGGCTTGCCCCTTCTCGCTCCTTGGGTTAACCTTGTGGGGCCTGCCCTATGCTTCATGCATGTCCCCAGTCTATGCCGCTCAGGTTTGGCGCTCAGGATTGGCGGTCAGGAAGCCCTCCGAGATTTGGATTTGGTTGAACAGGGGCTTTGTTCCCTTCTCAGGTCCGAGTGGCTAGGGAGTTTGGCGCGCGCTATTGCGACTTCTGGGCTTTCCGGGTCGCTCAATTTTCTGGGAGCTCCGCCAGGGCTCTTTCTCAGGCACATGATGATTGTTCAGAGCCCCCAGCAATCTCAATAGCAAAGAAAGCTGCTTGCAATTTGGTAGGTAATGTCTCTCTTGAGCTGCGATTGCCCCCTTCCAGCACTTAAGGCTCTGGCTGCCTGTCACCAGAGGGGGATGGTCTGCAGCCAGCTATTGCTGATCCGTCCTTTGTTCTGTGCGCGGGCCTGTCGGTGTCTTATGTTCGAGCGTTTCGCGTGTTAGCTATCCCACAGTCTGGTTTGCTAGACCAAGATAGTTCTTTCTAGCCATGCGCGGACCCGATTCTGGCCCCGTTACACCCCGATTCTCGAGAAAAGCCCTGCAGCCTACGTCTCCCGTGGCCCAATTCTTAGAAAGCACTGTCGCGGGCGCGCTCCTCCCTGCCCAACCCCCACTGCTGTCGGACGCAGGCGTTTGCGCTGCTTATCCGCTGGGGGTTATACTGTTGAATTCGTAATCTGTTGGTTTTAATTATTTATTTATTTATTTATTCTTCCTTCCTGTTATGTTGCCCTCTGTGCTTCCAGGGCTCGCCCCATACACAGCTGTGAGAATGTTTCCCAATTTTAGGAAATCTCTCTTTTAAGAGTCTCTTCCTGGGACAGGATTCCCTTCCCGGAATGGGTTTCCCTTCCCGGGACGGGGCTCCCTCCCCTCCTCCTTTGTCTCTATCTTCGTATATTTTAATTCCTACCTGGTTTTGAAGCCAATGATCTGCTTTGCTGGATGCCTGATGTCCTCTGCCAGCAGTCAGAAGTTGTTTTATGGAATTTACTCAGCGTTGAAATGTTCTTTTGATGAAGTAGTTAGGGAGAAAGTGTTCTCCCCATCCTATTCCTCCGCCATCTTTTCCCCATCCCTGATGAGAAGTTTTAACGTCTACTCTCTCAGCAATTTTCAAATATATAATGCAATATTATCAAGTCTAGTTACCATGCTGTATGTTTCATTGTAATGACTTACTTATTTAATAACTGGAAGTTTGTACCGTTTGACTCCCTTCACTCATTTCATCCACCCTCACCTCTGGCAGCCACCAGTCTGCTCTATCTATGAGCTTATTTTTTTTTTTTCAGATTCAACATATAAGGGAGATCATAATGTATTTGTCTTTCTGTTTGACGTATTTCACTAATCACTGTGCCCTCAAGGGTTCATCAGGTTGTCACAAATGACAAGATTTCCTTCTCTTTTAGGGCTGAATATTCTATTATATATACTCACAACATATTCTTTGTCCATTTATCTTTCAGTGGATATTTAGGTTGTTTCTGTATCATTATTGTTCAGTCACTCAGTCGTGTCTGACTCTTTGTGACCCCATGGACTGTAGCACACCCAGCTTCCCTGTCCATCACCAACTCCCAGAGCTGGCTCAAACTCACATCCATCAAGTCAGTGATACCGTCCAGCCCTCTCATCTTCTGTCGTCCCCTTCTCCTGCTCTCAGTTTTTCCCAGCATCAGGGTATTTTCAAGTGAGTTGACTCTGGTATCAAGTGGCCAAAGTATGGGAGCTTCAGTTTTAGCATCAGTGTTTCCAATGAATATTCAAGGTAGATTTCTTTAGGATTGAGTGGTTTGATCTCCTGGCTATCCAGAGGACTCTCAACAGTCTTCACAGCACCACAGTTCAAAAGCATCAGTTCTTTGGCACTCAGCTTTCTTTATGGTCCAACTCTCACATCCATAGATTACTACTGGAAAAAACTATAGCTTTGACTAGACAGACCTTTTTCGTCAAAGGTGATGTCTTTGCTTTTTAATATGCTGTCTAGGTTTGTCGTAACTTTCCTTCCAAGGAGCAAGCGTCTTTTAATTTCATGGCTTCAGTGATTGTTCACAGTGATTTTGGAGCCCAAGAAAATAAAATCTGCCACTGTTTCCACTTTTTCTCCATCTATTTGTTCTGAAATGAGGGACCAGATGCTATGATATTAGTTATTTGAATGTTGAGTTTTAAGCCAGCTTTTTCACTTTCCTCTTTCACTTTCATCAAGAGGCCTTTTAGTTCGTCTTCTCTTTCTGCTGTTAGGGTGGTGTCATCTGCATATCTGAGGTTGTTGGTGTTTCTCCCGGCAATTGTGATACCAGCTTGTGCTTCATCCAGGCCAACATTTTCCAGAATATACTCTGCATATAAGTTAAATAAGCAGGTGAAAACATATAGCCTTGATGTACTCCTTTCCCAATTTTCAACCAGTCCATTGTTCCATGTCCAGTTCTAACTGTTGCTTCTGGACCTGCATGCAGGTTTCTTAAGAGGCAGGTAAGGTGGTCTGGTATTCCCATCCCTTTAAGCATTTTCCATAGTTCATCGTGATCCACACTGTCAAAGTCTTTAGTCAATAAAGCAGAAGTAGATGTTTTTCTGGAGTTCTCTTGCTTTGTCTCTGATCCATTGCATGTTAGCAATTTGATCTCTGGTTCCTCTGCTTTTTCTAAATCCAGTTCCAACATCTGGAAGTTCTTGATTCGCACACTATTGAAGCCTTGCTTGAAAGATTTTGAACATTACCTTGCTAGCATGTGAAATGAATGCAATTATACAGTCATTTGAACATTCTTTGGCATTGCCTTTCTTTGGGATTGAAATGAAAAGTGACCTTTTCTAGTCCTGCAGCTACTGCTGAGTTTTCCAACTTTGCTGATGTACTGACTGCAGCACTTTAATAGCATCATCTTTTAGGATTTTAAATAGCTCACCTAGAATTCCGTTACCTTTCCCAGCTTTGTTTGTGGTAACGCTTCCTAAGGCCCACTTGAATTCACACTCCAGGATGTCTGGCTCTAAGTGACTGATCACACCATCATGGTTATCTGGGTCTTTAAGACTTTGTCTGCACAGTTCCTCTGTGTGTTCTTGCCACCTATTCTTAGTATCTTCTGCTTCTGTTTGGTCCTTGTCATTTCTGTCCTTTATTGTGCCCACAGAAATATTCCCTTGGTAGCTCCACTTTTCTTGAAGAGGTCTCTAGTTTTTCCCATTCTATTTCTTTCCTCTATTTCTTTTCATTGTTCACACAAGAAGACTTTCTTGTCTCTCCTGTTATTTTTTGGAACTCTGCATTCAGATCAGTATATCTTTCCATTTCTCCTTGTCTTTCACTTCTCTCCTTTTCTCTTCTATTTGTAAGGCCTCCTTAGGCAACTGTTTTGCCTTCTTGCATTTCTTTTTATTGGGGATGATTTTGGTCATCGCCTCTTGTAGAGTGTTACGAACCTCAGTCCATAGTTCTTCAGGCACTCTGTCTTTCAGATATAATTCTTTTAATCTATTGTAAATGATGCTGCAGTGAACATAGACATGGATATATCTTTTTATTTATTTTAATTTTATTTTTACTTTATTCTACTTTACAATACTGTATTGGTTTTGCTATACATTGACATGAATCAGCCATGGGTGTACACAAGCTCTGAATCCTGAAACCCCCTCCCACCTCCCACCAGTTAGAGTTTTTCATAAATACCGAGAAGCTGAATTCTTGAATTACATGGTAGCTCTGTTTTAATTTTTTTTTGAGGAACCTACATACTGGTTTCCATAGTGCCTGCACCAATTTACATTCCAGCCAGTGGTGCACAGGGGTTGCCTTTTGTCCATATCCTTCCAAACACTTATGTTTTGTCTTTTTGTAGTAATTGTTCTCAGAAAGATGAGGTTATATCTAATTGTTGTTTTGATTTGCATTTTCCTATGATTAGCTGTTGTTGAATACCTTTTTATATATCTGTGGCCTGTATGTCTTCTTGGGAAAAATGTCTATTCCAATCCTCTTTATTTTAAAATTGGATTATTTTAATTGATATTCAGTTGTATGAACTCTTTATATGTTTTTGGATATTAATCTGTTAATCAGATATATGATTTGTAAATATTTTTCTCCTATTTGCTTTGCTATGCAGATGAACTAGTTTGATATAGTTACCCTTGTTTGTTTTTGCTTTCATTCCTTTTGCTTTTGATGTCAAATTAAAAAAAAAAATCACCTAGGGTGATATTAAGGAACTTACTGATTATTTTCTTGTAGGAGTTCTTTGGTTTGATGTTTTATGTTCAAGAATTCAATGCATATTGAGTTCATTTCCATATGTGGTGTAAGATATTGGTTTCCTTGTTTTGCATGTTTGTTCAACACTGTTTATTGGGGAGACTGTCCTTTCCTCATTGAATATCCTGGTTCTTGTCTCCTTTGTCATAAAATAATAGACCATGTATAATCATGGGTTTATTTCTCAGCTTTTCGTGGCATCCCATTGATCTGGTGTTTGTTTTTGTGCCAATACTCTACTTTTTTATTTATTATAGTTTTGTAGTATTGTTTGAAATTAGAAAGTGTAATGTCTCCAGCTTAGTTCTTTTTCTCAGTATCAGTTTAGCTGTTTGGGATCTTTTGTGGTTCCATACAAATTTTAGGATTGTTTATTCTATTTCTATAAAAAGTGCTATTGGAATTTTGATAGGGATTGCATCCAGTCTATAGATTGCTTTCAGCTGTATGGAAATTTTAGCAATATTAATTCTTTCAGTTTATGAACATAAGGTATCTTTTCATTTCATGTCTTATAATTTTCAGTGGATAGCTCTTTAAGGTCCTTGATTAAATTTATTATTAAGTATTTTATTTTTGTTAATGATTATATAACTGATGTTATTGATCTTAATTTTTTATATATTTGTTATCAGTATGTAGAAATGCCACAGATTTTTGTATATTTGTATCCTACAACTTTCAGTTCAGTTCAGTCCAGTTCAGTCACTCAGTCATGTCCAACTCTTTGTAACTTTAGCTATAATTAATTAGATCTTTCCAATATTTTGATGGAGTCTTTAATATTTTCTCTATAAAAAATGTCATCTTCGCATGGAGAAAGTTCTACTTCTTCTTTCCAATCCTGATGCCTTTTATTTCTTCCTCTTATTTTGCCTGATTGCTCTAACTAGGACTTCTAGTACTGTGTTGAATAGGAGTGGTGAAAGTGTACAGTCTTGTCTTACTCCTGATCTTACAGGAAAAGCTCTTAACTTTCATCATTGAGTAAGGTGTGGGCTTGTGATAGTGACTTTATTTCATTTATTTTATTGACTTTTATACCCAGTTTGTTGAGAGTTTTTTTTTTTTAAATTGTGAATGGAGATTGAATTTGTCAGATGCTATTTTTTCATCTGTTGAAATGATAATATGATTTTAATCTTTCATTCTGTATGTTAATGTGATGATGACATATATTGATTTGTGTGTAGAGAACTATTCTTGTATGACAGGGACAAAGCCCACTTGATCATAGTGTATGAGTCTTTTAATGTGCTGTTGTTTGACTTGTAGTAATTTGTTGTCAATTCTTGCATCTATATTCATCAGAGATTCTGGCCTGTAGTTTCTTTTCTTGCCTTTCCTTGTCTTCTTTTCTTTCCTTATCTGGCTTTTATATCATGGAAATGCTGCTAAAAATGTTTTTTTTTTTTTTAAACAAACATTTAAAAAGAAGTTTTAAAAATGAATTTGGGAGTGTTCTCTCTTCAGCTTTTGTTAAGAGTTTGAGAAGAATTGATGTTAATTCATCTTTAAATGTTTAAACTCTACCGGGGAAACAATTGGTCATGTGCTTTTCTTTTTTGGGGAGGTTTTTGATTACTGATTCACTCTCCTTCCTCATTACTTCAAATCTTACTCTGATCAGATTTTCTAGTTCTTCATGATTCAGTCTTGGTAGATTGTCTGTTTCTAGAAATTTATCCTTTTTTCTAGATTGTGCAGCTTGTTGGCATTCATTTTGTTGTTCAGTTGTTCAGTCGTTCAGTTGTATCCAACTCTTTCCGACCCATGGACTGCAGCATGCTAGGCTTTCCTCTCCTTCAGTATCTCCTGGCATTTGCTCAAACTCTTGTCCATTGAATCAGTGATGCCATCCAAACATATCATCCTCTGTCGCCTTCCTTCTCCCTTGCCTTCAGTCTTTCCTAGTATCAGGGTCTCTAATGAGTTAGCTTTTCACATCAGGTGCCCAAAGTATTGGAACTTCAGCTTCAGCATTAGTCCTTCCAATGAATATTCAGAGTTGATTTCCTTTAGGATTGACTGGTTTGATCTCCTTTCTATCCAAGGGGCTCTGAAGAGTCTTCTCCAGCACCACAGTTTGAAAGCATCAGAGTTGTTCATAGTCATCTATTATGTTCCTTTCCGTGATTTTAGTTGTAGAGACTCCTGTTAAATTTAAATTTTTATTTATTTGGATCCTCTTTTTTCCTTGGTTAGTCTTATTGATGCTTTGTCAATTATGTGTATTTTTTCAAAGAATGAAGTCTTAGTTTTGTTAGTTTTTTCCTGTTGTTTTCCTATTCTTTGTTCCTATTCTGTATTTCATTTACCAAGTAAAATAGCTCTTGAATGAAGAGAAATCCTTGAGGAAGAACCTTGTTGCATAAAGTGATCTGCCCATACAGAACTGTATAGTTCACCCCCGAGGAAGATCTGGCTGTTTACCAGGGTGTTTATGCACCAGGCCAAGAGTACTTTTGGGACAGTTACTGGGTACTGACTCTGAATTGATACAAATTTCTAGAGATATAAAGCAGCACTATAATTCAACACTCAGAGTAATCAATGGAGGTAGGTAATCATTGGTATCCCCAAACCCACCCTGTGGTTATTTCTCTAGGTTTGAAATGCATAGTTGGAATAAAATACTCAGAAGCAGGCAGAATCCTCACACCAATACTTCATCTTCAGATAAAAGTTATTAAACACAAGAGTGAGGTCCCATTGTTTCTAAAGCTACAGATAAAGTTATTGGGCAATATTCCATTGCTCCCATAGCGAATTACCACAAATTCAGTAGCCTAAAGCAATACCCATTTATTTCCTCATAGTTCTTTGGGTCAGATGTCAGGCGTGGTTGATTGGGTACTCTGCTTAGGATCTCATAATGAAGTCAAGTTGTCCACTAACCTAAACTTTTACCTGGGTCTCTGAGTGAGAATTCACTTCTAGGTTCATTAAAATTGTTGGCAGAATCCAGTTCCTTCTGGTTGCAGGAATGAAGTGCTCTTTCATGAATGATTGTCAGATGGGAGTTGTTCTCAACTTCTAGCTTGTGACATTCTCTATCTTCCAAGTTAGCAGTGGTGTTTCTAGTCCTTTTCACTCTCAAATTTCTCTGACTTCTCCTTTATCATCTCTGACTTCCACTTCTGATTTAAGAGCTTATGTAATTACATTGGATTCAGTCTGAAAATCTAGAGTAATCTCCCTAATTTTTTCATTTATTCTTTTTAAAAAATTTTTAATTTTATGTTGGAGTATTGTTGATTCACAATGTGGTATTAGTTTCAGGTGTACAGCAAAGTGACTCAGTTATACATGTATCTATTCTTTTCCAAATTCTTTTTCCATTGTTCCATAACATTGAGCAGAGATCCCTGTGCTATACAGTAGATCCTTGTTGGTTATCCATTTAAAATATAACAGTGTGTACATGTTGATCCCAAACTTGCTAACAGCCCCTCCCCCATAAGCATAAGTTCATTATCTAAGTCTGTGAGTCTGTTTTTGTTTTGTAAGTAAGGTCATTTGTATCATTTTTTTTTTTTTTAGATTCCGCATATAAAGGATATCATACAATATTTCTTTTTCTCTGACTTACTTCACTCAATATGACAATCTGTAGGTCCATCCATGTTGCTCAAGTAGCGTTATTTTTTTTCTTCTTAATGGCTCATTAATATTCCATTGTATATGTTAATAGATGCCTCAACTTCTTTATCTGTCCCTCTATCGATAGACATTTCTTCTATCGCTAGACACAACTTCCACGTCTTGGCTGTTGTGGACAGTGCTGCAGTGAACACTGGGGTGCATATATTCTTTCAGACTATGTTTTTCTCTGAATATATGTCCAGAAGTGGACTGAGGATCATATGGTGGCTCTATTTTTAATTTTTATAGCAACCTCCATACTGTTATCCATGGTGGCCGTACCACTTTACATTGCCACTAGTAGTGTAGGAGGGTTCCCTTCTCTTCACACCCTCTCCAGCATTTATTGTTTGTGGATGTCATGATGATAACCACTTTGACTATTTTAAAGTCAGCTGATTTTAACCTTAATTACATCTGCAAAGTTCCTTTTACATTTAACATCATCACTCATATGATACTAAATGATAATGATCATGGGAGCGGAATTGTGTTTGTGTGTGTCTATAGATTTTTCTCTACTTTCATTCTACCATTGAAAATAAGATGCATTCATAGTAGTTAACCATATATATCAGTACTTAAGTTAGAGGTGTAAACATCCCATAGAGGTGATAAAGGAACTTTATATCTTCTTTTGGAGAGAGGATTGGTATAGTTTTGGTTGTTTGAGAGATAATCACATCGTGTAAGATAGAAAGCAAGGATGGTTGATAGAGGTGTGTATGAATACCAAGTTGACCATGAGTAGACTGTGGTAGTGTAATAATGGGGTCCACTTAAAACCAAGTCTATATTTCTCACAATTCCATTCTCAGTATAAGATTGGGTTAGGATTAGTTACAGGTGAAATTCATTTAGTTTGGAAGCAGGAAGTGAATCATAGCTATTTCTTTATACTCTGAAGATTAGTGATACACCCAGGCATTTTGATGGCTTACGTGCAATGTCAGTAGCTAGTAATTCACTTAGTAGGCATGGGAAAACACTTGGGCCCACATTCTTCTTGCTCCTGCCAGGTCTGCTTCAGCTTCTTCATATCCTAGGACAGATTAATAAATGTAGCTAAATGATGAAAGGCATGAACTTTTTCTGTGGGTCACCTTTTTGTCTAAGGTTGGAGGAAGTGTGTTATGACTTTACTGAATTCAGTTCAGTTGCTCAGTCATGTTTGATTCTTTGTGACCCCCATGGATTGCAACACGCCAGGCCTCCCTGCCCATTCCAACTCCTGGATTTTACTCAGTCTCATGTCCATTGAGTCAGTGATGCCATTTAACCGTCTCATCCTCTGTCATCCCCTTCTTCTCCCACCTTCAACCTTTCCAGGAATCGGGTCTTTTCCGATGAGTCAGTTATTCACATCAGGTAGACAAAGTATTGGAGTGTCAGTTTCAGCATCAGTCCTTCCAATGAATATTCAGGACTGATTTCCTTTAGGATGGACTGGTTGGATCTCCTTGCAGTCCAGGGGACTCTGAAGAGTCTTCTCCAACACCACAGTTCAAAAGCATCAATTCTTCGGTGCTCAGCTTTCTTTGTGGTCCAACTCTCACACCCATATGTGGCTACTGGAAAAACCATAGCTTTGACTAGATGGACCTTTGTTGGCAAAGTAATGTCTCCACTTTTAATATGCTGTCTAGGTTATAGGAGAAGACAATGGCACCCCCACTCTAATACTCTTGCCTGGAAAATCCCATGGACGGAGGAGCCTGGTAGGCTGCAGTCCATGGGGTCGCGAAGAGTCAGACATGACTGAGTGACTTCACTTTTACTTTACACTTTCATGCATTGGAGAAGGAAATGGCAACCCACTCCAGTGTTGTTGACTGGAGAATCCCAGGGACGGGGGAGCCTGGTGGGCTGCCGTCTATGGGGTCACAGAGAGTCAGACATGACTGAAGCGACTTAGCAGCAGCAGCAGCAGCAGGTTGCTCATAACTTTTCTTCCAAGGAGCAAGCATCTTTTAATTTCATGGCTGCAGTCACCATCTGCAGTGATTTTGGAGCCCCCAAAATAAAGTCTGTCACTGTTTCCCCATCTGTTTGCCATGAAGTGATGGGACCGGATGTCATAATCTTAGTTTTCTGAGTGTTGAGTTTTAAGCCAACTTTTTCACTTTCCTCTTTCACTTTCATCAAGAGGCTCTTCAGTTCTTTCTGCCATAAGAGTGGTGTCATCTGCATATCTGAGGTTATTGATATTTCTCGTGGCAATCTTGATTCCAGCTTGTGCTTCATCCAGTCCAGCATTTCTCATGATGTACTCTGCATATAAGTTAAATAAGCAGGGTGACAATATACAGCCTTGACATACTCCTTTCTTGATTTGGAGCCAGTCTGTTGTTCCATGTCCAGTTCTAACTGTTGCTTCCTGACCTGCATACAGATTTCTCAAGAGGCAGATCAGGTGGTCTGGATTGCCATTTCTTTCAGAATTTTCCAGTTTGTTGTGACCCACACAGTCAAAGTCTTTGGCATAGTCAATAAAGCAGAAGTAGATGGTTTTCTGAAATTCTCTTGCTTTTTCCATGATCCAGCAGATGTTGGCAGTTTGATCTCTGTTTCCACTGCCTTTTCTAAATCCAACTTGAACATCTGGAAGTTCACGGTTCACGTACTGTTGAAGCCTTGCTTGGAGAATTTTGAGTATTACTTTACTAGCGTGTGAGATGAATGCAGTTGTGCGGTAGTTTGAGCATTCTTTGGCATTGCCTTTCTTTGGGATTGGAATGAAAACTGACCTTTTCCAGTCCTGTGGCCACTGCTGAGTTCTCCAAATTTGCTGGCATATTGAGTGCAGAACTTTTGCAACATCATCTTTTAGGATTTGAAATAGCTCAACCAGAATTCCATCACCTCCACTAGCTGTTTCCTAAGGCCCACTTGACTTTGCATTCCAGGATGTCTAGCTCTAGGTGAGTAATCATACCAACATTTGTTATGTGAAGCACAGGATGCTAGATGGTGAGCTAAAGCATAAAGGTGGTTCAGCAACAGACTGCAAGAGAAATTAAAATAGAGAAGTTTATTATTTGTAGGTACTGGAGGAAGTACATGGTGTTTTGGGACCACACAGGGAGGTCAAGGGAGACTGTAGACAGAGAGTGAGGCAGGACCTAGGCACATGCCTTTATTAGGGTCTATGGCTAGAGTGCTTTGTGGTTCCTGGGCTAGGGCCATATTGGTTAAGTCATACTGTAAGAGGTAAGTTCTTGTAAGCCCTATGAGAGCCTTGTCTAAGGGACACATAAATCATACAGGTGCTGGGAAACATGAAGACTGTTGACCACAAGGGCTGTTGGGAAAGTCATATCAAGAACTTTTATTTGCTTTTGACTAAGGGCTGCTGTATATATCATGTCTAGATCACTAGCACCTGAGAGTGCTAGTGTCAATTTGTGGTCTCTCTGGCCCATTGGACAAACAAAATGGATGCCAGGCAATATCATTGATGCCAAGCTAATACGAAGCAATACCATCAGCTAAGATGTTAACATTAGCTAATGAGAGTTAGCTTCTAACAACAAAAAAGACAACTGTACACATGGATATCATCAGATGATCAATACCTAAATCAGACTGATTATATTCTTTGCAGCCAAAGATGGAGAAGCTCTTACAGTCAGCAAAAATAAGACCTGGAGCTGACTATGGGTCAAATCATCAGCTCCTTACTGCAAAATTCAGTCTAAAATTGGAGAAAGTAGGGAAAACCACTAGGCTATTGAGGCCTAAATCAAATCCCTTCACACAGTAGAGGTGATAAATAGAATCAAGGGATTGGATCTGGTAGACAGAGTGCTTGAAAAACTATGAACAGAGGTTGATAACATTGTACAGGAGGTGGTGACCAAAGTCATCCCCAAGGGAAAAAAAATGCAAGAAGGCAAAGTGGTTGTATGGGGGGGCCTTAAAAGAGCCGAGAAAAGAAGAGATGCAAAAGGCAAAGGAAAAGGGAAGGATATACCCAACTGAATGCAGAGTTCCAAAGAATAGCAAGGAGAGATGAGAAAGCCTTCTTGTGTGAGCAGTGAAAAGAAATAGAGGGAAACCATCGAGTGAGAAAGACCAGAGATCTCTTCAAGAAAAGTGAGGATACCAAGGGGACATCTCATGCAAAGATGGGCACAATAAAAGACTGAAATTATAAGAAGCAGAGATATTAAGAGTATTAAAACATTAAGAAGAGATGGCAAGAATACACAGAAGAACTGTGTATTTCTTAGTGACCCGGATAACCACAATGGTGTGGTCGCTCACCCAGAGCCAGATATCCTGGAGTGTGAAGTCAAGTGGGTCGTAGGAAGCATTACCACGAACAAAGCTAGTGGAGGTGATGGAATTCTAGCTGAGCTGTTTCAAATCCTAAAAGATGATGCTGTTAAAGTGCTACATTCAATATGCCAACAAACTTGGAAAACTCAACAGTGGCCACAGGACTGGAAAAGGTCAGTTTTCATTCCAATCCCACAGAAAGACAATACCAAATAATGTTCAGACTGCCATACAATTGCACTCATTTCACCTGCTAGCAAGATTATGCTCAAAATCCTTCAAGCTAGGCTTCAGTGGTACATGAACCGAGAACTTCCAGATGTTCAAGCTAGATTTAGAAAAGGTAGAGGGACCAGAGATCAAATTGCCAACATCTTTTGGATCACAGAAAAAGCAAGAGAATTCCAGAAAAAGTCTACTTCTGCTTCATTGACTACACTAAAACCTTTGACTGTTTGGATCGCAGCAAACTGTGGATAATTCTTGAAGAGATGGAAATACCAGACCCCTTACTGGTCTCCTGGGAAAGCTGTATGCAGGTCAAGAAGCAACAGTTAGATCTGGACATGGAACAATGGACTGGTTCAAAATTGAGAAAGGAGTACATCAAGGCTGTATGTTTTTACCATGCTTATTTAATATATGGAGAATACATCACGTAAAATGCTGAGCTGGATGGCTCACAAGCTGGAATCAAATATGGGAGAACCAAATACTGGAATCAAATACTGGGAGAAATATGATTAACCTCAGATGATGGCAGATGATGCCACCCTAATGGTGGAAAACAAAGATGAACTAAAAGGCCTCTTGATGAAGGTGAAAGAGGAGAGTGAAAAAGCTGGCTTAAAACTCAACATTCAAAAAACTAATATCACAGCATCTGGTCCCATCATTTCACAGGAGATAGATGGGAAAAAGTGGAAACAGTGACAGGTTTTATTTTCTTGGGCAACAGAATCACTGCAGATGATGACAGCAGCAACAGAATTAAAAGACCCCTACTCTTTGAAAGAAAAGCCATGACCAACCTAGACGGCATATTAAAAAGAGACATCACTTTGCCAACAGAAGTCTTTCTAGACAAAGCTATGTATTTTTTCAGTAGTCGTGTACAAATGTGAGATTTGGATCATGAAGGCTGAGTGCCAAAGAATTGATACTCAGATTTTGGTGCTGGAGAAGACTTTTGAGAGTCCCATGGACAACAAGGAGATCAAACCAGTCAATCCTAAAGGAAATCATCCCTGAATATTCATTAGAAGGACTGATGCTGAAACTCAAGCTCCAATCTCTGGCCACCTGATGTGAAAAGCTAACTCATTTGAGAAGACCTTGATGCTGGGAAAGATTGAGAACAGTAGGAGAAGGGGGGTGACAGAGGAGATGTTTGGATGGTATGGCTGACTCAATGGACATGAGTTTGAGCAAACTCTGGGAGATAGTGAAGGGTAGGGAAGCCTGGCATGCTGCAGTTCATGGGGTTGCAAAGACTTGGCCACAACTTAGCAACTGGACAACAACATCAACTCTTAACATCATGGTAGACAGACAAAAGTTCCATGGCTTGTGTGTGTCCTCATGTAGAACTGGTTGTGTCTTTTGTTTTTCCTCAGAGTTGCTGTCAGCTGACAATTGATTCTGCTGATAAGCATTGTGGTATATAAGGTAGACATTGGGAAAGCATGCAAGAAATCTGTACCTTGTATCTCTGGGAAAGCAAGGAAAAGGTCCTAGAAGGTTTCTTTAAATATGAGTAAAGAGACTGGATTTAGATGAGAAGGTTGACTGGGCTGCCAGACAAAGACTGTATCTATTGGATAAGAAGGACTTCATCCAAAAAGATGTGTGATTATTCTGCTAAAGAGATGTAAAGCAATGTTGTAGAACAGAGGAAACTGCTTGAAAATAGTAAGTCAGAAGAATCCTGAAGTGGACAATAAAGTGAAGTCTACTGCATAATCTTGAGCAATTGTATAATCCTAGTTTAAAAATGTGATGACCAAGAAACACTTTTTTTTCTTTTTTTAAAAATTATTCTGATTCAGAATTTATTCTGTTTTAAATGCAAGTGAAAGAAGGTGAGTTTAGCAAATTCTTAATATAAACAAGATTGTAAGGTAAAAGGAACAGAGCATGTTAGAAGCACACATTTATAAGCATCACTTAAGTCGTGTCCGACTCTGTGCGACCCCATAGATGGCAGCACACCAGGCTCCCCTGTCCCTGGGATTCTCCAGGCAAGAGCACTGGAGTGGGTTGCCATTTCCTTCTCCAATGCATAAAAATGAAAAGTGAAAGTGAAGTTGCTCAGTTGTGTCTGACTCTTCGCGACCCCATGGACTGCAGCCTACCAGGCTCCTCCATACGTGGGATTTTCCAGGCAAGAGTACTGGAGTGAGGTGCCATTGCCTTCTCTATTATAAGCTATTTATTCATTGTCTGTACATTCAGTTGTATATAAATGTTCACAGAAACTTAGTTTTTAGCATCCTCAAACATTAATGAAGCCTCAAATTTCCACCAACAGATAAATTAAAAATGATGATATATTTATACTAAGTGTATGCAAACTTGTTCTTTTAAGGAACAAATAACATATATGTTCAGCTTTGTGAGCTGTATGATTTCTACTCAGCTCTGCTGTTTTAGCATGAAAGCAACTATAAACAATATGTAAACAGATGGGAGTAAGTCAGATTTGGCCAAAAATGAGCTGCACCTAGCCAGCTGGATTTGGCCTGTTGGATTGGTTAAAAAGCCTGAGCTATACACAATGAACTACTTTTCAACAACAAAAAGCAGCACACAATTAATGTATGGATGAATCTTAATTATGCTGAATAAAATTTAAAAAAAAAACCCATACTGAATGATTTCATTTATGAAATTCTAGAATTTTCAAACCAATCTAGAGAGGCAGAAGCCTTATCAGTGATATTTTCAGCATGGTTAAATAATCACTCAGACATGGTTTCCTTGGTTCCTTGAACATAGTTACAATGTTTTATTTAAAGCCTTTGTCTAATAAATTTAATATCTGGACTTCCCCAAGGACAGTTTCTGTTGACTGTTTTTGTTTTTCTTTATATATGGGCTATATTTTCTTGTTTATTTTCATGACTTGTGATATTAAAAAAAAGTTATTTTAAATATTCATTGTCAATTTCTAAAATTCTTATTATCTAACAGTCATTCTTGTCTGAATGCCTTGGTATTTTTTTTTAATATAACTTTATTTTAATTGGAGGCTAATTACTTTATTGTATTGGTTTTGCCATACATTGACATGAATCCGCCACAGGTTTACATGTGTTCCCCATCCTGAACCCCTCTCCCATGTCACTCCCCATACCATCCCTCTGGGTCGTCCCAGTGCACCAGCCCTGAGCATCCTGTATCATGCATTGAACCTGGACTGGCGATTCATTTCACATATGAAAATACGCATGTTTCAATGCCATTCTCCCCAAATCATCCCACCTTCATCCTCTCCCACAGAGTCCAAAAGACTGTTCTATACATCTGTGTCTCTTTTGCTGTCTCGCATACAGGGTTATCATTACCATCCTTCTAAATTCCATATATATACATTAGTATACTGTATTTGTGTTTTTCTTTCTGGCTTACTTCACTCTGTGTAATCGGCTCCAGTTTCATCCACCTCATTAGAACTGATTCAAATGTATTCTTTTTAATGGCTGAGTAGTACTCCATTGTGTATATGAACCACAGCTTTCTTATCCACTCGTCTGCTGGTGGACATCTAGGTTGCTTCCATGTCCTGGCTATTATAACAGTGCTGCGATGAACATTGGGGTACACGTGTCTCTTTCAGTTCTGGTTTCCTTACTGTGTATGCCCAGGAGTGGGATTGCTGGGTCATATGGCAGTTCTATTTCCAGTTTTTGAAGGAATCTCCACACTGTGTTCTCCATAGTGGCTGTACTAGTTTGCATTCCCACCAGCAGTGTAAGAGGGTTCCCTTTTCTCCACACCCTCTCTAGCATTTATTGCGTGTAGATTGTTGGATAGCAGCCAGTCTGACTTGCATGCAGTGGTACCTCGTTGTGGTTTTGATTTGCATTTCTCTGATAATGAGTGATGTTGAGCATCTTTTAATGTGTTTGTTAGCCATCTGTATGTCTTCTTTGGAGAAATGTCTAATTAGGTCTTTGGCCCATTTTTTGATTGGGTCGTTTATTCTCTGGGGCAGTTGCCCCCTACCGGCTCTGGCTGCCCTCGCCTGCCTGTCTCCGGCAAGGGTTGGGCCGTCCACAGCTGGCTAGCTCTGCTTGGTCCTTTGTTCTGTGAGCAGGCCTGGCAGTGTCTTAAGGCTTTTCGTGGGATAGCTATCCCACTGTCTGGGTTGCTATCTCAAGTTAGTTCCCTCAGATTGCCCTCGGGGCATTCATGCCTGGTCCTTACCCTAAGCAATGTAGCCTGCGCCTCCCTGTCCAGTCCCTGCTTGCTAGTGGCAGATGCCAGCGTCTGCTCTGCTTCTGCACTGGGAGTTGCCGTTAGGCATGTAATCTGTGGGTTTTAATTATTTATTTAGTTTTCTTCCTGGTTATGTTGCCCTCTGAGGTTCCAAGGCTTGCCACAGACTTGCCGGTGAGAGTGTTTGCTGGTGTTTGGAAACTTCTCTTTTTAAGACTCCTTTCCTGGGACGGATCTCCGTCCCTACCTCTTTGTCTCTCTTTTTATCTTTTATATTTTTTCTTACCTCCGTTTGAAGACAATGGGCTGCCTCTGGGTGCCTGATGTCCTCTGCCAGCATTCAGGAGTTGTTTTGTGGAATTTGCTTAGCATTCAAATGTTCTTTCCATGAATTTGTGGGGGAGAAAGTTGTCTCCCTGCCCTATTCCTCTGCCATCATAGGACCACCCCCTCCACTTTTTCAATTCCACTCAGCTAAGCAAACATTTTCATTTTTCTTACTTCTGTGCTACGTGACTACTACTTCCTATAGTAAGTACAAATCCATAGGTCAAGAAGAAGTAGAAGATGGAAGGAGAAAAAGAAAAAAAAAGTAAAATTCTTCCTGCATTTCATGGTGAGTGGGTGGTAACTTTACCTGAATTTGGTGAGAAGATTTTGAGCTGAACTAAACTATAACAATATCAATTTTTACATGTGATTGAATGTACAAAAGAAAAACTTTTAAGTTCACAAGGACTGAAAGAAAATAGATGTGGCCAGAGAAATGATTAGGAAAGATAGAGGCACCATTAAATAGTAAACTTCAACTTCCTCACTTGGAAAATGAAGTCAGTATCATTACTTGGCTAAGCAGTTTG
This sequence comes from Nanger dama, assembly GCA_917880005.1. Lineage (NCBI taxonomy): Eukaryota > Metazoa > Chordata > Mammalia > Artiodactyla > Bovidae > Nanger > Nanger dama. The sequence continues at coordinate 4,522,737 of CAKJTW010000058.1, read as the reverse complement.
TTGAATTCTTTGACTGTATCTCAACAGCTATTAAGTCCATCTTTCATTAAAAAAAAATTGAAATATAGCTAATTTGCTTCCTTGGTAGCTCACTGGTAAAGAATCTAATTGGTAATGCAAGGGGTGTGGATTTGATCCTTGGGTTAGGGAGATCCTCTGGAGAAGGAAATGGCAACCCACTCTAGTATTCTTGTGTGGGAAGCTCATGGACAGAAGAACCTGGTGGGCTACAGTCCAACGGCTCACAGAGAGTTGGATACTACTTAGCAACTAAAACAACAACAAAGTAGCTAATTTACAAGTTTAAGCAAAGTGATTCAAATATATATATATACACACACACATACATACACACACGTGCGCATGTATACACATGTGTGTGTATACACACATGTATATATACATACATACACATATACACACACACGGGCATACACATATATATATATATTTTTTTTTCAGACTTTTTCCATTATAGGTTATCTTGCAAGTTTTCTAAGATCTCCATTTTATTGTTTTGATAATTAATGTGCTTATTTTAAAACATCCATTTTAGTTATATGAATGTGAGACCTTTATTTTTTGAAGATCTTGATTATTTTGTGCCTCTTTTCTGATCATTCTATTAATTATGTTGTTAGTATTCAGGTTATTCTTTTAATTGACATACTGCATGAATTTGTTGATAGTCCTTACATGTTTTGATTACCATCTGTGAGCTCATCTTTACAGAGTACTCTTAGCGTCTTGATCTGGGATAGCTCTTGCTCAGATAGCTGCTTGCTTATTACATTCTTCTTGATGTATAACTCCTCACCAAAGAGAATTTCCTTATGATTTGTAATGTGGTTTTTATTCACACATCTGTATTTTATACAGGCATATCTTAGAGATATTGAGGGTTCATTTCCAGACCACAGCAATAAAGTGAATATAGGAATAAAGCAAATCACACAGTCTTTTGGTTTCTCAGTGCACATAAAAGTTCTTTTTATACTATACTGTTACTATACTGTTGTCTGTAAGTGTACCATAGCATTATTTATAAAAAATTTTCATGCCTTAGTTAAAAATTATTTTATTGCTAGATAGCTAACCGTAGCTATTTATGAATAACTTGCCTTCAGTGAGTAGTGGTAGTAACATTAAAGATCTTTGATCACAAATCACTACAACAAATATAATGAAATGAAAAATCTTGAAATATTTCAAGAATTGCTAAAATGTGATACAGAGATAGGAAGTAAGCAAATGCTGTTGGAAAAATGATGCCAATAGTCTTGCTTGATGTATGGTTGCCACAAACCTTCAGTTTGTAAAAAATGCAATGTCTTCAAAGTGCAGTAAGACAAGTTATAGGTCTGTATTGTTAAAATATAATTTCTCCAGGTTTTATATGGTGAGAAGGTAATCTCTGTTATCTTGAAATGAACAGTCTAAAACAGTTTTGATATACAATATGTGGGACAAGTTTAATCCTGTTTCTTTTAGCTTATCATTAACAGTTTTCTCTCATAATCTCCTTTAGGAATAGAACATGTCAAGACAGTTTTTAAAGAGGTAAATATCTTACACAGGATAGAGAAATTGACATGGTGGCTTGCAGTTATATAAGAAAATGTACATTCACATGAACCAGAAACCTTCCCAAATGGAAAGTGTTAAGTTTTATTAAGGCAGTAGACTTTTTTAGAATTCGAGAACTTCTATATTATATTGTTTTTTAAAGAGAATATGTGTTTTGAATATATATTCTGAATAACTTTTAAAAAATGATACCACTTATACATAACCCCATTTAAAGCACCCAATTACCTATAGGACAAAATTAAAAGTTCTCCACTAAATATCCCCAAAGCTCTTCACACATCTGTTCCCAAGTTGCTTCTCTTATCTCCGTCTGTTTTCTTACACCTCATCCAGTTGGTCTTGTCGCCCTATCCTTGATGCAGAGGCTACTATTTTTTTTTTTTTTACTGTATTTTAAAGATTGAAACTTATTTTTGCAGGGTCATTTTTATAGGTACAGGACTCTGGTTCTTCTGGTCCATTGTCTTACTGAGTTTCCTTGGGATTCTGGCTGCCTACACATCATTGCTGTTGGTGAGTAATGTCTTCTGTTTCTCCCACTTCTTTCATGAATAGCCTCACTAGGTGCTCTGTGGCATGGTTCTCAGTTGGTGCTGGGAGCCCTCAGAACCTCAGATCACACTTAGCAGAGTTGCCATTTACATTAGCCACTTGAATATTAGGCAGGAGGGATAGATGGAGGAAAAAAAAGGCTTGAGCTGTTAGAGGATGTGTCTTACCACTTTGACTCTTAGAAAGAGTGGTAGAACATCCCTTTTCTCTTCTCCTATTTGATAGTCTGTTTCGTGGTTCACTTAGTATTATCATTTTAGATGCTTACACCTTCACATGGCAGTACCTTTACATGTTGAACTACTCATTCCATAGCGTATCCTCTAAGAGTAAGTCTTTATGGGTCTTATAAGTTAGCTATCGTGTCAAACCTGTTCTAATGCACAATTGCTAGTCCCTTAGTCCAGGTGCACTAATCTGTGGCTCAGACAGTAAAGTGTCTGCCTGTAATATGGGAGACTTGGGTTCAATCCCTGGGTCAGGATCCCCTGCAGAAGGAGATGACAACCCACTCCGGTCCTCTTGTCTGGAGAATTCCATAAAATGAGGAGCCTGGTGGGCTGCAGTCCATGGAGTCGCAAAGAGTTGGACTTAATGGAGTGACTTCACTTAGTCCAGATGCAGAATACATTTTAGCAAATGTCTTAAGGCAGTAGAGACCCTCCCTATGTTTCTTGACACAGTAGGGTCATGTAGTATGAGAAATTCAGGCCAGGAAATAGAGGAATTTGAAGAAGTGGAAAGCTTGTGAGACTGATTCTTAGTTAACTGGAGTTTTTCAGTGCCCATTTATACAGGGGGCATATATATCTTTCTCTGATTTCATGATTCCTTGTCTCCACTGATTTCCTGTCTGATACAGAAGAACCCAACCCCCAAATCAGTTAATATTTGCCTTAATTTTTCATTCAACAAAATGTGTTGATTATTATATGAGTGATAAATACTGAGGATACAGAAATCAACAAGACACGTGCAGTTTCTGTTTGCATGTGGGTCACTTCAGAGTGACAGGTATGAGATATAAAGTTATAATAGTCCTTAAATCGTAAAAGATGAAGCTGTTAAAGTGCTGCACTCAATATGCCAGCAAATTTGGAGAACTCAGCAGTGGCCACAGGACTGGAAAAGGTCAGTTTTTATTCCAATCCCAAAGAAAGGCAATGCCAAAGAATGATCAATCTACTGCACAGTTGCACTCATCTCACATGATAGCAAAGTAATGCTCAAAATTCTCCAAGCCAGGTTCAACAGTATGTGACCTGGGAACTTCCAGATGTTCAAGCTGGATTTAGTAAAGACAGAGGAACCAGAGATCAAATTGCCAACATCTGTTGGATCATCAAAAAGCCAGAGTTAAAGAAAAATATCTACTTCTGCTTTATTGACTGCACCAAAGCCCTTGACTGTGTGGATCATAACAGACTGTGGAAAATTCTTTTATAGATGGGAATGTCAGACCACCTTACCTGCCTCCTGAAAAATCTGTACGCAGGTCAGGAAGCAACAGTTATAACTGGATATGGAACAACAGACTGGTTCCAAATTGGGAATGGAGTATGTCATTGCTGAATATGGTTACTGCTTATTTTTTTAAAATTTTGTCTTCTCTTGCAAGACTATCTTTTTATTTTTATTTATTTTAAAATATAAATTTATTTATTTTAATTGGAGGCTAATTACTTTACAATATTGTATTGGTTCTGCCATACATCAACATGAATCCACCACAGGTATACACTTGTTCCCCATCCTGAACCCTCCCTCCCTGTACCATCCCCCTGGGTCATCCCAGTGCACCAGCCCCAAGCATCCGTTATCATGCATTGAACCTGGACTGGTGATACATTTCTTATATGATATTATCCATGCTTCAATGCCATTCTCCCAAATCATCCCACCCTCGCCCTCTCCCACAGAGTCCAAAAGACTGTTCTATACATCTGTGTCTCTTTTGCTGTCTCACATACAGGGTTATCATTACCATCTTTCTAAATTCTATATATATGTGTTAGGTATACTGTATTTGGTGTTTTTCTTTCTGGCTTACTTCACTCTGTATAATTGGCTCCAGTTTCATCCACTTCATTAGAACTGATTGAAATGTATTCTTTTAATGGCTGAGTAATACTCCATTGTGTATATGAACCACAGCTTTCTTATCCATTCTTCTGCTGATGGACATCTAGGTTGCTTTCATGCCCTGGCTATTATAAACAGTGCTGGGATGAACATTGGGGTACTTATATGCAGAGTACATCATGCGAAATGGCGAGCTGAATGAAGCACAAACTGGAATCAAGATTGCTAGGAGAACGCACCTATGGACACCTTATCTTTGACAAAGGAGGCAAGAATATACAATGGATTAAAGACAATCTCTTTAACAAGTGGTGCTGGGAAAACTGGTCAACCACTTGTAAAAGAATGAAACTAGAACACTTTCTAACACCAAACACAAAAATAAACTCAAAATGGATTGAAGATGTAAACATAAGACCAGAAACTATAAAACTCCTAGAGGAGAATATAGGCAAAACACTCCCTGACATAAATAACAGCAGGATCCTCTATGACCCACCTCCCAGAATATTGGAAATAAAAGCAAAGATAAACAAATGGGATCTAATCAACTTAAAAGCTTCTGCACAACAAAGGCAACTATAAGCAAGGTGAAAAGACAGCCTTCAGAATGGGAGAAAATAATAGCAAATGAAGCAACTGACAAACAACTAATCTCAAAATATACAAGCAACTCCTGCAGCTCAGTTCCAGAAAAATAAATGACCCAATCAAAAAATGGGCCAAAGAACTAATTAGACATTTCTCCAAAGAAGACATACGGATGGCTAGCAAACACATGAAAAGATGCTCAACGTCACTCATTAACAGAAAAATGCAAATCAAGACCACAGTGAGGTACCACTTCACACCAGTTAGAATGGCTGTGATCCACCAGTCTACATTGCAATAAATGCTGGAGAGGGTGTGGAGAAAAGGGAGCACTCTTACACTGTTGGTGGGAATGCAAACTAGTACAGCCACTATGGAGAAAAGTGTGGAGATTCCTTTAAAAACTGGAAATAGAACTGCCTTATGACCCACTGCTGGGCATACACACTGAGGAAACCAGAATTGAAAGAGACACGTGTACTCCAGTGTTCATCAAAGCACTGTTTATAATAGCCAGGACATGGAAGCAACCTAGATGTCCATCAGGAGATGAATGGATAAGAAAGCTGTGGTTCATATACACAATGGAGTATTACTCAGCCATTAAAAAGAATACATTTCAATCAGTTCTAATGAGGTGGATGAAACTGAAGCCGATTATACAGAGTGAAGTAAGCCAGAAAGAAAAACAGAAATACAGTATACTAATGCATATATATGGAATTTAGAAGGATGGTAATGATAACCCTGTATGCGAGACAGCAAAAGAGACACAGATGTATAGAACAGTCTTTTGGACTCTGTGGGAGAGGGCGAGGGTGGGATGATTTGGGAGAATGGCATTGAAACATGTATAATATATAAGAAATGAATTGCCAGTCCAGGTTCAATGCAGGATACAGGATGCTTGGGGCTGGTGCACTGGGATGACCCAGAGGGAGGGTACGGGGAGGGAGGAGAGAGGGGGTTCAGGATGGGGAATGCGTGTATGCCCGTGGTGGAGTCATGTTGATGTATGGCAGAACCAATACAATACTGTAAAGTAATTAGCCTCAAATTAAAATAAATAAATGTAAATGAAATTTTTTTCATTAATTTTTAATGTTTCAATTAATTTGTTTTAATATTAATGATAATTATTTTACAGTACTGTGATGGATTTGGCCATGCATCAACATGAGTTTCCATGGGTGTGCATGTGTCCCTCCCATCCTGGGACCTCCTCCCACATCCCTCCACACCCTATCCCTCTGGATTGTCCCAGAGCACTGGCTCTGGGTGCCCTGCTTCATGCTTGGAACTTGCATTGGTTATCTCTTTTACATATGGTAATGAATTCTGCTTTTATGATATTAATTTCTCTTGGAAGTGTAAAAAATTTGTTTTTGTCTTGAAGTGAACACAGGTGTTTACATGTACAAGCAACACACTAAGTCTCTTGAGAACTATTTTGAGAAACACTGGCAATTTACTTATTTTCTTTTACTGTTTGAAGAACTTCTTCCTTAAAGAAATCTTGTGTATCCCCCCACAAAAAAAAAAAAGATTTCTGGGAGAAATATCAATAACCTCAGATATGCAGATGACACCACTCTTGGCAGAAAGTGAAGAGGAACTAAAGAGTCTCTTGATGAAAGCTAAAGAGGAGAGTGAAAAATCTGGTTTAAAACAACATTCAGAAGACTAAGATCATGGCATCTGGTCCCATCACTCCATGGCAAATAGATGAGGAAACAGCAGAAACAGTGACAGACTCTTTTCTTGGGCTCCAAAATCACTGCAGATGGTGACTGCAGCCATGAAATTAAAAGACACTTGCTCCTTGGAAGAAAAGCTATGACCAACCTAGACAGCATATTAAAAAACAGAGAAATTACTTGGCTGACAAAGGTCTGTCTAGTCAAAACTATGGTTTTTCCAGTAGTCGTATATGGATGTGAGAGTTGGACTATAAAGAAAGCTGAGCACTGAAGAATTAATGCTTTTGAACTGTCGTGTTGGAGAAGACTCTTGAGAGTCCCTTGGACTGCAAGGAGATCCAACCAGTCCATTCTGAAGGAGATCAGCCCTGGGATTTCTTTGGAAGGACTGATGCTGAAGCTGAAACTCCAATACTTTGGCCACCTGATGCAAAGAACTGACTGATTTGAAAAGACCCTGATGCTGGGAAAGATTGAAGGTGTGAACAGAAGGGGACAGCAGAGGATGAGATGGTTGGATGGCATCACCTACTCAATGGACATGAGTTTGAGTAAACTCTGCAAGTTGGTGATGGACAAGGAGGCCTGATGTGCTGCAGTCCATGGGGTTGCAAAGAGTCGGACACGACTGAGTGACTGAACTGAACCTAGGGGATGTTGAAGAAAAAGGAATAACATCATTTTAGATAGGCTTGTAACAGACCTTGGAAGGCCTGAAAAGTGAGCTAGTGCATTAAGTATAAATCAGATTTCTGTTTAGGAAAATCATCCGGGAAATTGTGGTGTGGAGCCTCAGCCTTCTGAGCCTCAGTTTCTTTTCTTCCAAATGAGCAAGATAATATTTAATAGAATGGTATTTTTTAAGGCTGAATAGAGAACAAGTGAACTGTATTTGTGAAATTATTTTTATAAAAATCTGTCTCATACATTCTCTCATTCATATCCTAAGCATCTGAGGACTCTGTTTTTCCGTTCCTGTCTCCACACTGACTTGGTGACTGGCTAGATTTAGCCTCAAATTCTATCTAAGATTTATTGCCCAAATACCGATGTTAATGATAGTGGCTAGTAGTTATAACCGTGGCACTGGCTCCTCAAGAAAGGTTTTTAGATGACCCTTGGAAAGGCTGGCCCCTGACCTCTGTTCTCTAAGAAGCGACTGAGTAATACCTACCAAGAAATTGGTAAGAACTCAAGAAAGATATCAGTATACTAACTTTGCAAAATCCCAGAGAAGATGATAATAAATTCTTCCAGGGGTTGCTGGTGAAAGGTACAAGTAGGAGGTGACACGTGAACTTTCTTTGAAGCTTCAGTGGCATGGGAAGGGGGAGAGCTTTTAGCAGAGGAACAGAATGGCAAATTCCCAGCATATGAAAACTGCTGATGTAGCAAGAAGTGAATGTAATACCAGACTCTGAAAGAATTTTGAATTCAGGAAAGTATTTTTGGCAGCATCTTGGGGATTTCAAAATAATCTTTTTTTTTTCCTTTTTCAGGTACTTGGGTTTTTGTTGCTTTGGGAGGGGATTGAATTGTACCTGCACTGGTGTCATAAGGTAGGACATCTGAATCTTCATAGGAGTCCTGAGACCAGGACTGAATGTGTCTCTTTAGCATTGTGTCAAATACAGAGCTTCCCTTGCTTTCGTTGTTCCCCTTATAGAAAAAGACTGCTTACACCGTTTTAGTTGAAATCGTTAAATTTGTAAGAAAGGTAACTGATGTACTGAAGGAACTGAACCTCAACTTTATTTTTTCTCCTTACTATGGACTCTGTGACTCTGTTCTTATTCCCATAAAATCTTAGGCAACCTCCATTATTTTCCCAGTCCTTTATAGTCACAAAAACAGTCTTGTTTCATTCATTAAAAATTTCACTTCACTCCAACTTCTTGAAGTATTTCCTTTCCCCAATTTCACATGACCCAGGCCTGGGAACTTGGAGTGGTGGAAAGAGCATGATTGTCCTTTTACCTTTCTTTCAGAGTATGGCTTAGGGGAAGGAGAGATAGGATAAAAGAACACAGTCCCACATGGAGGAGTTGGTTCTATCAGGCCCAAGTAAATGCAGTTGTTGGCTCTTAACTGCATGGATTTTTCCATGTGTATTTTCAGAGACCCTTCTGCTGACTTCCTGGTAGCTTAGATGGTAAAGTGTCTGCCTACAATGCAGGAGACTGGGGGTTCAATATCCCTGGGTTGGGAAGATCTCCTGGAGAAGGAAATGGCAACCCACTCCAGTATTCTTGCCTGGAAAATCCCATGATGGAGGAGCCTGGTAGGCTACAGTCCATGGGGTCGCAAAGAGTCAGACAAGACTGAGTGACTTCACTTTCACTTTCTGTTGAGAACTTTGATTGCACCTCTCTTGGTAAAGTGAATGCCTGTCTTCTTGTATGCCCTGATGCTTCTCTGCTGAGGTCCTTTTGACTCTCCCTTAGTTTGAAGCCCTTTGAAGTTATATTAGCAATTACAAAGGATCCATACCTGTTCTGAGGAAGCAGTCATTACTGATCCAGCATCTGAAGACATGCAGCTCATTTCCAACACTGCCTCTCTTGTGTTATACTGTCATGGGCTTGAGCATCTCCAGCACAGCCTCTTTGTATTTATAGACTTTTTTTTTTAAGGCATGGTTTTCCTTGTAGTTCCTCAAATACAGGAGCATGTCAAATTCTCTGAGTGATCTCCTTAAATTTCCTCTGTTTCAAAAGGAAAGTATGAACTGAAAATATAAATTTAAGGATTAGAACAGATGGAAATTGAAGTTGTAAGTTCTTACAAGGAAAGAGTGTAGACTGAAAAGTACATAAACAGGCCTGTTGAGATCACCATCTATTTTGGAATTGGGACAGCACGATCAGTTAGTTACTACCAAGTTATAACCCTATGGGTTGTGCCATTCTGATGATCATTCTAGCCTTTTACAGAAACCATGCTTACCTTGCCGCTGGCAGTGATTGCTGCTACTTGGCCTCTGCCACAGTAGAATCTCATCATTGCCTTTGAACTCAGGGGAAGCCAGTTTGAGTGGCAACACCCCTCACCTTTATCCAGGCATGAAACATGGCCACGATGGTGCTTTTCAAGGATGCTGACACTTTCTCACTATGTGTTTTTCAGTGTCCTCTGAGACCGCCCATAGAGCCCAGTATGGTTTGGGTTAGCTTATTATAGGTGATAGCATTCCAGAAACCTTTTTCAATAAACCATTGAATTCTTTCTTCCATATTACACCAAGAAATCGCTGGCATCCCAATTTTATAATGCACAGGCTACCATTTTTTTAAATTGAAGTATAGTTGGTTTATAGTATTATATTAGTGTTAGGTATGTAACATAGTAATCAATATATTTATATTATATTCTATTTAAAATTATTATAAGCTGTTGGCAATATTCCCTGTGCTGTACATAACATCCTTGTATCTTGCTAAGTTTTATATCTAGTAGTTAGTGTCTCTTAATCCCCTTTCCCTATGTAGCTCCTCCCCTACTCCTTTCTCTGCTAGTAACCACTAGTTTGTTTTCTGTATCTGTGAGTCTGTTTCTGTTCCATTATATTCATTCATTTATTTTGTATATTCTGCATATGCATAAAACATACAGTATGTCTCATTCTCAGTCTGATGTACTTTACTAAGCATAGTTGTCTTCCAGGCCCATCCATTTTTTGCAAATGGCAAAGTTCCATTCTTTTTATGTCCTAGTTGTATTCCATTGTGTGTAACTACATACACACACACACACTCATCACATCATTTTATCCATTCATCTGTTGTTGGCGAACAGTTAGGTTGCTTCCACATCTTGGCTATTGTAAATAAAGCTGCTATGAGCATTGGGGTTCATATTTCTTTTTGAATTGATGTTTTCATTTTCTTTAGCATAACCCCAGGAATGGAATTGGTAGAAGATATGGTAGTTCTGTTTTTAATTTTTTTGAGGACCCTCCATACTGTGTTTCATAGTGGTTGTATTAATTTACATTTGTACCAATGTGTACTAGGATTCCCTTTTTCCACATCCTTGCCAACATTTATTATTTGTTGAGTTTTTGACAATGGCCATTCTGACAGGTGGGAGGTGATAGCTCACTGTGGTTTTGCTTTGCATTTTTATGATGATTAGTGATGTTGAGCATCTTTTCATGTGCCTTTTTCACCATCTCTATGTCTTCTTTGGAAACATGTCTATTCAGGTCTTGGGCCCAATTTTAAATTGGGTTGTTTCTTTTTTAATATTGAGCTGTATGAGCTCTTTATATATTTTGGATGTTAACCCCTTATCAAGCATATGATTTCCACGTATCTTCTCTCATTCAAAAAATAGTCTTTTCATTTTGTTGATTGTTTCCTTTGCTGTATCAGTTCAGTTCAGTTGCTCAGTCATGTCTGACTCTTTGCGACCCCATGAACTACAGCACACCAGGCCTTCCAGTCCAATACCAACTCCCCGAGCCCACCCAAACTCATGTCCAGGGAGTCTGTTATGCCATCCAACCATCTACCCTTTATTCTCCTGCCCTCAGTCTTTCTCCCAGCATCAGGGTCTTTTCAAATGAATCAGCCCTTTGCAACAGTTGGCCAAAGTATTGGAGATTCAGCTTCAACATCAGACCTTCCAATGAACACCCAGGACTGATCTCCTTTAGGATGGACTGGTTGGATCTCCTTGGAGTCCAAGGGACTCTCAAGAGTCTTCTCCAACACCACAGTTCAAAAGCATCAATTCTTCGGCACGCAGCTTTCTTTATACTCCAACTCTCACATCCATACACGACTACTGGAAAAACCATAGCCTTGACTAGACGGACCTTAGTTGGCAAAGTAATGTCTCTGCTTTTGAATATGCTATCTAGGTTAGTCATAACTTTGCTTCCAAGGAGTAAGCATCTTTTAATTTCATGGCTGAAATCGCCATCTGTGATTTTGGAGCCCAGAAATATAAAGACTGTCACTGTTCCCACTGCTTCCCCATCTATTTCCCATGAAGTGATGGGATCAGATGCTGTGATCTTAGTTTTCTGAATGTTGAACTTTAAGCCAAATTTTTCACTCTTCTCTTTCACTTTCATCAACAGGCTCTTTAGTTCCTCTTCACTTTCTGCCATAAGGGTGGTTTCATCTGCATATCTGAGGTTGTTGATATTTCTCCCCAGCAATCTTGATTCCAGCTTGTGTTTCTTCCATTCCAGCGTTTCTCATGATGTACTCTGCATATAAGTTAGATAAGCAGAGTGACAATATATAGCCTTGACGTACTTCTTTTCCTATTTGGAACCAGTCTGTTGTTCCATGTCCAGTTCTAACTGTTGCTTCCTGACCTGCATACAGGTTTTTCAAGAGGCAGATCAGATGGTCTGGTATTCTCATCTCTTTCAGAATTTTCCACAGTTTATTGTGATCCACACAGTCAAAGGCTTTGGCATAGTCAATAAAGCAGAAATTGATGTTTTTCTGGAACTCTCTTGCTTTTCTGAAGATCCAGTGGATGTTAGCAATTTGGTCTCTGGTTCCTCTGCCTTTTCTAAAACCAGCTGGAAGTTCACGGTTCATGTACTGTTGAAGCCTGGCTTGGAGAATTTTGAATATTACTTTACTAGCGTGTGAGATGAGTGCAATTGTGCAGTAGTTTGAGCTTTCTTTGGCATTGCCTTTCTTTGGGATTGGAGTGAAAACTGACCTTTTCCAGTCCTGTGGCCAATGCTGAGTTTTCCAAATTTTCTGGCATATTGAATGCAGCACTTTCACAGCATCATCTTTCAGGATTTGAAATAGCTCAACTGGAATTCCATTACCTCCACTAGCTGTGTTCATAGTGATGTTTCCTAAGGCCCACTTGACTTCACATTCCAGGATGTCTGGCTCTAGGTGAGTGATCACACCATGGTGTTTAACTGGGTCATAAAGCTCTTTTTTGGTACAGTTCTTCTGTGTATTCTTGCCACCCCTTCTTAATATCTTTTGCTTCTGTCAGGTCCATACCATTTCTGTCCTTTATTGAGCCCATCTTTGCATGAAATTTTCCCTTGGTATCTCTAATTTTCTTGAAGAAAACAACACAAGAGAAGACTCTACACATGGACATCATCAGATGGCCAACACCGAAATCAGATTGATTATATTTTTGCAGCCAAAGATGAAGAAGTTCTATACAGTCAGCAAAAACAAGACCAGCAGCTGACTGCGGCTCAGATCATGAACTGCCTATTGCCAAATTCAGACTTAAACTGAAGAAAGTGGGGAAAACCACTAAACCATTCAGCCTGACCTAAATCAAATCCCTTATGATTATACAGTTGAAGTGAGAAATAGATTTAAGGGACTAGATCTGATAGATTCAGTGCCTGATGAACTATGGCCTGAGGTTTGTGACATTGTACAGGAGACAGGGATCAAGACCATCCCCAGGAAAAAGAAATGCAAAAAGCAAAATGGCTGTCTGAGGAGGCCTTTCAAATAGCTGTGAAAGAAGAGAAGTGAAAAGCAAAGGAGAAACGGAAAGATATACCCATTTGAATGCAGACTCCCGAAGAATAGCAAGGATAGATAAGAAAGCCTTCCTCAGGGATCAATGCAAAGAAATAGAGGAAAAGAATAGAATGGAAAAGACTAGGGATCTCTTCAAGAAAGTTACAGATACCAAGGGGACATTTCATGCAAAGATGGGCACAATAAAGGACAGAAATGGTATGGACCTTTGCTGTATACAAGCTTTTAATTTTAATTAGGTCTTATTTTTTTTGTTTTTTTGTTTTTTTGTTTTCCTTGCTTGAGGAGATGTACCCAAAAATATTTTACGACTTACATCAAGGAGTGTTATTGCTTGTGTTTTCTTCTAGAAGTTTTATGATTTCCAGTCTTAAATTTAGGTCTTTGATCCATTTTGAGTTTATTCTTATATATGGTGTGAGAAAAATGTTCTAATTTCTTTCTTTTACATGTACCACTCTAGTTTTCCCAGCACCACTTATTGAAGAGACTGTCTTTTCCCCAGTGTACATTTTGCACATGTAGGCTACTACTGAGCCAAGGCTTCAGAAAATGAAATAAGCAGTTAGAATCATTTTACAATATATAATATCTGAATTCTGGTATAGTGAATTCAGAATCTCTGGTAAGTGCACACTTATCAACATTTTGTTGTTGTTCAGTCACTGTCATGTCCAACTCTTTGCACCCCATGAACTGCAGCACACCAGGCCTCCCTGTCCTTCACTATCTTCCTGAGTTTTCTCAAACTCATGTCCATTGAGTCAGTGATCTATCCAGCCATCTCATCCTCTGTCGCTTGCTTTTCTTCTTGCTCTCAAAGTTTCCCAGTATCAGGGTCTTTTCCAGTGAGTTGGCTTTTTGCATCAGGTGGCCAAAATCTTGGAGCTTCAGCTTCAGCACCAGTCCTTCCAGTGAATATTCAGGGTTGATTTCCTTTAGGATGGATAAATAAATAAATCACACACACACACACACACACACACACACACACACAGGAAGTTGCTTGGTCATGTCCGACTCTTTGTAACTCATGGACTATACAGTCCATGAAATTTTCCGGGCCAGAATACTGGAGTGGGTAGCCTTTCCCTGCTCCAAGGAATCTTCCCAACCCAGGGACTGAACCCAGTCTCCTGCACTGGCAGTGGATTCTTTACCAGCTGAGTCACAAGAGAAGCCCATATGAACATAAGGTTTAGCCCAGACTTGAATTCTTTTCTCCTTGTTTAACAATCTTAGGATTTTTTTCATACACAGACTGTAGAGTTTGGTCAATAAACTTAATAAAGCAATCTCTTGAAGTATTCTTAGGTCTAATTCTGATTATAAGTCTGTAGACAAATAGGAAAAGGAGTATGTCAAGGCTATATATTGGCACCCTGCTTATTTAACTTATATGCAGAGTACATAATGAGAAATGCTGGGCTGGAGGAAGCACAAGCTGGAATCAAAATCGCTGGGAGAAATATCAATAACCTCAGATATGCAGATGACACCACCTTTGTGGCAGAAAGTGAAGAAGAACTAAAAAGCTTCTTGATGAAAATGAAAGAGGAGAGTGAAAAAGTTGGCTTAAAGCTCAACATTCAGAAAACTAAGATCATGGCATCTGGTCCCATCACTTCATGGCAAATAGATGGGGAAACAGTGGAAACAGTGGCTGACCTTATTTTTCTGGGCTCCAGAATCACAGATGGTGACTGCAGCCATGAAATTAAAAGATGCTTGCTCCTTGGAAGGAAAGTTATGACCAACCTTTTTAATTTTCATATTAAAAAGCAGAGATATTACTTTGCGAACAAAGGTCCATCTAATCAAGGCTATGGTTTTTCCAGTAGTCATGTATGGATGTGAGAGTTGGACTATAAAGAAAGCTGAGCGCTGAAGAACTGATGCTTTTGAACTGTGGTGTTGGAGAAGGCTCTTGAGAGTCCCTTGGACTGCAAGGAGATCCAACCAGTTCATCCTAAAGGAGATCAGTCCTGGGTGTTCATTGAAGGAACTGATGCTGAAGCTGAAACTCCAATACTTTGGCCACCTGATGCGGAGAGCTGATTCATTTGAAAAGACCCTGATGCTGGGAAAGATTGAGGTAGGAGGAGAAGGGGATGACAGAGGATGAGATGGTTGGATGTAATCACCACCTTGATGTATATGGGTTTGGGTGAACTCTGGGAGTTAGTAATGGTTAGGGAGGCCTGGCATGCTGCAGTTCATTGGGTTGCAAAGAATCGGACATGACTGAGCAACTGAACTGACCTGAGACAATGGAAAGTGATGCAGATGAGGTATGAGAAGGAGTGGGCAACCCATTGAAAGGTGACCATGTTAGTCAGGGCTTCATCCATTGAAGGATTAGGTTTATTGGACTTGTGAGGAGAGATTGCTTCTGTTGGCAACAGGGATTCTGTGGGGCTTGGAGTTTCAGTTTTGAGTGTGCAAAGAATAAACCTGGAAGGAAAGGGTTAGTACCAGGCCTCTAAACTATTCTCCTTCCACTTAGGCATGTTCAGAGAGGAATGAATGACCACAATCAAAACTCTTTAATTCTGAAGATATTTAAACATACTAAAAATAGTTATTAGTCAAAAGATAGTGAAGAATTTTTATCTATGAAAATTTCTAGCAGAATATAACCTGGTATATTTGGGTTGCTTATTGTAAATAATCTTGAAATTTATAAATTTGTATGGTGGGATATATCGCTGACCCAAGTTGCATAATTAATGGGATATAAGATAAGGATGCTCCATAACTCAGAAGGCTCCTTCGTGAATCAAAGTTTCCATACATTTTTCTCAAAACACACACCTCACATTAACAAATTTCTTTTTACTGAAGTATAGTTGATTTACTTCATGGCATATAGTAGGGGAAAAAGTGGAAAGAGTGAAAGATTTTATTTTCTTGGGCTCCAAAATCACTGTAGATGGTGACTGCAGCCATGAAATTAAAAGATGTTTGCTCTTTGTAAGGAAAAGTTATGAGAAAGCTAGGCAGTGTATTAAAAAGCAGAGACATCAATTAAAAGCAGAGACATCACTTTGCTGACAAAGCTATTATTTTTCCAGTAGTCATGTGAGAGTTGGAACATAAAAAAGGCTGAGCACTGAAAAATTGGTACTTTCAAACTGTAGTGCTGGAGAAGACTTGAGAGTCCCTTGGACTGTAAGGAGATCAAACCAGTCAATCCTAAAGGAGATCACCCCTGAATATTCATTGGAAGGCCTGATGCTGAAGCTGAAGCTCTGATACTTTGGACCACCTGATGTGAAGAGCTGACTCATTGGAGAAGACCCTGATTCTGGGAAAGATTGAAGGCAAAAGGAGAAGGGAATGGCAGAGGATGATGAGATGGTTAGATAGCATCACCGACTCAATGAACATGAGTTTGAGCAAACTCTGGGAGATAATGAAGGACAGGGAAGCCTGGCGTGCTGAGTGCACGATGTCACCCAGAATTGGACACAACTTAGAAACTAAACAACAGCTTAGTTGATTTACATGTTGTTTTAGGGGTACAGCCAAGTGATCATTTATAAACACAAGTGCATATATATTCTTTTAAGATTCTTTTCCATTATAAATCACTATAAGATGTTGAGTATAGTTCCCTGTGCTATGCAGTAGATCCTTGTTTTTAATCCATTTCATATATAGTAATGTGTATTTGTTAATCCCAAACTCCTCATTTTGCCCTCCCCATTCTCCTTTCCCCTTTGGCAACCATAGTTTGTTTTCTGTGTCTGTGAATCTATTTCTGTTTTGTAAATAACTTCATTTGTATCTTTTTTAGATTCTGCATATAAATGAAATCATATGATATTTGCCTTTCAGTCTGACATACTTAGTTTGACAAGGTCTAGATTCATCCGTGTTACTGCAATTGGCAATATTTCTTTTTTTTTTTAATGGCTAAGTAAGAGTCCATTGTATCTGTGTACCACATTTTCTTTGTGCATTCATCCATTGATGGACATTCATATTGCTTTCATGTCTTGGCTATTGTAAATAGTGCTGCAGTGAACATTGGGGTGCATGTATTGTTTCAGACCATTTTTTTCTAGATATATGCCCAGGAGTGGTATTGCAGGGTCATATGGTAGTTCTACTTTGAGTTTTTAAGGAACCTCCAACCATTTTCCCTTGGCTGCACCAGTTTACATTCCTACCAACAGTTTAGGAGGGTTCCCTTTTATCTACACCTCTCCAGCGATTATTATTTGTAGACTTTTATGACAGCCATTCTGACTGGTGTGAGTCGATACCTCATTGTAGTTTTGATTTGCATTTCTCTAATAATTGGTGCTGTTGAGCATCTTTTCATTTCCCTGTTGGCTATCTATATGTTTTCTTTGGCAAAAGCTCTGTTTAGGTCTTCTGCCCATTTTTGATTGGGTTGTTTGGTTTTTTAATAGTTGCAGCATTTGCAAATATTTTGTCTTCTTCTGTGGATTATCTTTTCATTTTGTTCTTGGTTTCCTTTGCTGTGCAAAAACTTTTAAGTTTAACTAGGTCTCATTTGTTTATTTTTGCTTTTATTTCCATTATTCAAGAAAATGGATTCCAAAAATATTGCTACAAAAAACACACCTCATATTTTAAGTCCAGGATCAGCATGTATCCTAATACAGGAGAGGAAAGACATTTTTATGAATAGCTGCATTTGATAGAATCAGATTTTTCCACAAGAAAAATTTTTATCTTTAATTGACTATATCATTTCAACCATTAGTGAAGTTTGGTGTTGGGTGTGCTCACAGAAGATTCATATGAATCTTATTTGACAATTAAACCCTTGTGTTATAATGCATTTGGTTTGCTAATAGGTTAAGATTTCTGCATCTGTTAATAGGAGAAATTGGACTATAATTTTTCTCTCTTGTAATGTCCATATTGAATTTGAGTAATAATGTTTTGTTGGCTTCATAAGACAAGTTAGAGAGCAGTCCTCTTTTTTATTCTCTAGGAGAGCTTGTTAAAGTGGAAATATTTCTTTCTTAAATGTTTGGAAAATTAACCGTTGGAGGAAGTATGACCTGGAATTATTTTGTGAGAAGGTTTAATTATGGAATCAATTGCTTTTTTCTAGAGATTATGAGAGAGTGGGAACCAAGTATTTTTACAGGCAACATAGAAGCAGAAAAACTATATTTGAAGGAGAAAAATTTAAAGTTGTGTCTTCTTGGTCTCAGTGTTCTTTCTCAATGAAATAATTCGTGTTCTGGCCAGCAGATATTTTTTATCTGTTCAAAAAATATTTATTGGGTATTTTATATGAATCAGACATATTCTGCAAGGCAGTGAAGATATAATTATAAACAAATATTGTCCTTGACCTCTTGAAACTTACAGTCAACTGGGGAAAACATGCACTGAGAAGGTACTTACTTATAAATATTTTTTACTTGTTACCATATTGAGCCATATAAGAGAATAGTGAATATTTATAATAGCCATTATTGAAGCTGAGTGAGACATGCCAGGCAGTACTGATGGCCCAGCTGAGGTGGAGATGATAAATTAGTAAAGGTATCAGGCTATATACATAGCTGTGTAATTTTTTTTTCTCCAGAAATCAAAGAAGGTGAATTATTGAATTCGTCTAATATTGAGTATTTGTTGGTTGGTTAGGTTAAAAGGATGAGGAAATGAGGACCCAGACACTATAGGGACACATATATTTCCTAAGGATGGTTCTCATCCAAGATTAGTGCTTGGAAGTCAGGAAATTCTTTTGTTTCCCCAGATCCTGATTCTGCTAGTGATTGTGATATGCTCATTTTCTTTCTGGATTTTATTCACTTACTGGAAAGACAGATGGCTCACTGTTGGGCTGTCACTGCAGGTAAGCACCATTCTTAGTTGTAGCCCTGTGTGTTCAAATGTGTTCAGCC
This sequence comes from Nanger dama, assembly GCA_917880005.1. NCBI lineage: Eukaryota > Metazoa > Chordata > Mammalia > Artiodactyla > Bovidae > Nanger > Nanger dama. The sequence continues at coordinate 4,503,825 of CAKJTW010000058.1, read as the reverse complement.
TGACTTTTGGCTTTCTCCCAGGTCTTTGCTCCCTACATACACCTGAGCAGCATAGCTATGATGGTTATTCTTTCATGGCCTTTGGCTTTCTACTTGACCCATTTGGAAGGAGAAGGTATGTTCTGTGGGTGAAACCTTGCCTGATCCTTTCAGTTCTGCCTTTAACTTCTGTACCTTACTCAGTGAAACAAGCTGGATAGGTAGCCACCAGTATATCTCTTTGAAATTCATTCAGCTTATTACTCAGTCATGCTCCGTATAGTCAGACAACCCCACATGACCTGTCATAGCATTTCCCTGATCAAACCAATCTTCTTGTAAAGAGGGATTCTCCTTCTAGAAAAATAAGAATTTTCTCTCTTTTGTTACACATTGACTGTCTTGAAATGGATTGGGGTTAGGGAGAGAATAGAGGCAATTTTATTTGACCAGAATGATGGTATAAATCCCAGTTCTTTAAGGTTATATTTAAATATTACTAGTTTCAACTCATGAACCAGGCGCAGATATCCATGAGTACATTTTAGTAACTCAGAGTAGAAGCGTGTGAGTCCCTGTCACATCTGGGAACTTCCCCAGAAGCAGAAATGTGTGCCTCTGCTACTGGTTTCCTCTCCATTCTTTGCCGTAGTATCATGGAAACAAATAAGAATCAGAGTTGTACATGAAACTGTTTTGAGAATGGAGTTATCTCTCAACACCTTTACTGAGAAACCAGGAGGACCTTCTGTCTGTGTTTTTTGATTACTGGTTAAACAAGGAGTGCTTGCATCCTACTTGTTTGTACAAAGATGTAGGCAAGAGAAAGACTAGGATTGCACTGTTGCCCTCCTGTGTTTGTATATGTGTATATATGTAGGGGGAGGGTGAATTTTAGGAAATGTTTCTGGGGGCAAGATCTTAGAAGAAATAATAATTAACTCTTTTCTTTTCATAAATTTTAGCTAGAATCAGAAGATTCCAGATGACATGTAATGAGAGAAAAAGAAACAAGAGGTGTAATGTGCTCACAAAGTTGAGAGGTTAGAGCTGAAGATCTGTGTTCAAAAGTGACATAGGTGGTAATTTTAAAACTTACAAATGGGTAAAATGTTCAGAGGTCTAAAATACTAAGTGGGAAATGGCCAATGATAAATAAGTATTATGGTCCGGCTCTGTGTGTGTGAGAGAGAGAGAGAGAGAGAGAAAGAGAGAGAGAGAGAGAGAGAGCGAGCGCGAGCAAAATACTGAGTACCTGTGGTGTCAACTATTGTATCAATTCTATGAAGTAGATGTTGGTAGCAAGATAGCTCCATTTTTCAGCATGAAGATAATGAAGACCCAGAGAGGTTAAGCAACATGTCTGAGTCACAGAATTAGAAAGTGGTAGCATCTGGCTTTGAATTCACCTTTCTGTCAACTACTATCCCTTCTGGGCTTCCCCAGTGGCTTAGTAGGTAAAGAATCTGCCTGCCATGCAGGAGACTCAGGTTCAATCCCTGGGTCATCAAGATCCCTTGGAGTAGGAAAATGGCAACCCACTCCAGTATTATTGCCTGAAAAATCCCATGGACAGAAGGAAATGGCAGTCCACTCCAGTCTTCTCATCTAGGAAACCCATGGATGGAGGAGCCCAGTGTGCTACAGTCCATGGGTCACAAAGAGTTAGACATGACTCGGTGACTAACAAAGCTTATTTTTAAAGGGCTTCCGGGCTTTCTCAGAACCAACTGAACTCCTCTTTCTGAGAAGATATTCCTTAACAGTCCCTCTTTTTCCTTTGCTTCCCACCTCTTGTACAATTCATTTTTGGTAAATTTACATTTGTAACAGTAGTGACTTAATAATAATGCTTATATTTGGATATTCCTGTGTTTTAAAATCACTGAGAGAACATAAGGATGTGAAAGAAATATAGAGTAAATCAGTGAGTCTACAGAGTCAGTGAACCCATGGACTGAGTATTTATTGGTTGTTGTTTGGGGATAGTTAGTTGTTTGGGATGGTTCTCCATTCCTGTTTGCCTTTTTTCCCCCCTTACTTCCTCCTCCTTCAACTTTTTCAGCTCTACAAGTGGCTATTGGATTGCCCTTTTTTCTTATCCTTTTGTGTCTCTATTTGCTTCCATTGGGGAATTTTTCTCCCTGCGTTCAGGAGAAGAATAAATTGGCACCCAAGCCGGACTTCTTTGGACATAGAGGTGCACCCATGGTAGGTCTGAGCATGAAGAATGTGGGTGAGTACAGGTGTGCATGGGTATAGAGGGCCCATCAGATTCTTGGAACCCCTGGAGAAGTAAAGGGGTTGACTTGAGATGACAGGAATAAGTAATTAATTGTAGAGGCTGGACTTGAACTCACCTAATTCTCAGTCCATTTCTCTTTATTGTGTCCAGTGACGTTGCCTCAGATGAGCAGAGTCCCCGAATCAGATTTGGTAGACAAGAATGTAGGCAGGTTCTTTGAACAAAGAGCCAAGGGAACCAAATTTTACTTTCTAAAGTCCTTTCTTACTGGGCCCTGTAACTACCCTAAAAGAGATGTCAGCAGAAAAGACTGTGAGATTAAAGGCCTGATGTCCTTTTCTTCCACAGCTGGGGCCTGAGAATACCATAATGTCCTTTGAGAAGGCTGTTGAACATGGAGCCTATGGACTGGAGAGTGATGTACATATAAGGTAGGAAAGAAGGGACCAGGGTGGGAGGAGAAAAGACCAGTGGATAACTCTAGCCTGGCCCAAGCTGTAGAGAGGGCAAGCCCTGGGAAGTTTCTCCCTTATCCACCTGGCACATCTGTAGATAACACACATACATGAATCACTTCTTCTTTACAAACCACATATCTTCACCCCTACATTCTCAATCACAGACTCATAAATCACACACTATCGTCTCCACACATAGCTCAAATTTGTGTCCCCTGCCAACCTGCTTACAACTTCCCCATGCCCTACCTTAGCAATCTATTTAATTACTTAATTAACATTCCCTGGGCACCTACTATATCCTTCTTCTGAGTGCTAGGGAGATGAAAATGAGTGAGACAGAGTTCTGCCCAAGAACTGTTCCCAACCAGTGAAGGAGACATGGCATGTTTACAAAGAACCTTATTCCTTTTATGAATCTTAACATTTAAAATAACATTTTCCCGGGCCTTTGAATACTACTTAGGCATTTTAATTAAATGCTTTAGATGTTTTAAACTGAAATTATGCATTTAATGTGTTTTCTTTTTTAGGTATTGCAGTTTCAGTCTTTTCAGAATACTTGAGTAATTCTTACAAATCTAGCACATTAAATGTATAACTATATACATTGTTTGATATATTTCAAATCCTTTTATAAATGAGATGTGAACTTATAATCATGAATCTAGATCAGTTACTCAATTTCATATTTTAAATTGGATTTACAAAAGTAACCTTTCCAATTACCTTAAAGATAATTTTACTTAAAATTTACTTAAAATGCCAAATACCCAAAGATTAAAATACAAATATTAATAACATATGTATGATTTTTTTGAATATACATATATTTAATTCTTCATTTCTCTACTTTGAAATGTACTTACTCACCAAGAAGACAATTAGGTCATTGAGGTTGCTTTGCCAAGTAAATATTTTGTGTTGGCCTCATTTTTTCAATTAAAAATTTTTGAAGTAAAGTACAAAACATTTAATTTACTATGCTTACTATTCTAAGATGTATGTATCAGTGGTATTTTACATATTTTTAATGTTGTGGAAACTTCAGCCAACTGTCTCTGTGACTTCTTTTCATCTTGTAAAAGCTTTAGACCCATTAAACAATGATGCCCCATTCCCTCCTCCCCCACCCCCAGCCCCTAGAAACCCCATTGTACTTTTCTGTCTCCATGATTTTCTCTATATTTTAGGTACCTCATATAAATGTATAATTCATATAGTATTTGATTTTTTTTTGTGACTGGCATGTCTGTCAGTTTTGTCTTGTAGTCTTCAAGTTCATTCATATTTTATTTCAAAATTGCCATCCTAAAAGGATGAATAATATTCTACCATATATATATATATATACACTTGCATTTTGCTTTCATCAGTTTTGACACTTGGGTTGTTTTTACATTTTAGTTATAGTTAATAATGCTGCTTTGAACATGGGTGTATAAATATCTATTTGAGACTGCTTTCAGTTCTTTGGAGTATATGTCCAGAAAGGGAATTGCTGGGTTACAATGATAATTCTCTTCTTAATTTTTTGAAGGACTGTCCTAGAGTTTTCCACAGTAGTTTCATCATCATATGTTCCCACTTACAGTGTAGAAGTCTTCTAATTTCTCCACATATTTGCCAACAGTTCTTGTTTTATGTTCTTTTGGTGGGAGTCATCTAATGGATGTGAAGTATGATATCTCATTATAATTTTGATTTGCATTTCCCTAGTGATAAGTGATGTTGACCATATTTTCCTGTACTCACTATCTATAATCTTTGGAGAAATGTCTATTCAAGTCCTTCGCCCATTTTTGAATTTTTTTGTTTTTAGTTTACTGAACTTCATTAAAAAAATTGAAATACAGTTGATTTATATTGCTGTGTTAGTTTCAGGTGTACAGCAAAGTGATTCAGATCTATCTCTCTGTGTCCTTTTTCAGATTCTTTTCTAGGGTTGTATTTTTTTTTTTTGCTGTTGAGTTTTAGAAGTTCTCTCTCTATATTGGATATTAATAACTTATCAGATATTTAACTTGCAAATATTTTCCCATTCTGTAGGTTGCTTTTTTACTCTATTGATATTGTCTTTTGATGCAGAAAATGTTAAATATTCTGAAGGTCAATTAGTTTATTTACATTGTTGTTGCCTGTATCTTTTATTTTCATACCCAAGAAATCATTGCCAAATATATTTTCCCCTATATTTTCTACTAAGAGATACATTGTTTTAGTTTTTACATTTAGTTCTTTGATCCGTTTTGAGTTTTTGTATATGATGTTAGGCAGTGGTCCAATTTCATTCTTTTCATGTGAATATCCAGCACCATTTGTTGAAAAGTTTGTTTTTTCCTCTCTGTTGAATGCTCTTGCCACCCTTGCCAAAAGTCATTTGACCATATATGCAAGGGTTTATATCTGGACTCTGTTCTGTTCCTTGTCTGTCTTTATTCCAGTACCCTACTGTTTTGATTACTGTAGGTTTGTAGTAAGTTTTAAATCAAGAAATGTTAGTACTCTAGTTTTGTTTTTCTTTTTTAAGATTGTTTTGGTTTGAGATCCGTCGTGATTCCATATGAATTTTAGGATGACTTTTTCTTTCTTCAAAAATGTCATTGGAGGCCAAGATAATAAGAGAGTAGGATAACCAAGAGCTTGTCTGCTTCCTTGGGCACACCAGAACTGCAACTACTTACAGAGAAACTATCCATAAGAATGACCTGCAGACTAGCAGAAAAGATTTTCTACAAATAAAGATATAAGGAAGGAACCACAGTGAGACAGGTAGGAGGGTCAGTGATTTGGTATAGTTATGACATTATACCCCAGGGTAGGTGAGCCACAAATGCGAATATAAGTATTATCACAGAGTTTCTTCCCAAGGAGTGAGGAGTTTGAGCCTTACATTGGGATTTCCACCTCAGAGGTCTTGCACTGGGAAGATGAGCCCCAAGAACATTTCACTTTGGGTGAGTAGGGTTTACTTTTGGGAGAGCAAGAGGGCTATGGGAAATAGAGACTCCATACTTAAATAGAAAACACAAATGTTCACACACTTGTGAGATTCAGGGCAGAAACAGTGATTTGAAAGAACCTTTGGTCAGATTCACTTGATGATCTTTGAGAACCGTCTGGAGAGACAGGAGGTAGTTGAAACTCATCATGGACACATAGACACTGCCAGAAGTGGTGCTAGAGAAGACTCTTGAGAGTCCCTTAGACTGGCCAGGAGATCAAACCAGTCAATCCTAAAGAAAATCAACCCTGAATATTCATTGGAAGGGCTGATACTGAAGCTGAAGCTCCAGTACTTTGGCCACTTGATGCAAAGAGCTGACTCATTGGAAAAGACCCTGATGCTGGGAAAGATTAAAGGCAGAAGGAGAAGAGAGTGACAGAGGTTGAGAGGGTTGGATGGCATCACTGATGCAATTGACATGAACTTGGGCAAACTCCAGGAGGTGATGAGGTACAGGGAAGCCTGGTATGTTGCAGTCCATGGAGTCATGACAAACCGACCATGACTTGGTGACTGAACAACAATCAAGAAACTTCTGATACAACCTTAAGCATACTAACATTCACATTTTGGGTGGGTGGGGGGGACTTATAATGAGAAGCCCTTAAGAAGGAAATGGCAGCCTACTCCAGTATTCTTGCCTGGGAAATCCCATGGATAGAGGAGACTGACAAGCTATAGTTCCTGGGGTAGCAAAGAGTCAGACATGGTTTAGTGATTAAACAGCAAGTAGCAGCAGCAGAAAGAGGAGAGAGAAGGTGTGCAGAGAATATATTTGAAGACATAATAGCTGAAAACTTTCCTAACCTTGAAAAGGAAACAGACATCCAAGTCAAACAAGGACAGAGAATACTGAACAGCTCAAACCCAGAGAAGTTCACACCAAGACAAATTGTAATTGAAATGGCAAAAGTTAAAGAGAAAATCTTAAAAGCAGCAAGGGAAAAGCAAAAAGTTATGTACAAAGGAATTCCTATAAGATTCTGAGCCAAGTTTTTGGCAGAAACTATGCAGGCCATGAAGGTCAATTATTTAAAATAATAAACAGGAAAAAATCTATAACCAGGAATGCTCTACAAGCTTCTCACTCACATTTGAAGGTGAAATAAAGTTTGATCCAACCAGTCAGTCCTAAAGGAAATCAGTCCTGAATATTCATTGGAAGCCGAAACTCCAATTCTTGGCCACCTGATATGAAGAACTGACTCACTGGAAAAGACCTTGATGCTAGGAAAGATTGAAGATGGGAGGAGAAGGGGGCAACAGAGGATGAGATAGTTGGATGGCATCACCAACTCAGTGGACCTGAGTGTGAGTAAGCTCCTGGAGTTGGTGTTGGACAGGGAAGCCTGGCATGCTACAGTCCATGGGGTCACAAAGAGTTGGACACAACTGAGTGACTGAATTGAACTGAAAGCTGAATGAATTCAGCTCCATGAAACCAGCTTTATCAGAAATGTTAAAGGGACTGCTCTAAATGGAAAAGGCCACAACTAGAAATATGAAAAATTTGAAAGGAAAAAAGTTCATTGGTAAAGGCAAATACACAGTAAAGGTAGAAGATCATTCACTTATAAAGCTAGTAGGAAGGTTGCAAGGTAAAAGTAAGAAAGTCATCTATATCCATAATAAGTAGTTAAGGGATGCACAAAATAAGGTGTAAAATATGATGTCAGGCCAGGCATCTTGTGGCTGTGTTGTGCCTGTGAGCCCTGTAGGGCCAGGGAGGACTGATTATTGCATGGCGAGAAGGCTGACAGTGGCTTGAGGAAGGTCCTAGCCCTTCTGCACTTATGTCTGGCAGAGCTGATTTGGGACAGTGAGGCAATCCTTCCCAGTCACTAGGATAATCGGCTGGTTGGCCACACCTTTGAGTACACACCAAGATATTGAGAAGCCAGATGAAAAGCCCAGACTGTGGTGTTGAAACAGATTAATAAGGAACTTAATGATTTAGTCCATGAGCCTTCAGCAGTGTTTTTTCAGGTCCATTTGGTGCAGATACATTTCCTTGGCAAGCTGCAATTATGGCACCTAATGACAGCCCGTATAAAGGTGGCATATTCTTTTTAACAATTGATTTTCCTACAGACTGCCCCTTCAAACCACTTACTGTTGCAATTACAACAGGAATTTATCAGAATTTATCATCCAAATATTAAAAATAATGGCAGCATTTGTCTCCTAAGATCACAGTGGTTTCCCATTTTAGCTATATATATATATATATAATATATCTAGATATATAAGCAGCATCACATTCCATTAAATTTCATTAAAAAGCAGCAGCATACCTATCCTTTTCAAATGCAAATCAAACATTCTTCAGGACAGATTACATGCTAGGCCATAAAACAAGCCTCAGTAAGTTTAAGAACACTGAAATTATATCAGACCTCTCTCTCAACCACAGTGCTATAAGCTTATAAATCAATTAGAAGGAAAAAAACCTGGAAAACATACAAACATGTGGAGGCTGAAGAATGATACTCAACAACCAATGAGTCACTGAAGAAATCAAAGAAGAAAAAAATAATACCTGGAAGCAAAATGAAAAAAACAGTGATCCAAAATTTATGCAATGCAGCAAAAGCAGTTTTAAGACAGAAGTTTGGTACTACAAGCCAACCTTAGGAAACAAAAATAACATAACCTTACACCTAAAATGATTAGAAAAAGAAGATCAAACAAAACTCAAAAGAAAAATCATTAAGCTGAGAGCAGAAATAAGTAAAACAGACATTATAAAGCAATGGAAATGATCACTGAAAGTATGAACTGATTCTTTGAAAAGAGATGCAAGATTGTTAAACCTTTAGCCTAACTCTTCAAGAAAAAAAAAAGAGACCTAAATCAATAAAGTCAGAAATGACTAAGGGAAACTTAACAACAAACAGCACAAAAATAGAAAGGAGCATAAGAGATTGCTATGGGCCTATCAATGACTCATTAATGAATTTGGTAAAGTCTCAGGCTATGGAATTAATGCATAGAAATATATTGCATTTCTATATACTAAAAACTATCAGAGAAATTAAAATAATCCCATTCGCAATGACATAAAAAAGGGTAGAATACCTGCAAGCATCTGTACTTTGAAAATTGCAAGACACAATAAATGAAACTGCAGATGACGAAGTATAGAAAGATACACCATGCTCATGGACTGGAAGAATTAATACTGTTAAAATGACCATACCAACCAGATGAAATCTACAGATTCAGTGCCATCTCTATTAAAATGTCAATGAAATTTTTCACAGATCTAGAACAAATAATTCCAAAATTTTTATGGGAACACAGAAAACCTCTGAGTACCCAAAACAGTCTTAAGATAGAAGACTTCCTCCAAGGTGTACTGTAGAGCTACAGTAATCAAAACAGGATGATGTAGGCACAAAACCACACATAAATCAGTGGAATAGAATAGAGAACCCAGAAATGAGTCCATAGTTATATGGGCAGTTAATATATATCCATGGAGACTATGCAATGGGGAAAGGAAAGACTCTTCAAAAAATGGTGTTGGGAAAACTGTACTACTTTCTCACATCATATACAAAATAAACTCCAAATGAATTAAAGTCTTATGTGTAGGATCATAAAACATAAACTTGTAGAAGAAAACATTGGTAATGTACTCTTTGACTTAAGTCTTAGAATTTTGAAGGAGATCTGTTTTGTTAGGCTAAGGAAACAGAAGCAAAAATAAATGAGACAACATCAAATGAAAAAGCTCTTTCTCAGTGAAGGAAACTTAACAAATTGAAAAAGCTGTGTACTGAATGGGAGAAGATATTTGCAAATGACATATCTGACAAGTGATTAATATCTTAAAGTATATAAAGAACTCATACAAGTCAGCATCAAAGAAACAACCAATTAAAAATGGACAAAGGACCTGAATAGACATTTTTTAAAGGAGACATTCATGTGGCCAACAGACATATGGAAAATTGCTCTATATCACTAATCAACAGAGAAATGCAAATCAAAACCACAATGAGATATCCCCTCACACATGTCAGAATGGCTATTAACAAAAAGATAACAAATTATAAATATTGGCAAGGATATGGAGAGAAAGGAACTCTTGTGTACTGTTGATGAGAATGTAAATTGGTGCAGGCACTATGGAGAACAGTATGGAAGTTCCTAAATAAATTGAACATATAAATACCATATATTCTAGCAATTCCACTTCTAGTTGTATATCTGAAGAAAATGAAAACACCAGTTTGAAAAGATACATGCCCCACTGTGTTCACTGTAGTAGCATTATGTACAACATTCAAGATAAGGAAGCAACTTAAGTACCCATGAATAAGTGATTGGATAAAGAAGAAATAATGTATGTAAATATGCAGTATTTCTCAGCCATAAACAGAGTGAAATTAGCCATTTGTGACAACACATTTGTACCTAGAGATATTATGCCAAGTGAAATAAGGCAGAGAATGACAAGTACTGTAAAATTTCATTTATATGTCAAATCTAAAACAAATGAACAAACATAACCAAATAGAAACAGAGTTAGTTATAGATGCAGAGAACAAACAGATGGTTGCCAGAAGGGACGAGGTTTATGGGAGAGGAGAGAAAAAGGGTGAAGGACTTTAAGAGGTACAAGCTTTCAGTTACAAAATAAATGAATCACAGATATGAAATGCACAGTATGGGGAATATAGTCATGTAATATCTTTGGTTACAGATGACAACTAGGCTTAATGGTGATCATTGTTAAATGTTCAGAAATATCAAATTACTGTGTAGTGCACCGAGAATTAATATAGTTGTAGTTCAGTTATTCTTCAATTATACTAGCAAGCAAGCAAACAAAAACCAAACAAACTCATAGAAAAAGAGGTCAGATTTGTGACTAGAGATGGTGACTAGATTTGTGACTCAGAGACAGGACTGGGTGAAATTGGTAAAATGAGATGAAGTACAGTCTTTCAGTTACAAGACAATATAAATAGGAATATAAATACTATTTATAAATATAAATAGGAATATAAATACTATTTATATAAATATAAATAGTAACATGCTAAAGTTAATTAAGGAGAATATTTTTTATTTTCTTAATGTTGTATCTAGTGTTTCTTCGATGGCTCAATGATAAAGAAGCCACCTGCCAATGCAGGAGACATGGGTTTGATCCTTGGGTTGGGAAGATCCCCTGGAGAAGGAAATGACCACTCACTCCAGTATTCTTGCCTTGGAAATTATATGGATTGAGAGGAGCCTGGCAGGCTATAGTCTATGGAGTTGCAAAAGAGTTGAACATGATTTAGTGACTAAACAACAACATTATCAATATTGTATCTGAATGAGATGATGGTCGTTCACTAAACCTAGTATAATCATATTGTGATGGATGTAAGTCAAATAATTATGTTGTATGCCTTAATCTTTTACAGTGCTGTATGTAAAGTATATTTCAGTAAAACTGGGGGAATCACTGAGATTTTGATAGGAATTGCATGAATCTTTTCATTGCTTTGGTTAATAGTAACATATTAACAATGTTAATTTTTCAATCCATAAACATAGGATATGTATCTGTGTCTTCCTCCACTTCTTTCAGAAATATTTTCTCATTTTCATTGCATAAATCTTTCACTTCCTTTGTTTAAGTTCATTGTTTTAAGTATTTTATTCTTTTTGATGCCATTTTAGATGAAATTGTTTTTGTACTTTCTGTAATTAGTGATCAGAGTGGAAATTTCTTATATTTGGAGTATAGGATCTCTCTTTGACACCCTGAGTCTTACCATGCTTTGCAAGTTACTTCATGAACCTGTACACAGATTCTTCGTTCTTAGTGTATAGCAATGCAGCTGATTTTTGGCTGTTTCCTTGGTATTGCTGTTTTGTAAAATTTATTTATTCCGTTTCTTTTGTTATGGAAATTTTAGGCTTTTCTGCATGTAAGAGTTTTTGTTGTTCAGTCATTGTCATGTCTGATTCTTTGTGACTCTGTGGACAGCAGCTCGCCAGGCTTCCCTATGCTTTACTATCTCCCAGAGTTTGCTCAAATTCATGTGCATTGAGTCGGTGATGGTATCTAATCATCTCATCTCTGCTACCCTCCTTTTGCCTTCAGTCTTTACCAGCATCAGGGTTTTTTTCCAGTGAGTCGGCTTTTTGTATCAAGTGGCCAAAGTATTGGAGTTTCAGCTTCAGCATTAGTCCTTCCAGTAAATATTCAGGGTTGATTTCCTTTAGGATTGACTGGTTTGATTTTCTTACAATCAAAGGGACTCTGACGAGTCTTCTCTAGCACTGTAGTTTGAAAACATCAATTATTTGGCACTCAAACTTCTTTATGGTTCAATTCTCACATCTGTACGTGACTACTGGAAAAGCCATAGCTTTGATTATACAGACCTTTGTCAGCAAAGTAATGTCTCTGCTTTTTAATATACTGTCTAGGTTTGTTATAGGTTTCCTTCCAGGGGCAAGCATCTTTTAATTTCTTGGCTGAAGTCACTGTCCACAGTGATTTTGGAGGCCAAGAAAATAAAATCTGCCACTGTTTCCACTTTTCCCCTTCTATTTGCCATGAAGTGATGGGCCCAGATACCATGATCTTGGTTTTGAATGTTGAGTTTTAAGCAAGCTTTTTCACTCTCCTCTTTCATCTTCATCAAGAGGCTCTTTAGTTCCTCTTTGCTTTCTGCCATAAGGGTGGTATCATCTTCACATCTGGGGTTGTTGATATTTTTGCAGCAGTCTTGATTCCAGCTTGTGATTCATCTAGCTCTGCATTTTGCATGATATGCTCTGCATATAAGTGAAACAGGGTGCCAGTATATAGCCTTGTCTATATAAGGTTCAAGCTGTTGCTTCTTGACCCACATACAAGTTTCTCAGGCCATAGGTAAGATGGTCTGGTATTCCCACCTCTCAAGAATTTTTCACAATTTGTTGTGATCCACACAGTCAAAGGCTTTTTCAATGAAGCAGATGTTTTTCTGGAATTGCCTTGCTTTCTTTATGATCCAACAAATGTTGGCAATTTGATCTCTGGTTCCTCTGCCTTTTATAAACCCACCTTGTACATCTGGAAGTTCTTGATTCATGTACTACTGAAGCTTAGTTTGAAGGATTTTGAGCATAACCTTACTAGCATGCAAAATCAGTGCAATTTTTGAGTAGTTTGAACATTCTTTGACACTGCTTTTCTCTGAGTTTGGAATGAAAACTGACCTTTTCTAGTCCTGTGGCCGTTGCTGAGTTTTCCAAATTTGAGTGCAGCACTTTCATAGCATCATGTTTTAGGATTTGAAATAGCTCAACTGGAATTCCATCACCGCTGCTAGCTTTGTTAGTAGTGATGCTTCCTAAGACACACTTGCCTTCACACTCTAGAATGTCTGAACCCATCATAGTTATCCCGGTCATTAAAATCTTTTTCTGTATAGTTCTTCTGTGTATTCTTGCCATCTCTTCTTAATCTCTTCTGCTTCTGTAAGGTGCTTACATTTCTGTTCTTTATTGTGCCCATCCTTGCATGAAATATTGGACTTCCCTGGTGGGTCAGACAGTAAAGCATCTGTCTACAATGCGAGAGACCTGGGTTTGACCCCTGGGTTGGGAAGATTCCCTAGAGAAGGAAATGGCAACCCACTCCAGTACTCTTGCCTTGAAAATCCCATGGACAGAGGAGCTTGGTGCAGGCTACTGTCCATGGGGGTCACAAAGAGTTGGGCATGACTGAGCGACTTCTCTTTCTTTGCATGAAATGTTCCCTTGGTATCTCCAATTTTCTTGATGAGATCTTTACTCTTTCCCATTCTGTTGTATTTCTCTACAGTTCTTCTCCTTGTTCATAAAGAAGACCTTCTTATCTCTTCTTGATATTTTCTTGAACTCTGCATTCAGTTGGGTTTATCTTTCCCTTTCTACCTTGCTTTTCACTTCTCTTCTTTTCTCAGTTATTTGTAAAGCCTCTTCAGACAACCACTTTGCCTTCTTGCATTTCTTTATCTTTGGTATGGTTTTAGTCTATGTCTCCTATACAGTGTTACAAATCTCTGTCCATAGTTCTTCAGGCACTCTGTCTACCAGATCTAATCCCTTGAATCTGTTTATCACCTCCACTGTATAATCAGTCATAAGGGATTTGATTTAGGTCATGCCTGAATGGCCTAGAGGTTTTTCCTTCTTTCTTCAATTTAAGCCTGAAGTTTTCAATAAGGAGCTGATAATCTGATCCACAGTCAGCTCCAGGTCTTGTTTGTGCTGAGTGTATAAAGCTTCTCCATCTTTGTGTGCAAAGAATATAAGCAATCTGATTTTAGTATTGACTAGTAGGTGATGTATATGTGTAGTCATCTTTTTGTGTTGTTGGGAGAGGGTTTTACTATGACCAGAGTGTTCTTTTGGCAAAACTCTGTTAGCCTTTGTTCTGCTTCAATTTGTGTTCCAAAGCAAAACTTGCCTGTTACTCCATGTGTCTCTTGACTTCCAATTTTTGCATTCCAATCCCTTGTGATGAAAAGGACATCTTTTTTGATGTTAGTTTTAGAAGGTCTTGAAGGTCTTCATAGAACTGGTCAACTTTAGCTCTTTTGGCATTAGTGGTTGGGGCATAGACTTAGATTACTGTGATATTGAATGGTTTGCCTTGAAATGAACTGAGATCATTCTGTTGTTTTTGAGATTGCCCCCAAGTACTGCATTTCGGACTCTTGTTGACTGTGAGGGCTACTCCATTTCTTCTAAGGTATTCTTGCCCAGAGTGGTAAATATAATGGTCATCTGAATTAAATTTGCCCATTCCTGTCCATTTTAGTTCACTGATTCCTAAGATGTCAGTGTTCACTCTTGCCATCTCCTGTTTGACCACGTCCAATTTACCTTGATTCATGGACCTAACATTCCAGGTTCCTATGCTGCATTATTCTTTGCAGCATCAGACTTTATTTTCACCTCCAGACACATCCACAACTGAACGTCCTTTCTACTTTAACCCAGGAGCTTCATTCTTTCTGGAGCTATTAGTAACTGCCCTCTGCTCTTCTCCAGTAGCATATTGGACACCTGACTGGGTTGCTCATCTGCAGTGTCATATCATTTTGCCTTTTCATACTGTTGATGTTCATGGGGTTCTTGAGGCAAGAATATTGATGTGGTTTGCCATTCCCTTCTCAGTGGACTGCATTTTGTCAGAACTGTTGACAGTGATTTGTCTTGGGTGGCATGGCATGGTATGGCTCATAGCTTCACTGAAGTTATTCAGGCCCCTTCACCAATTACAAGACCATGATCCATGAAGGCAGCGTATAAGATAATACCATATGAAAACAGAAGTAATTTTAGCTTCTTCCATTCTAACCTGGATCCATTTTATTTCTCTGTGTTGCTCAATTGCTCTGGCTAGAACTTTTAGTGTCACTTTGAGTAGAAGTGCCAAAAGCACACTTCCTTACCTTGTTCTTAATTTTAGAGGAAAAGCTTTTTGTCATCACCATGGTGATGGTGTTTGCCATGGCTTTTTCATATATGTCTTTTATTACTTTGGTGTAGTTTCTTTCTATTTTTAGCTTGATGAGACTGTTTATCATTAAAGGGTGTTGAATGCTGTCAAATTCCTTTTCAGTATCACTTGAAATATTGTGTGTTTTTTTCTCTTTCATTCTTTTAATGTGGTTTATTATGTTGATGAATTCAATAACATTCTTGGATTTGGGGACTAAATCTCACATATAATCTTTTTAATACAATGCTGAGTTCTATTTGCTATTTTATTGAGTTTTTTTTTACGTCAGTGTTCATAAAGGATATTGTATGTAATTTTATTTTCTTGTAGTATGTTTGTCTGGCTTTGATACTGAGGTATCCTTTAGAGTCTGTTAGCTCTTACATAATCTTTTTTATTCTCATATTCAATAAATTGTATTGTCTTATCTTTTAGTTCAGTGAGTCTTCCTTTTGCCTGTTTAAATCTGCCTTTGAATTCCTGTAGTCAGTTTTTCATTTCAGTTGTTGTACTTTTTAGCTCTATAATTTTTTGGTTTATTTTTTGGATTTAAGAAATCTCTATTATTATTTCCATTTTATTCACACATTATTTTGTTGAGTTTATCCACATCTTTCTTTAGTTCTTTTAGTGTCTTTAATATGATTGTTTTAAAGTTTTTATCTAGTATATCTACCATTACCTTTTTTTCAGGGATAGTTCTTGTTGATTTTTTTCCTTTGAATGGGCCATACTTTGTTTTTGTCAGTCTTGTGATTTTTTTTTTTTTTTTTGGTTAAAAACTGGGCGTTTGAGATGAGTAGTATGGTAATACTGGAAATTAGATTCTCTGCCTTCCTTTGGGTTTGCTGGGTTTTGTTGTTGTTGTTGTTTTAATTTTTATTAGCTGTCTCTGTGCCATGGATCAGCCTGAGTTATAAACCTGAGTATTTTTTAGATTTTTCTGATCTTCCCTTGGCCATGTATGGTTACTTTCATTTGGTTGCTTTTTCTTAGAAATAATTGTATTGTGCTCCCCATTGTCTACTTCCTACAAAAGTTAATTCTCTTGTTTTGTCCAGTTTTCTAGTTGTTTATGGGCAGGGGACTAGGTCTCAATCCTGTTACTCCTTAATGGTCATTACAGAGTTCTCATCATGTATATTTTAATCATAAAGAAAGAGCGATTTTCATAAAAACATATTCTTCAAGGCAAATAGCTGATAACAGAAGTTTTCAGATAATAAACTTTTCTGATGATGCCACCTGATATGAGAATCTAGGACCGGAAATACTCAGGGCAGTTACCAGTTGGGAAATGAGTTAGAAAAAACATAGGAAGATTGTGTAGGTGCCTGTTTAGTATGGTCCGAGGGACTTCAGGACCTTGCCACATTCACTTCTCACTTACCTTACTCTCAGATGACTACTCTACCTATTGTTTTTTAGATACATAAATTCCCTTGATAGGAAGCCTACTCTTTCACCATAGCTAATAGTCTTAATAGAGCTTTCCTGGTAGCTCAGACGGTAGTCAGCCTGCAGTGCAGGAAACCCAGGTTTGATACCTGGGTCAGGAACATCCCCTGGAGGAGGGCGTGGCAAGTCACTCCAATATTCTTGCCTGGAGAGTCCCCTAGACAGGGAGCCTGGCAGGATCCAGTCCATGGGTTCACAGAGAGTCAGACACGACTGAGCACAGCACAGTAGGCTTATTGTACATTACAAAAGATTGCTTCCTTGGGCAGAAAAATGTTCATATCAAAGTATAAATTCCTGTACTTAATCCTCTGCTAAGATAAGGGAGGGAGTAAGGAACCTAGTAAGACTTGTGAGCTTGATAGGCTTTCTGAGAACCCTGTTTGCCAGGGTAGCTGAATTCAGCCTATCCATCTCTTCCGCTCTTCTCCCCTTCTGCCTGCAGTTATGATCATGTGCCTTTTCTCATGCATGACTCTGACCTGAGAAGAACAACCAATATCAAGGAGGTCCGGCCAAATGCTTCTTTGACACACCCGTCCTTATTTGATTGGGATTTCCTGTTGACTCTGAATGCGGGCAAATGGTTTTCACATGCTCCGGTAAGATATGTTCTCCACTTCAAGAAACCTGCCTTGAACTCCCTCTTCCTGTATGAGGTCATGTGCTGCTCCTGGAGATAAAGCCTTTAGATGAGGATAGGCAAGTGTGCACACAATTTCATCCCAGTTTGGTAGCATGACTATAGTTAGAATTCACAGGAATGTTATTCCAGTAATGTAGTCAGTCTAATTGCTGCTGGAAATTCTGAAAACAAGCTTTAAACTTATTCTTGTCATTTACTTCCTTTTAATCCAAGAATTTCTTGAACTTGGGGGCTTCCCATTGGCTCAGATGATAAAGAATCTGCCTGCAATGTGGGAGACCCGAGTTTGATTCCTGGCAGTGTTTCAATAATAAGTTAGAGAATTTAGAATTATCCTGAATAGAAAGTCAGATTTACATGTGATAAAAGTCAAGCCTGCCTTCTGAAAATAGGTAAAGAAAAAGCAACTTACATTTTCCAGGTTGTCATGTCTACAGGGAATCCATGTGACCTAGGTTTCACCTATCAGATATACTCATTTTCAGTTTGATTTTGACAACAAACATCTGAGCAGGACAGACAGCAGGCACTCATATTGCTAGCACCTATGGCAGCAGAGCTACAACAGTTAGAGGTCAGCTGTGGTAATGGCTCTCCTATCAGGTAGTTGTATAATTAGGAAAATAAATCTTCAGGGACTTACGATTATGTACTAGGTGGAATGGAACTTATTTACATTTGACATTAATCCTGAAGACCGATTTGATCCTTTTTCATGTTGAAAGTGAAAAGTAAAGACTTACATAAAGAGATACTTATCCACTTGAAGTTCTTTCTTTTTAAGATGTGTTACTATAAGGGATAGCTGAACATTGATTTGTAATGATTGTATCAACTCAGAATACTTATTTTCATATGAGTACGTAGCCTATAAATGCTGTTTCCATGTGAGAAATAAAGGGATACATCTGATATTCCAGGTTTCTATGTGTATGTAGGCTCTGCATATGTCTCATCATATACGAATAAATAGAAATATACAGACTAGAGAGGCTCCATTATTGGTTTAATTGTATTGGTTTAATTAGCCATGTGCTAAGTTATCTTCATTTGTATCTGACTCTTTGTGACCCTCTGGACTGTAGCCAGACTCCAGGCTCCTCTGCCAATGGGATTTTCCAGTCAAGAATACTATGCATTGGAAAGCAGATTCAATGACTGGGCCTCCATGAAAGTCCCTCAGGCAAGAATACTGGCGTGGGTTGCCATTTCCTCCTCAGGGGATCTTCCCGACACAGGGTTCAAACCCACATTTCTTAAATCTCCTGCTTCAGCAGATGGGTTCTTTACCACTAGTGCCGCCTATGGAAGCCCTGATAGCCATAGGTAATGTTTTGACAAATATGTATTCCAAATGAGAAGGCTGTTAAATTATTTGTTGTGTAATGTATGGTTTGTAAAAGTCTTACTTACCATAAGCGATGGGATTGGATATGTTATTTTAGTAATGTTATCTGTATGTTTTAGGATTAATAGTTTTGTTTTATCTGGGTAGTGTGTTTGCAGTGTTTAGTTATGCCTTTAGTCTGGTTACTGAAGAGTATTCTGAAACCTTGACTTCAAATATGATTATCTAGGGGGATTTATTTTTAGGATTGTTTGTAGAGCTTTCTTTGCTTGCATGCTATGTGGTCAGAAGTAGTCAAAGTGGTTTTGGCACATTATTTAAAAGGTTTGTAAGACTGGATAATTTTTCAGAGCAAAGAAATTCTTTCATTTGTGAAGGTTTTTCTGGGTGCTCTTTGTTGGTTGGGTATAGTTATGAATTGATGGTGGTGGTGAGTTGATTATTTGACAGTAAAGTTATTATTCTTGAGATTACTTGTGAAAATTAAATAGTTTTATCTATAGTGAAATAAAAATAGATATAGAAGTTCTGGGAATTGTCCCTGGAAGATCAGCTTATCTATTCAGGGGCTTGCTTGTTGATTCAGTGGTAAAGAGTCTGCCTGCAGTGCAGGAGACTCAAGTTCAATCCCTGGGTCAGGAAGATCCCCTCGAGAAGGAAATGGCAACCCACTCCAGTATTCTCACCTGGAAAATCCCATGGACAGAGGAACCTGGCAGGCTACAGTCCATGGGGTCGCAAGGAGATGGGCACAACTTAAATTTGTTGGTATAGTTATTATTCTTGAGATTGCTTGTGAAAATTAGTGTGATTTATAATTGTTGTTCTAGTAGTCATGTGTGGTTTTTCAAGTAGTCATGAATATTCATTGCAAGGACTGATGATGAAGCTGAAACTTCAATACTTTGGCCACCTGGTACAAAGAACTAACTCATTGGAAAAGACCCAGATGCTAGGAAAGATTGAAGGCAGAAGGAGAAAGGGATGACAGAGGATGAAATGATTGGATGGTATTACCAACTCAATGGACATGAGTTTGAGCAAGCTGTGGGAGTTGGTGATGGACAGGGAAGCCTGGTGTGCTGCAGTCCATAGGGTCACAAAGAGTTGGACATGACTGAGCGACTAAACTGAACTGAATAATGAAATAAAAAGAGATACAGAAGTTCTGCAAATTGTCCCTGGAAGATCAGTTGAGTTCTTATTTTACTAGTAAAGCCAACATTTCTGTGGAACATTTTGACATCCTTTTGTGAAAGTATAAATCTCAAAAGTTGTTCAGTCACTAAGTTATATCTGACTTTTTGTGACCTCATGGACTGCAGCACACCAGGCTTTCCTGTCTTTCACCACCTCCTAGAGGTTGCTCAAACTCATGTCCATTGAGTCAGCGATGTCATCCAACCATCTCATGCTCTGTCGCTCCCTTCTCCTGCCCTCAATCTTTCCTACCACCAGGGTCTTTTCCAGTGAGTCATCTCTTTGCATCAGGTGTCCAAAGTATTGGAGCTTCAGCTTCAGCATCAGTCCTTCCAATGAATATTAAGGGTTGATTTCCTTTAAGATTGACTGATTTGATCTCCTTGCAGTCCAAGGGACTTTCAGGAGTCTTCTCCAGCACCACAGTTCAAAAGCTTCAATCTCAAAAAATCTCAAAAATATAAAAATGCAATTCTCATGCATATAGTGAGCAGATTATAATCTTATTTAGCACATTAATGAAATAAGCAGAACGACATTAAAAGAAGTAAGAACTCAACATGCTTATAGTCAGAGCAACAAAGAAATGCTGCAATCACATTGTTAAGTTGGATACCAACCTAATATGTTACCTTGTTAATGTACTGTATGGCAATGAAGACATCCTTTTGGAGTTATCTTTTTATAAAAAATCATGTATGTCTCTATTGGACAAAAGTCATTTCCACTTTTATTAGTTGTCTATGAGTCACCATCTAACTTTACATAGTCTGACCCTAATAATTCAAAGAGAGGTACATTTCCTTAAGAGTCAGATGACCCTTAGGTGTACTTGTTAAATAGTGTGTTACCATATTATCTTTTGCGTTATTGCTAAGTTTTGAATAATGTAAGTCTCCTCTTGGGATCATAAATAACTTCTATAGAGTGAGATTGGTCTCATTGTGATTTTGCATCATGTGGCTTTATTAACTTGCATCGGTATAGTTAAAAGTCACTTAACACACATAAGGTTCCTTGTTAGCTCTAGAGTCAGATCTAACTCTAGCAAATCTAGAGTCGGATCATATTAGACAATTGCTCAGGCCACTTAAGTTAGGTTCCATCACAAAAGTTTGTAGAGAGTCTAGAATTTCATTTTTAGCAGTCTCTGTTATTCCAGAGGTCTTTTTATCATGATTATTTACAAACTAAATTCATTTATGCCAGGTTTCACCTCTATACTTACAAATGTGGACAAATTCCTCTCTCCTTTTCTTGCAAGTCAGTGGCTTGCAATTTGTAATGCTGGGACAGTGTACAACAGTGGACTTGAGACAGTTTGCCTAGGAAGCCTCGTAGACATTGGTCCAAATACCAGTTTTATCTGTGTCCTTAGTCGGGACACAGGGCTTGCCATATCATACTAAATGAAATTTATTCTCAAATATCATCCATTAGGTATGGCTTTGATTATGCAATAAATTTCTCCAGTTATATCCCAGTGAAAGGACAGATTTTTATTTAAGCTCATGCAAATGACTGCATTGTCATGAGACATAAAGACTCAGTAAAAAGTGTTTGTACCTGAATTCTGAGGGATGGTGAAAACAAGATACAAAGAGGTTTTTCACAAGGTAAGAATTAGAGAAAAGTAAAAAAGAGAATGGGCTTTCTCATATGCCCATTAGAAAACAGAATATTAAAAAGAGTACCAATAAAATTCCAAAATGAATAAGCATGATTAGGTTCACCTAGGGTTATCAGTGTGCTTCCATGACGTTATCTGCTTCTACTCTGAAATTTAATCTTTGAAATTCTGCCTCAGTCCTCTGATACAGATTGATTGGTGTCTGAGATGACAGTGTCAGCTTACACTAGGAAGCATTTTCATGAGTTTGTTCTTTGTGTATCAAAAGATAAGAGTGTCTGTACAGTCCTTTTAAACAAGATTTTGAGTTTAGCCTTTCCAATTTTTGATCTGTATCTTATATAAAAAACCTTCAGACAATCATGGGAAGAAAGAAGAAACCATTTGATAACTGAATTGAATCTATTTAATTTATTATAGTAAACAACAGTGTCAGAAAGGAAAATCAAATACTATTATTGTGACTCTTTTTGACCCCATGCACTGTGGCCCACCAGGCTCCTCTGTCCATGAGATTCTCTAGGCAAGAATACTGGAGGGGGTTGCCATTTATTTTCAGGGGAATCTTCCCAACTCAGAGATCAAATCCAGATCTCCCACACTGCAAGCAGATTCTTTACCATCTGAACCACCAGGAAGCCTACCTAATAGAATGTAATACATAACTATATAGAAGATTTGGCCTGTTTCCTTTAGGAGTAAGAACATATTATGGACATTGAAAACATTAGCAGCTCTCCTGGTTCTTCCAGTCCATTCTTTAAAACTTAAAAAATTGTCAAACTCTGAAATGTATTTATATTTTTATTTTACTTGCAAAATATTGACTGGGATGATAAAGTTTCCCTTTTTATATTTTACAGCTCCTGTCATATCTTAACATGTGGGGGTTTTTATAATAGTGTTGAACCATATATGAAGCATGGATGTATCTACTTCTGGCCATGACAGTGTACAGGTGTTAGCTGTGTCATCTTGCCATAAATAGCTAGAAAACCAGAAAAAAATATATGAAATATCCATTCTTAGATGCTGGACAACAGTCAGTGTGGAGCTGTGAAAGTAGGGAATAATAGAGCATTATGATTGCCCTCATATTCTGCCTGGAGGCATGTTCTAGCTGTCATATAGCAGGAGCAACCTAAGCAAAGCATGGTGGTCTTGTGGAGCTGAGGAGAGATTGGATTTTTTTTTTTTTTTGGGATAGAGGTGGTGGTAATTTTGAGGGAAGACTACCCAAAGGAGAGAGCTCTCCAGAGAAAGACCTCTAGAAATCTGTGTGGGGTCTGCTTGAGTATATTGCTGATACCTAAGAGGCACACAAGTAGGGTGAAGCTCCCCAAGGCTGGGCAGAGTACTACTAGGGAGCGTTTAGTGGAATCATTCTAAGAACTCACATGGATCTGGAAAATATTCAAGTTCTAACTAGCCATATTAGAAGATAGACTTTGTTGGACACACGGGGCCTTTAGTAAAAATTCTGGAAAGGTCACACCTCAGCTATAGGGATAAATAAGCCCTAGATTAAAGGCTATTAAAATTGCCTTTAGACCTGCTCTAAACAATATCTGTTTGATTTGCTAGTAATCAAAATGCCTACCAAATTTTTTTACTGCAACTTTAAAAGAGACAACAATGTCAGGCCTCTAACAGTGTAGCAGTCACAGTGTCCAACAGCCAGTAATAAAATTTCTTGGCATACAAAAAAGCAGGGAAATGTAGCTTAAAACCAGGAGCAAAAGTGCTCATTAAAAGTTCATTCATGTACCACAGCTTTCTTATCCATTCATCTTATCCATTCATCTGCTGATGGTTGTTTCCATGTCCTGGCTATTATAAACAATGCTGCAGTGAACATTGGGGTACATGTGTCTCTTTCAATTCTGGTTTCCTCGATGTGTATGCCCAGCAGTGGGATTGCTGGGTCATAAGGCAGTTCTATTTGTAATTTTTAAAGGAATCTCCACACTGTTTTCCATAGTGGCTGTACTAGTTTGCATTCCCACCAACAGTGTAAGAGGGTTCCCTTTTCTCCACACCCTCTCCAGCATTTATTGCATGTAGACTTTCGGATCGCAGCCATTCTGACTGGTGTGAAATGGTACCTCATTGTGGTCTTGATTTGCATTTCTCTGATAATGAGTGATGTTGAGCATCTTTTCATGTGTTTGTTAGCCATCCGTATGTCTTCTTTGGAGAAATGCCTATTTACTCAGCCCTTAAAAAGAATAAATTTGAATCAGTTCTAATGAGATGGATGAAACTGGAGCCGATACAGAGTGAAGTAAGCCAGAAAGAAAAACACCGATACAGTATACTGACACATATATATGGAATGTAGAAAGATAGTAATGATGACCCTGTATGTGAGACAACAAAAGAGACACAGTTGTATAGAACGGACTTTTGGCCTCTGAGGGAGAGGGAGAGTGAGAGGGAGAGGGTGGGATGATTTGGTAGAATGGCATTGAAACATGTATACTATCATGTAAGAAACGACGAAGCACCAGTTTATATTCGATACAGGGTACAGGATGCTTGGGACTGGTGCACGGGGATGATCCAGAGAGATGAGATGGGGTGAGAGGTGGGAGGGGGTTTCAGGATTAGGAGCTCGTGTACGCCTGTGGCTGATTCATGTCAATGTATGGCAAAACCAATACAGTATTGTAAAGTAGAATAAAGTAAAAATAAAATTAAAAAAAAAGTTCATTCATGTTGATGTATGGCAAAAGCAATGCAATATTGTAAGGTAATTAACTTCTAATTAAAATAAATACATTTATATTAAAAAAAGTTCAGGAAAGACAGACTGATAGGGACTTTTAGATAGAAACTGACTTTTAAAAGCTATTAAAATCTCCAGTTCCAGCCGTGTTGCTACAAATGGCATTATTCCATTCTTTTTATGGCTGAGTAATATTGCATCTATTTCTGCTTTATTGACTATACCAAAGCCTTTGACTGTGTGGATCACAATAAACTGTGGAAAATTCTGAAAGAGATGGGAATACCGGACCACCTAACTTGCCTCATGAGAAATCTGTATGCAGGTCAGGAAGCAACAGTTAGAACTGGACATGGAACAACAGACAGGTTCCAAATAGGAAAAGGAGTACGTCCAGGTTGTATATTGTCACCCTGTTTATTTAACTTATATGCAGAGTACATCATGAGAAACGCTGGACTGGAAGAAACAGAAGCTGGAATTAAGATTGCCGGGAGAAATATCAATAACCTCAGATATGCGGATGACACCACCCTTATGGCAGAAAGTGAAGAGGAGCTAAAAGCCTCTTGATGAAAGTGAAAGGGAGAATGAAAAAGTTGGCTTAAAGCTCAACATTCAGAAAACGAAGATCATGGCATCCGGTCCCATCACTTCACGGGAAATAGATGGAGAAACAGTGGAAACAGTGTCAGACTTTATTTTTGGGGCTCCAAAATCACTGCAGATGGTGCAGCCATGAAATTAAAAGACGCTTACTCCTTGGAAGGAAAGTTATGATCAACCTAGATAGTATATTCAAAAGCAGAGACATTACTTTGCTGACTAAGGTCCATATGGTTTTTCCTATGGTCATGTATAGATGTGAGAGTTGGACTGTGAAGAGGGCTGAGCGCTGAAGAATTGATGCTTTTGAACTGTGGTGTTGAAGACTCTTGAGAGTCCCTTGGCCTGCAAGGAGATCCAACCAGTCCATTCTGAAGATCAGCCCTGGGATTTCTTTGGAAGGAATGATGCTGAAGCAGAAACTCCAATACTTTGGCCACCTCATGTGAAGAGTTGACTCATTGGAAAAGACTCTGATGCTGGGAGGAATTGGGGGCAGGAGAAGGGGACGACAGAGGATGAGATGGCTGGATGGCATCACTGACTCGATGAACATGAGTCTAAGTGAACTCCGGGAGATGGTGATGGACAGGGAGGCCTGGTGTGCTGCGATTCATGGGGGTCGCAAAGAGTCGGACACGACTGAATGACTGAACTGAACTGAATATTGCATTGTGTATATGTACCATATCTCCTTTACTCATTCTTCTGTAGATTGACATTTAGGGACTTAGAGATTGTCATATTGAGTAAAGTAAGTTAGAGACAGAAAAGTATCATATGATAGTGCCTTTATGTGAAATCTTAAAAAAAAGCGAGGTACAAATGAACTTACCTACAAAACAAAAATGAAGTTACAAATGTAGAGAACAAGCTTTTAGTTACCAGGGAGTAATAGAGGAGGGATAAATTGGGAGATTGGGATTGAGATATATGCACTGCTGCTGGTGCCGCTAAATTGCTTTAGTTGTGTCTGACTCTGCGCGACCCCATAGAAGGCAGCCTACCAGGCTCCTCTGTCCCTGGGATTCTCAAGGTAAGAACACATATATCAGTTATACATATACATATATCCACTCCTTAAATCTTTTTCCATATATGCCCTTCAGAGTATGCAGTAGAGTTCCCTGTGCTGTACAGAAGGTCTTTATTAGTTGCCAAATCCTTCTCCAATGCACGAAAGTGAAAAGTGAAAGTGAAGTTGCTCAGTTGTGTCTGACTCTTCGCGACCCCATGGGCTGCAGCCTACCAGGCTCCTCCATCCATGGGATTTTCCAGGCAAGAATACTGGAGTGGGTTGTCATTGCCATCTCCATTATATGTACTGCTATATATAAAATAGATAACTAATAAAGACCTTCTGTAGCACAGGGAACTCTACTGTATACTCTGAAGGGCATATATGGAAAAAGATTTAAGGAGTGGATATATGTATATGTATATGTATAACTGATTCACTTTACACCTGAAACTAATGCAACATTGTAAATCTACTGTACTCCAATAAATTTTTTGAACCAAATAGTGTTTCTATAATTAACAAACTATAATATTTGCAATTTAAAATTCCCAAGATTTTCATGAAGGATATTGGTCTACAGTTTCCTTTTCTGATAATGACATTATCTGGTTTTGGTGTTAAGATAATGCTGACCTCATAAATGGGTTGAAAATGTTCTGTCCTCTTCTGTTACTTGGAGGAAGCTATGTAGAATTGGTGTTATTTCTTCCTGTATTTGGTAGAATTCAACTCTAAACACACCTGAGCCTCAAGTTTTCTTGGAAGGTTGTTACTTAAAAAGTCAATTTTATTCATAGATATATGTCCTTTAGGTTATCTCTTCTTCAGTGATTGTTGATAGTTTTTGTCTTTTAAGGACTTAGTTTGTAGCATTAAGTTGTTGAATTTATGGACAAAGTTGTTTATTTTATTTATCCTTTTAATGCTTGTGGGACCAGTGTTTATATTTCCTCTTTTATCCCTGCTTTTCATAATTTGTAATTCTTTCCCCTTTCTGTTCAGCTGGTTAGAGATCGATCAATTCCATTGACATTGTCAAAAGAACTGGAAGATTTCATTGATTACTGCTTTTGTTGTCAAGTTTCATAGATTTTTACTCAAATCTTTATATTTTTCTTTTGTTTGTTTTTAAAGAATTTTATTTTTTTAATTGAAGGATAATTGCTTTACAGAATTTTGTTTTCTGTCAAACCTCAACATGAATCAGCCATAGGTATACATGTATCCCCTCCCTTTTTTAAGCTGATTAAAAAAAAATTAATTTTTTTCTATTTATTTTAATTAAAGGCTAATTACTTTACAGTATTGTGGTGGTTTTTGCCATACATTCATATGAATCAGCGATGGGTGTACATGTGTTCCCCATCCTGACCCTCCCTCTCACTTCCCTCCCCATCAGTGCCTCAGGGCCATCCCAGTGCACCAGTTCTGAGTGCCCTGTCTCATGCATTGAACCTGGACTGGCGATCTGTTTCACATATGATAATATACATGTTTCAATGCTGGTCTCTCAAATCACCCCAACCCTCACTTTCTCCCACAGAGTCTAAAAGTCTGTTCTTTACATCTGTGTCTCTTTTGCTGTCTCACATATAGGGTCATCGTTACCATCTTTCTAAATTCCATATATATGCATTAATATACTGTATTGGTGTTTTTCGTTCTCACTTACTTTGCTCTGTATAATAGGCTCCAGTTTTATCCACCTCATTAGAACTGATTCAAATGCATTCTTTTTAACAGCTGAGTAATATTCCATTGTGTATATGTACCACAGCTTTATTATCCATTTGTCTGCTGATGGACATCTAGGTTGCATCCATGTCTTGGCAATTGTAAACAGTGCTGTGATGAACACTGGGTTACATCTGTCTCTTTCAAGCTGGGTAGGATGGCAGTTCTATTTCCAGTTTTTAAAGAAATCTCCACACTGTTCTCCATAGTGGCTGTATTAGTTTGCATTCCCACCAACAGTGTAAGAGGGTTCCTTTTTCTCTGCACCCTCTCCAGCATTTATTGTTTTTAGACTTTTTGATGGCAGCCATTCTGACATAGTGAGATGGTACCTGATTGTGGTTTTGATTTGCATTTCTCTGATAATGAGTTATGCTGAGCATCTTTTCATGTGTTTGTTAGCCATCTGTATGTCTTCTTTGGAGAAATGCCTGTTCAATTCTTTGGCCCATTTTTTTGGTTGAGTCGCTTATTTTTCTGGAATTGAGCTTCAGGAGTTGCTTGTATATTTTTGAGATTAATTCTTTGTCCGTTGCTTCATTTGCTATTATTTTCTCCCATTGTGAAGCCTGTCTTTTTAGGTTTAATTAGGTCCCATTTGTATATTTTTGCTTTTATTTCCATTACTCTGGGAGGTGGGTCATAGAGGATCCTGCTGTGATTTATGTCAGAGAGTGTTTTGCCTATGTTTTCCTCTAAGAGTTTGATAGTTTCTGGTCTTACATTTAGATCTTTAATCCATTTTGAGTTTATTTTTGTGTATGGTATTAGAAAGTGTTCTAGTTTCATTCTTTTACAAGTGATTGACCAGTTTTCCCAATGCCACTTGTTAAAGATTGTCTTTTCTCCATTATATATTGTTGCCTGCTTTTTCAAAGATAAGGTGTCCATAGGTGCATGGATTTATTACTGGGCTTTCTATTTTGTTCCACTGATCTATATTTCTGCCTTTGTGCCAGTACCATACCTCCCTTTTGAACTTCCCACCCATCTCCCTCTCCACCCCACCTCTCTAGGTTGATAACAGAGCTCCTGTTTGAGTTTCCTTAGCCATAGAGCAGATTCCCATTGGTTATCTATAATATGGACTCTTTTGTTTGCTTTGAGTTTTATTTTTCTTTTGTTTCTAGTTTGCTGAAGTAGAAACTTGGGTTACTGATTTTAAGTCTTTTTTCTTTCCATCATAGCATTTATTGTATTTACCCCTAAGCACTGCTTCAGTGGCATCGCACAGATTTTGTCATTCATTTATTTATTTTTGGTTGTGCTGTTGCCCACAGGCTTTCTCTAGTTGCAGTGAGTGGGGGCTACTCTTCATTGTGGTGTAAGGACTTCTCACTGCGTGACATCTCTTGTTGTGAAACATAGGCTGTAGGTGTGTGGGCTTCAGTAGCTGTGGTGTATGGGCTTTTGTTGCTCCACAGTATGTAGAATCTTCCTGGACTAGGGATCAAACTCATGTCCCCCTGCATTGGTAGGCTGATTCCTATCCACTGTACCACCAAGGTAATCCTGTACAGATTTTTATATGTTACATTTTTATTTTTATTACTTATGAATATATAAAAATTTCTCCTTAATCCTTCTTCCTTGACCATAGGTAATTTAGAAATGTTTTTTCAAATTCCTAAACACTTGTAGATGTCCCAGAAGTTATTTTCTTGTTATTGATTTCTAGTTTAATCCTATTCTCATCTGAGAGTTTAGTTTGTGTGATTGCTCTTCTTTCATATCTACTAGAATTCATTTTATTGTCCAGACTATGTCCTGTCTAATATTCCAAGAGCATATGAGATGAATTTAGGAAATTGTCTTAAAAATACTAAATCAAGTTGACTAATAATGTTTAGATTGTCTCTCTTCTTGAGAATTTTCTGCCTATTTTATCCTTACTGCTGCTGCTGATAAGTTGCTTCAGTCATGTCCCTCTCAGTGTGAACCCATAGACGGCAGCCCACCAGGTTCCCCCATCCCTGGGATTCTGCAGGTAAGAACACTGGAATGTGTTGCCATTTCCTTCTCCAATGCATGAAAAGTCACTCAGTCGTGTTGGACTCTCAGCCATTACTGAGAGGAATAATGATGTCTTCAACCATACGTGTTGATTTATATATGTGTGTGTGTTTGTGTATTTGAATCTGTCAGTTCTCCTTCATGTATTTTGAAGTTGTGTTGTTAAGAGCAGACATACGTAGGATTAGGATGTCTCCTTGGAGAATCTGCCTTTTTCACGACAGACTAATGGCCTCCCAAAGAAAGCCATGCCCTGATTCCTGGAAGCAGTAAGTGTATTGTCATACATAGTAAAAAGATCTTTGCAGATGTAATTGAGGTTATGGATTCTCCATTGATGAGATTATCCTGGGTAATCTTGGTGGGCCCAATCTAATCATGAGTCCTTAAAAACAGAGAACATTTCCTAGTTGCAGTCAGAGAGCTGCATCAGTGGAGAAAAGGCTGGAAATACTTAAAGCATGAGAAAGACTCAACCCACTGTTGCTGCTTTTGAAAATGAAGAAACTGGGCTATAGCCAAGAAATGCTGGTGGCCTCTAGAAGATGAGGATGGCCTTTAGTCGATAGACAAGGAAATAGGTGACCTCAGTCTTAAGAACCACAAGGAGCTAAATTCTGCCAACAACCAAAATAAGCAGCAAATGTATTTTCCCTCTCCAAGGGACTCTAGAGAGGAGAACAGCCCTGCTGACATCTCGATTTTAGTCAAATGAAACCTAGATAAGCCTTCCAACCTGTAAAATTATAAAATAATACATTTTTATTGTGACTAAATTTGTGTTGTTTCAGTAGTAATAGAAAATCATAATATTATGTCCCTCTTTATCAGTGATAATTACAACTTAAGAACATAGAAAACACTTTGATAAAATATTAGCATCTCAAATCCATGACTACAGAAAAAAGAGAATATATCATGATCAAGATTAGATCCCTCTTGAGAGTACAAGACTCATTCAGCAGTTAAAAAAAAAAATAAAAGTCTAGTCAATGTCAAAAAGCCTCTTGATGAAAGTGAAAGTGGAGAGTGAAAAAGTTGGCTTAAAACTCAACATTCAGAAAACGAAGATCATGGCATCCGGTCCCATCACTTCATGGCAAATAGATGGGGAAACAGTGGAAACAGTGTCAGAATTTATTTTTTGGGCTCCAAAATCACTGCAGATGGTGACTGCAGCCATGAAATTAAAAGATGCATACTCCTTGGAAGAAAAGTTACGACCAACCTAGATAGTATATTCAAAAGCAGAGACATTACTTTGCTGACTAAGGTCCGTCTAGTCAAGGCTATGGTTTTTCCTGTGGTCAAGTATGGATGTGAGAGTTGGACTGTGAAGAGGGCTGAGCACCAAAGCATTGATGCTTTTGAACTGTGGTATTGGAGAAGACTCCTGAGAGTCCTTTGGACTGCAAGGAGATCCAACCAGTCCATTTTGAAGGAGATCAGCCCTGGGATTTCTTTGGAGGGAATGATGCTGAAGCTGAAACTCCAGTACTTTGGCCACCTCATGTGAAGAGTTGACCCATTGGAAAAGACTCTGATGCTGGGAGGGATTGGGGGCAGGAGGAGAAGGGGATGACTGAGGATGAGATGACTGGATGGCATCACTGACTCGATGGATGTGAGTCTGAGTGAACTCCGGGAGATGGTGATGGACAGGGAGGCCTGGCGTGCTGCGATTCATGGGGTTGCAGAGTCGGACACGACTGAGCGACTGAACTGAACTGAAAGAAAACTACATGATCCCTTAGACTGATGCCACAGAAGCATTTGACAACATTCAGCAAGCATTTTGTTTGTGATTAGAAACTCTTAAAAGTAAGAATAGCAGAGAACTTACCTAAACTAACAAAGGAGAACTTTTAAAAGCCTATAGCTAACATCATCCCTGGTGGCTCAGAGGTTAAAGAGTCTGCCTGCAAGGTGGGAGACCCATGTTCAATCCCTGGGTCAGGAAGGTCCTCTGGAGAAAGAAATGGCAACCCACTCCCGGATTCTTGCCTGGAGAATCCCATAGACGGAGGAGCCTGGTAGGTTACAGTCCGTGGGGTCGCAAAGAGTTGGACACCACTGAGTGACTTCACTTTCACTTTCAACATCATTCTTAATGGTGAAAAAATAAAGAATGTTTTTTTCTATTATTGGGAACAAGGCAAGAGTGCCTTCCTAATGTAAATTGGTGTATCCACCATGGAAAACTTTATTGCTGCTGTTGCTGCTAAGTCAGTTCAGTCATGTCCGACTCTGTGCGACCCCATAGATGGAAGCCCGCCAGGCTCCCCTGTCCCTGGGATTCTCCAGGCAAGAACACTGGAGTGGTTTGCCATTTCCTTCTCCAATGCATGAAAGTGAAATTGCTCAGTCGTGTCCAACTCTTAGTGACCCCATGGAGCAGCCTACCAGGCTCCTCCGTCCATGGGATTTTCCAGGCAAGAGTACTGGAGTGGGGTGCCATTACCTTCTCCAAAACTTTATTGAGGTTCCTCAAAAAATTAAAAATAGAGTTGCCATATGATGCAGCAATCCCACTCCTGGGCACATATTCAGGAAAAACTGTAATTCAAAACGATATATGCATCTGTATGTTCAAAGGGGCACTCTTCACAATTGCAACATGTGGAAACAATCTAAATGTTCATCTTTTGGTGAATGGATAAAGAAGATGTGATTCATATATACAGTGGAATACTCCTCAGACATAAAAAACAATGAAATAATGGACCTAGAGATTATCATACTAAGTGAGGTAAGTCAGAAAGAAAAAGACAGATGCCAAATGCTATGTCTTGTATGTGAAATATAAAATATGACACAAATGAACTTATGTACCAAACAGAAACAAACACATAGCCATAGAGTGGTTGCCAGGAGGGATCAGGTATGGGGAAGGGTGGATTGGGAGTTTATGATTAGCAGATGCAAACTATTATATATAGAATGGATATACATCAAGGTGCTACTGTGTAACACAGGGACTCATGCCATATCAATATCCTGTGAAAGTGAATATAAAAAAGAATGTGTATATGTATATAATTTAAACTTTGCTATGCAGCATAAATTAACATAACATTGTAAATCAGCTATACTTCAATAAAATAATATTTTTAAGTACAAATCTCTGTATGGAGACTTGACTTTATTTTTTTGTCTACATTTTGATTTTCTTTTTTTTTTCAAAAATATATATTTTGTGCATCAGCCCCATGCATCCTGCATCCTACATTGAACATAGATTGGCACTTCATTTCTTACAAGAAAGTATACATGTTTCAATGCCATTCTCCCAAACCATCCCACCCTTTCCCTCTCCCTCAGAGTCCAAAAGTCCATTCTATAAATAAATTAAAAACAAAAAACAACAACAAATATATATATATATTTTACTTTACAATACTGTACTGGTTTTGCCATACATCAACATGAATCTGCCATGGGTGTACATAAGTTCCCACTCCTGAACCCCCCTCCCACCTCCCTCCCCATACCATCCCTCTGGGTTATCCCAGTGCACCAGCCCTAAGCATCCTGTATCCTACATCAAACCTAGACTGGCGATTCATTTCTTATATGATATTATACATGTTTCAATGCCATCCTCCCAGATCATCCTGCCCTCTCCCTCTCCTACAGAGTCAAAAAGTCTATTCGGTACATCTGTATCTCTTTTGCTGTCTCACATACAGGATTATCGTTACCATCTTTCTACATTCCATATATATGTGTAAGTATACTGTATTGGTGTTTTTCTTTCTGGCTTACTTTACTCTGTATAATCGGCTCCAGTTTCATCCACCTCATTAGAACTGATTCAAATGTATTCTTTTTGATGGCTGAGTAATACTCCATTGTGTATATGTACCACAGCTTTCTTATCCATTCATCTGCTGATGGACATCTAGGCTGTTTCCATGTCCTGGCTATTATAAACAGTGCTGCAATGGACATTGGGGTACATGTGTCTCTTTCAATTCTGGTTTCCTCACTGTCTATGCCCAGCAGTGGGATTGCTGGGTCATAAGGCAGTTCTATTTGCAATTTTTAAAGGAATCTCCACACTGTTCTCCATAGTGGCTGTACTAGTTTGCATTCCCACCAACAGTGTAAGAGGGTTCCCTTTTCTCCACATCCTATCCAGCATTTATTGCGTGTAGACTTCTGGATAGCAGCCATTCTGGCTGGTGTGAAATAGTACCTCATTGTGGTCTTGATTTGCATATCTCTGATAATGAGTGATGCTGAGCATCTTTTCATGTGTTTGTTAGCCATCCGTATGTCTTCTTTGGAGAAATCTCTAATTAGGTCTTTGGCCCATTTTTTGATTGAGTCGTTTATTTTTCTGGAATTGAGCTGTAGGAGTTGCTTGTATATTTTGAGATTAGTTGTCAGTTGCTTCATTTGCTATTATTTTCTCCCATTCTGAAGGCTGTCTTTTCACCTTGCTTATAGTTTCCTTTGTTGTGCAGAAGCTTTTAATTTTTATTAGATCCCATTTGTTTATTTTAGCTTTTATTTCCAATATTCTGGGAGGTGGGTCATAGAGGATCCTGCTGTGATTTATGTCGGAGAGTGTTTTGCCTATATTCTCCTCTAGGAGTTTTATAGTTTCTGGTCTTACGTTTAGATCTTTAATCCATTTTGAGTTTATTTTTGTGTATGGTGTTAGAAAGTGTTCTAGTTTCATTCTTTTACAAGTGATTGATTAGTTTTCCCAACGCCACTTGTTAAAGAGATTGTCTTTTCTCCATTGTATATTCTTGCCTCCTTTGTCGAAGATAAGGTGTCCATAGGTGTGTGGATTTATCTCTGGGCTTTCTATTTTGTTCCATTGATTTATATTTCTGTCTTTGTGCCAGTACCATACTGTCTTGATGACTGTGGCTTTGTAGTAGAGCCTGAAGTCAGGCAAGTTGAATCCTCCAGTTCCATTCTTCTTTCTCAAGATGGCTTTGGCTATTCAAGGTTTTTTCTATTTCCATACAAATTGTGAAATTATTTGTTCTAGCTTTGTGAAAAATGCTGCTGGTAGCTTGATAGGGATTGCATTGAATCTGTAGATTGCTTTGGGTAGTATACTCATTTTCACTATATTGATTCTTCCAATCTATGAACATGGTATATTTCTCCATCTATTAGTGTCCTCTTTGATTTCTTTCATCAGTGTTTTATAGTTTTCTGTATATAGGTCCTTAATTTCTTTAGGTAGATATATTCCTAAGTATTTTATTCTTTTCGTTGCAATGGTGAATGGAATTGTTTCCTTAATTTCTTTTTCTACTTTCTCATTATTAGTGTATAGGAATGCAAGGGATTTCTGTGTGTTGATTGTATATACTGCAGTTTTACTATATTCATTGATTAGCTCTAGTAATTTTCTGGTGGAGTCTTTAGGATTTTCTATGTAGAGGATCATGTCATCTGCAAACGATGTTAAAGGCTTTTTAGTCATGAAAGGCTTTTATACTTTGTTGTTTGTTTTTTGGCATGATCATGTGATTTTTATTTTTCATTTTGTTGATACAATGAATTATATTTATTGATTTTATGCATGTTAACTTGTCCTTGCATCTTAGTGATAAATCCCTATTGGTCATAGTATATAGTTTTTTTAATGAATCCTTGAATTTGGCTTGCTATTATCTTGTGGACAGTTTTTATACCTATATTTATCAGGACTGACTTCCCTCATAGCTCAGTTGGTAAAGAATCCACCTGTAGTGCAGTATTCTGCCTCCGATGCAGGAGACTCGGGTTCACTTCCTAGGTTGGGAAGATCTTCTGGAGAAGGAAATGCAGTCTATTCCAATATTCTTGCCTGGAAAATCCCATGGATAGAGGACTCTGGTGGGCTACAGTCCATGAGGAGTCACAAGAGTTGGAAATGACTTAGTGAGTAAACTACCATAATTATTAGCACTATTGGTCAATAATTTTCCTTTCTTGTGGTTTTGATATAAGGCTGACTTCATAGAATGAGTTTGAAAGTGTTCTCTCTTCCTTGATATTTTGGAGAGTTAGGGGAGAATAGGTCTTAATTATTCTTTAAATCGTTGGTAGAATTCATCTTTAAAGTCATGTGGTCTTGGAGTTTTATGCATGGAGAGATGTTTGATGACTGGCTAAACCTCTTGACTCATTATTGATTTGTTCAGATTTTCTATTTATTCCTGATTCAATCTTGACATATTGTGTGTTTCTAGAAGTGTAATAATTTCTTTTAGGTCATGTAAATTTGTTGGCATAGAATTGTTCGTAGTAGTTTTTACAGTTCTGTATATTTTTGTAGTATTAGTTGTGATGTCTCCTCTTTCATTTTTAATTTTAATTGTTTGAGTCATCTCTCTTTTTTCTTAGTTAGGAAAACATTTGTTAATTTTTTTTTTATCTTTTCAAAGAACCAGCTTTTAGTTTCATTTATTTTTTCGATTGATTTTCTGGTTTCTATTATATTTATTTCTGCTCCGATTTTTTATTATTTCCTTCCTTTTGCTAACTTTAGGCTTAATTTGTTTCTTTTTTCCTAGTTACTTGAGGTGTAAACCTAGGTAATTTATTTGAGATCTTTCTCATCTTTTACTGTATGCATTTGTTGATAAGCTTTCCTCCTGGAAATGCTTTTTCTGCATCTTATAAAATATAGTATGTTGTTTATTTTCACTTTGCTTTGAGATAGTTGTTAATTTTCTTTGATATGATGCTCATTTGGAAGTGTGTTGTTTAGTTCCCAAAGATTTGTAGCTCTACTTTCTTTTTTTGTTGTTGATTTCTGATATACCATTGTGGTCAGAGTGCTGGTATTATTTCAGCATTCTTAAATTTGCTAAGATGTTTTTTGTGGCCCATGATATGACCTGTCCTGGAGAATATTCTGTGTATACTTGAGAACAGTAACAGTATGTATTCTACTGATGTAGGATGGAGTGTTCTATATATGTTTGTTCATTTCATTTGTTCTAAAGTGTTGTTCAGTTCCATTGTTTTCTTGTTTTCTATGTGGCTTATATGTTTATTGTTCTTAGTGCAGAAAGTGAAGAGGAACTAAAAAGCCTCTTGATGAAAGTGAAAGAGGAGAGTGAAAAAGTTGGCTTAAAGCTCAACATTCAGAAAACTAAGATCATGGCATCTGGTCCCATCACTTCATGGGAAATAGATGGGGAAACAGTGGAAACAGTGTCAGACTTTATTTTTTTGGCGTCAAAATTACTGCAGATGGTGACTGCAGCCATGAAATTAAAAGACGCTTATTCCTTGGAAGGAAAGTTTTGATCAACCTTGATAGCATATTGAAAGCAGAGACATTACTTTGCCAACAAAGGTTTATCTAGTCAAGGCTATGGTTTTTCCAGTAGTCATGTATGGATGTGAAAGTTGGACTGTGAAGAAAGCTGAGCACTGAAGAATTGATGCTTTTGAGCTGTGGTGTTGGAGAAGACTCTTGAGAGTCCCTTGGACTGCAAGGAGGTCCAACCAGTCCATCTTAAAGGAGATCAGTCCTGGAAGGACTGATGCTGAAGCTGAAACTCCAGTACTTTGGCCACCTCATGAAAGAGTTTACTCATTGGAAAAGACCCTGATGCTGAGAGGGATTGGAGGCAGGAGGAGAAGGGGACGACAGAGGATGAGATGGCTGGATGGTATCACTGACTCGATGGACATGAGTTTGGGTAAACTCTGGGAGTTGGCTATAGACAGGGAGGCCTGGCGTGCAGCAGTTTGTGGGGTTGAGGAAAGTTAGACACGACTGAGCAACTGAACTGAATTGAACTGAAGTTCCCTAACGTTCCCTAATGTTCTTAGCGTATCCTATTCTCTCTTTCTTCCCTATGTCCTTGGGTTTTGTAAATATATATGAATCCTATATCTTCTTGATATAGTGACAGCTTTATCATTATATCATCATATATATTTATTTTTATCTCATTGTCATTTTTGGCTTGAGATCAGTCTGTCCTAAGTATAGCTATACCCATTTTTTTTTTTTTTTTGGTTATCATTTGCTTGGAGTGTCATCTTGTATCCCATTCACTTGGATCCTGTGTGTGTCTTTATAGCTGAAATGAGTGTCTTGAGTCAGCATATTGCTGGGTCTTGTTTTTTTAATTCATCCAGCCACTCTGTGCCTTTTGATTGATGAAGTCAATTTGTTCGCATTTAGGGTTAGTCTATTTCTGTTGTGTTATGTTAATTTGTTTGTTTTACTTTGTAGAGTCCACATGTAAGTGAAAATACACAGTATTTGTCTTTTTCTATATGATTTATCTCACTTTGCATAATACCCTTCAAGTTCTTTGTTGCACATGGCAAGATTTCCTTCTTTTTGTGGCTGAAGAGTATACCATTGTATATATATACTACATAGAAGAGTTATACCATTGTGTGTGTGTGTGTGTGTGTGTGTGTGTGTGTGTGTGTGTGAGCATATCTTCTTTATCCTTTCATATGTTGATGAATACTTAGGTTGCTTCCATATCTTGGCTATTAAAAATAATGCCGTTATGAAGATTGTGGTGCATGTATCTTTTCAAAAGAGTGATTTGTTTTTCTTTCAATATATGTGTGTGGGATTATTTCTTGGCTCTCTATTCTAATCCATTGATCTATACATTTGTTTCTGTCCCAGCACCATATCATTTTGATTACTGTTGCTTTGTAGTATAGTCTGAAATCAGGAAACTTTATTCTTCCTGCTCTTTTCTTCTTTCTCAAGATTGTTTTGGCTCTTCAGTCTCTTTTGTGTTTCCATGAAAAATTTAAAATTATTTGTTCTAGATATATGAAAAATGCCATTGATATTTTGACAGGAATTGCATTGAATCTATAGATGACTTATTAATATTGTTATCTTAGCAATATTTTAATGTTCTAATCCATGAACACTGTGTATCCTTCCATCTGTTTGTATTGTCTTCATTTATTTCATCAACATCTTGTACTTTTCTGAGTTCAATTCTTTTTTCCTTAGTTATTCCTAGGTGTTTTATTCTTTTTGATACAATGATAAATGGGATTGTTTTCTTAATTCTGTTTCTGATAGTTCATTTGTATCCTGCAGCTTTGCCAGATTTATTTGTAAATTTATTTATACAAATTATTTATAAATTTTATAAATTATTTATAATTATTTAAATTTATTTATGAGTTCTAGTAGTTTTTGTTGGCTTTAGGATTTTGTTTGTATAGTATCTTGTCATTTGCAAACAGTTTTAGTTCTTTCTTTCTAATTTAGATTCTTTTTCTTCTCTCATTGGTATGGCTGGTACTTCCAATATCATATTGAATAAAAGCAGTGAGAGTGGGCATCCTTGTTTTAATCTTGATATAGAGGAAGTGCATTCAGCTTTTTACCTTGATATGATGTTAGCTGTGGACTTATACATGGTCTTTCTTATGTTTGCATATATTCCTTTAATACCCACTTTGTTGAGAGTCTTTTGTCATAGATAGATATTAAATTTTGTCAAAAGCTTTTCTGCATCTGTTGAGATGATCATATCATTTCTGTTTTTCAGCTTGTCATTGTGGTGTATCATATTGTTTGGTTTTTGGATATTGAAGCAGTCTTATGTCCGTGGGACAAATCCCACTTGAACATGGTGTATGGATCTTTTAATGTATTGTTGAATTCAGTTTTTAATATTTTGTTGAGAATTTTCATACCTGTAATTTTTTCTGTGTGTGTCTTATCTTTGGTTTTGGTATTAGGGTAATACTGACCTCATAGAATGAGTTCAGAAGCATTCCTTCCTCTGCAGTTTTTGGGAATGTTTTGGGGAGGATAAATGTTAACTCTTTTCTAAATGTTTGATATAATTCAACGTTGAAACCCTGTGATCTAGATTTTTGGGAATTTTTTAAAAATACTGATTCAGTTTCAGTACTCATAATTTGTCTGTTGATATTTTCTATTTCTTCCTTGCTTTTTGTGTCCATTTGTATGCAGTGTCTTTTTCCACCTCCTCCTTTCGCTATTTGTGTCCTTAGATCTGGAGTGAATCTCTTATAAGTACCATATATATGGGTCTTGTTTTTTTATTCATTCAGCCACTCTTTGTCTTTTGGTTGGAGCATTTAGTCCATTTATATTTAAAGTAATTACTGATGGGTATATACTAATTACCAGGTTCCCCTTGTGACTCAGCAGTAAAGAATCTGCCTGCCAATGCAAGAGATAACGGATTTGATCCCTGAGTTAGGAAGATCTCCTGAAGAAGGAAATGGGAACTCTAGTATTCTAGCCTGGGAAGTCCCATGGACAGAGAAGCCTGGTGGACTACAGTCCATGGCGGTCACAAAAGAGTTGGATATAACT
This sequence comes from Nanger dama, assembly GCA_917880005.1. NCBI lineage: Eukaryota > Metazoa > Chordata > Mammalia > Artiodactyla > Bovidae > Nanger > Nanger dama. The sequence goes on along the minus strand of CAKJTW010000058.1, from coordinate 4,463,950 downwards.
TATTGACTAAATAACAATATACTAATTATTTTTATAGTTTTTTTCGGTTCCTTTAATCTTCTTTTGCCCTTTTTCTTTGTGATTTAATGACTGCATTTAGTGTTATGTTTGGATTCCTTTCTCTTTTTTGTGTGTGTATCTGTTGTAGATTTATGGCTTCTGGTTACTGTGAGATTTATAATAGCAATGGTGTGTGTGATTATTTTAAGTTTCTAATCTCTTAATTTCTAATACATTGTAATAATCTTGAATTTCAGTCTTCTTTCTGCATGGTTTTTGATGTTCTATTTTAGTCTTTCTGTTTTGTATCCCTTTCTGTTTTGTATCCCTTCAATGCTTATCGCAGATGAACTTGCTATTACTACTTTGTTGGCCTGCTGATTGAGGGAACTGGTTCCTGACATGGCTGACTCTGGTTTCTGAGGTGTCTCAAAACTGGTACTGGACTGCTGGTAGGTAGGGCTTGATGCCAAACTGACTTACTGAGAAATCTAGGGTATCTTGGTGCTAATATGACTTGCTAGTGTGGCCAGGGCCTGGGCCATCATGGGCTAGTACCAGTTCACTGGTGGGTAAGGTCAGGTGTTGAGATCTATGGTTGCAGGATCCTGTGGGTCCTAGAGCTGGTGTGGCCTGCTGTTGTGTGGAGCTGGTTTCTTACACAACTGACTATGAAGTTCAAGGTGTCCAAAAGCTTTTGTAGACCCACTATTGGGTGGAGCTGTATCCTAGGACAGCTGGGTGAGGGGCCCAGTGTGTCTCAGAATCGGTGTTGGCCTTCTGGTGGGTAGGGCTGTAACCTATGGAGTCCTAGGGTGGTGACAGCCTGCAAATGTGTGCTTTAGGCCCTGCTATGGCATTTCTGGTGCTGCAGTGATACTGGGGCTGGTGTTAACCTGCTGGTCAGTAGGCTCTGTGCCCAGGAGATCCTGTTGCTGATTCCCACCCACCAGTGGTTGAAGCTGAGTCTTAGAGCTAGTGCCAGTCCACTTGCTGGCAGAGCTGGGTTCTAGGATCTCTGGCTGCAGGGCCTGGAGGTCCTGGGGCTAGTGCCTGTCTAGTGTATGGGCTGTGTCATGGTCACCTGTTGGCTCAGGGAGCCTGCTTTCTGCTGATGAGTGGGGCTATGTCCCCACCTTGATAGTAGGCTTGGCCACGAGCTGGAATCAAGATTGTCAGGAAAAATATCAATAATCTCAGATATGCAGATGACAACACCCTAATGACAGAAAGTGAAGAGGAGCTAAAGAGCCTCTTGATGAAAGTGAAAGAGGAGAGTGAAAGGTTGGCTTAAAGCTCAACTTTCAGAAAACTAAGATCATGGCATCTGGTCCCATCACTTCATGGGAAATAGAAGGGAAAACAGTGGAAACAGTGCCAGACTTTATTTTGGGGGCTCCAAAATCACTGCAGATGGTGATTGCAGCCATGAAATTAAAAGACGCTTACTCCTTGGAAGGAAAGTTATGATCAACCTAGACAGCACATTCAAAAGCAGAGACCTTTGCCAACAAAGGTCCGTCTAGTCAAGGCTATGGTTTTTCCAGTGGTCATGTATGGATATGAGAGTTGGATGGTGAAGAAAGTTGAGCGCCAAAGAATTGATGCTTTTGAACTGTGATGTTGGAGAAGACTCTTGAGAGTCCCTTGGACTGCAAGGAGATCCCACCAGTCCATTCTGAAGGAGATCAGCCCTGGGGTTTCTTTGGAAGGAATGATGCTGAAGCTGAAACTCCAGTACTATGGCCACCTCATGCGAAGAGTTGACTCACTGGAAAAGCCCCTGATGCTGGGAGGGATTGGGGGCAGGAGGAGAAGGGGACGACAGAGGATGAGATGGCTGGATGGCATCACCGACTCGATGCACATGAGTTTGAGTGAACTCCGGGAAATGGTAATGGACAGGGAGGCCTGGCATGCTGTGATTTATGAGATTGCAAAGAGTCAGACACAACTGAGTGACTGAACTGAACTGAACTGACGTCTCAATACTGGTGCTGACAGACTGGTAGGTTGGGATGGGTCCCAGTGCTGATAAACTAGAGGGAGGATTAAAAAATGGTGCTTGACAGCACCAATGTCCATGTGGTAGAATGAGTTCCTGAAGATGGCTGCTACAGTGTCTTTGTCTCCAGTATAAGCTCTAGTTACCTCTTGCCTCTCTGGGAAACTCTTTAAGATCAGCCAATGGGTCTGAATCAGGCTTCTTTCAAACTTCTGCTTCTGCCTTGGATCATGGAAGGTTTTGTTTTTGCCCTTTAAGAATGGAGTCTCTATTTTCCACCGCCCTATGGGTCTCCCAAAAGTAAGCCTGCTGGCCTCCATCGACAAATGTTCATGGGGGGTTAATCTTACTGGTGCAGGACCCCTTGGCTGGGGAGCCCAATTTAGGACTCAGAACCATTGCTTCTTGGGAAAAACTTCTACAATTGCAGTTAACCTCTCATTTGTGGGTTGCCCAGCAGGGAAATTTGACCTCACCCCTCCTATATGTCTCATCATTTCTTCTTTATATATTACTTGTATATATTTTTTTCCTGCTCAGTTCTGGTCTTTCTCATCAATAGTTGCTCTGTAAATAGTTGTAATTTTGGTGAACCCATGAGAGGAAGTGAACTAAAGGTCTTCCTATTCTGTCATCTTGGCCAATCTCTCTGTAAAGCTTTTTCTAAAAGTTAAAAAACAACTTTAAAATTTTATTTTAAATTGAAGGATAATTGCTTTACAACATTGTGTTGGTTTGTGCTGTACCACAAGGCAGATCAGCCATAAGTATTTATTTATATCCCCTCCCACTTGAGCTACCCCCAACCATCCCACCCCTATAGGTCTTCACAGAGCACTGAGCTGGGCTCCCTTGTGTTATGTAGCAGCTTCCCAATAGTGATCTGTTTTATACATGGCAGTGTATATATATTTCAGTGTTACTCTCTAAATTCGTCCCACCCACTGCTTCCCATGCAAGCCCATTCTCTACATCTGTGTCTGTATTCCTGCCCTACAAATAAGTTCATCAGTACCATTGTGTATAGCTTTCTTTTTGTATAGCTTTTTCAACTGGTGGTTTTCCATGATAGTGTGCTCAGTTTCCCCCCTTTTAAATGTTTTTATTTTATGGTTACCATGCATTTGGGAGTGCTCAATTGCTCAGTCATGTCTGACTCTGCAACCCTGTGGAGTGTAAACTTCCAGTCTCCTCTGTCTATGGGATTTTTCTGGCAAGAATATTGGAATGGGTTGCTATTTCCTCCTCCAGGGGATCTTCCCCACTCAGGGACTGAACTTGTGTCTCCTGCTTCTGCATTGCAGGAGGATTTTTTTTTTTTTACTACTGAGCCCCTGGGGAAGCCCTGTGGTTACCATGAGGTTGCATAAAATATCTCATAAATTAAAGTCCTTTTTTTTACTGATAGCAATTTATCTTCATTTACTCATACAGGTCCTATCCTTTTGTTCTTCCCCTTTTATAATTTTGCTGCCAGAAATTATCTCTCTTTATGCTATGAGTTCATTACTGAAATATAGTAGCTTTGGTTTGTATTAGTGATTTTTTTCCTTTAACGTTTATGCTATAATTAAATGTTTAAACCTTTTCTAAAATAGAGTTACATTTTCCTAATCCTGTTTATCACTTTACTCAGAGTTTTGTGTACTTTTGTCTTTTCAGATAGAAGAGTTTCTTTCAACAGTTCTTGTATGGCAGGTTTAATGGAGGTGAACTTCCTCAGCTTTTGTTTATCTAGGAAAGCCTTTATTTCTTCTACATATATGAAGGATAACTTTGCTTGGTAGACTATGCTGGCATTTTTAGCTTTCAGTGTTTTCTGTGTGTCATTCTACTCCCTCTTTGCCTGTAGAGTTTCTGTTGAGAAATTTGATGATTGTCTAGTGGTTTTTGTTGTTGTTGTTTTAGGTTACTCCCCCCTCCACTTCCTACAGCAGTCCTTAAGATTTTTTTCCTGTATCATTGACTTTTGATAGCTTCCTTATAATGAGTCTTAGAGAATATCTTTTTGCATTGAGATAATAAGATGTTCAGTTAAATTCATGGATTTGTAAGTTTTGGTCTTTGCCCAGGATTAGAATTCCTCAGCTATTATTTCCTTTGCCCTCTTTCTCCTCTTTCTTTTTCTTCTCTTTCTGGTATATCTATTATTCTTATGTTGGCTCTCATAATGGAGTATGATAGCTCTTGCAGGGATTTTTTTTTTTACTTTCAAAATCTTTAGTTTTTTTCTCCTCTTCTGCTCAAATTATTTTTTGATTCCTTAGCTCACTTAGCTCACTTACTCTCTCTTCCATCTGACCTACTCTGTTTTCAGTGAATTCTACTGCATTTGTTGAGTTCTTTAACTCTAGAATTTGTGTTTGGCTCTTTTTAAAATTGGAAACTTCCCACATATTAAAAAAAAAAAGAAACCCTCTAAATAACCCATAGGTAAAAGATAATTGTAAGGAAAGTTAGAAAATACTTTACCCTGAAAGAAGATAAAAATACAGCATATTAAAATTGGTGGCCTACAACTAAATAATGCTTAGAGGAAAGTCTTGGATTATCTGCTTATATTAAGAGTCTCCAATAAATAAGTTTTCTCTTTAAGAAATTAGAAAAAGAAGAGCAAATTAAGCAAAAATTAAACAGAAGACATAATAAACAACAGAAATCAATGAAATAGAAACAGAGAAGCAGAAAGCATCAGTGAAACAAAAATGTGTTCTTTTAAGAGATCAATAGAATTGATAAATCTCTATAGTCAACTGGGATTTGGACCTCCATGGTGGCTCAGCTGGTAAAGAATTTGCCTGAAATACTGGAGACCTGAGTTTGATCCCTGGATTGGGAAGATCCCCTGGAGGAGGGCATGCGACCCACTCCAGTATTCTTACCTGGAGAATCTTTATGGACAGAGGAGCCTGATGGGCTACACTCCATGGGATTGCAAAGAGTTGGACATGGCTGAGCGACTAAGCACAGCACAGCATTTTCCATGAACAACTCTGTGCTAATAAAGGTGACAATTTAGAGGAAATGGAACAATTCTTTAAAGATGCAAACTACCTAAAGTCACTCAAGAAGTACATAACCTAAATAGTATTATATCTGTTAAATAAACTGAATTTGTAGTGGAAATACTTCCAACAGAAAATTCCATTTGGTGATGTGTTCACTGGTGAATTCTACAAAATGCACAAAGAAGAAATTAGACTATTTCTTATTCTACAAAATAGAAGAGGAAAGAATAATCTCTTAATACATTTTTTATGATATAAGCATTTCTGTGATAACAGATCTCTAAAAAGGCATTTGAAGAAATATTTTTAGGCTGTGCCATGGGACATGTTGGATCTTAATTCTCTGACTAGGGCTTGAGCCTGTGTCCCCTGCATCGGGAGCATGAAGTCTTAGCCACTGTACCACCAGGGAAGTTCCAGGCATTTGAAGAAATTTTGAGAATGATATTCCTTGTGGATAAAATGTAAAAGTCCTCAACAAAATATTTACAAACTGAATATAGTAATATATAAAAAGAATAATATGTTATGACCAAAAGGGTTTTATCCCGAGAATGCAAATCTGGTTCACAGTTGAACATCAGCAAATTTTACAATATTAACATATACAAAGAAGGAAATAATATAATCATCTTTATATATGCAGAAAAATCATTTAATAAAGTTAAACATCCAGTCTTGATAAATTCTCTCAGAAAACTAAAAATAGAAAGAAACTTTCTTAACAGCTACCATTATACTAAATGGTGAAAGAGTGAATTCATTTCCATAAGACCTGGAAAAGGGAAGCATGCCTCATCACTCTACTCAACATCATGTTGTTAGTCCTAGCCTGCGCAATAAGTGAGGAAAAAGCATACTGATTGCAAAGGAAGAAACAGAACTATTTCTATTTGCAGAGAACCTAATTGTTTATGTATAAAATACCAAGGAATCTACAAAAATACCCAAGAATTAATATGTGAGTTTAGAGTGAACACAGAATACAGTCATTATTTAAAGAACCACCCCCCCAACCCCCTTAATCTAACAGAGGGGATGTCCAGTTTCAACTTTGTTATGCAAAGAGCTTGGAAGCTGTCACTCCTCTCCTTAAAACAACAACAAAGAATGTAAGCGAATTGAAAACCACACATCCAGGAGCTTCGGACAACATCAAGCAAGATAAATACCAAAAAGATCTGTATCTAACCATATTACATTTAATTGCAGAAAACCAAAGACAAAAGATCCAATGGAAGGGATAAAAATCCCTACCTATAGAGGATCAAAGATAAGAATTACACCAGACTTCTCATCAGAAACCATGCAAATAAGAAAAAAAATACTATTTATAAAGTTAAAAGAAAGAAACCCAATAATCTAAAATTATATATCAAGAAAAATTATTCTTCAAAATTAAAGAACTGAAGACTTTCTTAAACAAAAACATAATTTGTCACCAAGAGAATTACCTTGCAAGAAACATCAAAAGAAGTTCTTCAGAGAGAAGGAAAATGTTGTAGGTCAGAAACTTGGATCTACATGAAAAAAGAGCATCAGAGAATGAATAAATGACACTAAAAAATAAAATATTTTATTTTTCTTGTTTGGCATAAACTTCTGGTAGAAAATGTATAAGAAAATTGCAGTGACTCTGGATTAGGTAAAGAGTTATTTGAACAAAAAAGCATGACCCTTAAAAGAAAAAAAAAGATAAGTTGATCCTCATCAAAATGAAAACTTTTGCCCTATGAAATACATTGTTTTCTCACAGACACAAACTGGGAGAAAGTACTTTCCAATCACATATCTGACAAAGGACTTCTATCTAGAATATATTAAAAACTCAAATTCAAAAATAAGAAATTAATCCCTTTTAAAAATGGCCAAATATTTGATTAACTACTTCACCAAATGACAAATAAGCACATGAAAAGATGCTCAATTAATCATTAAGGAAATGTAAGTTTAAGCCACAATGAAATATTACTGTAAAACCTATAGAATGACTTTAAAAAACCTTAAGAATATGGATCAATTGGACTCCCATGCATTGCTGGTGGGAATGCAAAATGAAACAGCCAGCTCTGGAAAACCATTTGACTGTTGCTTATAATGATAATCATATACTTAACAAAGACTTCAAAACAAGTAATAGTGCCAAGATTAAAAGTAATATGGAGCACAGCAAACATATCTAATTGTTTCTGGCATCCTTTTGCTTGTAAGTACTATAATTTGTATAGCATGAAGAAATCAACCTTTGATACTTTGCTATCCAAGAGATGGCACATAATTTGGGTTGTGGAAGTATTTAGTAGTTTTACAGTTGACATTTGAACAACATGGACTTGAACTGCATAGATCTACTTTTATGCAGATTAAAAATGCATGCTAAGTACTACACCATCTATGGTTTATTGAATCTGCAGATGCAGAACTGGATAAAAAGGACTGACTATAAAGTTATGGTCAGATTTTTAACTGTGTGGGGATCAGCACCTCTAACTCTTGTGTTCAAGGAGTTCTATATTTCTGAAATTAGAGTCTGGTTTTGGAAGTTGATATAAAAAATGTTAATTGCAGTGGGTTGGTCATATAAGAATATTAAGTATTTGTAAGCCAGAAAGAAAAAAAAAGAATATTAAGTATTTGAGAACAATAAATGTTTGTAGTTTTACTCTCTATTAAGCCAATAATACAGTGTTCTAAAATAATATTAGCAGAAGGTAACATAATTTTAAGGACTTGAATTCCTTCAGAAATGAGTTTTTGTTAGTATTTAAAAACAATACCAGGCATGCCAAAGTTAACCCAAAGCACACAGTTATTTTGGGGAAAATATAGGACCTCTACTATTTGGACAGGTGACCCACATGTAAATAAAAATTTAATCCATATTTTAAGGAGAAGAGTGAATATTGAATGACCAGTTTGTCATTTTAACAAAGAGAAAATTGAATTGCAGTCTTGCAGTAATATTTGTTGGTAAAGGATTCAGAGGACTATAAAACATCTTAGATGAATTTATTTCTGAACCAACTTTGTCAAAACTTTAGTGCATTTAAGTGACACCACATTCATCATTTTCACTTCAGTTCAGCTCAGTTCAGTTGCTCAGTTGTGTCCAACTCTTTGTGACGCCATGAATCACAGAACACCAGGCCTCCCTGTTCATCACCAACTCCCGGAGTTCACTCAAACTCTTGTCCATCGAGTTGGTGATGCCATCCAGCCATCTCATTCTCAGTCATCTTTTCCTCCTGCCCCTAGTCCTTCCCAGGATCAGAGTCTTTTCCAATGAGTCAGCTCTTCTATGAGGTGGTCAAAGTATTGGAGTTTCAGCTTCAGCATCAGTCCTTCCAATAAACACCCAGGACTGATTTCCTTTAGGATGGATTGGTTGGATTTCATTGCAGTCCAAGGGACTCTCAAGAGTCTTCTCCAACACCACAGTTTAAAAGCATCAGTTCTTTGGTGCTCAGCTTTTTTCATAGTCCAACTCTCATATCCATACATGACTACTGGAAAAACCATAGCCTTGGCTAGACAGACCTTTGTTGGCAAAGTAATGTCTCTGCTTTTGAATATGCCATCTAGGTTGGTCATAACTTTCCTTTTAGGAGTAAGCGTCTTTTATTTATTTATTTTTTATTGCCTTATAATACAACAATTGGTTGGAAATATTTGCCATGTCTTTATTTTTTAAAATATAAATTTATTTATTTTAATTGGAGGTTAATTACTTTACAATATTGTATTGGTTTTGCCATACATCATAATTTCATGGCTGAAGTCACCATCTGCAGTGATTTTGGAGCCCAAAAACATAAAGTCTGACACTGTTTCCACTGTTTCCCCATCTATTTCCCATGAAGTGATGGGACTAGATGCCATGATCTTCGTTTTCTGAATGTTGAGCTTTAAGCCAACTTTTTCACTCTCCTCTTTCACTTTCATCAAGAGGCTTTTTAGTTCCTCTTCACTTTCTGCCATAAGGGTGGTGTCATCTGCATATCTGAGGTTATTGATATTTCTCCCGACAATCTTGATTCCAGCCTGTGCTTCTTCCAGCCCGATGTTTCTCATGATGTACTCTGCATATAAGTTAAATAAGCAGAGTGACAATATACAGCCTTGACGTACTCCTTTTCCTATTTGGAACCAGTCTGTTGTTCCATGTCCAGTTCTAACTGTTACTTCCTGACCTGCATACAGATTTCTCAAGAGGCAGGTCTGGTGGTCTGGTATTTTCCACAGTTTATTGTGATCCACACAATCAAAAGCTTTGGCATAGTCAATAAAGCAGAAATAGATGTTTTTCTGGAACTCTCTTGCTTTTTCCATGATCCAGCAGATGTTGGCAATTTGATCTCTGGTTCCTCTGCCTTTTCTAAAACCACCTTGAGCATCTGGAAGTTCATGGTTCACTTACTGTTGAAGCCTGGCTTGGAGAATTTTGAGCATTACTTTACTAGCGTGTGAGATGAGAGCAATTGTGCAGTAGTTTGAGCATTCTTTGGCATTGCCTTTCTTTGGGATTGGAATGAAAACTGACTTTTTCTAGTCCTGTGGCCACTGCTGAGTTTTCCAAATTTGCTGGCATATTGAGTGCAGTACTTTCACAGCATCATCTTTCAGGATTCGAAATAGCTCAGCTGGAATTCCATCACCTCCACTAGCTTTGTTTGTATTTTCACTTATCATAAACTAAAGCAAAGACTGTATAGGGGCAAAATTGCATTTAGAATCAAACCCCCTACCCACCAGAGACAATCAGAGGGCTCAAACAAAAGCTTATGCACACCAAGAGACCCTGCAGAGACTGAGACAGAACTGCCTTTGACTGTTTGAGTTTCTCTTGTGGAGGTACAGGTCTACCGTGGCCTGTTGCAGGGGCAGGGGCTGTGGGTGCAGCCAACATGAGTGTAGCATAAGGCCTGTTGGAGGAGGTTGCCATTAACCCCACCTTAGAGCCACCAGAACTTACACAGGACTGGGGAAACATACTCTTAGTTAGTTAGTTAAGTTGCTCAATTGTGTCCGACTTTTTGCGACCCCATGGACTGTAGCCACCAGGCTCCTCCGTCCATGGGATTCTCCAGGCAAGAATACTGGAGTGGGTTGCCATTTCCTTCTCCAGGGGATCTTCCCAACCCAGGGATGGAACCCAGGTCTCCTGTATTAGAGGCAGACGCGTTAACCTCTGAGTCACCACTCTTGGAGGGCACAAAAACCTTTTGCACAACAGGACCTAAGAGAAAGGAGCAGTGATCCTACAAGAGACAGGCCCAGACTTGCCTGTGAGTGTCCAGGAGTCTCCAGATGTGTTGTGGGTCCGCGGTGACCTGCTGCAGGATCGGGGGCACTCACTGTGGCAGTGTGTGCACAGGAACTTTTGAAGGAGGTTGCCTTGGTCTTCATAACCTCCACCATAGCTTAGTCTCAGATCACATAATAGGGAGGGAACACAGCCCTGCCCATCAACAGAAAATTTAATTAAAGAGTTACTTAGCATGGCCCCTTTTCATATTGTTTCAACATACGTTGGATCATCGAAAAAGCAAGATAGTTCCAAAAAATATCTACTTTGACTTTATTGACTATGCCAAAGTCTTTGACCATGTGGATCACCACAAACTGTGGAAAATTCTGATAGAGATGGGAATACCAGACCACCTGACATGCCTCTTGAGAAATCTGTATGCAGGTTGGGAAGTAACAGTTAGAACTGGACATGGAACAACAGACTGGTTCCAAACTGGCAAAGGAGTATGTCAAGGCTGTATATTATCACCCTCCTTGTTTAACTTATATACAGAGTACATCATGCAACATGCTGGGCTGGATGAATTACAATCTGGGATCAAGATTGCCAGGAAAAATATCAATAACCTCAGATATGCAGATGACACCATTATCATAGAAAGCAAAGAAGAACTAAAGAGCCTCTTGATGAAGATGAAAGAGAGTGAAATAGTTAGCTTAAAGCTCAACGAAAACTGAGATCGTGGCATCTGGTCCCATCACTTCATGGGAAATAGATGGGGAAACAATGGAAAGAGAGACAAACTTTATTTTGGGGGAGCTCCAAAATCACTGCAGACGGTGACTGAAGCCATGAAATTAAAAATTCTTGCTCCTTGGAAGAAAAACTATAATCAGCCTAGACAGCATATTAAAAAGTGGAGGCATTACTTTGCCGACAATGGCCCATCTAGTCAAAGCTATGGATTTTCCAGTAGTTATGTATGGATATGAGAGTTGGAGTATAAAGAAAGCTAAGTGCCGAAGAATTGATACTTTTGAACTGTGGTGTTGGAGAAGACTCTTGAGAGTCCCCTGGACTGCAAAGAGATCCAACCAGTCCACTCTGAAGGAAATCAGTCCTGAATATTCATTGGAAGGTCTGATGCTGAAGCTGAAACTTCAATACTTTGGCTACATGATGCGAAGAACTTACTCATTTGAAAAGACCCCGATGCTGGAAAAGATTGAAGGCAGGAGGAGAAGGGGATGACAGAGGATGAGATGGTTGAATGGCATTGCTGACTTGATGAACATCAGTTTGAGCAAGCTCTGGGAGTTGGTGAAGGACAGGGAAGCCTGGTGTGCTGCAGTCTATGAGGTCACAAATAGTTGTATACGAGTGAGCAACTGAACTGTACTGAAAGTAAACATAGTTCACTTTCTCTCATATTTTTTTGTAACTTTTTGTACCCACCTATTTGTCTTTAGTTGTTGTTATTCTAGAACAACTGAATACTTTATATCAGCTGTATCATTAAACACACTATTTAGTTCAGTTTTTTCTTTGCATAAAAAGATTTCTTGGTGAAGAAGAAGAAGTAACATACATTCCAGAACAATCTTGCCATCTCATTCATTACTGGTAATGAATACCCTCATTCTAGCATGATACCTATAGTGGGAAATAATACACCCAAGAAAGTCTTAGCATGAGGACTGAATTTTTGCCTGGAATTTGACATGAACAGTTGAGTGTCACTTATAATTCCCTGTTAGGTGAATCATTATGCATGTCACTTACTTCTTTAAGCCTCAATTTTTCATGTTTAATACAAATTTTTGAGGTCAAATTAAATAATGCATTTGAAGTTTTCTGCAAATTTTGTCTTATTGTTACTGTAGTCCACCTCTAAGAAGGTCACTTTTCAGTGACTGCTGTCATGGAACTTTTATCATTTTTTTTTCTTAAGTGGAATGACTTTATTTTATGAAAAAGACAAGAAAATGGGTAGGTAGTGAGAGCTTCGGATGGAAACTTAAGTTGTGTTTTATTTGTCTGTGTCTTATCTCCCTTCCTAAACTGTGAATGTCTCGAGAGCATGATTTGTGTTTTATGAGCACATGGTGTAAGTTGCTGAATGAATGATTGTCTTGTATATGGGGCTTAGTAGGCAAATATATGTGTTATACTTCTTCTCTCTCAGTGTTGTTGAAAATGTACAGTTAATGGCACTAATAATTTTACCTAAACACTTCAAGTAGCTTCCACTGCTGCAAAACCAAGTCCAATGCAAGTAATTGCGCTTGCCTCAATGGACACCATCCACCCAATGGAGCTACAGCAGAAATGGTGCTATTAACAGTGTTGCTAGTTGGTCAAAAGTTAGAATAGGGCTTTAAAAATTTTCCATTACTTCTCAGGCTGAAGAATTTAAATTGTTTTGTTGTATGTCAAGAACTTGGGCTATGTTATTTATTATACTGTAATAAATTATATATTTATTATGTCAGCCAAAGTAAAAGACAAATTTTTGATAATTACTTTGAATTATTCAGTTCCTGATAATGGGCTCACTATCCTTAGAAGGCTGTTTCCTAGGAAATATGCTATTTTTTCCAGTCTCTTTATAAGCAGATACTATTTTCTGAGGATTTGGGGAGTCCTGCAATTGGAAAGGATGGAACAGCCCTATAGAACATTTAACCTTGTCTTGGGTTAATGTCAAAAGCCTGATTCCCACATATTAAAACACTACAGGAGTTATCTAAGAGGCACAACTAACTTTACTGAAGTTTTATGTACTTTTTAAAAAAGAATTGTCATGACAAACATTCACTATTATACCATAAGCAGGACTGGAAAAGGTCAGTTTTCATTCCAATTCCAAAGAAAGGCAATGCCAAAGAATGCTCAAACTACCGCACAATTGCACTCAAATCACATGCTAGTAAAGTAATGCTCAAAATTCTCCAAGCCAGTCTTCAGCAATACGTGAACCGTGAACTCCCTGATGTTCAAGCTGGTTTTAGAAAAGGCAGAGGAACCAGAGATCAAATTGTCAACATTGCTGGATCATGGAAAAAGCAATAGAGTTCCAGAAAAACATCTATTTCTGCTTTATTGACTATGCCAAAGTCTTTGACTGTGTGGATCACAAGAAACTGTGGAAAATTCTGAAAGAGATGGGAATACCAGACAACTGACCTGCCTCTTGAGAAATCTGTATGCAGGTCAGGAAGCAACAGTGAGAACTGGACATGGAACAACAGACTGTTTCCAAATAGGAAAAGGAGTACATCAAGGCTGTATATTGTCTCCCTGTTTATTTAACTTCTATGCAGAGTACATCATGAGAAACGCTGGACTGGAAGAAACAGAAGCTGGAATCAAGATTGCCGGGAGAAATATCAATAACCTCAGATATGCAGATGACACCACCCTTATGGCAGAAAGTGAAGAGGAGCTAAAAGCCTCTTGATGAAAGTGCAAGAGGAGAGTGAAAAAGTTGGCTTAAAGCTCAACATTCAGAAAACGAAGATCATGGCATCCGGTCCCATCACTTCATGGGGAATAGATGGGGAAACAGTGTAAACAGTGTCAGACTTCAGTTTTTTGGGCTCCAAAATCATTGCAGATGATGACTGCAACCATGAAATTAAAAGATGCTTACTCCTTGGAAGAAAAGTTATGACCAACCTAGATAGCATATTAAAAAGCAGAGATATTACTTTGCCAACAAAGGTCCATCTAGTCAAGGCTGAACTGAACTGAACTGAATGGACTTGGGATTCTAGAAAAATTGCATAATTGACCTGTTGTTACCTTTTTTTCATTTTAAGTTTCAATTCAGTTCAGTCGCCCAGTCGTGTCCAACTCTTTGGGACCCCATGAATCGTAGCATGCCAGGCCTCCCTGTCCAACACCAACTCCCGGAGTTCACTCAGACTCACGTCCATCCAGCCAGTGATGCCATCCAGCCATCTCATCCTCTGTCGTCCCCTTCTCCTCCTGCCCCCAATCCCTCCCAGCATCAGAGTCTTTTCCAATGAGTCAACTCTTCGCATGGGGTGGCCAAAGTACTGGAGTTTCAACTTTAGCATCATTCCTTCCAAAGAACACCCAGGGCTGATCTCCTTCAGAATGGACTGGTTGGATCTCCTTGCAGTCCAAGGTACTCTCAAGAGTCTTCTCCAACACACAGTTCAAAAGCATCAGTTCTTCAGTGCTCAGCTTTCTTCACAGTCCAACTCTCACATCCATACATGACCACTGGAATAACCACAGCCTTGTCTAGACGGACCTTTGTTGGCAAAGTAATGTCTTTGATTTTCAATATGCTCTCTAGGTTGGTCATAGGTTTTTAAGTTTAACCAACAGTAAATAACATTAAACCAAGATTTGATTTAGGGGCATCCAAAAGATATGTTCCATGTATGAACAGTTCTCAAATTATAGGAATGATGACATTCTTCTTTGTAGATTAGGATGATGCAGTTGCTGTATTAAGAGTGTGATATTAGTGAATGGTAATATAAAAATGAGAAGGTCAATATTTGGTAATTAATCAACTAACTTAAAAATAATGGATATTTTAAGTGTGCAAGAGGGATTACATTGAATATGGTACCATGATTAGAAAGATGAACCTAGTGTGAGGTCTGAAGATTATTAGACTAGTTTTGCTAAGACTGCATGTTTTTCTAAGCCAAAGATAAAAAGCCTTGGATTCAGGGAATAAACATTATTAGGCAGACTTTTGATGTATATCAGGTTGTTAAATTAATACGCTTGGACCATGGCCTTCTATTTTACTTTCAAAAACAAAGATTTTGATGATCTGAAAGAAATATTTTGAGATTGCTACAGGTCTTATTGTTTCCTGTGTTTTGTGAGAATGCTTCTAAGATGTTTGTGTAAGTCAACACACCTGTGTATTTCAAAAAAACTTGCTACCTATACTTTGTAATATTTAGTTAATCCCAGAAATCATCTTAATTGTCTTTAGTATTTGACCATGGATAATTGGTTAATTTGTAATCTCTCATTAAATTATGTCTCTCATTAGCTAATGTCATGACCTGGATCCAGGGGTTTGCAAACTATGGCCTGCTGTTCAGATGCAGCACACTGACTATTTTTGTACAGCTTGTGAGCTCAGAATGGTTCTTGCATTTTGAATGGTTGAAGGAGAATCAAAGAATAATGTTCCCTGACATGTTTAAATTATATAAAACTCAAATTTCGATTTCCATAAATAAAGTTTGATTGGAACATAGCCATGCTTATTTACTTACGAATTGTTTATGGCTGCTTTTGTCTTATAGTAGAGTTGAATAGTTGTGACAGAGACTAACAAAACCAAAAATCTTTAGTGTATGGCCCTTCACAGAGTAAGTTTGCTGAATTCTGTATGATGAACTGTTATTTTGTGGAGTTAAATTTTCTCCTTAGAAACTGTGACAATAGAATTACAGAGTAAGTCTTAGAATTTCAAGTTAGGATATGAGATTACTGCATATCCTTAAGATCTTTGTTTAAGACTTGAGAAAGTAGAGTGGGTCTTCTGTAAATGATAGAAACATAACTTTTCAGGTAAATTGTTGATTTTTCTCTGGTGAAAGCAATAAATAGTGGCTATCTTTATTAGCTGGAACATGAAAAAAAATAAAGATAGAACCAAACAGAGTACATACAGGTTAAGCAGTGCTAGAAAATGATGTATAAATCTTTGGTTAATAGCTGACAGATAGTGGTGGAGGACCACCACCTCAGTTTTGGTGTTTTTAAAAAACATGTAAAATAGACATATTGCTTGGACTAATACAAGGGATAGTTAATCTTTGTTATATTGGCTTCTCTGGTGGCTCAGTGGTAAACAGTCTGCCCGCCAGTATAGCAATGCTGGAGGCACAGGTTCGATCCCTGGGCTGGGAAGATCCCCTGGGAGAAGGAAAAGGCAATCCATTCCAATATTCTTGCCTGGGAAAACCCATGGACAGAGGATCCTGGAGGGCTATAGTCTGTGGAGTCACAAGAGTCAGACATGACTTAACAACTGAACAACAGCAAAGTTGACTTAAATCTGCTCCAACTTCAGCATTAACAGGATTTTAGGCAACAATGTCAATAGAGTCAATGTGAACTCTTACGAGTTTGACTCTAGTTATTCTGCCTCTTTTCCCCTCAGGGATTCTGGTTGTTGTTATTCAGTTGCTAAGTACCATGGATAATTATCTGATTGTTTTTTAAAATCAGTATACTAATGTCCACAGATATAATTTGATAATGTGTATAGAATTTTCTGTGACTCCTGATAGTTATTTGTCTGTGGTACATATCTTTTGCTGGTTCTTTTTACAAAGTAGATTCCTAACAATAAGAATATGCCATAGAGAAGAAAGGAGTAGTCCTATGTCATTTATAGAAAAGGACATGGAAAAGGACCTAGGATTGATAGAAAATGCCACTTCTTGGTTTTAGCAATCTGATTTTTTATGGTAGTGAGATTAATAATAAAGGCACCTATATCAACAAGAGAACTGTATTGTTCATTGATACTTACATGTAGTTCTCATAATTGTCTGTTGAGTTGTACTGTTTTCCTCTAAGTAGCATCATTGGGCCGAATTTATAAATTTTCAGACTTCTAAACCACTATAATACATTGGATCATTTGATGGCGCTTCTACTTGTAATTTTTCTAAGCATAGGCATAGAGAACCAAGGGTCTTTTAGTATTGTTTTGAAAATGTTCAACTTTATATTGGAGATAATCTAAATTGGTATTGTCCTATTCCATTTTATTTTTCTGAATAAGTCCACCCATTTTATATATTGGGTTGGCCAAAATATTTTTATGATATGGAAAACCTGGAATGAACTTTTGGCCAACCCAGTATAAAAAGAGGCTCAATTTACATCAGATATTAGATCTACCTCATAATACTGTTTAGAGATTACTGAAATCTAGTTTTAAACTCTTGATTAATCTTTATAGTTTTGCTGTTCTGTATTTTTCATCCACTTTATCATTAAAGGCTTCAGAAATAAATGTCCTTGTATAGTGCATTTCTTATTTTTTTTTTAACCCCTTCCAGGACTTTGAAAAAATTATGCACAGCTGGGCTATTTAAATCCTTTCTTGATCTTTCCCATCCTGTTCTTTTAACAATTTTTTTTCCCACATAAAGTTCTAACAATTAAGTGAATCAGTTGGTCTAGATCCGATAGAATCTAACAATATCTTGTATTTCAAAGCAAATTTCTGTTTTTCCTGAGGATTAAGAAGACCTTTAATTATAGACCTCAACTCAGATGTAGAAGGGTTTAATCCCACACTTATAATCTGCCTTAAGGTATAGCATGGGAACAGTGTTCAGTGTGATTGATTCTTTCTTGAGAAAAAGGTGAGAAAGGACAGGTTGCTTAGGAAGTAAAGGAAGGAAAATAAATGGGGTGGGAAGAAGAGAAAAGATAAAGTTGTATAGAGAAAAATATTATTTTAGTCTTGGGAATACGTGAGGTGTAGCTACTGTGTCTTTCTCCTGAGAGACAGTGTTTAATCACTGACTTTACACACAAATGATCTAAAGTTGGCAAATGACAATAAAAGTGGTTATATTAATATAGCTAATACATGTATGGATTGAGGAATAAAATAAAATGCTGAGTACGGCAAAGAAATTATGACAGTGCCTGCCATTAGGGAGTTGCCCTCCAGTAGAACCAGTAGAGAGTGAGGGAACTATTAACTGCGCAATTCTCTGTGTACTGGACGTGCTACTAGACCTGGTAAATATTTGATTATTTTTGATCTTCAAAATAATCCTATAAATACACATATTACTCTCCCCTTCTCCATCTTATATCAGGGTAATGAAAACTTAGAAATTTTAAATAGTTTTACCACTGTTACACAGCAAGAAGTACATGAAGCTAGGGTTTGAATCTGATCTAGGATATATACAAATGACTAGAAGGCAGGATGAAACATAAAATTACAAAGGCATAAAAATTGGTAACTGTGGTTTAACACCATTGAAGTCTCTTTAGTTTAGGAATATTTAAGTGGGCACTTCATGAAGTTGGTAGCATTTGAACTGGGTTTTGCAGTCTGAGGGTAGGGTTTTAACAGGTGGATATGGTAAGGAAGACAAATGAGTGACAGCACTGGGCTTGAGTCCAATTCAGTCTGAAGACAAAGCCTGCTTTCCTTCCATTACACAAAACCAGAACAGTGAGAGAATGTGTGGGAAGCCAGTGTGACTGAAAAGGAACTGTAATACTGTGAGGAGAGTTATAGAAAAAAAGATTGAAAAGGAAGTTTAAGACAAAAACATGAGAAGACCTTCAGTGCAAATACAACAATATAGAATAAATCAACAGTATAGGTTCTACAATATAGAATAAATCATTCCAAATACCATGATTACCTATGGAGATTACATTTAATTTCTCTTCTTGGCAACTCTTATTTCAGGACCAGTATTACAGAGGGCCTGATGGGTGGGTTAAATGGTAATTGGTTGGGGCTAAAAGCAGGAGAATTGGAAAATGCTTCTGATGGGAGCCAGTGTTTTCTCTTATGTATTTTTAGATCAAACCATTTTTTGGTATGAAACCCTTATCAGAGGCCGACAGGGAAAGAGCAGGAAATCAGAAGATTCCAAAGCTAACTGAATTATTGGAACTTGCACAGAAGGAAAAAAAAGTTTGTGATGTTTGATCTTAATGGTCCTGCACCAAATCATTCTCTCAGAGCTTTGTATGTCCGCCATGTAGTAAGCATAATCCTTGACTCTCAGATTGAGCAACGTCTGGTATGTCTATCTCAGTATTTATGGTAGAGGTTGGTGGGTGGGTCACATGTCCCACGACCATAGCAGTTGAATCTGACCTACCTTGTAGCTCTTCCTTGGGATCTTTAAATAATTTTGCTCCCTATAAATATGAAGATGACTATTTTATACAGCTGTATTCAGCAATCTAAGAATGACCCCGTTAAATTTGTATCAGTAGGGGAAAACACTGAGTCTATTTGTTATTCAAAGCCAAATGAAATATCACCCCTCTGTTAAAAGGGAATATGTGTTTAATGGCTGTATGATGTGACCTGCACCATCACCAACATACATCTATTAGAAGGGGCTTGGGTATGGAACACTTAAGACTTTGAGGACTTGGCTTTCATTAATAATATAGAAAGGACATCTGGTTCTTATTGAGCAGAGATTTGTTCATCATGTTTTTCAGAAGCTACTCTGCATTTGGGGAGTCATTCCAAATGTCAGATTCTCAGAATATGGAAGAATGCTATGAAAGAAACAAATATGTGTTTTTTGTTTGTTTGTTTTTTTTTTTTTTTTTTGCAAATAGAGCTATTTCCACAGATGAGTCATAATAGCCTTCCCTGTTGGCAGGAAATGACCTGTCACAAAGATGATTTTTAGTATCAGTCAGAGGAGATGTTTATGATTCTAGCTTTTCTTTCATACCCACTTTAGCTAGTGTGGTGACATGGATGACCCTTGGTTCCATGATGTTAACTGGGAAAACTCAGCTCCAGAACAACCCTGGTGAAAACCCCTTTATAAGAATTCATTAGACAGTATTAGCGAGGTTGACTCTTGCACCAAGGTCTGGAATCTCTGCTCCTTATAGACTGTTACCCATGCTGGAATGGGGCTCCTCCCATTCTACAGATCTGTGTAGGATCTGTTTGTGCCTTGACAGCTGATTTTCCACTGAAAGACTTCCTGTTTCTCCTTACAGATTTTTTGGTTGCCAGGTTTTGAAAGGGAGTATGTCAAGAAAAAAGCTCCTGGTTTTCAGCAAGTGGGCCGGTTACTCTCTATTGAACGCCTCACAAAAGAAAATATCACTAGAATAAACGCTGACTACAAGAACTTGTTCTACAATGGGATGAGGTAAGTGTGTGACCACATTTTCCTCAGCATGTATTGCCTTACTTACAGGAAATCTGCATCCCAGCCAAGCTACGTAGGTTCCTCCTCCCATCTCCAGGATTTCCGTGTGTAATCTTTCTGGAATCCCCTGTCTTCATCTTCTTATCCTTCCCTCATTCTGTGCCAACAAACATTTATTAAAGTTACACTCTGTTCCTGGAACGTGCTCTTCAGCCCCTTCTCCTTTATGCTTCACTATCTCATTCAGCACACCCATTTATGGGCTTGGTGTTTTTGTTGTTATATAAAGTGATCACTGAAAAGTAAGAACTCAAAAGTTGAGTTGATTTCCTTCTGCCATTACCAGATGGATTGAAATACCTAATAAATAACTTTATAATCCAGATAGTCAGATTTCTCATAGATATAATTTGAAACATAATTAAATCATTAGAAAATCCCTTAAAACAGCCAAGCTTGAGAAGAAACTGAAATTCTCCATCACCACATTTATAATTACATAGTCAGAGACAGAGTTTTCAGAATTAAAAGCACCTGAGAATGGTAACTTTTTCAGATTTAATTATTGATAGTCACTGCTTACATTAGTCCCTATGTTGTTGTTCAGTCATTAAGTCATGTCTGACTCTTTGCAACCTCATAGACTGCAGCACGCCAGGCTTCCCTGTCCTTCACTGTCTCCTAGTGCTTGCACAGACTCGTGTCCATTAAGTCAGTGATGCCATCCAGCCATCTCATCCTCTGTTACCCTGTTCTACTGCCCTCAGTCTTTCCTAGCATCAGTGTCTTTTCCATTGTGTCAGCTCTTTGCATCAGGTGGCCCAAAGTATTAAAACTTTAACTTCAGCATCAATTCTTCCAGTGACTATTCAGGTTGATTTCCTTTAGGATAGGGGCTTCCCTCATAGCTCAGTTGGTAAAGAATCTGCCTGCAATGCAGGAGACCCCAGTTCGATTTCTGAGTAGGGAAGATCCGCTGGAGAAGGGATAGGCTACCCACTCCAGTATTCTTGGGCTTCCCTTGTGGCTCAGCTGGTAAAGAATCCACCCGCAGTGTGGGAGACCTGGGTTTGATCCCTGGGTTGAGAAGATCCCCTGGAGAAGGGAAAGGCTACCCACTTCAGGGATCTGGCCTGGAGGATTCCATGGACTTTGTAGTCATGGGGTCACAAAGAGTTGGACACGACTGAGTGACTTTCACTTTCCTTTAGGATTGGCTGGTTTGATCTCCTTGTCGTTCAAGGGACTTTCAAGAGCCTTTTCCAGCATCACAGTTTGAAAGCATCAGTTCTTTGGCACTCAACCTTCTTTATGGTCCAACTCTCATATTTGTATGTGACTACTGGAAAAACCATAGCTTTAACTATACAAACCTTTGTTGGCAAAATTATGTCTCTTCTTTTTAATACACTGTCTAGGTTTGTCATAGCTTCTCTTCCAAGGAGCAAGTGTCTTTTAATTTCATGAGCACAGTCAACATCTGCAGTGCTTTTGGAGCCCAATAAAATAAAAGCAGCCTGTTTCCACTTTTTCCCCATCTATTTGCCATGAAGTGATGGGATGGGATACCATAACCTTAGTATTTTGAATGTTGAGTTTTAAGCTAGTTTTTTCACTTTCCTTTTTCACCCTCATCAAGAGGCTGTTTAGTTCCTCTTTATTTTCTGCCATTGGAGTGTTATCATCTGAATACCTGAGGTTGTTGATATTTTTCTCAGCAATCTTGGTTCCTGCTTGTGCTTCATCCAGTCTGGCATTTTGCATGATGGACTCTACATATAAGTTAAATAAGCAGGGTGACAGTATACAGTCTTGACGTACTCCTTTCCCCAATTTGAAACCAGTCCATTGTTCCATGTCTGGTTCTAACTGTTGCTTCTTGACCCACATACAAGTTTCTCAGGAGGCAGGTTAGATGGTCTGGTATTCCCATGTCTTGAAGAATTTTCCACAGTTTTTTGTGATCCACACAGTCAAAAGCTTTAACATAATCAATAAAGCAGAAGTAGATGTTTTTCTGGAATTCTTTTGCTTTTTCTGTGATCCAGCAGATGTTGGCAGTTTGATCTCTGGTTCCTCTGCCTTTTCTAAATCCAGCTTGTATATCTGAAAGTTCTTTTCAGATGATTCTAAATGCTTCAGAGACTGAACATATGTATGTGTTTTATCCAGATATACATATGTATCTCCCTATCTCCAAAATCTATTTGAGCTACAGAAATTCCTCTAGATTCATTTTTGTATCTCATGTCATGAGTTGGGCTATTGGATTTACCTCTTTTCATGTTCTGGCTTTTCCAGCCTCTTTGGCTATGGGGCAGTTGATCATAAAATTCTACATGTTTTACCTCTCTTTCCTATTAGGAAGATTTCTCTTTGCCCAACTATTCCTCTGTTTTGAATGTATGTCTATTCCTTTCTACTTTTTATCAAAGAAAAAATGACTCCAAGGTGATTTCTTTCTCTGCTAATCATAATTTAGATTAATCTAGTAGTTGAAAAATAATTATAATAACTTTCACTTACTGAGTCTTTATTATGTGTCAAGTTCCGTTGGTTAACCACAGGCTCTTTTTAAAATTCTGGCTTACTCATCAGGTACAAGTGTGACTTTGGACAAGTTTTAATAATCAGTTTTCTCATTTGTAAATTAAGGATAACAATAACCTGATGGAATGGTTAAAAGATTAAGTGGCATACTACATATATGCACAGAGCAAAATGATAGCAAATATATGAACACAGTAAATGTTACCTGTTGTTTCATCATCACCATTGTTACGTGCTGTGCCCTATAAATTAGCATCACTCCCCATGTTTCAAATGGGGAATCTTTTCTCTAATGAGGAAAAGTTCAGGAAGGTTAGGTATTAATATTTCCCCAAAGTCCATATAGCTGGTCAGTGGGGGACCACACTGAGGTTTAAATATAGGTTTGACAGATTCCCCAGTGTTAATTCTTTTACTAGTAATTTTTAAAAGTTATTCCTTGGCCATAATTATATGGGAATAGGATCAACTGACATCAGACTTTAAGAAGGATCAGTCATATCCTGAGTCCTATTAGAAAATCAAGTGGCCTAATCAAACTTAAAAGCTTTTGCACAGCAAAGGAAACCATAAAGAAAACAAAATGACAACCTACAGACTGGGAAAAAATAACCACAAATGATTCCAACGGGGCGGGTTTAATTTCCAAAATATCCAATTTAAATTGGTTAATAGTCTTTTTAAGTATTTTATAGTGCATTTTCCTCCTGCTTTTTCTGTGGAGTTAACACAAAGCATTAGGTTTCAAATCAAACTCATACACATCAGAGAACTTACTATTAAGTTTTATTATTAATTTCAAAGATACAGAAGGCAGTCAGGAGGCTCAGACAAAGCAAGGAGAGGTCAGAGACATTGATTTCAACTTTGCAGGTTTCTTCCTTTATTGGACACATTTCCTATGGCCCACAGTAATAGATACAGGCTCCAAATGTTTTTTTATGGGGTTATTTCACTTTGAAGGAGAACATCTGAGTTATAAAACATCTGCATTTAATACTCCCAGAGGCTTGCATAGCTTTTGTGACCTTGTCCAGGGACCCATACCTCATAAATCCACATTCTGTGTTTATTTACAAAATATATAATAAAAAGTAATCAACCAGGAACATCCATTAAAGAACATATTCTATATATAAAGACCTCTCTTTCTAGCAAATATTATTCTACTTAGAAAAGATGTAGACATCATGTTGACAAGGAGATTAGACCATGACTTCTTCCTTCTTCCTTCTGGGAGCAACCTCTTCAGTCAGAGAGAAATTAAGGGCTTCCTGTGCCTCATCTGTCAGTTGTAGAAAAGGGGATGTAATATTTCCAGCTGACTGTTGATTTCTGTATTTCTCCCTTTGGCTGTGTTGTTATTGTGATTATTGTGGTTGTTTGGCTTCTCATATTTTAAACTCTTTTTTTTTTTAAGGTGTATTTGCATTTAGAATTGTTAGATTTTTTTTTCATGGATTTATTACCATCCTTTCATTATGAAATGTCCCTTCTCTCTGGTTATAATTCTTGCCTAAAGATTGCTTTTATTACTATTGCCACACTGGCTTTCTTATAATTAATGTTTCTGTGGCATTTTTTTTTTATGGTCTTTGTCTTCGAACTGCTTTGTGTCTTAAAAAAGTTTATTTTTTGAATGGGATTTCATTATTATTATTTTCATTTAATATATATTATTATACATGTTTCAATGCCATTCTCCCAAATCATCCCATCCTCCCCTCTCACACAGAGTTCAAAAGACTGTTCTATACATCTGTGTCTCCTTTGCTCTCTCGCATACAGGGTTATCGTTACCATCTTTCTACATTCCATATATATGCATTAGTATACTATATTGGTGTTTTTTTTCTGGCTTACTTCACTCTGTATAATCGGCTCCAGTTTCATCCACCTCATTAGAACTGATTCAAATGTATTCTTTTTAATGGCCGAGTAATATTCCATTGTGTATATGTACCACAACTTTCTTATCCATTCATCTGCTGATGGACATCTAGGCTGTTTCCATGTCCTGGCTATTATAAACAGTGTTGCGATGAACATTGGGGTACACGTGTCTCTTTCAATTCTGGTTTCCTCGGTGTGTATGCCCAGCAGTGGGATTGCTGGGTCTTAACGCAGTTCTATTTCCAGTTTTTAGGGAATTTCCACACTGTTTTCCATAGTGGCTGTACTAGTTTGCATTCCCACAACAGTGTAACAGGGTTCCCTTTTCTCCACACCCTCTCCAACACTTATTGCTTGTAGACTTTTGGCTAGCAGCCATTCTGACTGGCGTGAAATGGTACCTCATTGTGGTTTTGATTTGCATTTCTCTGATAATGAGTGATGTTCAGCATCTGTTCATGTGTTTGTTAGCCATTTGTATGTCTTCTTTGGAGAAATATCTGTTTAGTTCTCTGGCCCATTTTTTGATTGGGTCATTTATTTTTTCTGGAATTGAGCTGTAGGAGTTGCTTGTATTTTTGAGATTAGTTCTTTGTCAGTTGTTTCCATTTGCTATTATTTTCTCCAATTCTGAAGGCTGTCTTTTCACCTTGCCTATAGTTTCCTTTGTTGTGCAGAAGCTTTTAATTTTAATTAGATCCCATTTGTTTATTTTTGCTTTTATTTCCAATATTCTGGGAGGTGGCTCATAGAGGATCCTGCTGTGATTTATGTCGGAGAGTGTTTTGCCTATGTTCTCCTCTAGGAGTTTTAGTTTCTTGTCTTACATTTAGATCTTTAATCCATTTTGAGTTTATTTTTGTGTATGGTGTTAGAAAGTGTTCTAGTTTCATTCTTTTACAAGTGGTTGACTAGTTTTCCCAGCACCGCTTGTTAAAGAGATTGTCTTTTCTCCATTGTATATTCTTGCCTCCTTCGTCAAAGATAAGGTGTCCATTGGTGTGTGGATTTATCTCTGGGATTTCTCTTTTGTTCCATTGATATATATTTCTGTCTTTGTGCCAGTACCATACTGTCTTGATGACTGTAGCTTTGTAGTAGAGCCTGAAGTCAGGCAGGTTGATTCCTCCAGTTCCATTCTTCTTTCTCAAGATTGCTTTGGCTATTTGAGTTTTTTGTATTTCCATGTGAATTGTGAAATTATTTGTTCTAGCTTTGTGAAAAAATACCATTGGTAGCTTGATAGGGATTGCCTTGAATCTATAGATTGCTTTGGGTAGTATACTCATTTTCACTATATTGATTCTTCTGATCCATGATACATTTATTTTTAAATGATCTGTAGAATTGTCTCAGACACAGTCTAACATTTTGAGTAACTAATTGCAAGCACTCCTGTAAAGATGTATGGTTATTTTTATTTACAGTTTATACACTGAGCCTAAGAAATTGCCAAGCTGTTATGTGACAGTGCTGGAATTCAACCCCAGGCTTGTGCAGAGCTGTTTTCAATATGTTATAACATCTCAGGGTTAAAAAGTCTTTTGAAGGTGCTTACATGATGTATTTTCTGAGAAATTTAATCTCTAATGACAACTTGACTTGATGTTCTTCTACTGTTTCCTCAGATAGTACACAAATATTTACTGACATTTCATTCTGCCATTGGAAAGTGCTGTGTTCCATCCCCCTACTCATGCTTGTGAAGTTTTTTTATATTTGAAATTTAAATATTCACAAAATTAGTATTCATTTATTAACGCCTTCATTTAACTATTTCTACAGGCAGGTATTATGGTACGTAAACCACCACCACCACCACTGGGTGTACAGAGGGTTCCCAGGTGGCATTAGTGGTAAAGAACTCACCTACCAATGCAGGGGACTTAAGAGGTGCATTTTCTATCCCTGGGTCAAGAACATACCCTGGAGGAGCGCATGGCAACCCACTCCAGTATTCTTCTCTGGGGAATCCCATGGACAATGGAGCCTAGTGGGCTATATAGTCCAAAAGGTCGTAGACAGACAGGACTAAAGTGACTTAGCACGCATACACTGAATATTCAAAGTTGAATAAGACATGGTCTTTGCTTTTAATTTGCTTACAGTTAAGTAGAGAAGATTGATAGGAAGGCACATAGAGTAGAGGACGGTAAGTGCTCTGATGGAAGTAAGTACATTTGCTGCCCAATAGTGTACTGGAGCTGGTGCATATCAGCTTCTGGGAGCAAATTGTGAGTATTTATACTATGGAAATTGACAAGTTCCATTAGAATTTGTTACAACTTTCCTTTTTTTCCCTCCCCCCTCTTTCCTTCCTTCCTCCCTCCCTCTCTCCCCCTCCTTTCTTCTCTCCTTTACTTTTCTTTCCTTGAGGAAGCCAATTTACTAAAATACTACTGCTGGCATAGTAGCAAAGGTATTAAATTCAGTCCTTTATCTCACTGCAATATGAGCTAATTCTGGATGTCATATCATAGGTTGTCCTACTATCACCTACTTCTGATGATGTAGGCAATATCTTTTCTCAAATGTAGTGACTGTTTCCCTCTTAGGTGATGAGAATGAGATTAACTCTGACTCTCCTGTGAGTTCTTTTTATTTTCCCTAGAGAATATAGAGCAGCTAACATCAGCATCAACTTATATCTTGTCAATGAACCTTGGCTCTTCTCACTGGCCTGGTGCTCCAGGATTCCCTCCGTGACCACAGACAACATTCAGGTCCTGAATGAGATGACTCAACCTTCCTACTTCATGGTGAGCTGGTTGTCCAGATTGTCCTTCCAAGTCTGGTACAATAGGAATCTCTGTCCTCCACCAACCCTGACATTGCCCATTATGCACTCCCCAGGGTAGCTACTTAACACAGAGACTTATGTGAGATTGGAGATGTGCCATTCTCCCTTCTCTCACCCAGATCCTTCTGCGATTTTCAGGGGGAAATTAATATTGGTATACTAGTTGCTGTTTATTGAATCCTCACAATGTGCCTTTCATGCATTATGTAGTTTTTAAACCTCTAAGTTAGCCACTGGGAGTATCCTTGTGGAGAATATGAAGCGTCACATGATGCAAGATTCAGAATGAAGTCTGACTCCAGAGGTGTGTTACTGCAGCCTCACTTTTCTGAAGGCACGGCAACAATGACAGTGGCATGAGGTGTGGGGAGAAGTCCAGTACACTTGATTCCAAAGTAGCCACTGTGTGTCCTAAGCAAAATGCTTTTGAAAAAGACGAGCAAGTGTCCAGCCATCTAGTTTGATTTTCTCTTCTGTCCTGCTACTGCTGTGGCCAGAGAATTGAGGACCTGAAGTCTTCAGTTGTAATCCCAGCTAAATCCCTTCACTTATTACTTGTGGAGGGAACCTTACCTAACCACTTAATGACCGCAGAGCCTGTTTTTCTAACTGGTATAGACTCTGTAGACTGAGTGGGACAGTCAGCATCAGAAAACAGTTTCTCTCCACTGACTGTTTAAATTGCTCCGAGCTAGGTCTTTTCCTTCCCCTGAATGAGATCTCACTCAGATCCCATAGCATTTTTAGTCACTTAGATAGGTTTTTTTTTAAATTGGAGGATAATTGCTTTGCAATGTTGTATTGATTTCTTTTATACAACAGTGTGAATAAAGCCATAAATATGCATATGTCCCTTCCCTCTTGAACGTCCCTCTCACCTACCACCCCACCCCACCCCACCCCTCTAGGTCGTCACAGAGCACTGGGTTGAGCACCTTGTGTTTTACAGCAACTTCCCATCATTAGTTATCTGTTTTACAAATGGTAATATATATGTTTATTATTATTTTTTTTTTGAGTTAGGGCAACTTTAAGTATATATGTTTAAGTGCTGCTTTCTCATTCATCCCATCCTTCCCTTCCCCCACTGTGTCCACAAATGTGTTCTCTATTTCTGCACCTCTATTCCTGCCCTGCAGATAGATTCATCAGTACCATTTTTCTAGATTCCATGTGTATGCATTAATGTACGATATTTGTTCTTTCTTCTTTCTGACTTACTTCACTCTGTATAATAATAATAGGCTCTAGGTTCATCTGCCTCACTACAACTGACTCAAATGTATTCCATTTTGTGGCTGAGTAATGTTCCATTGTTTTGTATGTAACATAACTTCTTCATCCATTCATTTGTTGATGGACATCTAGGTTGCTTCCATGTCCCAGCTATTACAAATAGTGCTACAGTGAACACTGGGGTACGTGTGTCTTTTTGAATTATGATTTTGTCAGGATTTGAACTTGGTATATGCCTTGTAGTGCTATTGCTGAATGATATGGTAGTTTTATCCTAGTTTTTTAAGGAGTCTCCATATTGTTCTCCATAGTGACTGTGTCAGTTTACATTCCCAACAATAGTGCAAGAAGATTGCCTTTTCTCCACATCCTCTCCAGAATTTGTTGTAGAGTTTTTTCATTGAAATTTTTGTCTTGCTTTATTACTGAAACGTACTTTATCCTGACTAATATATTTTATTTTTTTACTTAAATTTATTTTTAAATGATGGATAATTGCTTTACAATATTGTGTTAGTTTCTGCCATATATTGGCATGAATTAGCCATAGGTATGCATATATCCCCTCCCTCTGGAACCTCTCTCCCACCTCTCACCCCATCCCAGCCCTCTAGATTATCACAGAGCACCGGATTTGAGCTCCCTGTGTCATATAGCAAATTCCACTGGCTCTCTATTTTACATATGGTAATGTTTCAGTTCTTTCAATTTGCCCCTTCCTCCCCTTCCCCCACTGTGCCCATAAATCTGTTCTATATGTCTGTGTCTCCATTGCTGCTCTGCAAATAGGTTTATCAGTACCATCTTTCTAGATTCCATATATCGGTTCAGTTCAGATCACTCGCTCAGTTGTGTCTGACTCTTTGTGACCCCATGAATCACAGCATGCCAGGCCTCCCTATCTATCACCGTCTCCCAGAGTTCACTCAAATTCACGTCCATCAAGTCCATGATGCCATCCAGCCATCTCATCCCCTGTTGTCCCCCTTTTCCTACTGCCCCCAGTGCCTCCCAGCGTCAGAGTATTTTCCAATGAGTCAACTCTTCACATGAGGTGGCCAAAGTATTGAAGTTTCAGCTTTAGCATTATTCCTTCCAAAGAACACCCAGGGCTGATCTCCTTTAGGATGGACTGGTTGGATATCCTTGCAGTCCAAGGGACTCTCAAGAGTCTTCTCCAACACCACAGTTCAAAAGCATCAGTTCTTCAGCACTCAGCTTTCTTCACCGTCCAACTCTCATATCCATACATGACCACAGGAAAAACCATAGCCTTGACTAGATGGACCTTTGTTGGCAAAGTAATGTTTCTGCTTTTCAATATGCCATCTTGGTTGGTCATAACTTTTCTTCTAAGGTGTAAGCACTTTTTAATTTCATCGCTGCAGTTACCATCTGCAGTGATTTCGAGCCCCCTAAAATAAAGTCTGACCCTGTTTCCACTGTTTCCTCATCTATTTCCCATGTAGTGATGGGACTAGATGCCATGATCTTAGTTTTCTGAATGTTGAGCTTTAAGGCAACTTTTTCACTCTCCACTTTCACCTTCATCAAGAGGCTGTTTAGTTCCTCTTCATTTTCTGCCATAAGGGTGGTGGCATCTGCATATCTGAGGTTATTGATATTTCTCCCTGCAGTCTTGTTTCCAGCTTGTGCTTCTTCCAGCCCAGCATTTATATATGCATTAATACATGGTATTTGTTTTTCTCCTGATTTACTTCACTTTGTATAATAGACCCTTAGTTCATTCACCGCATTAGAACTGACTCAAATCCATTCCTTTTTATGGCTGAATAATATTCCATTGTATGTATGTACCACAACTTTTTTATCCATTCATCTATTGTGGACATCTAGGTTGCTTCCATGTGCAGTCATTGTGAATAGTGCTGTGATGAACATTGGGGTACCTGTATCTTTTACAATTGTGGTTTTTCTCAGGCTGTATGCCCAGTAGTGAGATTATTGAGTCATGTGGTAGTTTTATTCCTAGTTTTTAAGGAATCTACATGCTATTCTCCATAGTGCCTGTACCAATTTACATTCCTACCAACAGTGCAAGAGGGTTTTCTTTTCTTCACACCCTCTCCAACATTTATAGTTTGAGGATAGCCCTTCTGACTGGTGTGAGGTGATACCCCATTGTAGTACTGATTTGGATTTCTCTAATAATGAGCATTGTTGGGCATCTTTTTATGTGTTTAATAACCATCTGTATATCTTCTTTGGAGAAATGTCTGTTTATGTCTTCTGCTCATTTTTTAGTTGGGTTGTTTGTTTCTCTGGTATTGATCTATATAAGCTGCTTGTATATTTTGGAGATTTTTGTCAGTTGATTCATTTTTTAATTATTTTCTCCCATTCTGAGGGTTTTCTTTTCATTTTATTTACAGTTTCCTTTGCTTTAAAAAAATCTTTTAAGTTTAATTAGGCCTCATTTGTTTATTTTTGTTTTTATTTCCATTATTCTAGGAGGTGGTTCACAGAGGATCTTGCTGTGATTTATGTCAAATAGTGTGCTGTGTGTGTTATTCTCTAGGAGCTTTACAGTTTATGGCCTTATATTTAAATCTTTAATCCATTTTGAGTTTATTTTTCTGTATAGTGTTAGGTAGGTAGTGTTCCAGTTTCTTTCTGTTACATGTAGCTGTCCAGTTTTCCCAGTACCACTTACTGAAGAGACTGTGTTTTCTTCATTGTATATTCTTGCCTCTTTTGTCAAAGATAAGGTGCCCACAGGTGCATGAGTTTATCTCTGGCCTTTTATCTTGTTCCCTGTTTTTGTGCCAGGACCATCTTTGTCTGGATGACTGTAGGTTTGTAGTATAGACTGAAGTCAGAAAGGTTGATTCTTCCAGTTCCATTTTTCCTTCTGAAGATTATTTTCACTATTTGGGATCTTTTATGATTTTTTTTTGCTCTAGTTCTGTGACGAATACATTGGTAGTTTGATACAGATTGTTTTGACTCTATAGATTGCTTTGGCCATTTTTACAATATTAATTCTTCTAATCCAAGAGCATGGTATATTTTTTCATCTGTGCCATCTTCGAGTTCTTTCACCCGTGTCTCATAGTTTTCTGCATACAAATCTCTTGTCTCTTTAGTTAGGTTTATTCTTAGGTATTTGCTTATTTTTGTTACAATGGTGAATGGGATTGCTTCCTTAATTTCTTTTTTGATTTTTTATTGTTAGTGTATATTAATGCAAGGAATTTCTGTGTATAAATTTTATATCCTGCCATTTTACTATGTCCATTGATTAGCTCTAGTAATTTTCTGGGGGCATCTTTAAGATTTTCTATGCATTTTCTAGTATTATATCATCTGCAAAGAAAGAGGGTTTTAATTCTTCTTTTCCAATCTGATTCCTTTTATTTGTTTTTCTTAAAAACAAATCAAAACAAAACGAAACCCAAAAACAACAGGAAAAAAAAGGCCAAAAAATCCTGGGCTGTGAAGGGTGGGGCTTAGTTTTGGAAGGTTTTAAGCAGTGGCACAATAGCTGGAGTGAGATTTAAGTAGATTGAAGAAAGTAGGGAAAACCACTAGACCATTCAGGTATGACGTAAATCAAATCACTTATGATTATACAGTGGAAGTGAGAAATAGATTTAAGGGACTAGATATGATAGAAAGAGTGCCTGATGAATTATGGATGGAGGTTTGTGACATTGTACAGGAGACAGGGATCAAGACAATCCCCATGGAAAAGAAATGAAAAAAAAGCAAAATGATTGTTTGAACAGGCCTTACAAAGAGCTGTGAAAAGAAGAGAAGTGAAAAGCAAAGAAGAAAAGGAAAGATATAAGCATCTGAATGCAGAGTTCCAAAGAATAGCAAGGAGAGCTATGAAAGCCTTCTTCAGTGATCAATGCAAAGAAATAGAGGAAAACAACAGAATGGGAAAGACTAGAGATCTCTTCAAGAAAATTAGAGATACCAAAGGAACATTTCATGCAAAGATGGGCACAATAGAGGACAGAAATGGTATGGACCTAACAGAAGCAGAAGATATTAAGAAGAGGTGGCAGGAATACACAGGTGAACTGTACAAAAAAGAGCTGCATGACCCAGATAATCAGGATGGTGTGATCACTCACCTAGAGCCAGACATCCTGGAATGTGAAGTCAAATGGGCCTTAGAAAGCATTACTATGAACAAAGCTAGTGGAGGTGATAGAATTTCAGTGGAGCTATTTCAAATCCTGAAAGATGATGCTGTGAAAGTGCTGCACTCAATATGCCAGCAAATTTGGAAAACTCAGCAGTGGCCACAGGACTGGAAAAGGTCAGTTTTCATTCCAATCCCAATTGCAGTCATCTCACACGCTAGTAAAGTAATGCTCAAAATTCTCCAATTCAGGCTTCAGCAATATGTGAACCATGAACTTCCAGATGTTCAAGCTGGTTTTAGAAAAGGCAGAGGAACCAGAGATCAAATTGCCAACATCCGCTGGATCATGGAAAAAGCAAGAGAGCTCCAGAAAAACATCTATTTCTGCTTTATTGACTATGCCAAAGCCTTTGACTGTGTGGATCACAATAAACTGTGGAAAATTCTTCAAGAGATGGGAATACCAGACTTCTTGACCTGCCTCTTGAGAAACCTGTATGCAGGTCAGGGAGTAACAGTTAGAACTGGACATGGAACAGCAGACTGGTTCCAAATAGGAAAAGGAGTACGTCAAGGCTGTATATTGTCACCCTGCTTATTTAACTTATATGCAGAGTACATCATGAGAAATGCTGGGCTGGAAGAAGCACAAGCTGGAATCAAGATTGCTCGGGAGAAATATCAATAACCTCAGATATGCAGATGACACCACCCTTATGGCAGAAAGTGAAGAGGAACTCAAAAGCCTCTTGATGAAGGTGAAAGAGGAGAGCGAAAAAGTTGACTTAAAGCTCAACACTCAGAAAACTAAGATCATGGCATCTGGTCCCATCACTTCATTGGCAATAGATGGGGAAACAGTGGAAACAGTGTCAGACTTGATTTTTGGACCCCAAAATCACAGCAGATCATGATTGCAGCCATGAAATTAAAAGATGCTTACTCCTTGGAAGGAAAGTTATGACCAACCTAGACAGCATATTCAAAAGCAGAGACATTAATTTGCCAACAAAGTCAAGGCTATGGTTTTTCCAGTGGTCATATATGGATGTGAGAGTTGGATGGTGAAGAGAGCTGAGCGTCAAAGAATTGATGCTTTTGAACTGTGGTGTTGGAGAAGACTCTTGAGAGTCCCTTGGACTGAAAAATCCAACCAGTCCATCCTAAAGGTGATCATTCCTGGCTGTTTATTGGTAGGACTGATGCTAAAGCTGAAACCCCAATACTTTGGCTACCTCATGGGAAGAGTTGTCTCACAGGAAAAGACCCTGATCCTCAGAGGGATTGGGGCAGGAAGAAAAGGGGAAGACAGAGGATGAGATGGCTGGATGGCATCACCGACTCTGTGGACATGAGTTTGAGTGAACTCTGGGAGTTGGTGATGGACAGGGAGGCCTGATGTGCTGCGATTCATGGGGTCGCAAAGAGTCAGACCTGACTGAGCGACTGAACTGAACTGAACTGACTGAACGTCCTTGTTCAGGACCCTTGCCTCCAGAAAAGTTGCTGGGTATGGGTGGGGACTGTTCCCCGCTCCACCCAGCCAAGGAAGCCTATGCCTCCAATTCTGGGATATGGAGGATCAGGTTGGGTCACCAGGAGACTCCCTGGGCTGATGCAGTAGGGGAACACTAGACACGTTCTTGCTTCTCCACATCCTGAGGGATGCTCCCCCTTCAGGAATGGCTCCTTCTCCTCTTCCCTCCTTATTGTCCCTGCCAGACCTATGTGGGCTGAGGGTACCCAGAGGGCTCCAGAGGGCAGACGGCTTAACCTGGAGGAAGGAAAGGGCCCCAGAGAGAAGAGAGGGGCCCTGGAGGGCAGGGGCAGGGGTCTTAGGAGGTGGAAGGCCTGGTCCAGAGTGCTGATGGGGCCCCTGGAGGGATGAAGGGGACCTCACAGGACTTCCCAGAGGGACTAGGGAAACCAGGCCCTGCAGGGCAGAGGGCTGGGCATGGGGCGTCAGGAGGTTCCTAGGGCTGAGTGGGCAGGGGAACACCAGGCAGTTTCCTGGTCCTCAAACTCTATGGAAGCTATTTCCAGCCTGCCCGCCCTTTTCTTCTCCTCACTCTGTCTCATGCTTAAGGGACCTCCCTGTGAGAAGGGGGCCTTGAAGGGTGGAGGGTTCCCTGGAGGTGGACGATGCCCCACAGTTTAGAGGGTTTGGCTGAGGTGGAAAGGGGCTTCAGAGGTCGGAGGAAGCCACTGAGGGCAAGGGACCAGGCCTGGGGCCCCAGGGACTCTCTGGGTCCAAATATAAGGGGGAACCTCAGGTACTTCTGCCTATGGCATCTGAACCCCTAAGGATCCCTCCTCCTCCCTACCAAGCATTCTTCCTCTTGTAGTGCCTGAACTGTGCCCCCATCACCCAGGCCTCGTTGTCCCCCAGCAGCCCATCAGCCTTGACAGTCCCCTGGCCTAGACCTCCCCGACTCCTCCCTATCTAGTACCTGATCACCCCTGGGTCTTCTCCTGTGCACTTCATTGTGGGGAGTCTCCACCAGTGTCTGGTGAGTATCTTAGCCATGGAGAGACACACTCTGTGTCTTCCCTACAAAAGTTTTTTAAAGTACCAATTAGTGACCCCAAAGTCTCAATTCAGGATCAAAGTGTCTAGTCCAAAATAACCCAAACTCTTAACTACGTTGAATGTTAAAACTTTAGGCACAGAAACCTAAATATTTTAGGTTGGAGAGTGCACCCTCCATAATCCTGTCTCCCTAAATCAGTCGTTTTTTGAAGTTGTCTCTTTGGATATATTAAATAAAACTTTACAAAGTAAAACTTTTCATGTTAATACTTGAATTGATAATAAATTCATATGATTCAAAATTCAAAGTGTAAAAGTTGTAAGTAAAAAAGTTCTTTCTACACCTAGCTTGCGATTTTTTAAAGAACCCAAGGTCAATTTGTTAAGGGAGGTGGGGTCAGTATCCCAGGGGGCCTTCCTAAGCAGCCTGCACTCTGGGTTAGAATATGCAGGTTCAAATCTTGGCTCTCCCTACCACCTGTTGTGTGAACTTGGAAATGTTATTTAACCTGTCTGGGCTTCAGTTTGTTTATTTGTTAATTGTGGATAAAAATACCACAAAGAAGCGATTTTATCTAACATAATTCTCTTTGCTTATCAGTCTGTTAATTCAAATATTTTAATTGGGAAATTGTGAGATAAATGATATATGGTCTATTAGTATTATACTATATTTAAAAACCCTATCTAATACTTAATGACTTAAAACTGACAAATATTTGTCATATTCTGTATGATGATTGAGTGATTTCTCTGGTCTCAGCCTGTTTGTTTAGACTGGGTGATCAAGGATGGCCTCATTCGTATTTCTTGAATCTTACCTGGGATGACTACAGTCTTTCTTCATTTGATTACTCATCATCAAGGAATCCAGCATTTTTTTAAGATTAATTTATTTTTTATTGAAGGATAGTTGCTTTACAGAATTTTGCTGTTTTCTGTCAAACCTCAACATGAGTCAGCCATAGGTATACATATATCCCAGCCTTTTTGCACATGTTTGCCTGGTGGCATTGGGTTCTCAGCAGCGAGAAAGGCAAGCCCTAGTGCATGTGCCTTTTAAGGATCTCCCATTGTGATGTTTGCTAATGTTCCATTGGCCAAAGATAATCACATGGTCAAGTCCGGATTCATGGTGGGGCAGGGCAGAAACAAACTTTACCTCTTATTAGGAACAGCAGAGTCACACTGCATACAGACCTGCGTTTGGGGAGGAATGTTATGATCATTTTTATAAATAATCTACCACACATATACCTCACACATTTTAATTTAAAATATTCATTCAACTTTTGACATAGATTCAGGTATTTGAGTATGTTTCAGTTGATTGAATTCTGTATTCTCTTGCTTGTGTATACTTCCTAATGAACCACTTATGATTTCTAAGTTTTGTTTCCTTAGAACACAAGAATCTGAAGTCATTTGGAGAAATGACTGGAATGAGGAAGCCATACAGATTTTTAGAATCCTCCTCTACCCCATCTCTTAGTGTTTCTCTCACACCTAAGTCAATTCAGCTCATTATGTTAATGACCTTTTCTGTCTTCAACAAGATTTTCAAAACACTGATTTAGTTTCCTTAAAAATGACAGACTTTTAAAACTCAGACTTTACAGATTTTAGTAACACTGAATTATACTGCCTAGTTGTTAACCACTGGTACAACTGTTCTAAGCCATTTGAGTAGTAAGGATAACTGATTCTTGGTGACTGTACAACTCACCTTATGGGCATCCTGGAGCAGGCCAAAAACATCTATCAGTCAGGTTCCCAGAAGGATTAAGAACCTCAGTTTAGTGGAAGTGGCTTAAGAGCTTCTAATGTACCTGTCTAGTAGAGCTGTTGTGAGGATAAGCTATGAAAATACCCTTGAAGTGCTTCAGACACTTCCTTAGCTCCTTTAAGTTCTCATTAATGTTAGTTGTTGTTCTCATCATTATCATGATTGCTCATGTTGTTGTTGTTATTATCACTGTTATTAAGTCCAAAGAAAGACCTTGGGATAAAGTGGAAATGGCATATGAAAGAATAAAAATGGTAGTCCCAGTACCATCAGGTAATACTAGAGGAGAGGCAATGAAGGTGAAAAGGGATAATCAAACTAGGGAGTTAAGGACTTCCCTGGTGGTGCATGGGTAAGAATCTGCCTGCCAATGCAGGGGACACAGGTTTGATCCCTGGTCTGGGAAGATTCCACAGGCTGCACAGAACCACTAAGCCTGTGTGTGTGCCACAACTACGGAGCCCGTGTGCTGCAGCTACTGAAGCCCCTGCGCTTGTTGTAGAGCCTGTGCTCTACAGCAAGAGAAGCTCCACACAGAAGCCCGAGTACCACATTCACTGAACTAGAGAAAGCCTGAGTGCAGCAACGAAGATCCAGTGCAGCCAAAACAAAAAACCAGAAAGCTGTGGAGATTAAAAAAAAAAAACTCATGCAGGATAATCTAGAATATGGAGCTCTGTGAAGTCAGTGATTCAGGCAAGGAGCCCAGAGAAATGGATGTGTTAATTAAGAATTGTAATTTCAGTATGTTTTTTGAAGCAGTATGGCAAAAATGACAGAATGATCTCTGTTCGTTTCCAAGGCAGACCATTCAATATCACGGTAATCCAAGCCTATGCCCCAGCCAGTAATGCTGAAGAAGCTGAAGTTGAACAGTTCTATGAAGACCTACAAGACTTTTTAGAACTAACACCCAAAAAGATGTCCTTTCCATTGTAGGGGACTGGAATGCAAAAGTAGGTAGTTGGAAACACCTGGAGTAACAGGCAAATTTGGCCTTGGAGTACAGAATGAAGGAGGGCAAAAGCCAATAGACTTTTGCCAAGAGAATGCACTGTTCATAGCAAACACCCTCTTCCAACAACACAAGAGAAAACTCTACACATGGACATCACCAAATGGTCAATACTGAAATCAGACTGATTGTATTCTTTGGAGCCAAAGATGGAGAAGCTCTATACAGTCAGCAAAAACAAGACTGTGGCTCAGATCATGAACTCCTTACTGCCAAATTCAGAAACAAATTGAAGAAAGTGGGGAAAACCACTAAACCATTCATATATGACCTAAATCAAATCCCTTATGATTATACAATGGAAGTGAGAAATAGATTTAAGGGTCTAGATCTGATAGAGTGCCTGATGAACTATGGACAGAGGTTCATGATATTGTACAGGAGACAGGGATCAAGACCATCCCCATAGAAAAGAAATGCAAAAAGCAAAATGGCTGTCTAAGGAGGCCTTACAAAGAGCTGTGAAAAGAAGAGAGACGAAAAGCAAGGGAGAAAATGAAAGATATAGGCATCTGAATGCAGAGTTCCAAAGAACAGCAAGAAGAGATAAGAAAGCCTTCCTCAGCAATCAGTGCAAAGAAACAGAGGAAAACAACAGAATGGGAAAGACTAGAGATCACTTCAAGAAAATTAGAGTTACCAAGGGAATATTTCATGCAAAGATGGGCTTGATAAAGGACAGAAATGGTATGGATCTAACAGAAGCAGAAGATATTAAGAAGAGATGGCAAGAATACACAGGAGAACTGTGCAAAAAAAAAGCTTCATAACCCAGATAATCACGATGGTGTGATCACTGATCACTCACCTAGAGCGAGACATCCTGGAATGTGAAGTCAAGTGGGCCTTAGAAAGCATCACTATGAACAAAGCTAATGGAGGTGATGGAATTCCAGTAGAGCTATTTCAAATCCTGAAAGATGATGCTGTAAAAGTGCTGCACTCAATATGCCAGCAAACCTGGAAAACTCAGCAGTGGCCACAGGACTGGAAAAAGTCAGTTTTCATTCCAATCCCAAAGAAAGGCAATGCCAAAGAATGCTAACTACTGCACAGTTGCACTCTTCTCACACGCTAGTAAAGTAATGCTCAAAATTCTCCAAGCCAGGCTTCAGCAATACGGGAACTGTGAACTTCCTCATGTTCAAGCTGGTTTTAGAAAAGGCAGAGGAACCAGAGATCAAATTGCCAACATCTGCTGGATCATGGAAAAAGCAAGAGAGTTCCAGAAAAACATCTATTTCTGCTTTATTGACTATGCCAAAGCCTTTGTGTGGATCACAATAAACTGTGGAAAATTCTGAAAGAGATGGGAATAACAGACCATATGACCTGCCTCTTGAGAAATCTGTATGCAGGTCAGGAAGCAACAGTTAGAACTGGACATGGAACAGCAGACTGGTTCCCAATAGAAAAGGGAGTACGTCAAGGCTGTATATTGTAACCCTGCTTACTTAACCTATATGCAGAGTACATCATGAGAAATGCTGGACTGGAAGAAGCACAAGCTGGAATCAAGATTGCCTGGAGAAATATCAATGATCTCAAATATGCATACGATGCCACCCTTATGGCAGAAAGTGAAGAGGAACTAAAAAGCCTCTTGATGAAAATGAAGGAGATGAGTGAAAAATGTTGGCTTAAAGCTCAACATTTAGAAAACTGAGATCATGGCATCTGGTCCCATCACTTCATGGGAAATAGATGTGGAAACAGTGGAAACAGTGTTAGACTTGATTTTTTGGGGGCTCCAAAATCACAGCAGATCATGATTGCAGCCATGAAATTAAAAGACGCTTACTCCTTGGAAGAAAAGTTGTGACCACCCTAGATAGCATATTCAAAAGCAGAGACATTAATTTGCCAACAAAGGTTTGTCTAGTCAAGGCTATGGTTTTTCCAGTGGTCATGTATGAATGTGAGAGTTGGACAATGAAGAAAGCTGAGCACCGAAGAATTGATGCTTTTGAACGGTTGTGTTGGAGAAGACTCTTGAGAGTCCCTTGGACTGCAAGGAGGTCCAACCAATCCATCCTAAAGGTGATCAGTCCTGGATGTTCATTGAAAGGCCCAATGTTGAGGCTGAAATCCAATACTTTGACCACCTCATGTGAAGAGTTGACTCATTGGAAAAGACTCTGATGCTGGGAGGGATTGGGGGCAGGAGGAGAAGGGGACGACAGTGGATGAGATGGCTGGATCGCATCACCAACTCAATGGACATGGGTTTGGGTGGACTACGGGAGCTGGTAATTGACAGAGAGGCCTGGCGTGCTGTGATTCATGGGGTTGCAGAGTCGGACACAACTGAGTGACTGAACTGAACTGATTTGGAGCGTGACAATTTAGAAGAAGGATTCTGGTTCACAGACTGTTTGCTTATTCTTGGGAAGCTTGTAAAAATGCTGAAATTCTAACTTGTGAGTCTGTAGTGAGGCCCAGGAAGCTATATTAAGAATTTGCGGCTCAGGTAGATTTGGATGCACAGCCAGATTTGGGAAGCTGTGCCATGAACACATAGAGCACTGGAAGCTAAGGATCTTGGGTTGTAATCCTGCGTCCAGAGAAGAGGTGCTCTGTGACATCTTTGCGAATCCCTCAGACCTCTGTTGACCGTCCAGGGAAATGAAGCGTGTGAAGTGTCTTATTCCTTGTAGAGCCTTCGGCACATGTAAGGGGAGATTACATGTTAGGTTGCCAGCAGGTATTCTCTGTGTTAGACACCAGCCTCAGCAATCAAGGTTCCTCTCTCTGCTCTTACCCTGCTCCATCCCTGACAGCCGAGCAAGAGACCTGACCCACATGCTCTACATTCCCTTCTAGCTGTCAGTCCTTAACTGTGTTCTCTGCTTTGCAGACACCAAAGTACTATTTGTTTGTGTGGATTCTCATGGATATTCTTTCTGCAGTTTTCATTGTTGCCATATTTTATTTTCATTGGTAAGCATATATTTGTAATTTTATATGATTTTCCCCCAAATAAAAATATAAATCGTTTAATGGAAATTTGAAGGAAAACAGTTACATTCGTCCCATAATTCCATGTGGCAAGTCCTCCGGGAGACAGGGTTTTCTCATCGGAACCTCCGATTTCTTTTCGTGCTGCCTTCACACCCCTTCTCCTGCCTCTACCTGAGACCATACTTCCCTGGTGGCTCAGATAGTAAACAATTTGCCTACAATACAGGAGGCCTGTATCAGGACCCCTGGATCAGGAAGATCCTCTGGAGAAGGGAGTAATTCCCTCCCGTATTCTTGCTTGGAGAATTCTATGAACAGAGAAGCCTGGGGGCTACAGTTTATGGTGTCACAAAGAGTCAGATGCCACTGAGTGACTGACATAGCTAAAGCTTAATCAAAGCCTGTTACTGCAGATCCCCTGTGGATCAGTTGGGAGAGGACTGAAGTTGAAGGCTGTTCAAAACAAGTGCCTCCCCCTCCCACCTTCCACAGGATGGTTCACAGGGTGCTGTGTAAAGAGCAACCTCACCCTCCAGGAAACCTGGGTTTTGGTCCTGGTTTTTCCCATAGTTGCTGGGTGGCCCTGGGGAAATCACTGCCTCTTTCTAGGCCATAGCTTTTGTATTTGTCTGAGAAAATGACATTCGAGAATTCTTGAGGGGAAAATACTACAAGATTCCAGAGTTCAGGGTGGGAGATGGAACATCTGGTAGAAGAATTTTTTGCTAGAGGAGACCATGGTCTTTAGATCTCATCATGCCCATTTTTTCCTCATTTGAGTTATCCTTTAAAAAGGAGGAAACTACAAACCCTCTGTTTAACATAGAATTTAACTGGATAATGTTCTTTTCTGGCCACTGCCTTGAATTGTTGCCTATTTTGGAGTAGATCCATGAGGCTCATGGAGACTCTGCTTCCTTCCAGGTGGAAAGAGAGCAAACAAGAAAAATTACTCAAGCACACCAGCATTCACACAGGTAAAGTTAGAGGCCTAGCCCACTCTCATTATCCCTACCCATTGCATCCAGGATTCTGGGCCTGCTTTAATGTTTCTGACAAGAGTTGAAGGAGGTCTGAAATTGGGCATTGGGGACCACCAAGAAGTTGGGATAAATAGGTTGGGCACAGATTCTGGGGGCCCCTGGCATCAGGATTCGTTGTGGACTTTTATCTTCTAAGTGTTGACACTCCATGGAAGGTTTTGAAATTGATATTTTTTGTTCACTGGTTCATTTATTATCACTTAGTTATCGAGTATCCACTTTATGCCAAGCACTGTGAGAGAGACTGAAGGAACTTAAAGTTGTCTATGGAGGGTGGATCAAGAGACGAGAGGACTGGCCCACAGAGAGTGGTGAGGAAGTAGGCAAAGGCATAGCAATTGATACCTTTGGGCCAAATGCCTTATACAGACTGTGAGGCTGCCACGCTCACCAGGGCTGTGTGCTGTAGGTGACTTTAGTTGTGATATGTATGTTGGAAGGTGGAGGGAGAAAACTGTGGAGGGGGCATGCTGAAAAGAACATAGGCTTTGCATATAAGCAATCAGGAGATGGCAAATGAGTTTCAACAAGGCAGCAATATGCTTAGACTTCTGTGTAAAAGGATAGAATAGCAGAATAACTTATTCAGCAGAACAACGCAAATGAAAGGAAATTAAATGAAATAAATGCAAAGAAATGGATTTTCATTCTGTGAAACTGAAGGTTTAAGCCATATTCACTCAAATCTCTTAAGAGATTGAGAGATCTCAGGTAACTCTGAGTTCTATGGATTTTTAGATCACTCTGCTAGCTGGTAAGAAGTCTGAAGGCCATGTTCCAGTTCGCTTATGATTTTTAGTAGTTATATTAGTACACTCGGGCTATGAAAACAAAATACCACAGAAGGAGAAGGGGACGACAGAGGATGAGATGGCTGGATGGCATCACTGACTCAATGGGCAGAGTTTGAGTGAACTCCGGGAGTTGGTGATGGACAGGGAGGCCTGGCGTGCTGCGATTCATGGGGTCGCAAAGAATCGGAAACGACTGAGTGACTGGAACTGAATTGAACTGAGGGGGCTTAAATAATAGAAGTTAATTCTTCCCATAGTTCTGGAGGCTAGAGGTGAAAGATCAATGTATCAGCACGTTTGGTTTCTTCTGAAGCCTCTTTCTTTGGTTGCAGATAGCCACTTTCTTGCTGTGTCCTTACACGGCCTTTCTTCTGTGCACACACTTCTACCCACCACTGCCCAATGTGTGTCTGTGTGTTCAAATTTTTTCTACTCTAGTCAGATTGAATCAGGGCCCACCCCATTGGCCTTATTTTAGCTACCTCTTCAAAGGCCCGGTTTCCATATATAGTTAGATTTTCAGGTACTGGAAATTATGGCTTCAACATATCAATGTGGGGCACAAAATTCAGCCTGTAACAATAATCCAGTGAAGAAATGATCAGAATATGGAATAGCTGAGGAATGTATAAATGAGAGAAGTTTTCAAGGAGAACTCTAAGATCTGTTTAAATTGGGATAAAAGACATGTCTGAAATGCCTTAGAAAAGTGCAGTTAACTTGACCT
Organism: Nanger dama; assembly: GCA_917880005.1. Taxonomy (NCBI): domain Eukaryota; kingdom Metazoa; phylum Chordata; class Mammalia; order Artiodactyla; family Bovidae; genus Nanger; species Nanger dama. Next base: position 4,420,326 of record CAKJTW010000058.1, on the reverse strand, counting down.
CAGCTTCATGCCATGTTGAAATTATGATAAGGATATAAGGTAAATAAGAAATAAATTGAAAAATTTCCTATTTTTTAATAGGGTTTCCAGTTGCACATTTAGAGGAACTAATTTTTTTTTTTATCTGCGTAAATGTGTTGCAAAGCTGTTTGAGTACCTCCAAGAGACATTTCTAGGGGCTCACCCCAACTCCTAGAAGGGGTGGGGCTGAGTTCAGAATCAGAAGAGGTACAAAGATGACCGAAAAGAAGCCAAAACCACAGCCCAGATTCATTTAGTTTGAGGAAAACAGAGCTTTGAACACTTAAGCATAATTCACATCTTGTACCATGACCACCTCTGAGATGGGCATATACTGCTGCACCTAATGCTGCCTCCAGACGGCTTTCATCACCTCCCTAGCTTTAGGATACATTTTTCAGCCCTTTAAAGAAGTTCATCCTTTGTCTTCTGTCTCATATAGTTTCTTGTGAAAAGTCTTATAAAAACATCTTCCATTTTAAAATCATTGTTCATCTACTGGTAACATGTCCTTTTTCTCTGGCTGCTTTTTAAGGTTGCTTCTTTTATTATTGGTTTTCAGTAATTTTATTATAGTTTATTTGGTTGTGTTTAAGTGTGTATATGAGTGAGTGTGTGTGTGTGTGTGTGTGTGTGTGTGTGTGTGTGTTCATCCTGCTTAGAGTTTTCAGAGATCCTTAGATGAGAGTATAGTTTTTTTCAGTCTTTGATTTTCAGAATATTTTTGCCTCTTCTTTCTTAGTTTCCTATAAATTAGCAAAACTCTGTTCATTTTTATTTTTAGCCTGTTTAATGTCTGTGCTTCATTTGGATAGATTATATTTCTGTATATATTAGGTTTTTATTGATGCAGAACAAATTACCACAAATTTGATAGCTCAGTACAACACAAATTTATCATCTCAGAGTTTGTAGGGGTCAGGAGTCTAAGCATGTGTTTGTCTGGTCCTCTTCATAGAGTCTCACCAGGCTAACATTGAGGTGTTCACCTCGGCAGCAATCTCATCTGAGACTTAGATTCTACTTGCAAGATCACTGGTTATTGACTGATTTAGTTCCTTAAAGTTGTGGGACTAATGTGCTCCTGTTTTCATGATTACTGTTGACTGGGTTTTGATGTGAGTTTAGAAACTATATCCAGTCCTCATCATTTTGTCCTCTCAAAATGTGGCAGATTTTTCTTCAATGCCAGCAGGAGAATATCTCTTTAGAGTAGGTGAATTCAGAGAAAAAAGGACAAAAGAAGGAAAAATAACATATGAAACAATTAGGAGACAAGTTGAAAAATGGTCATCATTATTTCAACTACTTTGTTAATCATTAAATATCAGTGAAACAAATACTCAAAAGTAGAGACTTCGTAAGATAGGAAGAAAGCACGACCCAACCATATGCTGTCTACAAAACAAATGTTTCAAATGCAAAGGTTCAAATAGATTACAGAGTGAAAGGATGGGACAGTGATATGCCATGCAAACAATAAATATAAAAGATATTTTCTGAAAAAATAAACTTTAAAACATGGAAAATTACTGGAAACAGAGATTTCATAATGATGAAAATGTCAGTGTATCAGGGAAGACATTGTAGTTATAACTGTTTTCAGTTAGAAAAAGAGTTTCCAAACATGTTAGTCAGCAACTGAAAGAGAGATCACAGTTGGAGATTTTAATATTTTTCACTTAGTACTTAAAATACCAATTAAACACAAAAAATTAAACAAGAATAAATATAGAAGTCTGAACACTTTCAGCCACTTTGACCTAACTGGCATATAACATTTTACCCAAGAACTACAGAATATACAGTATTTTCAAGTGTACCTGGCATATTTCTTCAAATAGAGTACATGACAATCCTTTCAACAGCCTGGGAGAGAGAGCTGATTTATCTAATTCATAGAAAGAAACAGAAAAGGAAAATGAGGAGGCAGAGGAATATAGTCCAATCAAATGAACAAGACAGAAACCTCAGAAAAACAACTAAATGAAACTGAGATAAGTAGTCCACCTGATAGGCTTCAGTATAATGATCATAAATATGCTCATCAAACTCAGGAAAGGATAAACATAGTGAGAACTTTAACAGTGAGATAGAAAACATAGTACCAAAGAAAAGTTATGACTAAACTGAAAAATACACTAGAGGTGCTCAACAGCAGAGTAGATGAGGTGGAAAAACGAATGAGTGAGCTAAAAGATAAAATGGTGGGACTCCCTCAGACAGAGCAGCAAAATGGAGAATTTTCCAAAGTGAAGATACAGTATGTTGCCTTTAGGACAACATTGTGTGGAATAACATTTGCATTATATGGGTCACAGAAAGGGAAGAAAGAAAGGACCAGAAAAATTATTTTAAGAAAGAGTGACTAAAAATTTCCTAATCTGGGGAAGCAAACAGACCTCTGGATCCAGGAAGCCCAAAGAGCTATGAATAAGAAGAACCCAAAGAGACACACACATAAGACACATTGCAACTAAAGTGGTAGAAGTTAAGAATAAAGAGAATCCTTAAAGCAGCAAGAGAAGAAAAGTAACTCAGGATAATAAAAGAGTGTCATGATATACTCAAAGTGCTGAAAGGAAAAAACTTCCCATCACAGACTCTACACAGCTAGTTTAACATTCATAATTAAGGAGAGATTAAGAGTTTTAGGATAAACAAAAGCTAAAGAAGTTTATTGCCACTGTGCTTGTTCTGCATGAAATATTAAAGGGACTTCTCTAAACTGAAAAGAAATGACACTAAATGATAATAAAACATGCAGTAATTAAAATCTCACTGGAAAATATACATATATAATAAAGGTAGGGGTTTAATCACTTATAAGGCAAGCGTTAAGATTAAAAGACAAAGTAAAAATGATGTAAAATTTCAGTAATTAAGGAATGTGTAAAATAAAAAAGATGTAGAAAGTGTCATCAAGAGGTGAATTTCAGAAGACGGAAATCTTACAGAATATATTCCATGACCATAGCAAAATTAAATTAGAGACAAACATTAATATGATATCCATAAATACCTCTAGATTCCAGAAATTAGTGTATTTCTTAACACTGAGTAATAAAAAATAAATCATAAAGGAGATTGATTGGAAAAAGGAAAACTCTCACTGTTTGCAGATGACATTATCCTCTACATAAAAAACCATAAAGACTCTACCAGAAAATTACTAGAGCTAATCAGTGAATATAGTAAAGTTGCAGGATATGAAATCAACACACAGAAATCCCTTGCATTCCTATACACTAACAATGAGAAAACAGAGAAATTAAGGAAACAGTTCCAGTCACCATTGCAACAAAAGAATAAAATATTTAGGAATATATCTACCTAAAGAAACAAAAGACCTATATATAGAAAACTATAAAACACTGATGAAGGAAATAAAAGAGGACACAAATAGATGGAGAAATATACCATGTATTGAAAGAATCAATATAGTGAAAATGAGTATATTACCCAAAGCAATCTATAGATTCAATGCAATCCCTATCAAGCTACCAATGGTATTTTTCACAGAACTACAACAAATAATTTCACAATTTGTATGGAAATACAAAAAACCTTGAATAGCGAAAGCAATCTTGAGAAAGAAGAATGGAACTGGAGGAATCAACCTGCCTGACTTCAGGCTCTACTACAAAGCCACAGTCATCAAGACAGTATGGTACTGGCACAAAGACAGAAATATAGATCAATGGAACAAAATAGAAAGCCCAGAGATAAATTCACACTTTATCTTTGACAAAGAAAGCAAGAATATACAGTGGAGAAAAGACAATCTCTTTAACAAGTGGTGCTGGGAAAACTGTTCAACCACTTGCAAAAGAATGAAACTAGAACACTTTCTAATACCATACACAAAAATAAACTCAAAATGGATTAAAGATCTAAATGTAAGACCAGAAACTATAAAACTCCTAGAGGAAAACATTGGCAAAACACTCTCTGACATAAATCACAGCAGGATCCTCTATAACCTGTCTCCCAGAGTAATGGATATAAAAGCAAAAACAAACAAATGGGACCTAATTAAACTTAAAACGTTTTGCATACGAAGGAAACTATAAGCATGGTGAAAAAGACAGCCTTCAGAATGGGAGAAAATAATAGCAAAGAAAGCAAAGGACAAATAATTAATCTCAAAAATATACAAGCAACTCCTACAGCTCAATTCCAGAAAAATAAATGACTCAATCAAAAAATGGGCCAAAGAACTAAACAGACATTTCTCCAAAGAAGACATACAGATGGCTAACAAACACATGAAAAGGTGTTCAACATCACTCATTTTCAGAGAAATGCAAATCAAAACCACAATGAGGTACCATTTCACGCCAGTCAGAATGGCTGCTATCCCAAAGTCTACAAGCAATAAGTGTTGGAGAGGGTGTGGAGAAAAGGGAACCCTCTTACACTGTTGGTGGGAATGCAAACTAGTACAGCCACTATGGAGAACAGTGTGGAGATTCCTTAAAAAACTAGAAAGAACTGCCTTATGACTCAGCAATCCCACTGCTGGGCATACACACCGAGGAAACCACAACTGAAAGAGACACGTGTACCCCAGTGTTCATCACAGCACTGTTTATAATATCCAGGACATGGAAGCAACCTAGATGTCCATCAGCAGACAAATGGATAAGAAAGCTGTGGTACATATACACAATGGAATATTACTCAGCCATTAAAAAGAATACATTTGAATCAGTTCTAATGAGGTGGATGAAACTAGAGCCTATTATATAGAGTGAATAAGCCAGAAAGAAAAACACCAATACAGTATACTAATGCATATATATGGAATTTAGGAAGATGGTAACGATAACCCTGTATGCAAGCCAGCAAAAGAGACACAGATGTATAGAACAGTCTTTTGGACTCTGAGGGAGAAGGCAAGGGTGGGATGATTTGAGAGAATAGCATTGAAACATGTATATTATCACATGTGAAACAGACCTCCAGTCCAGGTTCATTGCATGAGACAGGGTGCTCAGGGATGGTGTACTTGGATGACCCAGAAGGATAGTATGGAGAAGGAGGTGTGTGTGGGGGGTTCAGGATGGGGAACACATGTACACCTGTGGCAGATTCATGTCACTGTATGGCAAAACCACTTCATATTGTAAAGTAAGTAGCCTCCAATTAAAATAAATTAATTTTTAAAAAAGATTGGAAAATACTTTAAAGGATAATGCATGTACAGTAGCAAAAGTTTTGTGGTATAGCTAAAGCAGACCTTACAGGGAGATTTCTAAGTTTAAATCTTAGAAGAAAGATTGAAAAAAAAAAAAGAAGAAAGATTGGTTTAGCTCATTGTTTCTACCTTAAAAATCTAGGAAAAATTAAATATTTTCTAAGTAAAAAGCGATAAAAAGAGCAGGAATCAAAGACATAGAAAAGACATAAACAGAGAAAATAAAAAGTTTTTCTTGAGAAGATTAATAAAATTTATAAACTTGTAGTAAGATGTGAGCGAGATTGACAATATGATATATGATGGACAAAAAACATTTGACAAAATTCAACATCCATTCATGATAAAAACTCTTACCAAAGTAGGTATAGAGGAAATATATCTCAAGATAATAAAAGCCATTTATGACAAGCCTGCAGCCAACACAGTACTCAGTGGTGAAAGCTTAAAGCCTTCCTTCTAAAATCTAGAACAAGACAAGGATGTCGACTCTCACCACTTCTATTCAATATACTATTGAAAGTCCTAGCCACAGCAGTTAGATAAGAAAGAGAAAAATAAGTTTCTAAATTGAAAAAGGTAAAGTGGTCATTTTACTATGATATGATACTATATATAGAAAACCCTAAAGACTCCATAAAAAACTACTAGAATTGATAAATGAATCCAACAAGGTGGCAGAATATAGGATTAACATATAGTAATCTGTTGCATTTATTTAAACTTAACAATGAAATATGAGAAAAGGAAAGTAAAAAAACAATTTCTTTTAAAATTGTATAAAAAATACTTAGGAATAAACCTGACTGAGGAGGTGAAAAGCTTATATGCTGACAACTATAAGACATTGATAAAATTGAAAGTGATTCAAAAAATGGGAAGATATCCTATGCTCTTGGATTGGAAAAATTAATATTGTTCAAATGGCAATACTCCCCAAAGCAGTTTACAGATTTAATGTGATTCTAATCAAATTACCCATGAAGTTTTTCACAGAACTAAAATAATTCTAAAATTTGTACGGATCTATAAAAGACTCAAAACCACCAAAGCAATCCTGAGGAAAAAACAAATCCTGGGAGGACATAACCCTCCCAGATGTTGTACAGCACTGTAAGTCTGTAGTAATCAGAACATCATGGTAATGGCATAAAAACAAACATATAGATCAATGGCACAGAATAGAGAGCTCAGAAATAAACCCATATACCTATAGGCAGTTAATCTCTGACAAAGGAGGCAACAGTATACAATGGAGAAAAGACAGTCTCTTCAGTAAGTAGTGTTGGAAAAGCTGGACAGCCACATGTAAATCAATAAGGTTAGAACACACCCTTTCACCATACACAAAAATAAACCCAAAATAGCTTAAAGATTTAAACATTTTAAGACATAACACCATAAAAGTCTTAGAAGAGAATATAGGCAAAACATTCTCTGACATAAATCATACCAGTATTTTTCTTATGTTAGTCTTTCAAGGGAAAGACATAGTAAAAATAAACAAATGGGACCTAATCAAACTCATAAGCTTTTCCATAGCAAAGGAAACCATAAACAAAGTGAAAAGACAACCTACAGACTGCAAAATATGCAACTAAAAAGGGCTTAATTTTTCAAAATACACAAATAGCACATACAACTCAATAACAAACAAAACAACTCAAGTGAAAAAGGGACAGAAGACCTAAATAGACATTTTTCCAAAGAAGACATGCAGATGGCCAATAGACACATGAAAAGATGCTCAGTATCACTTAATTTATTAGAGAAATGGAAATCAAAGCTACAGTGAAGTATCACCTCAAACCTGTCAGAATGGCCATTATTAAAAAGTACAAATAACAGATGCCAGAGAGGGTGTCAAGTAAAGGAAACCCTCCTACATGGGTGGTAAGAAAGTAAATTGATGCACCCAGTATGGAAAACAATATGGAGTTTCCTCAGAAAAATATATGAGTTACCATGTGATTTAGTAATCCCACCCCTGGGAATATGGACAACATTCTAAATTGAAAAGATACATGCACCCCAGTGTTTATGGCAGGACTATTTACAATAGCCAAGACATAGAAGCAACTTAAATGTCCACTGACAGATGAATGGATAAAAATGTGATTTTAATGGAATGCTACTCAGCCATGAAAAAGAATGAAATAATATTTGCAACAAAACGGATGGACCTAGAGATGATCAGACTAAGTCAGAAAGAAAAAGACAAACACCATAAGATACCACTTATATATGGAATCTAAAATGTGAAACAAATGAACTTCTATATGAAACAGAAACAGACTCAGAGACATAGAAAACAAAATTATGGTTACTGAAAGGGAAAGGAAGGGGTCGGGGAAGGATAAATTAGAAATTTAGCAGATTAGCAGATACAAACTACTACAACAAGATCCTATTGTATAGCACAGGGAACTGTTATTTCCTTTGATAAACTTTCATGGAAAATAATTTGAAAAGAATATATATATATGTATATGTGCATAACTGAATCACTTTGCTGTATACCAGAAATTAATACAACATTGTGAATCAACTATACTTCAATTTTAAGAAATAGTAAAGCAATAATACTAGCTCTTACTGCTTTCTTCTATTTGGCCTTGTACTGGATATCCTAGCCAGTTCAGTAAAATAATAATAGGCATAAAGGAAGAAATAAAACTCCTTAATTTGCCTTTATTATTATATGAAAAATTTTAAGGAGTCAACTGAAAAACCTGCTAGAACTAAAAAGTGAATTAAGCAATGTCTTGAACTCCAGCACCTTGAACTGAAGACCATAGGAAAGTCTGGGTAGGGAGAGAAATAGTGGAAAGAAATCTGAGATGATCATTGAGGGGCTGACATTTTAAAAATGACTAGAATTTTACCACGTGACTGGCAAATATTGGAGAAGTGACATTTGCGGAATCTGCGTTTTTGTCTTTTCTATCCCATAGAATCTCTGAGTACAAGCCTCCGAACAGGAAAAAGTAAGAATCAAGGACCTTCATGTATATCCATAGATCCTGTCTCCCGAGTTACGGAAATTCCTTGGACTCACGCAGCCCTCTCCCCAGCTTTAACCAAGAATGTAAGGAAATACCCAGACTCTTGCCATGTTTCAGTAGTCTCCATGAAGAAAGCCAGCAAATCAGAGCCAGTCAGCAAAACCATCAAGACACCAGTGCCTGGAGAGGAAAGCATTAGACAACTGGTCCCTACCTTGAAGGCCTCTGAATCCATCCAAGCACCCGTCCAGGAGTCTGCCAGAGAGGCCATCTTCCAATCTTTATCAGCCGTGAAGGCAAATGGAATATTTTCCTCCATAGACGTCTCTTATCCTCAGAAGCAAACTGAAAGACCCCCAGAACTAAATCTTCTGAGGAATCCCTTCCTGTTTTCATCACATCCAGCTCATCCTCCTCCTCCTAAGTCTGTCTGCAAAGAATTAACCACAATTTGCACCCTTCTTCCTCTTCTTCTCTGTGCCTGAGGATGGTGACAGTGGAGAGTGGTCAGGCAATGAGTGCAGAAGAGCTGTTGAGGCTCTCTGGAAAACCATTCTGGTCTAGCCTTTCTCTAAAGAGTACATATCAAGGGGACAAACAAGGGAAAAATAATTGTAATCTTGGAGCTGGAGCTGGTGGTTCTCTGGGTATTAGGTTTTATCTCATCTGTAGTGAACATCAGCGTGTAAATAAAGGCAACTCTCAGGAACTCAGAAGGTAAATGGTGTATTCTCTGGACCCCTCAGTGATAATTCAGGCTGACAAAGACTAGAGGATAAGTGCCAAAGTGATGCCATCCTGAGAATGAGAGGTGGCGTAAGCGTGAGTCAGGGGCAAAGATCTCATCCCACACATGCATTCTGTCATCTGGCCTGAAGTGGGGTGCTTTATAATACCTTGTTCACGGATTCCCCAGTGAGGTGGTGGGCATAATATACCAACACAATGACTCTAGGTCTTGAGTCGTCAGAGCCACAGCACGTGTCTAAAGCTTTATTAACCTGAAGAATCTGAAAACAGAAATGCCTGGGATATACCAAGTGAAAGAAGTGGTACAATGAGAAAAAAATGGAGTATTTTAAAATACATTACTAATCAAACACAGGCATAAGAACCTTGTCTTCTTGACTGACTCTAAGAGTAGGATATTGCCACTCCCTCAGATAAAATTTAATCTAGTATACATAATCTAGTCAAGATTATTACATCAAGATTATCATGTTATTATCAAGTCAAGATAAATCTAGTTATTTATAAGTGAAAGTGAAGTCACTCAGTTGGACTCTTTGCGACCCGACCCTGTAGACTGTAGCCCACCAGGCTCCTTCATCCATGGGATTCTCCAGGCAAGAGTACTGGAGTGGGTTGCTATTTCCTTCTCCAGGGGATCTTCCCGACCCAGGGATCGAACCCAGGTCTCCCACATTGCAGGCAGATGCTTTAACCTCTGAGCCACCAGGGAAGCCCAGTTTATATATATATTTGAATAATTATTTAAGATAAAGTGGAAGATCTATCACCAGACAGGAATAATTAATTGTCAAATGAATTCATTCCGACAATAATAGTTCTTGGAATCCAGAAAAAAAAAAGTGACATGTTTTGGGATTGGAAGAGGCCTGGGAAGAATTAAAACTGGAATTTGAAGACTGGTATGATTTGGAAAAGGAGAGGAACAGAGAGTGCACATTAAGTAGACTAGACATTAGTCAAATAAAATTTTAATAATATTTTTAGTTGGTTTTTAAAAAACTTGTGATAAAATATATTTACATAACAAAATTAATTACCATTTTAAAGTCTATGACTCAGTGGCATTAAGTACATTCACGTTGTGTTGTGCAACCATGGAACTTTTTCTTTTAGCTTTCTTTTGGTTTCCATTTGCATAGAATATCTTTTTCCATCTCTTCACTTTCAAGCTGTGAATGTCCTTAAAGTTGACGTGAGTATCTCTTATAGGCAGCATATAGTTAGGTCTTGTTTTTTTGTTTATTCAGCCACTCTGTGTCTTTTTAGAAAATTTAGTTACTTATAAAGCAATGTTTGATAGGTATGTGCTTTTATCATTTATGCTGGTTGTTTTCTGCCTGTTTTGTAATTCTTTCTTCTGTTCCTTTCTTCTTCTGTCTTTGTGGTTTGATGATTTTCTGTAGTGGCATGTTTAGATCCCTATCTCTTTATCTTTTGTGTCTAATACAGGTTTTTGCCTTGTGATTACCATGAGGTTAAATAAAAAGTATTTTTAACAGTTTAAGTTGATAATAATTTAAAATTGAACACTTTAAAGCTAAAGCTCTGTTTATACTGTACCCCCAGTGATCTATGTTTTTGATGTCACAATTTACCTATTGTGAATCCATTAGCAAATGTTGCAGTTATTTTTTACTACTTTTTTCATTTATCCTTCCTACTAGAGATATAAGTGATTAACATATCACCATTACAACATTAGATTATTTTCAGATTTAACCATGTACTTACCTTTACTAGTGAGATTTACATTTTATATCTTATATATTTTTAATATTTAAAATGATGTAAAATATTTTACATTAAATATTTTATATATTTTCCTGTTACTAGTTCGTGCCCCCTTGCTTCAGCCTAAGGAAGTCCCTTTAACAGCTCTTGTAATGCTAGTTAGGTGGTGCTGAATTCTTTCCTCTTTCAGCTCTTGCTTATCTGAAAACCCTTTAATTCTTTCAATAACAAAGGATTCCTCTGATGGGTAGAGTGTTCTTTGTCCCTAGTTTTTTCCCTCAGCACTTTGAATATATTGTGCCACTCCCTTTTAGCCTACAAAGTTTCTGGTGAGAAATCTGTTGATTGCCTTTTGGGGATTCCCTTTTACATAACAAGTTGTTTTCTCTCGCTGATTGTAAGAGTCTCTTCTTGTTTTTAATGCTTGATAATTAATTATAGTACATTTTGCTTGGTGTCTCTTTACATTCATCTTATTTGGACCTCTCTGGACTTCCTAGATCTAAATGTCTGTTTCCTTCTCCAGGTTAGGGATGTTTTCAGCTATCATTTTTTCAAAGAAGTTTTGTTTCTTTCACTCTCTCTTTTACTTCTGGAATCTCTACAATGTGCATATTGTTCCTCTTGATATGGGCCAATAAATCCATTAAACTATTTTTACTATTTTTGATTCTTTTTGTTTCTCTGGTTGGGTAAATTCTACTGTTCCATCTTCAAGTTCATTGATCATTTCTTCTGGCTCGTCAAGTCTGTTGTTGAACCTCTCTATTGAAGTTTTCAGTTTATTCTATTTCTCTACTCTGTGATTTGTTTGGTGCTTTCTTATATTTTGTATTTCTTTGTTAAAATTCTCATTTTATTTATGCCTTGTTCTCCTGGTGATCATCTTTAGGACCATTATTTTGAACTCTTTATCAGATAAATCACTTATCTCCTTTTCATTAAGGTCATGTTCTTTCATTTGGAAGATATTCCTCTATTTATTCTTTACCCTTGACTCTGTGTTGGTTTCTATGCATTAGATAAAACAGCTACCTCTCCCAGTCTTGAAGTGGTATGGTGTAGGAACTGAACTTTATCCATCAACCCTGCCCTAGCTTACACATTTGTAGTTGGCAAAGATGTCTGCTTGGTTCATAGTGGCCCCAGAAGATGAGAGAGTTCCAAGTATTCTCAGTGTTCCAAAGGGGAGGATCTTAGTCACCACTTTGATACAGGCTGATTAGAAGCCAGACCCTCAGGTAACAACTTTTAAAAGTATGCAAATATACCACTTTCAGAGGAAGACTAGGAGATGCATGTTTCTGTCTTTTCCCTTTGCACTGAGCCCTAGAGGGACTGATTGTTGTGAACTGTTTCTTTCTTAGCCACCATCCCATTGAACCTATGAACACAAGCCCTACTGGCCACCAGAGCAAGGCTGTGGGATATATCCTCCGGGTGGCAGCCACGAAAGGCTAGGCACTTTACCCACAAGCTCTTTTCTTGGAGAAACCTGTGATGTGGGGCAGGGCAGAGGGAAAGAGTAGTGATGGCAATCACTGATCTCCCTGTTTTCTGGAGAGGATTACAGGCCCCTCCCCTTCATGGATCACAGTCTTATCATGGTGAAGTGGCTTGTGTAACTCAGTGAAGCTAAGAGCCATGATGGGCAGGGCCTCCCAAGATAGATGGGTCATAGTGAAGAATTCTGACAAAACATGGTCCACTGGAGGAGGAAATGGCAACCCACTCTAGTATTCTTACTGTGACAACCCTATGAACTGTATCAAAAGGCAAAACAATGTGACACCAGAGGATGAGCCCCCCAGATCGGAAGCTGTCCAAAATGGAAAAGAGTGGAGGGTAATTACTAATAGCTCCAGAAAGAGTAAAGTGGCTGGCCAAAGCAGAAAGGACACTCAGTTGTGGACGTAGTAAAAGTAAAGTCTAACGCTACAAAGGACAGTATTGCATAGGACTTGAAATGTCCAGTCCATAAATCACAGGAAATTGGATGCAGTCAAGCAGGAGATGCCAACCATGAACAATGACATCTTAGGAATCAGTGAGCTAAAATGGACAAGAATGAGCAGATTTAATTCAGATGACTATTATATCTACTGCTGTGGGCAAGAGAACTTTAGAAGAAATGGAATATCCCCAACAGTCAACAGAAGAGTTTGAAATGCGGTACTTGGGTGCAATCTCAAAAGCAATAGAATGATCTCAGTTCATTTCCAAGGCTTACCATTCAACATCACAGAAATCCAAGCCTATGCCCCAACCACTGAGGCCAAAGAAGCTGGAGTTGACCAGTTCTATGAAGACCTATAATACCTTCTCAAATAAACATACCTAAAATAAACATATAATACCTTCTAAAATACATTCTAAGATGTTCTTTTCATCATAGGGGATTGGGATGCAAAAGTATGAAGTCTACAGATAACTGGAGCAACAGGCAAGTTGTGCCTTGGGAGTACAAAATGAAAAGGCAAAGGCTAACAGAGTTTTGTCAAGAGAACACACTGGTCATAGTAAACACCCTTTTCCAACAATACAAGAGATGACTTTATACATGGATATCACTGGATGTACAATACTGAAATCAGATTGATTATGTTCTTTGTAGCCAAAGATGGAGAAGCTCTGTAAAAACAAGACATGGAGCTGACTGTGGCTCCGATCATGAGCTCCTTGTTGCAAATCAGGCTTAAATTGAAGAAGGTAGAGAAAATCACTAGGCCATCACTAGGCCATTCAAGTATGACCTAAATCAAATCCCTTATACAGTGGAGATGATTAATAGATTCAAGGGATTAGATCTGGTAGATGGAGTGCCTGAAGAACTATGGATGGAGGTTCATAACATTGTATAGGAGACAGTGACCAAAATCATCCCAAAGAATAAGAAATGCAAGAAGGCAAAGTGGTTGTCTGAGGAGGCTTTACAAACAGCTGAGGAAAGAAGAGAAGCAAAAGGCAGGGGATATATTAGAATGCAGAGTTCTGGAGAATAGCAAGGAGAGATAAAAGGCCTTAAATGAAGAATGCAAAGAAATAGAGGAATACAGTAGAACGGGAAAGACTAGAGAATCTTCAAGAAAATAGATATATCAAGGCAACATTTCATACAAGGATGGGTATGATAAAGGACATGACATGGTAAGGACCCAACAGAAGAAGAGATTAAGAAGTGGCAGGAGTACACAGAACTCTACAAGAAAAGTCTTAATGACTCCAGAATCCATGATAATGTGGTCACTCACCTAGAGCCACACATCCTACAGTGTGAAATCAAGTAGGCCTTTGGAAACATTACTGCAAACCAAGCTAGTGGAGGTGCCAGAATTCTAGCTGATCTATTTAAAATCCTCAAAGATGATGTTACTAAAGTGCAACTGTCAATATGTCAGCAAATTGGGAAACCTCAGCAGTGGCTGCAGGACTCAGTTCAGTCATTCAGTTGTGTCTGACTCTTTGCAACCACATGGACTGCAGCACGCCAGACCTCCCTGTCCATCACCAACTCCAAGAGTTTACTCAAACTCATGTCCATAGAGTGGGTGATGCCATCCAACCATCTCATCCTCTGTTGTCCCCTTCTCCTACCTTCAATCTTTTCCAGTGTCAGGGTCTTTTCCTGTGAGTCAGCTCTTTGCATCAGGTGGCCAGAGTATTGGAGTTTCAGCTTCAGCATCAGTCCTTCCAATGAATATTCAGGACTGATTTCTTTTAGGATGGACTGGTTGGATCTCCTTTCAGTCCAAGGGACTCTGAAGAGTCTTCACCAACACCATAGTTCAAAAACATCAATTCTCCAGCACTCAGATTTCTTTATAGTCCAGCTCTCACATCCACACATGACTACAGGAAAAACCATAGCTTTGACTAGAGGGACCTTTGTTGGCAAAATGATGTCTCTGCTTTTTAATATGCTGTCTAGGTTGGTCATAACTTTTCTTCCAACAGCAAGCATCTTTTCATTTCATGGCAACAGTCACCATCTGCAGTGATTTTGGAGCCCCCAAAATAGTCTGTCACTGTTTTCACTGTTTCCCCGTGTATTTGCCGTGAAGTGTTGGGACCGGATACCATGATCTTAGTTTTCTGAATGTTGAGTTTTAAGCCAACTTTTTCACTCTCCTTTTTACTTTCATCAAGAGGCTCTTTAGTTCTTCATTTTCTGCCATAAAGGTGGTGTTGTCTGCATATCTGAGGTTACTGATACTTCTCCAAGCAATCTTGATTCCAGCTTGTGCTTCATCAAGCCCAGAGTTTCTCATGATGTACTCTGCATATAAGTTAAATAAGCAGGGTGACAATACACAGTCTTGATATATTCCTTTCCCGATTTGGAGCCAGTCTGTTTCCCCATGTCCAATTCTAACTGTTGCCTCTTGACCTGCATTACGGATATCTCAGGAGGCAGGTCAGGTGGTCTGGTATTCCCATCTCTTAAAGAATTGTCCACAGTTTGTGGTGATTCACACAGTCAAAGGCTTTGGCATAGTCAGTAAAGCAGATATAGATATTTTTCTTGAACTCTCTTGCTATTTCAATGATCCAGTGGATGTTGGCAATTTGATCTTTGGTTCCTCTGCCTTTTCTAAATCCAGCTTGAACATCTGGAAGTTCTTGGTTCATGTACTGTTGAAGCCTGGCTTGGAGAATTTTGAGCGTGTGAAATGAGTGCTATTGTGCAGTAGTTTGAGCATTTTTTGCCTTTGCCTTTCTTTGGGATTGGAATGAAAACTGACCTTTTCCAGCCCTGTGGCCACTGCTGAGTTTTCCAGGTTTGCTGGCATATTGAGTGCAGCACTTTCATAGAATTATATTTTAGGATTTGAAATAGCTCAGCTGGAATTCCTTCACTTCCACTGGCTTTGTTTAGTGATGTTTCCTAAAGCCCACTTGACTTCACATTCCAGGATGTCTGGCTCTAGGTGAGTGATCATACCATCATGATTATATAGGATGATGATCTTTTTTGTATAGTTAGTTCTGTGTATTCTCTCTACCTGTTCTTAATATCTTCTGCTTCTATTAGGGCCATACCATTTCTGTCCTTTATTGTGCCCATATTTGCAAGAAATGTTCCCTTGGTATCTTTAATTTTCTTGAAGAGATCTCTAGTCTTTTCCATTCTATTTTTTTCCTCTATTGCTTTGCATTGATCACTGAGGAAGGCTTTCTTATCTTTCCTTGCTATTGTTTGGAACTCTGCATTCAAATGGGTACATCTTTCCTTTTCTCCTTTGCTTTTCACTTTTCTTCTTTTCATAGCCCTTTTAAGCCCTCCTCAGACAGCCATTTTTCTTTTTGCATTCCTTTTTCTTGGGGATAGTCTTGATCCCTGTCTTCTGTACAATGTTACGAACCTCTGCCCATAGTTCTTCAGGTACTCTGGCTGAAGGACTGGAAAAGGTCAGTTTTCATTCCAATCCCAAAGAAGGGCAATGCCAAAGAGTGTTCACTATGGTACACTATGGTAATGCTGCTATACACAAATATCTATTCACGTCCTTGCTTTTACTTCTTTTGAGTGTATTTTTTTGAGTGTTTCATCGTGAAGATTTTCTCTATGGTTTCTTCTAAGAGTTTTACAGTTTAGCACATACCTTGAGGTCTTTGATCCATTTTGAGTTCATTTTTGTATGTGGTATAAATTAAAGATCCAAGTCTTCTTTTGCATGTGAATATCCAGTTTTTATAGAATGGTCTTAGTACTTTTGTCTAAAATAAATTGACCATGTTTCTGGATGCTCTCTCCTATTCCTTTGGTGTATATGCCTGTATTTATGCCAGCCAGTATCACAGTGTTCTGATTACTGTCATTTTGTGGTAAGTTTTAAAATCTGGAAGTATTTAAGTCCTCCAAATTTGTTCTTCTTTTTCAAGATTGTTCGCCTTCCCAGCTTCTGTTGGAATTTGTATGAATTTTAATATTAAAAAATACCATGAGGAACTTGATAGGGATTGCATTGAATCTATAAAGTACTTTGGGTAGTATTGTCCTCTCAACAATATTAAATCTTCTAATCCATGAACATGAGGTATATTTCCGTATTTTAAATATCTTCTTTAATTACTTTCAGTAGTGTTTTTTTTTGGTATTTTTCAGTGTTCAGTACTTTCACTTCTTTTGGGTTCTAAGTGAATTTTTAAAAATTTCCTTTTTAGATTGTTCATTATAAGTTCTCTCTAATCTGTTTTTATTACTTTCTTCATTTGTTTTATTTTCTTGAATTTGGACATTGGTATTTTCTATGCACTTACTCAGTTTTAATCCTTTGTGTTTCTCGCTGGTAATCTTTTTCTTCATTTTTCATCAATCTTTTCAGTTTCCATTTCACATTTTTCTATTACTTTCCCACATCCTCTCTGAGCTTTTGCTTCATGGTACTCTTTCAAGTATGTAGTTGCTTGTTTGAAATTTTTATTTACTTCATGTTGGAATTTTACTTTGCTTCATGTCATAAATTTTAATATGCATTTTCTTGCCCAGAATTTATTATGGCTGTTATTTTCTGTTAGTCCTCAAGTATCCTTGTAAAAATAATTCAGTGTAATTTTTCTTATTTATAATAGAATGTATTGAACTTCATGGGCCAATTAGCAGGGCAATTCTATGTGATAGAAGAGGAGAATCTTGGACATTTTCCACTTTTATTAGTTTGAAAGTGCCTTTTCTTATTACTCAAATTAAAGACAGTTTCTTTAATGTTAGTGACCTTTTGGCAAACAATTTTCCCATGATCTTGGTATTCTGTTTGTTTCAGTAGCCTCTCTAATGTCAGTTGCCTTCTTACTTTTCTTTAAAACTGACTGTTGCCTACATAGGGTGCCGCCACCTTCTAATATATCTCCCTCTTTTGCCATCACAAGCAGTCTTCTAAGACTTCCTTTTGGTACCCTCAACTTTGAAAACTTCATTCCTTTGGTTGTTTTTGTTGTTTATTCCATAAGTTGTGTCCAACTCTTCTGCGACCTCATGGACTGTAGCCCACCAGGCTCTTCTGTCCTTGGGATTTCCCAGGCAAGAATACTGGAGTGAGTTGCTGATTCCTTCTCCAGGGTATCTTTCCAGTCTCGGGATTGAACCCACATCTCCTGCATTGGCAGGCAGATTCTTTACTATTGAGCCACCTAGGAAGCCCCTTCTTCTTCTTCTTTTTTTTTTTTTAAAAAGAAGAATTATTTTCAACTTTTAAAAATTTCCAGCTTTTTGCATGGGTTGTGGAATCTTAACTCCTTGACCAGGGATTGAAACTGAGCCCCAGGCAGTGAAAGCACAGAGTCCTAACCACTGGACTGCCAGAGAATTCCGGAAACTGTTTCTTTCAGTGCCAGTGCTTTCACTGCCAGGATTCAGACGTGCTCTCAGCAGTTTCTGTTCAACGTGATATCTCTCCTCCTTAGGGTAAATCTTCATTGAAAATTTCCAGATGTCACCCACACAAAAGCTTCTCTGAATTTTTCACTTTTCTTCACAACCCCTCCTGTTCTCTTCTCAACACTAGACGCTCCAGCGCCAACTTTGTTGCTTTCTGGGCTTTATTTCCAAACGTTTGCTTAACTTGAGGTTTGTATTCTAACTTGTTCTTTTGTTTCATAGGGTGTTTCTGAGTGCTTTTTCTCTCCTTGTTGCTCTCTACAGTCATTAAGAGAATATGTGGAGAGATGCAAATTAACCAGTATTATTCTGTAGAAATCCTTACTTGGATAATGTACCTCTCTTACTTGATTTATTAGCACTAGATGATACGAACTACCAGCACTATCAAGTCCTCAAAATAAACTGAGTGGTAAATAATTAGCCAACTTAAATCTCTTCATCCTCTTCCCCTCCTAGTTTTGTACCGGTAAGATTTGTAATATTTCCATTATACCTGTTTCTGTTTTAGTCTTAAGACATCTTTTAGTTAAATAAATTCACTAAGACAATAATTTTGCTGTAGTTTTCCCATTTATTTCTTTTTGACTGTAGTTCATCCTTTAGTAGTCTCTTCAAGAAGAACTCACGCATTTATGGTCAATTAATCTACAACAGAGGAGGCAAGAATGTACATAATGGTGAGAAGATAGTCCATTTAATACGTGGTGCTGGGAAAACTGGACAGTCACATGTAAACAGTGAAATTAGAACATTCCTTCACACCGTGTACAAAAATAAACTCAACACATTTTAAAGACCTAAATGTAGGATGTGACACCATAAAGCTCCTAGAAGAGAACCTGACATAAATCATAGCGATATTTTCTTTGATCAGTCTCTCCAGACAAAAGAAATAAAAACAAAGGAATGGGACCTAGTCAAACTTAAAAGCTCTTACACAGCAAAGGAAAACATCAGCAACAAAAAGACAACCTAAGGAATGGGAGAAAATACATGCAGATGATGTGACTGACAAGGGATTAACATCCAAAGTATACAGATGGCTCTTACAAGTCAGTATAAAAAATCCAGCTAAAAATGGGCAGAGTATGGTGTTTGTGAGCTTCCAGCATGGCGTACTGGGGCCAGGGCCAGAAGGTGCAGAAGGTGATGGTGCAGCCCATCAGTCTCATCTTCAGATACTTGGAAAATAGATTGCGGATTCAGGTGTGGCTTTATGAGCAAGTGAATATGCGGATAGAGGGCTGTATCATTGGTTTTGTTGAGTGTATGAACCTCATATTAGATGATGCAGAAGAGATTCATTCTAAAACAAAGTCAAGAAAACAACTGGGTTGGATCATGCTAAAAGGAGATAACATTACTCTGCTCCAAAGTGTCTCCAGCTAGAAGTGACAGATGAACTGAGAAATTGTTTGGCAATACCATTGGTTTTTTTAGGTGTCCTTTGTTAGAGATGTAGTTCTAAAACATGTAATCATATTGTTCTGCTCACCCTTATGTTATTACCAGATGACAATAAATGCTGTGGGACTGTTTTAAAAAAAATGGGCAGAAGATCTAAGTAGACATTTTTCCAAAAAGGACATACAGAAGGCCAACAGGCACATGAAAAGATGCTCAACATCACTAATTGTTAAGAAAGATGCACATCAAAACCACAATGAGAGATCACCTCACACTGGTCAGAGTGGCTGTCATCAAAAAGTCTACAAATAACAAATGTTGGAGAGGATATAGAGAAAAGGGAACCCAGGTACACAGTTAGTAGGAAAGTAAATTGATGCAGCCACTATGTAAAACAGTATGGAAGTTCCTTAAAAAACTTAGGATAGAGATGCCATATGATCAGCAGGTCTACTCCTGGGTATATATCTGGAAAAAATAAAACTTTAGTTTAAAGAGATATATGCAACCCCAGTGTCATAATAGCACTATTTATAATAGCCAAAGCATGGAAGCAACCCAGTGCCCATCAACAAATGGTTAAGAAGATGTGGGATGTATGGGTGTGTATGTGTATATTACTCAGCCATAAATGAGAATGAATTATTGCCATTTCTGGCAACATGGATACACCTAGAGGATATTATGCTTAGTGAAATGTCAGACAGAGGTTATATATATATAAGTTATATATTGTATAACTTATACATGGAATCTAAAAAAATAGTACAAATGAATCTGTATACAAAACAGAAACAGACTCACAGACATAGAAAACAAGTTTATGATTACCGAAGGGGAGAGGTAAGAGGGAGGGGCAAATTAGAGGTGTGGGATTAACAGCTACAAACAAGTCCTACAAAGTATGTTCTCTGACCATATGGAATTAAAGTAGAAACTAATAAAGATATATGGAAAATCGTCAATAAAAGAAGGACAAACATTACCTGTTTGCCAGCAACAAGGATTTACTGTTTAGCACAGATGAATTATACCCCAAATCTTATAACACTTAATGAAATATAATCTGCAAAAATACTGAATCACTACACTGTACACCTGAAACTAATACAACATTGTAAATCAATTGTACTTCAGTAAAAATCTATCATTTCTCCACTGGATTACCTTTGTACGTTTATGAAAAATGATTTCTTTTTTTATTTGTGGGTCTGCTTCTAGACTATCTATTTCTGTTTTATTCATCTGTTTATATTTATGCCAATGTCATATTGCCTAGATTACTGTAGCTTTATAGCAAGTGTTAAAATCAGGTAATGTTTGTCCTTCTTTGTCCTGTGGATTGTTCAGAAGTATGTTAGTTTCCAAATATTGAGGATTTTTCCAGGTATCTTTATTAGCTTCTACTTTAATTCTGTATGGCCAGAGAACATACTTTATATGACTTAATCCTTTTAAATTTATTATCACAATTTGAGGCCCAGAGTTTGTTCTGTCTTGGCAAGTTTTCCATGTGGATGTGAAAAGAATATGTATTCTCTTATTATTGGGTAGACTGTTCTATAAATGTCAATTAGATAAAGTTGGTTAATGGTGTTTTTCAGGTCTTCTATATCTTACTGATTTTGGCTCAGTTACTGAGAATGAAGTATTTAAATCTTTAAGTGTAATTGTAGTTTTGTTTATTTCTCTTTGCTGTCCTATTTATGTCTGCTTTAAGTGTTTTTAAACTCATAGTTCCATAAATATTTAGAATTGTGTATCTTCTTGATAAGATGATCTCTTTATTATGGTTATGAAATTACTTCCTTTATTCCTGGTAGTATCTTTGCTCTGAATTACTTGGTGTAATATTAACAGCAACTTCATCTTTCTTTTTAAGTAGAGTTAATATGGTATATCTTTTTCTATCTTTTTGCTTTTAATCTATATGTACTTTTATATCTAAAGTGAGTATCCTATAGAGAGTATTGTGGCTTACCTCTTTAGATTATTGTGGTTTTAATGATTTCAAACTCTTATTATGAACTCTTAATTTAAATGTTTTTTTTTTTTGTGTGTGTGTGTTTTATCCATTTAAAAAATTGTCTTGAGTATGATGAAGTAGGTCTGAATTCTCTAGCTCACTATTACCAGTTTTTTTAAATAAATAAATTAGTAAAAGAAAAAAACTGTGTGTGACAGACATTTTTCTGGTAATGGAGTATAGTGGCAAGGAAATCAAAGTCTCTTGCCTCAAGAATCTAATAGTCTAGTGGCAAAATGTGTTCATTTTTTCTATATAAGCTGATTTGGAAGCAATTATAATAACACACACGCACACACACATATATACTCTTTAAAGCAAATGTTAGTCCTTTCTCTCTGAGAGCTTCCTTGGCAAGCCTTTCCCTCATAGAATGGGCTTTTTTGTGCCAGGCAGAATTGAAGGGCTTGATATGAGCTCGCCCAAAATCTTAGGGGAGGAAGCTCAGAAGAATGAGCCTGAGGAGATGGGAATGATGGTAACATTTAATAGGTAACTATGAGTTCACCACATAACAAACATAGATTGGGGCATGGTGACATCGAGGAATCTGTGTCTTTTCTTTCTGTCTTCTACAGACTTTCAGGAAACAGCCTCTAACATGGAAAAAGGGTCATTGGAAACCCTTGGACTCTGGCCATCTTCCAGCCAGCCTAGATCAAAAGAACCCTCAGCTACCCAAACTCCTGTATCACAGCAGCCCCCGAGGAGGAAGCTATCTCACCATCAGGATCCTCCTAAGAGAAACATGCTCCCAGGTGTTGCCAAGAACATCAGATCACCAGTGTCCCCCAAGGGGAATGTCAAACCACTCGTGTCTCCCAAGGAGAAAATCAAGCCACCAGTGTCCACCAAGGGGGACATCAAACCACCAGTGCCACTCAAGGGGGAGGTCAAACCACCAGTGTACCCCAAGGGGGTGGTTAAACCACCAGCACCCCCAAGATGGAAGCCAGACCACTAGCATCCCCCAAGAGAGAGGTCAAACCACCAGTGCCCCTCAAGGGGAAGACCAAACCACCAGTGTTCTCCAAAGGGCAGGTTTAATCACCAGAGGCCCACAAGGGGGAGGTCATAGCACCAGCATCCCCCAAGAAGACCGTCAAACCAAGTTCATACCTAAGTGATCATCAGACAGACACCTCTCCCACCACTGAAACATAATGACCCCCTACCACAAAGAGTCTAGACCCACAGAACCCACCAAAGACACCCCAGCCCTGAAATTCAATCCTGAGACCCCTACTGTTGAATCCTCCTCTGAGGAATCCTTTTATATAGTACATTCCTCCTCTACCAGTGTGTCATCATTCTCAGGATATTCTTGGAGGAAATTTAGCCACAGTCACTTTCTCCTTCCTCTCTGTACCTCAGGGTGACCTGATGGCAGTTAAAGGTCAAGAAAGGAGTTCAGGAGAGATAGGGAGACTCTCACAAAAACCATTCTGGTCTAGCCTTTCTATAAAGAATGCATTTCAAGAGGATGAGCAAATGGAAAATACTTGTTTTCCTGGAGCTGGAGCTGGTTTCTCTCCGGGTGTCACAGGATTTGTCTCATCCTAACCCCTCATAATATTCCCCGCTAAAGGAGTGGCTGTGGTGAACATCAGCCTATAAATAAAGGCAACCTCTCAGGAACTGAGAAGGAAATCGATACAATCTTTGGGGCCCTCTGTGGTCACTCAGGCTGACAAAGACAAGGGAGGAGTGCCAGAGTGATGCCATCCAGAGTCAGAGGAGAGGTGGCATGGATATGAGCGGGGGCAAAGATCTCACCCCACTCGCACATCCTGTTGTCCAGTGTGCTTGGGGTGCTTCCTCATAGCTTGTTGTTGGCTGATTCCTCAAGGGGATGATGCGCTTAATCCCATGTCCACCCAGTGACTTTTGGCCGTCAAGGGAAACTAGAACTGAGAACCCAGTGTTAGAAGCAGTGAGTTGCATCCCACTGTGTGACCATCACCCACTCCCCCTCCTTCCATGGACCCCATATTCCTATGTATGATGATGCTCAGGGTGTTGACTCTGTTCTAGTTGGAGATCTTGGTTGAAGGAGTGAGTGGTCAGGATGTCCTGTGGGAGCAGTGGGAGTCTGAAGCTTCACAGCTGGACTGTCGGGCCTCACTGTCCTCAGCTCCAGCCCAGAGACACTACCCGCGTGAAAGACTCAGGCCCTCCGATGGGGAGAGGGAGCCAGAGGGTAGAGTCCAGGTGTGCCACAGAGCTGCTGTGCGAGGCAGGCTGTGGCTGGGACCAGATAGGGGGACAGCTAAGGAAGCCCAGGAGGTCGTCAGGTGTGTGGGGCTGGAATTGGAATTTTAAGAGCCTCAAGAAATGGAAACTGTTGTCCCAAATAAGATAATTCAGTGGAATTGGAACAGGGATATAAGAAGACATAGCCTTGGGGAACACAGAGTCTGGGCTGGGTAGAGAAGCAGCCCAGGGAAGTGCCTGAGAGGAAGACCAAGGAAGATGTGAGGAAAACCAGGTAAGTGGGCTCATGGGGCGAAGGGGAAGTTGGAGGTCATGCCCTCTTTACCAGCAGCCCCAGTTGTGCCCTCCTGTGTCAGTGGTAGGACTCTGCCTCCTGGGCCCTTTGGTGGGAACTGCTCAGGCCCACACATCTAAGCATCAGTTACCCAGCACAGACTGCCACCCTGACTAAAGTGAACAAAGAGCATTTTGGAGGGAGGAAGTGGGTGGTAGCATCTGATGATGCTGAAAGACCAAGCACTAAAGAGTTGAAAGGATTTAGGACTTTGTAACTAAAGTAAGGACTTTGTAACTCAGAAAGCAGTTTTGATGAAGAGATGAGAGGTAAGAAGTAGACACAGCAAACATGGATAACCTCTCAAGATATGTGGCCATCAGGGTGGATGAAATGAGGATGGTGGTGGCTGACAGGGTCTTATGGAGTTTGGGTCTGGGGGCCTTTGTTAGAACTATAGACAGAAAAGCCTACCCCTTCCTGTTTTTTAATGTGCTGTCTAGGTTGGTCATAGCTTTTCTTCCAAGGAGTAAGCATCTTTTAAATTCATGGCTGGAGTCACCATCTGCAATGATTTTGGAGCCCCCAAAATGGTCTCTCACTGTTTCCACTGATTCCTCATCTATTTACCATGAAGTAGATGGGACCGGATGCCAATATCTTAGTTTTCTAAATGTTGAGTTTTAAACCAACTTTTCCACTCTCCTCTTTTAGTTTCTTTAAGAGCCTCTTTAGTTCTTTGCCTCCTGCCATCAGAGTGGTGTCATCTGTGTATCTGAGGTTATTGATATTTCTCCCTGCAGTCTTGATTCCAGCTTGTGCCTCATCCAGTCCAGCATTTCTCATGATATACTCTGCATATAAGTTAAACAGCAGAATGACAATACACAGCCTTGACATACTCCTTTCCTGATTTGGAACCAGTCTGTGGTTCCATGTTCAGTTCTATCTGTTGCTTCCTGACCTGCATACAGATTTCTCAGAAGACAGGTCAGGTGGTCTGGTATTCCAGTCTTTTTCAGAATTTTCCACAGTTTGTGGTGATCCACAGAGTCAAAGGCTTTGGCAAAGTCAGTAAAGCAAAAGTCGATGTTTTTCCAGAACTCTCTTGCGTTTTCAATGATCCAGTGGATGTTGGCAATTTGATCTTTGGTTCCTCTGCCTTTTCTAAAACTAGCTTGAACATCTGGAAGTTCATGGTTCATGTATTACTGAAGCCTGGCTTGGAGAATTTTGAGCATTACTTTAATAGCATGTCAGATGAGTGTAATTGTGCAGTAGTTTGAGCGTTCTTTGGCATTGCCTTTCTTAGGGACTGGAATGAAAACTGACCTTTTCCAGTCCTATGGCCACTGCTGAGTTTTCCAGATTTGCTGGCATATTGAGTGCAGCACTTCCATAGCATCATCTTTCAGGATTTGAAGTAGCTCAACTGGAATTCCATTACCTCCACTAGCTTTGTTCATAGTGACGCTTTCTAAGGCCCACTTGACTTCTCATTCCAGGATCTCTGGCTCTAAGTGAGTGATCACACTATTGCGGTTATCTTGGTCATGAAGATCTTTTTGTATAGTTCTTCTGTGTATTCTTGCTATCTTTTCTTAACATCTTCTGCTTCTGTTAGGTCCATACAATTTTTATCCTTTATTGTTCTCATCTTTGCATGAAATATTCCCTTGTTATCTCTGATTTTCTTGAAGCGATCTCTAGTCTTTCCCATTCTATTGTTTTCCTCTATTTCTTTGCATTGATCACTGAGGAAGGCTTTCTATCTCTCCTTTCTATTCTTTGGAACTCTGCATTCAAATGGGTATATCTTTCCTTTTCTCCTTTGCCTTTAGCTTCTCTTCTTTTCTCAGCTATTTTTAAGGTCTCACCAGATAACCATTTTGCCTTTTTGCATTTCTTTTTCTTGGGGATGGTCTTGATCACTGCCTCCTGTTCAATGTCACAAATGTCCTC
Organism: Nanger dama; assembly: GCA_917880005.1. Classification (NCBI taxonomy): domain Eukaryota; kingdom Metazoa; phylum Chordata; class Mammalia; order Artiodactyla; family Bovidae; genus Nanger; species Nanger dama. Next base: position 4,394,352 of record CAKJTW010000058.1, on the reverse strand, counting down.
CATAGTTCTTTAGGCACTCTGTCTATCAGATCTAATCCCTTGATTCTATTTGTCACTTCTACTGTGTAATTGTAAGGGATTTGATTTAGGTCCTACCTGCATAGTCTTGTCATTTTCCCTACTTTCTTCAATTTAAGTCTGAATTTGGCAATAAGGAGTTCATGATCTGAGCCACAGTCAGCTCCCAGTCTTATTTTTGTGAACTGTATAGAGCTTCTTCATTTTTGGTTGCAAAGAATATAATCAGTCTGATTTCAGTGTTGGCCATCTGGTGATGTCCATGTGTAGAGTCTTCTCTTGTGTTGTTGGAAGAGGGTGTTTATTATGACCAGCATGTTCTCTTGGCAAAACTCTGTTAGCCTTTGATTTGCTTCTGTTTTGTACTCCAAGGCCAAATTTACCTGTTACTCCAGGTATGGCAACCCACTCAAGTGTTCTTGCCTGGAGAATCCCAGGGACGGTGGGCTGCCGTCTATGGGGTCGCACAGAGTTGGACACAACTGAAGCAACTTAGCAGCAGCAGCACCAGGTAGCTCTTGACTTCATACTTCTGCATGCCAGTCCGCTGTGATGAAAAGGACATCTTTTTTGGGTGTTAGTTCCAGAAAGCCTTGTAGGTCTTCATAGAACCATCCAACTTCAGCTTCTTCAGCATTACTGGTCAGGGCATAGACTTGGATTACTGTGATATTGAATGATTTACCTTGGAAATGAACAGAGATCATTCGGTTGTTTATGAGTTGCATCCAAGTACTGCATTTGGACTCTTTGTTGACTATGATGGCTACTCCATTTCTTCTAAGAAATTCTTGCCCACAGTGTAGATATAATGGTCATCTGAGTTAAATTCACCCATTCCAGTCCATTTTAGTTCACTGATTCCTAAAATGTCGATGTTCACTCTTGCCATTTCCTGTTTGACCACTTCCAATTTGCCTTGATTCATGGACCTAACATTTCAGGTTCTTATGCAATATTACCCGTTACAACATCAGACTTCCATCACCCGTCACATCCACAACTGGGTGTTGTTTTTGCTTTGGCTCCGTCTTTTCATTCTTTCTGGCATTATTTCTCCACTTTTCTCCAGTAGCATATGGGGCACCTATTGACCTGGGGAGTTCATCTTTCAGTGTTATACCTTTTTGCCTTTTCATGCTGTTCATAGGGTTCTCAAGGCAAGAATAATGAAGTGGTTTGCCATTCCTTCTCCAGTGGACTACATTTTGTCAGAACTCTCTGCCATGACCCGTCTGTCTTGGATGGCCCTACATGGCATGGCTTATAGTTTCATTAAGCTAGACAAGGCTGTGGTCCATGTAATCTGATTGATTAGTTTTCTGTGACTGTGGTTTTCATTCTCTCTGCCCTCCGAATGATAAGGATAGACCAGTTTTAAAGCTGCCTTCCTTTTTTTTTTTCCCCAGCTGAAACACAGTTGACATAGAATATTGTGTTAGTTTTAGGTATGCTGCATAGTTATTTGACATTTTCATACATTATGAAATTATCACCATGATAAGTCTAGTAACCATCTTTCCTCATACAGTATTATTGACCATATTCCTTATACCCCTGACTTGTACACTTTATAAATGGACCTCTTATTCCCCTTTACCTATTTCCTTCATTTTCCCACCTACCTCCACTCTGGCAGTGGCCAGTTTGTTCTCTGTGTCTGTGAGTCCTTTTGGTTTTTTTTTTTTTGTTAGCTTTCTTTTTCAGTTTCTACAAATAAATGAAATCACATGGTATTTGTCTTTCTTTGTCTGATGTTTCATTTAGCAGTTGTTGCAAATGGCAAGATTTCATTCTTTCTTATGGCTTAAATATCCTATTGTGTATTTATACCATATCTTTGTTATCCATTCATCTGTTGGTGAACACTCAGCTTGCTTCCAAAAATTGGTTATTGTAAATAAGGCTGCAGTGAGCATCAGGGTGCACATACCTCTTCCAATTAGAGTTTCAGTTTTCTTCAGGTAAATAATCAGGAGTGAATTTGCTTGGTCATGTGGTAGTTTGATTTTTAATTTTTTGAGGAAACTTGGAAATGGCAACCCATTCCAGTACTCTTGCCTGGAAAATCCCATGGACCGAGGAGCCTGGTAGGCTGCAGCCCATGGGGTTGCAAAGAGTCAGACACTACTGAGTGACTTCAGTTCATTTCACTTCATACCATTTTTAGTAATGGCTGTATGAATTTATATTTTTGTCAGCAGGGCATGAGAGTTCCATTTTCTCTACATCTTTGCCAACACTTGTTAATTTTTTTTTTTTGTAATAGCCATTTTGGTAAGCATGAGGTAATATACACATACATGCATATTAATATAATCATTTTAACTTGATAAGCCCTTTAAGTTTGAACACATTTCAATCACCCTGTGTATGTACTCCCACTCCCCCTCCTTTAATGTTTTTGATATATTTTACAGTTTTTCTTTTGTTTGTGTACCCCTTAATTACTTGTGAATGTAGATGATTTTACTGCTTTTGTCTTTTTACCTTCCTACTAGGTTTATAAGGCATTGATCTATCTACTCGTTTTACTAGGTGCTTGCCTTTTCCAGTAAGATATTTCCTTTCATATTTTCATGTATCTTTTTGTAGTCTTTTTTTCCTCTTGAGAAGTCCCTTTAACATTTCTTATAAAATTGGTTTAGTGCTACTGAACTCTTTTTGCTACTCCTTGTCTGTAAAACTGTTTATCTCTCATTTGTATATGAATGATAAATTTGCTAGGTAGAGTATTCTTGATTGTGGGTTTTTCATTTCACCACTTTGAATATATGGTGCCACTGCCCCTGGCCTGCAGAGTTTCTGCTGAAAAGTCATGACTGTCTTATGGGAGTTCCCTTATACCTAGCTCATTGCTTCTCTCTTGCTGCTCTTAAGGTTCTCTTTTTATCTTCAATTTTGACCAATTTTATCTTCAATTTTGGTATAATGTATCTTTGTGTGGATCTCTTTGGGTTCATCTTGTTTGGGACTTCTTATGCTTCCTGAGCTTGGGTGTCAGTTTCCTTCCCCAGGTTAAGGAAGGTTTTAGCTACTATTCTTCAAATAAATTCTCTGCCACTTTCCCTCTCTCTTCTCCTTCTGGGACCCCTATAATGTGAATGTTAGTATACTTGATGTTATTCCAGAAACCTCTAAAACTGCTCTAATTTTTTAAAATTCTTTTTTTTTTCCCCTTTTTAGGTTAGGTGATTTTCTCTGTTTTGCCTTCCAGTTCAGTGATCAGTGATCCATGCCTCTGTATCATCTCATCTACTGCTGTTTCCTCTAGTGTATGTTTTACTTCAGTTATCATATTCTTCTGATCTGTTTATATTTTCTAAGTCTTTGTTCAACTTCTCCTGAGTTCACTGAACATCTTTATGATGATGATCTTTAACTCTTTATGGGGTGGATTCTTACCTACACTTTATTAGTTCTTTTTCTGAGGTGTTATCTTGTTCCTTTGTTTGAACCATATCCCCTGATCCTCATTTTGCTCACTTCTCTGTGTTTTCTTCCTACATGTTCATTGTGTTGCTTACACTTCTTATCTTGGAGAAGTGACCTTATGTAGCAAGCACTCTGGCACCCAGCAGCATGCTTAAATGCTCTAGGCTTCCCCCTTTGTGGGCCACTGTGTGGCACAGTTGACTGTTGAGGGTGTGTTGATAGATAAGACTGGACCTCAGCCTAGTTGGCTACCCTGCCTTTCAGCAGGCCTGGTAGCGACCTACCCACTGGAGAGTGGAGGATGCTTCCTGTATGGTTGGCTGCATGGCCTGGCTGGGGGATATGAGCTGTTGCTGTCCCATTGTTGTATTAGAAAGCCTCTGGTGCTAATTGGTGACATACAAAGAGGACTTGAAAATGGATCTTGCCAGTGCCATTGTTACCTCAGTAGAAAAGCTCCTCAAATGACTGCCACATGCAGTGCTTTCCCTTAGGAGAGTCCCAATTGCCTCCTGCATCCATCCCTAGGAGGCTCTTCAACATCAGCAAATGTGTCTGACTCAGCCTCTTTTCAAACTGCTGCCTCTGCACTGAAACTTGGAGTGTGTGAGCTTTTGAGTGTGTCCCTCTAATTAAAGTGAAGTTCACTATTTCTTCCAGCTCTCCTGTAGAAGGTCCACTGGTTTTCAAAGCCAGACTTTCTGGAGGCTCATCTTCCTAGTTCAGGACCCTCAGGATGGGTAGCCCAATGTGAAGCTTCAACCTCTTGTTCCTTAGGGAGAACTTACGCATTTATATTTCTCCTGTTTGTGGGTTACTAGCCCAGGGGAGTGGGTCCTGACTTTACTGCATCTCTGCCCTTTCTACGCATCTTGTTGTGGTTCCTTCTGTGTGGTAAGTCTTTCTTGCTAGTCTTCAGGTCATTTTCATAGATAATAGCTCTGTAAATTGTTGTGATTTTGCTGTGTTTGTGGAAGAAGGTGAGTTCAGTGTCTTCCCGACTCCACTATCTTGGCCATCTCTAACCCTGAACTATTTTATTTCTAAAGGAAACCTTGTATCTTTGTTTTCTTTGGTGTCCACAGCAACTCATATTTTGCTTAAGGAGGCTGAGGCTTAGAGACAAGTAAACTTATTAGGGTTTCATACTTGGAAAGTGGCAGGGATGAGTGTGAAACTGTCTTCTTTAAATATGTACTACATCACAATATACTCTGTTATTTCCAAAGCAGCTTACACATCTGACTCACTCCTGATGCTTTTCTAAAACACAGATGCCTGGCTCCCAACCAAACTTTTGGAGTCAGAATTTCCAGAGGGGTAGTTTTGGGTTTGTAAGGGGATTTGGAAGATGAGAAAGAAGAGTACTCTGTAGGCTGTGTTAGTGGTTGAGATTTGAGCTGGCAATGGTTAGAATGTCTGTGGCCATTATCTAATGCTGACCTCTAATGTGGCTTCAGTGGGTGCCTGGGGGTGGGGTGGGAGGAGTAAATGATTGCAAGAAGCTGTAATTGAGGGCCTCTCATCATTGGCGCTGAGTTGCAGAATTCCATGTGGGAAGGCCTGGTTCTTATGGTTAGGATATGGAGCCTTTGGTTTATTCTATGAAGTCCTGTAGTATGTAGTTTAGAATTGTTTTCTGGCTGCATTTTCACAACCAAGGTGGAATTCTCTAAGCTTGGGAAGAGTTTAACAAAGTTGATTTAAAACCTGGACTAAGTCAGTGTTTATCCTCTTGTTTGGAGCTTTTATACTGCCTTGGGCTCAGGTTAGCTAAGAAGAACCTATGGGAGGGGCTTCTTGAAAATAAATCTTAAAAAAGAGATGAACAAGGTCAATGATCTGGGGAGTTTGCAGTGTCAGCCTCGTTTCCCATACTACCAGAAGCTGAATAGACTTGACCAAAGAAAAGATGGATGGGGTTTCAGGCTTCTGTTTCCATTTTTATTTCCTCCAGCCTGTTTGCTCTGGTTTCATGAAATCATATGATTTGTTTCTTTTTCCTCAGTCTTGGTTTCTTTGTCTTAATGAGTGGGTTGGGAAATCTTACTCTGACATTTTCCTTCATTAATGATAACTCATGTTTGTAAAGCTCTTTAACTTCTACAAAGCACATACTTAAAAAAAAAAATCTTAGTTATTCCTTAAAATAATAAGAACAATAGTAATAAAAATAATAGCAAATAGTACTAACAATAGTAACAATTATAAAATAGTAATAACTATAAAATAGCAATAACTGTGCTACTATTTATTGAGTGCCTGTTAGTTACCACATATTATATTAGGATTTTTGATGTTTGTGAAATATATCAGTTTTTCAAGGAGATGAATATTTCACTTTGTAGACAGCAAACTGAGCTAACTCAGTTTGAGTAACTTGCCCAGGGTCTTATAGTTAATATGACTGATCTGGGTTATCAGTTCAGTTCAGTTCATTTGCTTAGTCGTGTCCGACTCTTTGCGACCCCATGAATCACAGCACTACAGGCCTCCCTGTCCATCACCAACTCCCGGAGTTCACTCAGACTCACGTCCATCGAGTCAGTGATGCCATCCAACCATCTCATCCTCTGTCATCCCCTTCTCCTCCTGCCCCCAATCCCTCCCAGCATCAGAGTCTTTTCCAATGAGTCAACTCTTCTCATGAGGTGGCCAAAATACTGGAGTTTCAGCTTTAGCATCATTCCTTCCAAAGAAATCCCAGAGTTGATCTCCTTCAGAATGGACTGGTTGGATCTCCTTGCAGCCCAAGGGGCTCTCGAGAGTCTTCTCCAACACCACAGTTCAAAAGCATCAATTCTTTGGCGCTCAGCTTTCTTCACAGTCCAACTCTCACATCCATACATGACCACTGGAAAAACCATAGCCTTGACTAGACGGACCTTAGTTGGCAAAGTAATGTCTCTGCTTTTGAATATGCTATCTAAATTGGTCATAGCTTTTCTTCCAAGGAGTAAGCGTCTTTTAATTTCATGGCTGCATAGCTCTTCTCTTTTATTCCAGAGACCTCTCCACTGTACAACCCTGATACTCTTGTGCTCAGAGAGTCAAGGAGTTGCCCAATGTCACATGTTATATAGTTGCAATGAATGGGATCTGCACTTGGACTTTTGTGTTTTGACCTCTGGACTAAGTCTTTAATTCTTCTAAGTCCTCAGACACCATGTACTACTTGAAGGCTCCCGTCCTAGAGATGTTCAGACTAATGCCTTCAGTAGAACTGATTCAGTTAGTTCTTTTAACTTATTTTAAAACAAAATTGCATTTAATGACATCCATTCATATTCACTTAGTCTGCAATATGAAGAAGACCTGGTGCATGTAGAAGAAGCTATGTTGGAGTTCAAACACTTAAGGTCAATGGTTATCACCATTGACCACCCCGACTTTGTGACCTTTGATAAGTTTCTCTACCTTTCTTCATCTCAGTTATCTTACCTGTAGTATGGGTATGTAATAATATTTATCTCATAGATTAAATATTAGGCATATCAACCAACTGTATGTTCAGGATTCTCTAAGTAATGATACTTTAAAGTATCCTGTTTGGGGTTTGTTCTTTTGCAATGTTTCCACTTGTTGTTTGACAATCTCATGACCTTCTCTTGGCTTCAATTTCTTTCTTATCTGTAAAATAAATAAGTTGGATTAAATGACTTGTAAGGTCACATGTAGCTTGTGAACCATGATTGTTGGAGTTTCTTCCACTATACTGTTAAATCTTTATACAGAAAAATGCACCCTTCAGCAGTGTACAGCTCAGTGAACTGTCACATTGACCATACCCCATGTGGCCACTATCTTGACCAACAAATATGATATAACCAGCCCTTCCTAAGCTCCCTGTGTTTTCCTTTTCAGACACTAGCATCTCTCTCCTTTGGAAGATAAAAAACATGAATGAGTTTGCCTGTTTTTGAACTTTTTATACATAGGATCGTACAGTGTATATTCTTTTCCTTGCCTTCATTAAGTTTAGCATCAGTTGTAAGGTATTTCTTTCTTTTTTCTCTTTTTCTATATATTGGTCAAATGTTTTCATTGCTGTATAATATTCTCTTATAGGATTATTATCCATTGTATAATTGATGGATATAAAGTTGATTTAAGTAATAAACTCTTTTAAAAATAAAAATTAATAAAATTTTTATTAATGTACAATTGATTTACAGTGTTATGTTAGTTTCAGGTATACTTTCATACTTTATCATACAGGTTACTGTAAGATATTGAATATAATTCCCTGTACTATATAGTAAGTCCTTGTTGTTTATCTGTTTTGTAAACAGTAGTATATATCTGTTAATCCTAAACTCCTAATTTATCCCTCCCCCTCCTTTCCCAGTTGGTAGCCATAAATTTGTTTTCTGTGTTTATGAGTCTATTTCTGTTCTCTAAATAAGTTCATTTGTGTCATTTTTATATATTCCACATGTAGATATCATATGATATTTATCTTTCTCTGTCTGACTTACTTCACGTTGTATGATAGTCTCTGGGTCCAGCCATGTTGCTGCAAATGGTTTTACAGTATTTCATTCTTCTTCATGGCTTAAAATACTCCACTATGTGTATGTGCCACATCTCTGCCATTCATCTGTCAGTGGACATTTAGGTTGCCTCCATGTCTTTGCTACTGTTAATAGTGTTCCTGTCAACATTGGGGTGGATGTATCTTTTAAAATTAGAGTTTTCATCTTTTCTGGATTTATTCTCAGGATACTCTTTTATGCTCTTAATGGTAAATTTGATAGATGCATGACATGGTGTCTTTGATAGAATTTTAATTTAGTCAAATTTGTTGACTATTTCCTTTCTATTAAAAATGCTTTGTATTCTCTTTTTGAAATCTTAACCTACTCTAAGGTATGAAAATTTTCTTCTGTTAGAATTTTCTGTGGTTGTATACTTGATCGTATTATCCATAAGCTGTCATAGTTCTGTTTCTTCCTTTCTAATCCTTTTTCTTCTTTCTTCTCTTACTTTCCTAATTGTACTGGCTAATACCTTCAGTATTATGATGAATAGAAGTGGTGGTAATACATCCTTATCTTATTTCTATTCTCAGAGGGAAAACTACGAACATGTCACCATTTAGTATGGTGTTTGCCCTAGGGTTTGTAGTAATTAGCTTTTATTAGATGAAATAAATTCCCCTGTAATCTCAGTTTACTAAGAAGTTTTTTTTTTTTAATTCTACATTACAATACTGTATTTGTTTTGCCATACATTGACATGAATCAGCCACAGGTGTACACGATCTCACAATGCCAAAGCCCCCTCCCACCTCCCACCCCATATCATCTCCCTAGATCCTCCCGTGCACCAGCCCCAAGCATCCTGTATCCTGTATTGAACATAGACTGGTACTTTGTTTCTTACATGATAGTATGCATGTTTCAATGCCATTCTCCCGAATCATCCCACCCTCTCCCTCTCCCTCAGAGTCCAAAAGTCCATTCTATACCTCTGTGTCTCTTTTGTTGTCTCACATAGAGGGTCATCATTACTATCTTTCTAAATTCCGTATATATATGTCAGTATACTGTATTGGTGTTTTTCTTTCTGGCTTACTTCACTCTGTATAATCGGTTCCAATTTCATCCATCTCATTAGAACTGAGTCAAATTTATTCTTTTTAAGGGCTGAGTAATACTCCATTGTGTATATGTACCACAGCTTTCTTATCCATTCATCTGCTGATGGACACAGTTGGATGTCAAATTTTAGTAAGTCCTTTGTGGCATTAATTGATTTACATACATTTTCTTCTTTATTTTGTAAAATGGTCAATTATATTTTTTAAAGAAAATATTGAGATGCAATTCACATACCACATAGTTCACCATCTCACAGTATAAAATTCAGTGGTTTTTAGTGTATTACAAGATTGTATGAACGTCACAACTATCTAATTATAGTACATTTTCATCACCCTAAAAGAAACCCTATAACCATTAGTATCTGCATCTCATTTCTCCCTTACTCCAGCCCTTGTCAACCACTAATCTACTTTCCGCCTATGGATTTGCCTTTTCTGGGTATTTTATATAAACTAAATAAAATATATGGCCCTTTTGTGACTGGCTGCTTTCCCTTAATGTTTTTAAGGTTCTTTCATTACGGGCTTCCCTGCTAGCTCAGACAATAAAGAGTCTACGTGCAGTGTGGGAGACCCAGGTTCAATCCCTGGGTCATGAAAATCCCCTGGAGAAGGAAATGGCAACTCACTCCAGTATTCTTGCCTGGAAAATCCCTTGGACAGAGGAACCTGTCAGGCTACAGTCCATGGGGTCGAAAAGAGTTGGACACGATTGAGTGACTTCACATGATGTATTAACAACAAGGATCTGGATTCCTTTCTTCCTTTCTTTTTCTGGACTGAATAACATTCCAGTATATGGCTGTATCACTTTTGATTTATCCATTCATCAGTTGAGGTACATTTGGGTTTCTGCTTTTGACTCTTGAATAATGTTGCTCTGAATATTTATTTACATGTTTTTGTATAGGTACAAGCTTTCATAAGATGCTTCTAGACTTATATTTTTAGTTACCATAAAACAAATCAAACCAAGTGAAAACACTATCCTGAAGCAGCTGTTATCCCAGGGATCCTGATACTTGTGGTTGGGGATATGGGACTAACAGGATCCTGAGTTTGCTTCATTTTCTTTTTATAAATCTTTCCTCCATCTCAAGCTCAGAGTATATCCTTTGTAACAGTTTATAAAATTTGGTTGGCTTGCTGGGCAGGCAGGAAGCTAAAACAAAGATTACCACCTACTTCTCTGTGTTTTTGTTTTCTGTGTCTTTCTGGAATGTCCTTCCCCATTTCTGCCTGACCAACTCTTATTTATCTTTTATGGGTTCTTTGAGGTAGTATCTTCTCCAGAAAGTTGGTTTATTACTGGCCTTTATCTCTAGCCTGAGCATGGATCCTTGACTGGTTTTATAGATTGAGAATTTGAACTAAGGGAAAGAAAGGTACTTTCCTAGATTTGTAAATTGAATTAACAGCAAGGATATACTGGCTTCATCTTCCTTTGATTCCTTCCCAAGGATATATTTCTTTCCTTCTTTATGGACAAGAAGCATTTGTATTATCATCAGTTTGCTTTGATTTTCAGGGTTATAAACTAAAACAGTGAGAGATAGCAATGTTACAGATGGGCGATCTGGGCAAGATGTATTTCTTCTAATATATAAATGAATATATACTGACTGCAGTAAGCTTAGCTGTAAAATGGGGGAAGTCCATACTGTTTGGTTTCTGGAATATTTGGGAGGAACCAGTTAGACAGTGACTGTGACTGACTGTGACTGGACTTTTGAAGGGCTGTACGCATGAAAGGGAGGTGATTGTTACTTCCTAGAAGATATTTATCAAGTGCCAGATAGCTCTGCAATTATATGGCTTCTCCAGTTCTCTTCTGCTTTCATTCCTCAGGTACCCTGTTTTTGCTGTGACCCCTAGCCAGTAGCTCCTCAGCCTAAATTGCACAGCACTCATGATAACTCCTCTCAGCTAGGTTTTGTTTCCTTCCCACACTCTCCTCCTTTCCCACTTTAGCTAAGCTCTTCCTCTTACGATTTCTCAGGCCTGGTCTATATGAGACTATCTCAGCCAGCAGTTGCTTTCAGTCAAGTCAGTCAGTGGGGTCGGGGGACATGACAAAAGATGAAGGGCTTGATCAGGTGAACTGAGTATTACTGCCATGATGCAGCCCTCTTTCCTCAAGGAGTAAAGTAACTTCATCTCTACGATCATTTCCTAATATTTTCTGGGATGTTCCTAATCTAAGTAATCTTGGTGTTAGGTCCTACTTTGGATTTGGAAATATAATGATCATAATTAGAAGCCACAAGGGACTTCCCTGACAGTCCAGGGTTAGCACTTCACCCACCAGTGCAGGGGTTTGGATTTAATCCCTGGTTGGGGGAGCTAAGATCCCACGTGCATCCTGGCCAAAAAAACCCAAAACACAAAACAGAAGCAATATTGTAACAAATCTATTAAGGACTTAGAAAAAAGAAGCCATGATTTTGGTCCTCAAGAAGCTTACATTTTAGGTAAGGAGGTTAAGTCTTAAAAACGTCAAAGAGTAATACAAGTTGGGAAATGACTAAATGCATGGTGGTTTGGCAGACTGAGTGTCTTGGGACTTAGAGAGAGGAGAGCTCAGGAACTCCTTCCAGGGAGAAGTGGGACTAGACTAGTCTTTAAATGATACTTGAAGGTTTGATGGGGAGAAGGGGAAGAAGAACACTCTAAGCCAGGAGAAGAAAAAGTAAGCAAACACTTGGAGGTGGGAATCTAGGAGGTATACACGAAGGTTGTGGGGTGAAAAGTGACCTGTGGAAGCAGAGACAACTTCAGCATTGCCCTGTATAGTTCCCTGTGGGTTAAATGGTTTCATTTCCCTGGGGTTCTTTTCTGTACACTCCATCCTCTGAGCCATTCTTTTTCATATCTTATTACCAAAGTTCCTTGCCCTTTTTTTGTGTTTGATATGTTATGCCTATGATGATATATTACACAGTATACTAATAACATAAATAAAATATTAAAATATAAGGCATATAAATATAAAACAAAAATCTATTAAGACATAAGCATAATATACCTGTTTTTGCCTAAAATCTTTTAAGTAACTAGACGAGAGGAAGTTTAGGAAGAGAAGGCAATTCCAAAGCCCTGCAGCATGTCTCATGCATTCTGACTATGAGTAAGATAGACGCATTTATCTCATAAATGACTGCTTAATTTGGCCCTGATACACTCTTAGCTTTCCCTTTCTCATCTCAACTCAGCTCTTTCCAGAGGGAAAATGGCTATATATGTAAATAACTTAAACCCTAGCAGCTGGCATCTAAGCAAATAGTTCTCATTAAGATATTGGGGAAATTTACACTGGATATATCTATTACTACTTCAAATGTGGTAACAACCTCTTCTTCTACCCCCACTCGCATTAATGGTCCCTCTTCTTTACAGGATTAGTCCTAGAATAGTTCAACCTGACCCTGTTAAAAAGTGCCTTGCTAGTATAAAAATGTTCAGGCACTGTCCTTGGAACCATCCCAGGGACCTGCATATTTAGCAGGAAAATGGATACAGTGAGCAGTAAGCCTCAGATGAAATCTGCTGAAAGAAGATGGCATCTCTGGGGTTGTTAGCAAAGTCTCTGGCCAGACATCCAAGGAATATTTGTTCCAGTCAAACTAAGCTGTGATATCAGAATTTTGCCCCAAAAGATAAAATTGGGAGACATAGCTATGAAAATCCCAACAGAATTAAATTCTGGGTTAGTGAAAGAAGGAGCAAAATCCATATATCTGTTCCCAGCCCGATGTCTTCCTAGTCACCTATTCAATATGTTAGCAAAGTGTTGTCTGAGCAGTGTATATAAGGAGTAATAATGAAAGCAAAAATATGTCAGAAAGTTACTTCCAAATGGTTTAAGGCATGTGATTTTTAGTACTGTGTGTTACAGAAATGTCAAGAATGGTATATTTTAACTGTGTGCGAGATGATGTCAGTGTGCATGGAAGGTCTTTGTTCCTTTTTGATTAGTGCTGTTAGTGTTCAAAGAATAAAAATGGTTGTTTTATGGTTTAGATTACAAGGTAGGAAAATCTGACTTTTCAACCATGACCTGCATGAGAGAAGCATCCTTGGAAGTCTTAAATCATACGTCTGAGTTCTTAACTAATTTATATAGTGTTTTTTTATGTTCTGAAATTTTTGTGAACTGGCATAAATCTACTGATGCATATAAGCTTGTGTATTTTTGCAAATAGTTTGCTATTTATTTCTTGACCTGCATGTAAGTATTTAGAGTCACATTTCTTCAAAACTTATTTGAAGCTGCATTATGGGTTTGGGATTTTGTTTGTTTTGGTTGGGGATTGGGGGAGAGAAGGGATTTTTAACTCTGACAACCCAGGTGGAGATACCTTATAGTTTAAAGCAAATGTCCTCCTAAAAGCAATTCAAATATCAGAAAAATTATTTCAGGTTAAGACAGAATAAAAAAAGATACAAAGAAAAATCCATAGAAATGAGGCATGAGTTCAAATCCCAGCTCTTACTAGCTATAAGAGCTTGAGCAAATTATTTACTATTTTTTAGTTTTCTCATCTCTAAAATGACAGTAGTAATAATGTATCCCATAGGATTGTAAGAATTAAGGAAAATAATTGTGTTATAGTAATACATGGTAAATTCTTATTTAATGTTGTTTCTCCTCATTATACCAAAAAGTATGTTTTCTTGACTCAACATGAAAATTTTTTAAGGGAGCTAAGGTAATGGGCCTTGGCTCTGATGCCAAACACTTTTAATTTCAATTACTTGTAGGCTATTCTATACTTCAGTTTCCTAATCTCCTAGTAAAAATTGACCATCAGGATTGTAATGATTATATGCGATTATGTGTGTGAAGTTCCTGTTAAAAACGGTGGGATGTCGTGTCAGGAAGAAACATAGTAACAGAGCTTAGAGAGTGCTTATCTTTCTGTTTTCAGAGACATTTGCAATATAGGAGCTGGAAGAACACTTAAGATCATCCATCTAGGTGGGCCAAGCAGATGGAGAAAGACCCTGAGCTCACCTTCTTTCATGCGCACACCAAAATTACAACTATTTACAGAGCAGCCATAGATGAGAACAGTCTAAGACTCACAGAAAACATTTCCCACAACTGAAAAGATAAAGAAGGATACAATGAGACAGGTAAGAGAGACGGAGATGAGTGTAGCGAGATACATACCACTGGATAGGCCACCCATAAACAGGAAAATAATCACAGTTGCAGAGGTGTTCCCCAAGGAGTGAGGGCTCTCAGTCCCACAGCAGGCTCCCTAGCCCAGGAATCCTGCACCAGGAAGGTGAGCCCCCAAAATACCTGGATGTGAAAGCCAATGGAAAGCTTCTCTGGTGGTCCAGTGGTAAAGACTCGCCCTGCCAATGCAGGGGACATGGTTTGGATGCATGGTCTGGGAAGTTGCCATGTGCTGCGGGGCAACTAAGCCCCTGTGCCACAACTACCAAAGCCAACATGCTGCAGCTTCTGAAGCCCATGCACCTGGAGCCCACGCTCTGCAGCAGGAGGAGCCACTGCAATGAGAAGCCCGTGCACTGTATTTAGAGTAGTCCCCACTCTCCACAACTAGAGAAAGACCATGTGACAATAAAGACCCAGCTCAGCTGAAAAATAAAAGCAAATAAAATTAAAATGCATCCCAGCTTTTGAAAGTCAACAGAGCATTTGTATGGGAGGACTGGAGCATTGTAGGCAACAGACTGTGCTGTTAAAGGGCACACAGACAATCTCAAAAGATTCAAGTCCAGTGAAGAGGCAGTAATTTTAAAGGAGTCTGGTTCAGACCCACTTGCTAATACTTGGAGAGCCTCCTGGAGAAGCAGAAAGCAACAGGGACACCCCTTGGGAACATAGACTCTGGTAAGAGCCATTTGGAAGAGCTCATCATACCACAAGGACACTGGTACTGGCAAGCATCATTTTGGAAACCTCTCTCTAGCCTGTTAGTGCCAAGAGTTTGCCTATAACAAGTATACCAGCAACAGTCCCATGGCCCCTCAGGACCAAAGAGAAAGCTGAGTAGTAACCTGACCTTACTCATTTGTGTGCTGGCACCAGCTTGAAGGCCCTCCTGGGCTCACAGCTAGCTCTACCAAAACCCAGCCTGGCCTACCACTGGCTGACAACTGCAGGACCTCCAGAGTCCCATAGCCAGCCACCCCAGGACCCAGCTTCACCAACCAGCATGCAGACATGGTCCCTGGGACCACATGGCCATACAGTCAGTCCAGCTTTAGGCTGGAACAAGCCCCAGAAACTCCTGGTCTGCAAGCCAGTCAGGCTAGGACAAGTTCCTGCCTCCTGTGGACTCATTGCCACTGAAGAAAGCAGGTCCTCACAGTAAACCGGGCCAGAGACCAGCCCCAGGTATGAGGGCGCCCATAATAGTGTTATCGTGAAAGTAGGACCTGAAAAACCAACAATGGGGCACTCATAGAGCATTTAGCTCTGATGACCAGAGGGGAACTCCAGAGGACATCTCCATAAGATCAGTTATCCAAAATTAGGAAGTATGGTGGACCTATGTAATACATAGAAAATAACAGAGAAGTAAGCCAAATAAGTAGACGGAGGAATATATTCTAAATGAAGAAACAAGATAAATCCTAGAAAAAAACCAAGTGAAGTGGAGATAAACAGTCTATCCCATAAAGGGTTCAAGGAAAAGATCATAAGGATATAACAAACTTGGGGAAAAGTAGGTATGAACATAGTGAAAGTTTAACAAAGGTTAAGAAAATATGAAGAAGAACCAAAAGAGATGAAGAGCACAATCACTGAAATAAAAAATACACCAGAAGGAAGCAACAGTAGAATAGATGATACAGAGGAATGGATCAGTGAACTGGAAGACAGGAGAGTGGAAATCAACCTGAACAGAAAATATAAAAAGAGTTTTAAGAAACAATATAAATAGCTTGAGGCCTCTGGGAAAAAAATCAAGCCTACTTAACAGTTAATTAAAAGGGTCTCCAGGAAAAGAAAAGAGATAAAAGGGGCAAATAACTTTTATGAATAAACGATGGCTGAAAACGTCCCTAACCTGGGGAAGGGGACAGACATCCAGGCCCAGGAAGACAGAGTTCCAGATGAGATGAATCCAGAGAGAGTCACACCAAGACATTTGTAATTAAAATGGCCAAAATAAATACAGAGATTTTAAAAAAGGTAAAAGAATATCTACTAGCTATGTGCAAGGGAACTCCTAAAGACTACAAGCTGAATTTCAGTAGAAACTGTAGGCCAGAAGGGAGTGGCACTATATACTCAAAATGATGAAAAAACCTACAACCAAGAATATTCTGCCTGGCAAGGCTTTCATTCCAACCTGAAGGAGAGACAGAGTTTTACGTATGAGAAATGCTAAGAGTTAAGCACTACTAAACCACCTTTGTAATACATATTAAAAGGAATTATCTAAGTGGAAAAAAGACCACAGCTAGAAATATGAAAATTAAAAAGGAAAAAAAATCTCATTTGCCAAGGCAAACATACAGTTAAGGTGATAGATCAACCCTTTATAAAGCCGATAAGAAGATTAAAAGACAAAAGTTGTAAACTCAACTCTATCTATAATGAGAGGTTAAAGAACCCATAAAACCAAAGAAGTAAAAGTAAAATATGACGTAAGCAAAGTTAAAGTGGGCAGGGTAAAACTGCAGGCTTGTTAGAACTCATTCAAACTTGAAGAGATCATCTTCTTAAGATCATCACCACACACATACACACACACACACACATACACACACACACATACACACACACACACACACACACACACACACCACAAAAATAACATTGTTATATAAGAACCTCAAAGTAACCACAATCAAAAAATCTATAATCGATACACAGAAAAAAAAAAGAGAAAGGAATCCACATGTAACACTAAACACCATTATCAAGTCACAGGGAAAGTGAGCAAAGAAGAGAGGAATAAAAATGTAGTGCCCCCCAGCCACCTAGAAATGTCAGTAAAGACATACTCATCAATAATTACTTCAAATGTAAGTGGACCAGTGAAAAGACAGAATGGCTGAATGGATTAAAAAAACAAATGCATCGAACCTAGACTGGCAATTCATTTCTTATATAGTTCGATGCAGGATACAGGATGCTTGGGGCTGGTGCACTGTGATGACCCAGAGGGATGGTATGGGGAAGGAGGTGGGAGGGGTTCAGGATTGGGAACACGTGTACACCCATGGTGGCTTCATGTTGATATATGGCAAAACCAATACAATATTGTAAAGTAAAATAATAATAAAATAAAAAAAATATTTGAATGTAAAAAAACAAATGCAGGCTAAAGTGAGGTAATGGAAAAAAGTGTTACATACAAATGTAAACAAAAAGTGCAGGGGTAACAATACATATAATACAAAATTGACTTTAAAACAAAGATTGTAAGTAGAGACAAAGCTGGACATGACATAATGATAAAAGAATCGATCGAATAAGATATAACAATTCTGAATATATATGCCCCTGACAGGGGCATCTAAATACATAAAGCAGATGGTGGTGGTGGTACTATTATTGGTTAGTTGCTAAGTTGTGTCTGACTTTTTGCAACTCCATGGACTGCAGCAGGCCAGGCTTCACTGTCCTTCATTATCTCTTGGAGTTTGCTCAAACTCATGTTCATTGAGTCAGTGATGCCATCCAACCATCTCATCCTCTGTTGCTCTCTTCTCCTGACCTCAATCTTTCCCAGCATCAGGGTCTTTTCCATTAAGTTGGCTCACATCAGGTGGCCATAGTATTGGATCTTCCGCTTCAGCATCAGTCTTTCCAATGAATTTCAGGGTTGATTTTCTTTAGGATTAACTGGTTTGATCTCCTTGCTGTCCAAGGGACTCTGAAGAGTCTTCTCTAACACCACAGTTTGAAAGCATCAGTTCTTCAGTGCTCAGCCTTCTTTGTTGCAAATATTAACAAATATAAAGAGAGAAACTGACAGTAACACAGTAATAATAAAGGACTTTAACATCTCACTTAGGTCAGTGGTTGGATCATTTAGTCAGAAAAGTCAATAAACACTGGCATTAAAAGACACAGTAGGCCAGATAGATTTCCAGATATAAAATAAGTAAATCCTGGGGATGTAATGTAAAGACTAGAAAATATAGTCAATAATATTGTAATGGTGACAGATGGTAACAAGACTCATTATTGTGTTCAGTTTGTAATGTGTAAAAATATGGAATCACTTTGCTGTAAGCCTGCAACTAACATAGTTTGTAAGTTAGTTTACTTCAATAATTAATAATAATAATAATAATAATAAATATCTAGTCCGTTCTTTCCATGGTTCAGGTGAGAGAATTAAGAACCTGGACTACCTGGTGTGTTAAAGGCAAAACTGGCTTGAATTCTAGATTTTGTTTCTCTCCTCATCTTGTTGCTTTTTGTTAGAGTTGTGCTAGGTCTATGGAGACATGAGGACTTAAGAATATATTTTGGCCAGTGTTCTGAGCTCCCACAGAACAGGTTTTAAAACAGGATTGTGTAGGTCAGGTCAGAGATGGTAAAAATGAAAACATTTATTTCTTGCCCTGGAGAGAATTTGCATATCTTAGGCAGATTCCTTAGACTCCTTGTCAGGTTGAGTTTGGGGCTTGGTCATTTAGTCTATTCTTCACTCATTATCTGAACAAATGTTTTATGCCCAGCATTTGCTTGGCACATGGATTCATGGTAAATTAGACATGCACTGGTCATAGCAAACACCCTCTTCCAACAACACAAAAGATTACTGTCCACATGGACATCACCAGATCGTCAACACCGAAATCAGATTGATTATATTCTGTGCAGCCAAAGATGGAGAAGCTCTATACAGTCAGCAAAAACAAGACCAGGAGCTGACTGTGGCTCAGATCATGAACTCCTTATTACCAAATTCAGACTTAAATTGAAGAAAGTAGGGAAAACCGCTAGACCATTCATGTATGACCTAAATCAAATCCCTTATGATTATACAGTGGAGGTGAGAAATAGATTTAAGAGCCTAGATCTGATAGATAGAGTGCCTGATGAACTATGGAATGAGGTTTGTGACACTGTACAGGAGACGGGGATCAAGACCATCCCCATGGAAAAGAAATGCAAAAAAGCAAAATGGCTGTCTGAGGAGGCCTTACAAATAGCTGTGAAAAGAAGAGAGGTGAAAAACAAAGGAGAAAAGGAAAGATATAAGCATCTGAATGCAGAGTTCCAAAGAATAGCAAGAAAAGAAAGCCTTCTTCAGTGATCAATGCAAAGAAATAGAGGAAAACAACAGAA